>CM062804.1:511961195-513161195 GCA_031772625.1 Pinus tabuliformis | reverse complement strand
AGGTGACCTGTTTTTTGACAACCATGGCACCAAAACGTCTTATTTTCATAATCTAGTGGTTGAGTCCACTGTATATTGTTATGGATTAGAATAATGTTGTCAGGTAATCCTTGACTAAGATCTACCTCAACACATATTCTGGTGAAGGTGAATATGCCTCTTGAGACTCTTTCCACATCTGTCTTGAGAAATTTTCCTATTGAATTCCCCATTCCTTCTAATACTTTGGGATGCTAGAAATGTAGTGGGAGGTTGTGTATCCTGACCCAAACAGGCATTTTAGAAACCACCATAGTAGTGGCATCAAAACCTGAGAACCAAGGAATCATGAAAAGTCCTGCGTTGCCCTAGAACCATGGTCCCTCATTGAGGGCATATTCCCTATCCTTGACTGTGTCAAATTTGATAATAAAAAACCCCTTAGAACATAGATGGATATCACAATTTGTTGACCATGTGGAGTAGATCCATTGATGTAATGCATCTGATTTAGGCCAAAAACCATTGAATCTGCATATGACAACCTTAGTATAGAAATCTACATAAAGCTCATTTACCTCAGGCAGAGAGACTATCAAGGCTAGTATCTGTGATTTTTGCTCCACAATGTAGGGTCCAGGTAGTTCTAGTGGTGGTGCTGGCTTCCCCCTTCCCTTTGACCGCATCTTTGAAGGAACCCATGCCCTTTGAGCTAGATCCAGAACATCCACCTCTCAATCTCGAATTTAGGATGATGGTTGAATCTGAGATTTGCATATATCAAGATTTGCATACTTGCTGATATGCATATATGCACTTGGATTTCATACTTTAATTCTTTTATCGACCTCCCCTTCCAGATTCGCTTGCAGATAGTCCTTCCTGGCATAAATCTGATAAAAATTTGTATCAGATCTGGATCAGGATCTGTGGTGAGTAGATCTATCCTTGACAAGAGTCGATCTGCTATAAGGGGTGCTGGATCTAATGGATCTGGGAGATTCGAATCCCAATCCTTTACTTGTAGCAGTCGTGGTGGATCAGCATAGCCATGCTTCTTAGATCTGTGTGGATACCCTGTCCCCTTCTTGTCTTCAACCTGTAGGGATGGCAATGGGGATCCTCATCGCCAAAAACTGAAGCCCTTCCAGGGTAGATGCCCGAATATATGCAAATCACCAGATCCAACCTATACAGGAGCAGATCCGCTTGTTGTAAGGGCGTATTCATTAAAACAATGAGATCCGATCTAGGGTATGTGCTAGAAGATAAGCATGACTCTAGATTCGTCCTATATATGGGCAGATCTGCTTGCGATGAGGGTGGTACCATGGAGTCTTTGTCAGATCTGAGTGTTGCTTCGCCGTAGGTTGCATCTGTGGCAGAGACTTTGTCGGTGAGGGCTGCTGCTCCAACGAGTAGAGTGAGAGTGAGTTGTCTTTGTGTTGTGAGAGTTGTTAATATTTCTGCATCAACCTGCTTGAGAACAAGGAAAGAGTTGAGATTCTTGGACGAAACAAGGGTTGAAGACTTGTCTTATGCAGCGGGTAGAGCTGTCCCATTGAAGGAACTTCCGTAGGAGGATAAAGAGGGGGTGCAGAGCACAATCGCTTGTGTAGCAGAAGCCATTTCACTCCAAATCATTATGTATCTTGTTTTATTCTCTTTTATTTAGTAATAAAATATAAGATGCATTCTCCAAGTGGAGGAAACCAAGCGAGACAATCAATCTGATTTGACCAATATAGAAGGAAATTCTAGAGGGTTTCCTTAATCACAAGGGACTCCTCAATTTTTACAATGTTGGTTATATTCCTTTTTTCATATTCTAGTTCAAGTTTGAGTAACCTGTTGATATAAATTAAAGAATGCCACGAGATATTAGCATTCATATGATTTCTTACATTAGCCTGCAATGTAATCATTTTCCAAAATAATTATGGATACAACTATTTAAGTATAAAAAGAAATAAGTTTGGATAATGAAAAGCAATGTTGGTTCATCAAGCTACAAATTTTAAAGAGATGTGTTTGAAGGGGAATCTATTCATTGACAAAAGAAAATTACATTCACCCACATATGCCTCCATGGCATTTCCCAATGATAGATCAACTAGTTTAATCTTCTCTTGAACATATGGAAACCACAAATCTCTATTTGGTAAGGATATCTTCTTCCCATCCCTTTCACCAAATCAAGCGTTCGTACAAAGATGGAAGTATAAGAAAACTTACCTTTGGTTGATGAATCCTGAATTTGCTCGAAGAGGCCAGGAAGTGTAAGTAGGTGAGACCATAGTAAAACCAAAGGGAAATGTTATTTCCTAGATAAAATTCAGAGTAAAGTTTCATAGGGGCCTTTAGTCGAGTAGTAAAGGTCATTGATGCATGACTCCTACAGAGTACAAATAAATGAAAGAGCTAAGGGTATAGTTAAGGAATCACATATTTCCACAAATTTAAGATCCAACATTTCAATTATATTGAACTGGGCCTATATAAAATCACTATTTATATGCTTATGTGACAAATTATTTACACCAAGGATGCATGTAGACTTGTTATCATTTCCATTCCCGCCTTTGGTTACTCTACATAAGTTGATGGGCCATTAGAGGAAATTTCAGCCTAAAAGTGGCCTCCTAAGGAAATATAATAAAATAATAGGAAAACAATAAAATAAGAGATGAATTTTGGAGGGAAAAGAAAAAAACTATTTTTTTTTTTTTTTATTTTTTAAATTGTGTTTTTGGCTTATCTCCTTATAGGTTTACTCAAATTTAAAGTGTAGACACTCGTTGGATGCATAATTAAATTCCACATCCAATGAGTACCCATTATGCATACTTCTGAGAAGATCCACATTTATAAAAATTGTAGATACATTAAAAAGCATGTTGACCACACTTTTTTTAATGTATCTGCAATTTTTATCAATGTTGGTCTTCTCAGAAGTATGCACAATGAGTACTAGTTGGATGTAGAATTTAATTATGTATCCAATGAACGTATATACTTGAAATTTGAGTAAACTTATAAGGAGATAAGCCAAAAATACATTTAGAAAAATAGTTTTTTAATTTTCCCTCCAAAATATTTACATGTACCTCTTTTTAAATTTAAATGATTTTGATTGGTTTTCATATTATGTATGTGAAAATTTCATTGTCACTTTTCAGTTGAAATTTCCTCTAATGAACACTTACAATGACTAATATAATGATGTTTTTGTCTCTTTCAATTAGAAGATTGTATTCTTATTATGAAGGATGATTCCCACACTTTTTGGCCTTATAATGAATTTATTGACATATATAAGAAGTTTTTTGACATCATATAACATCCCAGTGCATATGGTAATATTTTGCATTTCGGGTTGCTTTCCTTTCCCTTTCTCTTCAGTAATTTTAATCGTAAACTTATTTTGCAAAGTTTTTTCAATATCTCCTTCCACTTTAAATATAAACAAAATGTATATCTAAAAACTTCCCAAGGATATTCATACTCATCTCACAATTTGATAAATAATTCTTGAGACTATCCGTGACTTAATAATCTCAATCTAACTAGAGACTTCTGATTCTAGTTGATAGATATATGTATGAAATATTGACATGATATATATATATATATATATATATATATATATATATATATATATATTAACATGATTTCTAGTTGATAGATATATATTAAATATTAAAAAGAAGGTAAAGCAAGAAAGAGATATTTGTAGATTTCCCTTCGTTGATATTCAAATATTTTCATTGAGAAATCCTCAATGAAAATGGGTTACATTTTAATTGGTGGAAATCTCAGATGAATATATTTAGATGATGAGAAATGTTGCAGACAAATGATGAGAAATGCTGAAGATAAGCCACACAACCCATTTCTATCCTTTGCTTTCCATGATCATTGTAAGATGGAGTAGAAAGAATGTTTGGATAGTGGTCACTACGGGTGTTACTCCTTTCTAGTGGAGCAAGCCCAGCTGGAAGAAAGCATGGAGGACTGTTGGGTTCTATTCATGTTAATGCTAGCATTTGTTGTAAACGTGGCTGCAAATTTTGAAGGTGGCCAACAAACCCAACTCCTCCTATTGTGGTTTTTTTTGTGTTATGGTTTTTATAGTTTTGTTATGTAATTCAACCAATTTGGAGGACTTCGGCCTGCAATAGATGCTATGAATATTTAGGCCTTGTACATATTTGTGTTGGGATTTAAGACAAACATTACAAAAGTGTAGAAAGTTTGGCCTTTCTTTAAATCCCAAGAAATCATTATTTTCTTTGCAAGAAGGAAAATTGTTGGGACATATAGTCTCCAAAGATTGTATCAAGATTGATATAGAAAGGGTAGAGGATATATTGAAGATTAATTTACCATGAAAGAAAAAGGAAATTTAGTCATTTTTTTGGAAAATACATTTTATGTGCAAATTCGTTACAAATTTTGTAGAAATCCTAAGGTTTATAATAGGCATGCTCAAGAACAACAATGATGTGAGGTGTGCACATGAAGCTCACATATATTTTGATAACATTAAGAAGGCCATTACAAAATCCCAATTCCATATTTTTTCTTTCACTTCCAAACGAATAACAGCCACAATCCTCCTACAAAAGAATAAATAAGGGTATGAGAAGCCCATATCATTTTTCAACCACGCAATGAGAGATGCAGAATTAAAATATTTCATTCTAGAGAAATAAGCATATGCTATGGTGAAGGAATTCAAAGATTTTAGAGAATTTGTTATGCATTCAAAAGTAACAGCATATGTGCCATTGGTGGCAGTAAATGATATTTTCACACACCCTGACAAATGAATAGCCAAAGAATGTGCGACATGCTTCAATTATTCAAATTTGGTGGGCATTACTTAGCTAGTAGTATGAATATCATTTCGAGGGTATTTTGGAATTACTTGTTGGTCAACAACACACTTATCTTTCACCACCAGTTGCAGACTGAGAAAAGAGGAGTCATTTAACAAAATAGTCTTCCATGTACCAGATTCAACTCCTCTATTTTAACTTTAGTTGTGCCATAACTAGTGACTTTTATCAACGGAAAATTATTATGATTTGTAATTTGTTCCATTTGTATTTGATGGGCTTCTTGATAGCCTTATTTTTAATTTCAAGATATATATAAACTGAAAGATGGTCTTGATCCCGGGGAAGAATAGTTACAATGTAACATTATGCAAGTATAGCTGATTAGGGATCATTCCCTCTGGTTGCTAGAGTCTGATCTTTGTCTGTACCAGATAAAGGCTGAACCCTAAGGATTAATAAAAACGTTCTCATGCCATGTTCTAGTTATCTGCGCTATACATTTCATTTAATGTTTGTGATATTTTTGTGATTTAAGTTACCGACAGAGGGTGCGGGCTGGCTGGCTGGATGGGCTCGCTAGTCCATCCCGATACAATTCTATTTTGAGATTATAGTAGATAATGATTTATTGAGTGAGTGCATTAGATACATTGGTTATTGTGTTGAGTGGCATGCATAATATTATATCTTAGCTTTTTTTCTCAAGAACTATTTTTATTGAGATCCTTTTCAATCAGTTTCATTTTCTCTTACTTGCTTTATATGCATAACGTTGAGAAGATTATCACTGTGAGTGGGATGAATTCTTATATCAAATAACATATAATTTATTTTGAGTTATGCATACCTATGTTTCATAATCACAAAGGATATTCTTTTCTGTGCACATTGTATTGATCATACTGAATTATACACTGAGATATAGTTGAATTTTGTGCATTTGTGTTTTCAGAAACATTAGATCTTTCTTGATCGCTCGATTTATTTTTGACAAATTAGTGATCATTAAGGTGAATTCATCGTGGCCTTTATGGATGGCACGAATTATTTAGAAAATAACTAGGGGATTCATAGTTTTACGAAGAAAAGATTAAAAAATTTGTTCAAGGAGAAAAATTGCAGCAAAGAAAGTAGAGTCCTTTCCCTAAAGCTACTTCCTTGCATACTATTTTGATGGAAAAAATCGTGTAAAAGTGCTTACTATATAAATAAAGAAGGTTCTTATATTCGTTAAATTTCTTGGATTCCTTGTCTGTCACTAACAATTTCTAGAAACAACAAATATAGATAATTTCATAATTAACAAATATAAATAATTTGATAGGTGAGATAATCAATAATAATAAAGAATATAAATGAAATAAGAATACAATATACATTGTAATCATATCAAATATAGGAAAAATAAAGAATTAAAAAAACATTAAGGAATTAAATAAAGAATTAAATAGACATTAAAAAATTAATAAAGATGAACATTATATAATTAATAAAATAATTATTATAAACTTTAAATAATTAGTATAAAATGAAAATTTTAAACTTAATAAAAAGAAATTATAATAATATTTTATAATTATTATTTTGAATTGAAATTATTACTATCACTATATATATAAAAATTACTAAATTTATTCTTAATAATTTTTTTTTTTTTTTAAATTTATTTTCAAAAGATATTACTATGATTTATTAGGAGTAAATCTTATTAATTTGATATAATAATGATACTAATATTACTTTGATCTAATTATGTTACTTTAAAATAATAATAATAATTTGGAAAAAAAAAATAAAAAATAATTAATTAATTAATTAAGGAAAATAGGACAAGACATTAAGGGAACGATGAAAATGAAAAAAATAAAGTAAAGAGAAAGAAAAACACTCAGGAATCAGCTTAAAAGAAGGGAGAACAAGACTAAGAAAAAGAAATAGGACCCAACAACTGAATCTTCCACCCATCATCCCTATTGAGGGTGATAGGCATCTTTCCAATTTGGAATCAAAATAATAATTTTGAAATTATATCAAAATAATTATAGCATACTATTATATATATATATTTTGTGACTAGATTTAATATTTTCCTTTTATATTAATTATTTAATATCTATAATGATTATTTTATTAATTATATAACATTCATCTTTATTAATTCCTTAAACTTTCATGCTTTTTATTGGTTTGATTAGTACTTTCATTCAAGTATTGATGATGAACTACATTCAATGGTTCATCTTTATCAATTTATTAATTCCTTTAACTTTCATGCTTTTTATTGATTGGAATAGTACTTTCATTCAAATATTGATAATGAAGTACACTTAGTGGTTCTAAACGCATAGACAACAAAAAAATTTGAAATGTGATTTATCAGAAACATTCTCTCAAAACAAAATTATTAAAAAAAAATTCAATATTTTCAATCATATTAACCAAAAAATAAAATAAAACAATAGTATTAAATATTTGTAAATTAAAAATATAGAATATAAAATAAATACACTCATTACTTTTGAAACATTTATTGATTTAATTAAAAAATAAAATAAAATTATACACATCAAAAGGAGATGTGAAAATAAAATAAACCAATGTGTTTTAATGTTATTATATATTAATGACTATCTACGTTTACCAATTAATTAATTATATGATTGCAATACTCATACTATTTTTAATAAAGTGCATTTTTTTTTAATTTATAACAATAATCAATATTAATTCTTATTTGTAAATATAAATTATCTATTTTTTTTATAAAATTTAATTAAAAAAATACCATAATAAATAATTTGTTAATGATACATAAAATGGTGTCTTTAATAAAGTTCATTTTTTTTAAATTTATAACAATAATTAATATTAATTGTTAATTGTAAATATAAATAATCTAATTATTTTTTTTATAAAATTTAATTAAAAAAAATACCATAATAAATAATTTGTTAATGATACATAAAATGGTGTCTAAAGAGTTGAGCCCAAGCTATAAAGGTACATATTGTGTTTTTGATTGGATACATGTTGTAAAAATTGTGAAAAAAATCATATAAATGAGTTTTACTGGGTAGTCCAATAATCTTCTTATTGAAATAAAAAAATGATACATAAAATGGTAGATTTTCATTTTGGTCATGAGATAGTTCTAAAATTTGAGATAAAAGAATATATATATGTGTGTGTGTGAAGAGAAATTATATTAACTAAAAATTTGGAGCACACAACAAGATTATATAGTCACTATTAATCTGTCACACGGGAGACCCACCATGGCAAAAAAAATATTTTCTTTTTAGAGGACGTTGACAAGCGAGGGCACAAGAGTACAAAATTCCAAGCCGAGACTAACCTAGGAGCCTATTTGGCCTACAACATAAGAAAATAAACAAACAAAAGTAGTTGACATATCTAGCTTGCCATCAATCCAAAGTTTCTAAATTCGAGTCATGCATCTAAATGGGATTTGGTGGGCCATCTCATGGTCTTCTTGTTGTCGATGGGATTCTTAAGTGGTTCTCAATCTGCTCCATCCTCTGGTCTAGATTTCGTAGGTGTTTGTGTATGTGTTCAAATAATTAAAGAGTATCCATAAAAGATTCATGATGGTCCAAAACCATTCTTCCTAATAAGAATTTCATTTTTCAACACAAATCTGTTGTTTTCATGTACTAGTTGAACCGACTTCGAGTGTGCCTACTATCCAATATCTAGTTTTTCCACTCCATAAACATCTGTGTCAGAAAGAGAGGTTCTATGAAAAGAGGCATCCCCCTCCACTAGGGAGATTTTGTCGATACATGATCTGAGGTGAGTTCTCTATATCAAGAGGAAAACATTTCAATGCACTGATGCATTCAGGTGTTCCTTCATTGGGATTTCTCTTGGTAGTAGGCAACTCCTTTCCTTACTTGAACCCTTCGTCTCAGTGGCTCTATCTACTTAGTGAATTTGGTCACTGTGACTCACAACAAATTATGAAGGTCACTGCAAAAATTTTCCCATTTTTCCTAGAGAAGAGCCAAGAGTTTGCACAAAATACTCTTTTGCTACCTGAAAGGAAAATTCAACTTTCTTAAGTAACAAATATATTCCCACAAAGCATTGTAGCCTTTGTAGAGTTTTCTTTCATCAACATTCAATGTTAACACTACCTTGTGCCCTCAACAAAAGAGTTAGCCAAGTCTCTCCCTAGGCAAAAATAAAGAATCTCCTCGACTCGTGGATTATTCCAACACTGTTTACCACTCTAACAACTCTAAATTTTGACCGTTAATGCGAACCCAAACTATCGTATTTCTAAATGCACCCCCAGCCCAAATCTCAGGCTCCAGAGAACGACTAGCGTATTCAAAAATAGAAAGTCGAAAGCCGGACTCCAATTGTAATAGAAGCAAGCCACCCAAGGAGACAAAAAGGACAATTCCCCTTCATAGCCAAAAACCTAGTTTTTTGACTTGCCAAAATCCTTTTGTCTGCAACCACCTTGTAAAGCCAACAATGGAAGGAAAAGCTGATAATATAGAAACAAGAATGGAAAATATTTAAATTTCTAAATAAAACCGTACCTCATCTACCAGGAATGCTAATGAGATGGAAACAAAGTTACCAGATGAGCGGACAAGAAATGACCCAAAATTTCTAGGTCAAACTTCTTACTACTACACGTGTCAATTTCTCAGAAGGTTTGAATAAATACGTAAGACATACACCTTCTAGGATATTCTTGCACAATTGTAGTCATCCTACGCCTGCACCAATCTTTAAAATCAGCGTGAACGCAGAGAAAATATCTTCTAAGAACTCCCAAGAGCCTCCGCCTTTTGATGTTTGCAGAAACAACTTCCTTCCCTTTTGGAGCACTTTCGACGATATGGACTTGCCTCCGCCACCCCACAAACTTAAGCTACAAGAACCCCCCTCAAACTTATGCAAATAAAACCACTCATCGATTGCTTCTGGTAGCCTCCATCACCTAGATTGAGTTTGAAATCACCATGGTGTTGATTTCCGTGTGTAAATACTCATCCAGCATGCTCCTCACATGCTTGGGTGCATTGGCCATCCAAATTACCATCCTCCAAACTCGATACAACTAGCTTCCCATCTACCTGATTAATGAACATCGTAATACCATTTAGACATCTCATGGATGGGGCGCCCCCCTCTCATCTAGGCAAGTCATCCCATTGAGGGAATTGCAAAAAAAAAAATTCAAATATCAAACTATTACAATATTTTTTAATATTTAAAAAAATATTCAGAACCAATTTAGCAAAAATAATATAAATAAATGATTTTTTTATTTAAAAGAAAAATAAAATTAAATAAAACCCATTTATTGTTATTAAATATTAAAAAAAATATATATTTTGTAATAGAAAAACAATTTGCACTATAATAAAAAATAAAAATAAATATGCTATGCATATTTAGTTAGTTTTTTTATATGACATAATATAATTTAGTGTAAAGTAATTGGAAGCTATAAAAATGTAATACAAATACAATGTCTAGAAAAATAATGAAACCTAAAAGATAAAATAAAAACTATCATGTACATCTTAATAAGAATAATAAACTGGATATGGTTAATTCATTCATTGTAATATGTGACATTTAAAAATATTTGTAATAACAAAAAAAATTGATGTGAGTTATCAATAAAATATTTTAATAGTAAATAAATATTACTAATATTGATGTATACTTAAAAATATATTAATAACAAAACAATAATTTTAATGTGAGTAGATAAAATGTTTTTATGCACATGTTGTGTACAATATTTTAATGTCAACTATATATAAAATGTGAGTAGACTTAATTGTTATAGATACGTTTCCTCTTCAGAAGTTATAGATTCAAAACCATAAAAAATTAGAGTAATTCATAGATTCAAAACCATCCTATTAAATCCAGAATCAATAATAAAAAAACCGTTATATAAATCTGGAATGGTAATTTAAAAAATTAATATAATTTGAATAGTTAACACTCCTTGTAAAGATACCTCTAAGTAAATTCATTGAAATTATCAAAAGTTATAAAAAAATATAACATAATCACTTTTATTAAATATTAAAAAACTAAAGTTATAAAAATATTAATTTACATCTTAATTTTGTATTTAAAAATAAAACATAATGAAAATACACTTCCGCTGTTCAGATTTCATCAGTGAGTTGAGATGTATTCAATATACAATATATACAATAAAATGGAAGCAAATATTTGAGAGTTGCATCTCCTTTAGAATATTTGTGGGATATTTAGAAATAAGATAAAACTAGACAGAGGCCCCCTTTAGAATTCTGAACACAGATCAATTAAACTGTTGAATTTTTAACTTTTCTGAACATATAATTGGGTTCAAAAATATTTTGAATTTTCAATATATAACTAATGTGCAATTGCATTAAGGTCATTTTGATTTTGTTAGTTAAAATATAAGTTTTGAGAATTAAAATTATTTTGATTATATTTTAATTAAAAATATAAATTTTGAAAATTGGTTAGGTAAAATAAAATAAGCTTAAAATAAATATATACAGGTCCTTTATAAAGGGTCTGCGGGAGGAGTATATTTGAATTGAATTTATATTTTTATCTATTTTTGTTTGGGTTGATTTATAGATATTAGGATGGATTGCATATAGCTGTAATTTCTGCCACAGTTATTTCGAAACCTAAACACGCTTATAAATTAGGTCTTATTTTTTAGCATTACGTGGGGATATTGAAAATCATTTATGCATGAGAGATACTATATATATTTTCTTTTTAGAAGAAGTTATATGGTTTTTTGAATGCAAGGTGATGTATCTGGAGAATGTAATTTTTATTTAATAAATTTTTTTATTTTTTTATTAGAAAAGAGAAATATAAAATAAATATAATGGTTTTGGATTTTTTATTTAAATTATATTATAATTTAAATATAAATTTTAAAAATTGGTTATTGTATGGAGAGACACTCTACATTATAGTATAAGAGATATTGTTTTGTAAATATATATTTAAAAATAATAATTAACATTTATATTAACAAATTAAAAAATAATAAAAATAAAATTAGTGGCGACCATAAATAAAATACTTCAATTTCCACCTCAATTTTACATGAACTTTATATATTGACATAAAATAAATGAAAAAAACAGAGAAATAAGTAATACCTTCATTATTTCAAATAGCATTGAGATATAACATGTAAAAATAATATTGTTAATATTATATGACATTTAATTCATTTTATATTCACTTGAAATATAATATTTAAAACAAAAATATATTAACAATTTTTTTTTTTTTTTTTTTTTTTTAAATATGAATCATAAATTAAATATGGATCATACATTAAATATGTTAATATGTAAAAGATTTGTAATTCTATTAAAAGAAATAAATGTGTCTGTTGAGAAAGATTATATCTTATAAATTTATGTTTTCTACTTCCCAATAAGAAAAAGCACATATAAACAGTTTAATACAAAGAATTACTACTAAAATATTTCAATGTCAACAATGCATATATTATATAAAACAAGTGAAAAATAAAATAAAATAAAAAATCTTATAATTAGAACATTTTATTAATATTTTACTTTTTTAATTAAATTAATATAAATTTTTAAAAATTAAATTTCTAAAAGTAAAAATCTTTTTTAAATTTAATCGTTCTACATACTTAATAAATTTATAATTAAAATAAATCTACACTTCATAATTTTTTAAAATTATATAATATTTATTATTCTCAAAATTATTGATTTAAAAGCTAATTTTTCTGCGTGGGAATCAAATAAAGTGGGAATTAAATAAAGTTGATATTTAATAATATTCATCCTCAAATCAAGAGATGCTTTCACATAGTGGTCTTGTAATTACATCGAACAAATTTGAAAGTATATATATATATATATATATATATATATATATATATATATATATACTTCGCCATCATAACATCTGTAATATTTTCCACAAAAGTAGACTTATTTTTTTCCCACAAAGTTACGACGAGAAAGATAAGAAAATGATAAAAATACAGACGACCATCTCTTGTTTTTTTCTACAAAGTTAGGATGATAAAGAAGGTACTAAAACTATATCGTGAAACGCCTATCCATCTTAAAATACACCATTGAACGATGTTTTTTCTAATAAAATTTGAACAAATCCCAAGTGTGACATAATAGCCCAGGGTAACATGATATCGGAAACAACCCCAACTTGCAACCCAAGAAAACAAGCTTAGAATTTGGTGAGACAAATTAATAAAGTTATCGAACTATATATTATTAGCAAAAACATATACAATATAATTGTTTCTGTGATAAGATACATCACAATATAGTTATCAAAAGCTATATATTCGCCTATACATCACAATTTAGTTATCAAAAATGATATATTAGCAGAGCCCATCATATGAAACTGTGCGCCTTCTCTTCGCTGCGAACAGAAAATGTGAGATACTCAATCCAAAACCACTCTGTTTCTCACTATCTGCAAAACTATTGAGATACTCTCGGAATCACTTGTAAATTACATATTTGTTATTCAAAATCTTGGTAATCTCCTCGCACAAAACTTGCCAGTCGTCACTTTGCTGTCGATTAGTATCGGGATGGTACACTAGTATTGCTTTTTTGAGAGCAGCCTTCACATTTTCTGGACTTTCCAAGGGAGGCAAAACCTGCTTGGTCACATCTGGATGAGGGCAATTCTCATAGATATATTTTAAGAACGCCTCTGCACTTTTATTCTTCTCCGCTTGCACTGCACTTATTTTTTCTTTCATCCTCTCCGCACTGGCTTTGCGTTTTTCCTCATTTTCTCTCTTTTCCTGCTCAACGATCTCTTCTTGGTGTTTTCTCACAGCTTGAGAAGAAAATATATACCAGTCAGCACTCGCTATCCGTCCAGACATTATGGTGAGAGCAATCCTGATGCTCTGCAAGTGGTAGCTATGGGCTTGCTTCTCCATTTTCAGAACGCAGGAATAAGATTTCCCTATTCTACTCAATGCGATAGCCTCGTTCTCCAACTGCTTTTCTTCTGTAACACGAAGAGAATGCTTGAAATAGTCAATCGCCTCCCAAATTATTTCCATATCTCCATGCATAGCCTTCTCTAATAGTTCTTCTCCTTGTATCCTCGACTGGATTGCTTCACACAGTGTTTGATAGTTGAGAACTTCCTTCTTTAAATCTCTTACTTGATTCACGAGTTCCTGGTAGCCCATGGAAGGCCCTGCATGCAAAATGCTTTCAGCCCGTTCAAGAGGCCCATAACAGTCCCGTGTTGCGTTCAGACATTTCTTGTATCCTTCTCGCTCAGAGCTGCCTCCCGATAATTCTGCACTCATGTATTGGATTCCCCGCCCCAATATGAAGTCTGCATGGATTTTATACAGCAGCACAGCCATTCTTCTCCTTCCCGGCCACTCCGCTTCAGAACATGCCACAGTCTCGCAGAGAACTCTCATGACTGGTTCGAAATTGGAGAGGTGAGTATGAAGCTGATCAGAGGACCACTCAACAATCTTAGAAAGCGTGTCTTCAATCTGAGTTATCCATTGCCCTTGTTTCATTGCCAGGCTTCCATAATGTAAAGCCTTGAAATAAAACTCTACGCATTTCGCCATCTGGAATTTTGCAGCAGCCGCTCCTCCTTTGCCTTTTTGTGCAGTTAATTCCTGTTGATAGATTGCCCATTCGCTCTTTGCCCACACACAATTTAAGGCGCCGAGGTTTTTATAACAAGAAGCTCCGTCGTCCGATGTTCGACTCACACGGAGAGCTTCTTCATATAATTCATGAGCTTTCTGTAGATTGTAACGCGTCAGAGAAGGGCCGAGATTACCCCTTGAGACTTTGATTTATACTTCATTTCCTCTTTGCCGTAGAACCTCGCACCATGATCGGGACCCCTTGTTGCCTGAATTCGAAGGCTTCATTTTCTCTCCAACAACTGGAAATTATATCAGAAGCCTGGATTAAATCGAGCCCTGGTATAATATTAGAACACAACCTATTGCTTGAACGCAGTTGAAAATCTGAATGAAACTCGAAGCTCTTCTCGCCGAAAGGGATACATCAGAGATCCCCTGACTTCCCCTCCTTTCACCATAAATAAATGTTTCGAACACAAGATTGATTTTAATGATGGGCGGCATGAGTGATGATAAGATTTAAAAAGATTTCGCCAGAAAGATTTACATAATCTATTAAAGTAAATAAAATTTTGGCTCGATGCATTTAATTTTGTGGGCGTAATGACGTGTAATCAAAGTTGACGCTAACATAATAAAATCACACTGGTAAGCTAAGGATATGCCATTCAATTTTGATGGAACACAAAGGTGCAGCGATATCAAAAATAATGGCGGGCGAGAGCATTAGTGATGTGTAAACAAATATGTCATTTAATTTTAATATCGAAAACCGAGGAGCATTTACGTGTAATCAGATCGCAACATAAATATATACACGATTCCATGCAAACGATAACGTTATATTATAAGAAGAAGACAGCGTTTATGCATCGAGCTATAGTATAGTATATTGATATGGCATTTAATTCTCTGGTGACAGTAATGTTTGAAAAATAAATTTACGGGGCAGAGGAACTCAGAAACCGGTTGCGGCTAGGATATCCCAACCACAGCGACTTAATTAAACGCACGCAGGTAAAACAGAGTAAAACAAAAGAGGGTTGCGGAAATTTATTTGTAAACGGTTAAGACTATATCGCAATATAATATATTTTTTATTATAATATAAAACATAGGAAAATAGGAGGCTGCTCCAAGTAAAACACAAAAAACTCACACAAAAAAACTCATTGTGATTTAAGCTTCAGTGGGTTGCTGAGTAAATTTCTGTAAAATCCCGTAAAACTAGTTTGCACATGGCCACCAAAATTTCTTTCATGATTTTCTCATCACTACTTCATAGAGTTTCTCTAGCTCTCTAAGACTCTCTCTCCTTCTCTAACTTGCCCAACATGCTTAAAATGACTTTTACTTGCATTTTTATTTTAACATATAAATTTTACATTAATTACATGACAGAAAAAAAAATATTTAATACGCAACATGGATGATTTTACATAGTAAATGATTTTCTGAACTTGCAAGTGTTGTGAAGTGTGAGAACAATGGCTCAATGAATGTTTGCCCATATCTATTTAATAAAATTCATTAAATGCCTTAACTTCTGTGATGTGTTGCTGAATAGTCAGCTCTGAACTTCTGTTCTGACTTCTATCTTTTCGCGTGGAAACAAAATCGCTAACTATATAGTGGTTGACTAGGCAAACATGATGGTTGTGGTGATTGGCATTAATATTTCCAAGAAAGAAACCGAAGAGCATTGATTTGTCATCGGATAACAACATAAAGATGTGCTATCTAATTTTGATGGACACTATAAAGTATTTTGTTAATATTTTTTTAATTTTATTTTATTTTTGAATAATTTCTAAAAACTCTATATAATATATAGTTATAGAAATATAATTAAAAAAAATCTAATTTTTTTTATTTATGATTATTTAGTTTCAAAATTTGTTTATTTAAAACCTCACATTTTCTTTTACTCTTGGATTTTTTTTTTAAAACTTAAATCTAACAGAGTTACTTAATTTCAAAACTTATTTGTACAAAATTTTTACAATAATACATATTCTATATTTTATTAAAATAGAAAATAAATCTTAATCCATTTTTTCTGGTTTTTATTTTCTTAGCTTTTCAATCTTCCAAAGCAAAAGCAAAAATAAAATTATATATATATTCAATTTCACAATTATTTGTTATATTTCACACAACCTGAAATGATGGTTATATTTCACACAACCTGAAATGAATGGGGAATAAGACTCAACTAAGCCCAAACATATCTAATACTTTCATCTCCAAATAAAAAGTCCAACCAAGCACTCATGACCATGGTCCATAGAAAACTATTGTATGTTAAGAATTATTGCTTGGTTTTTCATCTCCAAATAAAAAGTCCAACCAAGCACTCATGACCATGGTCCATAGAAAACTATTGTACGTTAAGAATTATTGCTTGGTTTTTTTGGAGGGGTCCCGATGAATAAATCCATATAGGAACTGAAACCAATTTTATCCAATCATTAGCTATTCAAATAGAACTAGCGATTTTTTGAAAATTTTACCTCAATTCCCAGGAAAAATTGGTTACTATCCTAATTTGTAAAAACAGTAATATGATCAAATTAAACTTTATACATTAACATTTGTTAACCAAATACATTAACATTTGTTAACCAAATAATAGACTAAAATTCATAAAAGTTAGAACTAAATTTTATATATTAAACTCCGATAATAACCAATGATACATACATTAACATTTGTTAACCAGATAATAGGCTAAAATTCATAAAAGTTAGAACTATATTTTATATATTAAATTCTCATAATAACCAATGATATATGTATCATTTAGAACTTCCTCCATGTGAATATCGAGTTAATGAGTCATCCATGTGAATACCAAATCTAGTGTGGAGTTCATGCAAGATATCACTAGGTTTTTTAAATACCTAAGTTGGTTAGTGGCTAAGATTTTCATGTTTTTTCTTATTATAAAACACAATTGCACTTGGATAATATAAGTTACCCTTGGTCATGGCTAAATCTTAGCACACAGGTCCATATACTCAAACTGAGTATCTCTCTATTAATAAACGTACACAAAAAATTTACATAAGGCTCTCTCGACTTTATTTACAGTAAAAACCCTCATGGCCTTGAGACTTGCCTTGGCCCTCAAATTATCTCTAAATATCTCTTCTACACACTTCTCTACACTCATGACTATTATGAACTTGATTACACTTATACAAGATAGGATTCCGAACTAATTCAGTTCAGATCCATAGATTCCTCACCTAAACCTCTATTATAGCATTTTTAGATCCACCAATCTTTCAAGGAATCCAACTACCCTCAAATCTCTCCAACTCACTCAAATATTCTCAATATCTATCCTAAGGAATAAATATGATTACAATTGATTTCCTAATTATATATTTTCTGAAATTCTTGAAAACATAAGAAAATACCAATAATTAATCAATTACATTTAATTAGGGAACCAACTCACTTGGTAAAGAAATGACCCCTACTCTAGTCAAAATACATTTTGACTCAGAAGTTGAACGCTCTCGCATCAAACTCCCAAGATCAAAAGAATCATGGTCTCCTTACCATGTGTTTTCATATGTTGATGAAAATCCTCCTCGGTCTTTTGTCTGCAACTAGTCTTTCTCCTTGATGTGTTATTGTTGTCTTTCTTCTTTTCATGCCAACTGCTTTGGTATTTTCTTTTCTCTTACTGTGACTTCTGCTTGAACCCTACACATGACTATCAGTAGCCATTTTTACCTCTTTCCTTTGTGAACTCTCCTCGTTCACCTGTGAGTTGTAAGAAGTCTATCTTCCTCTATGACAAGTCTGTTATTTGTTATCAATAACAAGCTCTATTCTTGGTCTCTTCTTTCTTCTTCTAAATAGTTTTACCCACAGTCACTGTGGAACTTCCTTTCTAACAACTTCTACCCAACCGCTGCTCATTGGAAGTCACCCTTCTTCTAGTTCCCTGTAGTAGAACCTCTTCTTCTTCTTCTCTTAAGCACGTCTGGTCCTCAACTTCCAAATTTGTCTGGCTTCAACATCTTCATATGGTCACTCTTCTTGAGAACTTCATTGTCCTCATCTCACAATCTTACCTGATGCTACCAGGTTCTGTCACAATCCTTGCTTAAGTTCTCTGGCTGTTCTCTCTTCCCTTATGTTGGATCTTTGATGTTATGATGGTTACTTCCTATTTATTCATCATCTTCTACATTAATGTATGGTTGTGGCTAGTGGAAACATAAATCCTCTCGAGAAAAGTTATCATCAAATTACCAAAGGTATCTTCTTTTATTGGTTCACCTCTCTAAACCAACTCCTTCTTCAAGACATCTCCAATAGCACACCTGCCCACACTCTTTGGCCTTAAGAGCACATTAGTTCTCCAAACTCTCTATTATGCATCCTCAAAAGAACTTCAATGTTCTTCTCTCAAACGTAATCAAATATCTATTCTACATCAAAATAAAATTACCTTCCTTCTAATCCTCACTTCCACTGCTCTACAACTTCTATCTTCCATATTATCACAAAAGAAAACGATTAACAGTCAAATCCTCCATCCTGGACTGTTATTGTCTCTATCATTCTTCCTCTAAAGCCCACACCTTTAATTTAATTATTTTTTCTTCATTATTACCATGCTCCAATTTTCCTTCAACTCCTCGACTTTTTAACAATTTCCTCAAACTCTACCTTGTGATTATCGATCCTCAAAATTTATATAAAATTCAAAACAAATGCAATATTACCTCATAGAACTTCTTCTCCAGATCAAATCCTTTATCTCTTTTAGTCCTCCATTCAACTTCTCTATTTTAAAATTTACAAAAAATTCTATTTTTCATACCACTTTGATGCAATCCTAATTTTGGACCCCTTTTATCCACCGTGCCTAGTTTTAATTAAAAAAATACTTCCTTATTACCTTATTTACAGTGACATAAGTGAAAATAATTTTTTTTTTTATAAACATTTTATTAGCTTTTAATTTTTTATAATTGAAATAATATAAATCTATAGCAATCCAACTTCTTTAAGTGAACATAAATCTACAGTGTATAATATTAAAATACTATGCAATATTTATTATTCTCAAAGTTAATAATTTAATAGTGAAAATAGAAAATTATTATAATTAAATAAGGTTGATATTTCGTCATCATCCAATCAAATGATGGCTTCACATAGTTGTCAAACTTATGGTTGCATCTAAAAAAATTATATATATATATATATATATATATATATATATATATATATTCTCACTATTTCGAATTTTCTCACAAAATTAGACTTTTTTTCTACAAATCTATAAGGAAATAAAATGATAATGATAAAAATATAGATATGATTTTTCTACCAAGTTAGAAAGAGGGAAACGAATAAAAATACATTATTAATTATATATAGTGATGCTATTTTACAATATCTATTTTATTATAATATTAATTGCGTGGATTTAATATTAATCTTTTTTATTTGTAATATTGGTTCTTTGAGTTTATTATTTTTTTGGTTTATAATATTATTCTCTTGACTTTAATAATCTAAGGGCTGATATTAATAAGGTTTAATATTATTCACATGGTTTATAATAAAATTCATAGGATTTAATATTATTCATATGGTTTATAATATAAATTCTATGTGTTTAATATGAATCCCTTGGGTTTAAAATATTAATATAATCGAGGTGAAGTTGCATGGTCGAAGTTCGGGGAATGTTTTATTCAAACATAACGGAAAGCCATTTCGGAGTTAATTTATAAAAAAATTAAAGAAAGCTAAAAAAATTATGGTTGCCATGCAAACCAATAAATAAAATATTTCATTCCTAGTTTCAATGAAAGTCAGTCACGTTGTCAAAAGTTCGCATTGTGTTAAATTCAAGTTCCTAGACCCTGACATGCAACGTAGCCAGGGTAAGAAAGAGGTTGGTAGTCGAGAGGTAGGGTGTGACGAACAATTTTTCATTTTCTTCGAATATGGAGCCCAACCTCGCTATATAGTTGGGAGTCGGAAGGTCGGTAACCTAAGATATGTTTTTATGAAATACATAGGCCCGACCTTCGACCTTCGATTTACAATTTTTATTTTTATTTTGACTTTTTTTGTTGCAATTTTTTTTTAGAATTAAAAAAAATAACTATTTACGAAAGGAAGAGAAAAAGAGAAATAAAATTATAAAGGGTGCTTATTTTATTTCTTTTATACATATAATAAAAGATTATCTTCATATGGAAATCCATCATGCTCAATCATGGATGAGCATGCTTAGAGGTCGAATAGTTAGGGTTTATATACGTTAGGTTTATAATATTAATCACTTGGGTTTAATATTAATCCCTTCGCCTTATTAATATGAGGGTTGATATTCCTGGTGTTTTATAATATTAATTATGTGTTTAATATGAATCTCTTGGATTTATCAATCTCTTGGGTTAATTTGTTGGGTTCATTGATTCCTTAGGTTTATAATATTAATTCCTTGAATTTATAATATTAATTCCTTAGGTTTTTAATCTATAGGGTTTATAATATTAATCCTTTCGGTTTAGAATATTAATTTTTTGGGTTTATTAATATCATTACAAGTATGTATCAATTTCAGAGGTTTAGTATATTAGTATCTTGGGTTTATTATAATAAATTGATATTTATTAATATATTAATTATTATTATTATTAATTAATTAATAATAATAAATATATAATAATAAAAAGAATTAATATATTAATAATAATAATTAATGTTTATCGACGTTTTTCAATGACATTCACTATTCATTAATGTGGTTGTGAATTTGATTGATATACGTCGTATATCAACCACATTAATGTGGTTGTGCTAATTATATATAATTACAACCTATTTTATCTTAAAATACACCATTGAATGATGCCTTTTCTAATAAAATTTCAACAAATACGAAGCATAACAGAATATCCTTGCATCACATAATATCTAAAACAACAAAAGCTTGCAACCAAAGAAAACAAGTTGAGAATTTGATCACACAAGTTATTGTGAACTATATATAATTAGCAAACACATAATTGTTTCTTTGACATGATACACCATCGAGATATCAAAAGCTATATATTCATATATACATCATGTAGTTATAAAAAACAATATATTATCAGCCCATCATATGAAACTGTGTGCCCTCTCTTTGGCCGCAAACTAAAAAAAGAAGAAGAGTCAAACGCTGAATCCAAAACCATCAGGTCTCTCATTATCTGCAAAATTACTGAGATACTCTTGTGATCACTAGTAAAATTCATATTTTTTATTCAAAATCTTGGTAATTTCCTCACAAAAGATTTGTCAGTCATTGCTTTGTCGTTGATTACTGTCAGGATGGTACGTTTATTGCTTTTTCCATAGCAACCTTCACATTTTTAGGACTTTCCAAGGGACGCAAAACCTACTTGGTCACATCCGGATGACAGAAACTCTCATAGATATATTTTAAGAACGACTATGCACTTTCATTACTCTCCGCCTACATTGCACTTATCTTTTCTTTCATTCTCTCGGCACTGGCTCTGCGTGTTCATTTCCTCTTCGCCGTAGAAGCTCGCACAATGATCGGGACCATTGTTGCCTAAATTCGTGGGCATCATTTTCTCTCCAATAAATGGAAAATTTATCTCTCCCAAGAGTGTCTCAATACTGGATTAAATTGAGCCCTACTCAGTCCAGAGATATTATATCAAATCCTATTTCTTTAATGCAGGTGAAAATCTAAATGAAACTCCAATTGATCTGGATATCTCCACTACGAGAATTAACTAAGATATTTTATTTTGTGATGTTAGCATAATTGCATGTGAAAGAATATGAAAAACCACATGTGCATACTTTAAAGAAGAAGAAAAAACATAATGATGACCATCATATCAAAGGACACACACACATTGATAACAAAGTTCACTCAGTGTGGGTTACATCTCTGGGCCCGGTGTGAAGAGTGGGAAGGCTGCTTCATTAAAAGCTGCAAGATGATGATGACGTGCATGGTATATTTTTTCATTACAAGGATAAACTCCATCAACAAGAGTGGCATGTCTCTCCACGAGATGTTCTCCTACATGAATTCTCACTCATATGGGCCCTCCTTTAGCATGAGAAGATATTAAATTCTCACATGAAGTGGCATACAAGTATCCTCCAACATAAAGGTAAAGAAGTATCTCAGCATCAAAATCATCATCTTATAATATCAAAATAAAGACATGGCATCACTACATCATATACCTCCACTTCTGGGGATGACATGAAAATGCATAGCTCTGCTGAAGAAACAAACTGCATCGTTGAATTTGTGGTGCGAAATCGTGTCAAATGACTATAAACTCGACCTCTTTCTCACATTGTCAAAATATGGACCCTTGGGAATCTCAAAGATTCCCTAAAGATTCTTTCTCCATGGTTGGCTTGAATTTGACTTTTAAAATGACAAATCTAACTTCACCAATGCGCTCGTTGACAAAAACTAAGTAAAATGAGTATAAAGTCAGACTGGTTCCGACATTGTCAAAATTTGGCCCTTAGGGAATCATTTAGATTCTTCATGTTTCCACAAAGATTTATCTCTACAAGTTGACTGAAGAACTACTACTCAGATCTGAAAAATGATGATGCCATCAAACTCCTAGCGCAATTCTGGTTCATTTGAGTATAAAGTTAACATGGTTATGTCACTGTAGAAATTCGGCCACAAGGGAATCTTTTATATTCCTCAAGATTCCATGTGTCAGGGTTCCATCCTCCTCGTTTTGTGTGCCACTCAGGATTCCATTCCCCCTCATTCTGTGTGTTGCTCCTTCTCTCCCCCAGGGGAATGTAAAATCATCCTTTTTTATATAAAATTCTTAGGCAGATTGTCCAATGGGGCTGTTGGTCCATTGGCTAGTGGAGTTATTTTAACATAACAGTTTGGGGAGGTCCCGGGGTCAAACCTTGTGGGACCCCTGAGTGGTTGGAGGATGGTTTAATTTATTTCGGCATTTTTTATTTTTTTATTTTTATGGCATATGGTGTTATGTGGGGTTGTCGGTGGTGAGTCGGCTCACCCAGCCGACGCGGGTTCAAGCCCCGCCAACGTCTTATTTACGGTGGCTATTGGATGATATATATGGTCGCTTGTTAGGCTATAGCCACTTTAATATATATATATATATATATAGATATATATATATATATATATATATATATATATATATATATATATATATATATATATATATATATATATATATATATATATATATATATATTAAGAGCGGTGGCGGGGGTGGTGGCCCGCCACCGCTCTTAATATTTTTTTTATTTTTATTTAATTTTTTAATATAACCATTCAAAAACAACCGAACGGATTTTTAAGCTTATTGGAAAAATTAAGTAAGCAACAAATTCTATTTTTTCGATGGCCAAAAACCGTCACGATGAATTGCCAAACTGTCTCCTCGTTAGTGGCTATTAATGGGCCTAGTTTGACCAAAACTTTGACTGGCCATTGTAGGTTTTAACCCCATACAAGAATTACCTGAATACGAATTCTAAAACATAGAAAACAAACAATGCGAGAGCATAACACATAAACACATATACACAGATATTTTCCCGTGGATCCCAAAACTGGGACTACCAGCTTGATTTTTCATTATGTCACTTTCAATGTTACAATACATATATATACATGCCGAAGCATCTAATACCATGGACCAAAAACCATCGCGCCCAAAACCATGTGCGAAAACCATGCACAAAACCATAGGTAGGTCCACCCACCTAATATAGGGTCCCGAAAAATTTTCCCCGAGGCGCTTCCCCAGATCCCGTAGAGGGGGCCTAACCACCCCCCTCAAACCCCCTATACAGGGGGGGTCTTCTGCCCCCCCTGCTGTGTAATCGGTGCAACGAAGGGGGGGCTCCACCCCCCCCAACCTTTCGGTTAACTAGGTGGGCTAGTTGTGGAAAGCATATAACACAACCCAACAACCATAACTTTCACATACGAACTAGGATTGAGGCATCGTTTATGTCGTTGGAAAGATTGAGATGAAATATTTGATATGAACCTAGTTTCAATTTAATCTAGAAATTTTTATTTATCTTTTCCAAAGCCACTTCTAAATTCAGAGCATTTCTGGAGCCACCTAGATCATTCCTCCCCACTGAGAAGCTTTTGGTCCTCCAAAAACATGAACATAATCTACATCTGTTGTGTTTCATTTCCTGCACAACTAGTGTCCTAACATGCCACACTTCCTTCTCCTTCACCTTTGTTCTTCGTAGCCATAAGTGATGAGCCAACACCTACATCCTCTGCAAACCTGTAGTACAATCTTTGCAAAATACGTGACCAATCATGAGTCAAACATCCCCATACTTTCCAAGAGTTTATAAGACACATTCTTTGGTCAAGTGTACATCATAATAGAATCCAATACCCCAACTATCAACACAAGGCCAAAAACATCACGTTTCTTTAATAAGCGATGGAAAACACATCATCACTTTAACAATTATATCACAACACATGATTTACAAAATGTGGCCATGAAAAGCTACTATATCTAGTAAAACCATCTCTCACTCATCAAAGTGAATGGGTCATCTTCCTGTGGTGGATTAGCTTGTTGAACATCTTCACTAGTTGGTTCCTGCATGAGCACTTTTTCCTTGAGGCGCTGCTCTAGATGGATCCTCCAACATGTGGCTCTTTGATTTCCACCTCTGTTGCAATGACTACAAAAAGTCTTCTTCCTCCATAACTGCTTAACATTCTTCCTTCCCTAATGTGGAGAAGTCCTTTCACGTCTCGTCCTTTTTCTTGTTTCCATTCTCTTCCAGCACTTGGAAACCATTTTTTTATACAAGCCACAAAAACTACAAGTTTTTTTATGCCACAAATTCTGTTCATCCTTAACAATGTGATTGTAATCAAAATGAACTTTAGAATACTGAGACCTTTTATACCTCTCTTGGCTATCTCGGGTACAATCCTGACAATGAGAGCTTGCCTTAGCTCTTCCTATGTAATGTGCACTATCATGGGACGATTGTGATGTGTTCCAATCATCCTCTTTCCCCGATGGCTTTGACAATGCCTTGCAATCTTATGCTACCTTCGAGCATTCTCCTTCATTTTATCTCGTATTGGTAAGGAGTCTCAGGTTGGTTCTTGAAATGGGTACCTCAAGGCTTCCAACAGAAATAACATCATGTGAAAATGAAATTGAAGAATGATCAACACTGTTTACCTTAGCTATTGATTCTGAAACAGGTGATGATGGCTTCGCTAAGCCTTCATTGCACTTCAACCATTCCAAATGCCTCTTTCGTGGCTTGTATTTGAAGCTGCAATCTCTGCTTTTCCTCTTTTTCTTCTTGTAGAAGTCTCCTCAATTCAACATTCTTTTCTTGAAGGATCTGATTGATCTCCTCATTTGAATGATGGGAAGATGATGAAGAAGAAAAATGTTACTTGAGGGGTAGATGGAGCATCATCCTCTGCTCTTTCTTTCTCACATTCCTCTCTTTCCATATTCTCCTCCTAATGTGCATACATTAAATTTACCAGGTTGGCCATCTTGTAGAAGGCCTCGTAGAGATACTTGTGCTCCTCCATTTTCTTTTTCTTTTTGCACGCTCAATCTCTAGTTATCATTCACACTTGCCATTCACATCAACAAGAAGACCGCTCTGATACCAAACATGATCCTGATCTCTCTTCTACTAGAATTAGCCAATATCTTTTACTTTTGTGATTTTAGGATAATTACATGTGAAAGAATATGAAAAACCACATGTGCATACTTTAAAGAAGAAGAAACATAATAAATACCATCAAATAAAAAGACACACACATTAATAATTGTGCTCACCCAGTGTGGGTTATGTCTCTAGGTCCAGTGTCAAGGCTAGGGAGGTCGCTTCATTAAAAGAAGTAAGATGATGATTATGTATATGGTATATTTTTTGTCATTACAATGATAAACTCCCTCAACAAGAGTGGCATGTCTTTCCATGAGACGTTATCCTATAGGAAATCTCACTCATATGGGCCCTCCTTTATCATGATAAGATATTAAATTCTCACATGAAGTGGCATACAAGTATCATCCAACATAATGATAAACAAGGATCTCAACATCAAAATCATCATCTCAGCAAATCAAAAGAAAGACATAGCATATCATCACTGCATCATATACCTCCACTTATGAGGAAAACCATAAAATTCATAGCTCTACTGAATAAATGGACCACGCCGTTGAATTTGTGGCGCGAAATCATGTTAAATGACTATAAACTTGACCCTTTTCTGACACCTTCAAAATCTGGACCCTCGGGAATCTCAAAGATTCCCCAAAGATTTTTTCTTACTAGTTGACTGAAATTTGGCTTCTCACATGACAAATATGACTTCACTAATGCACTCCTTGTGAAAAGACTGTGTAAAATGAGTATAAAGTCAGCCTCTTCTAACACTATCAAAATTCAACCTTAAGGAGATCTTTTATATTCGTGATGATTGCACAAAGATTCCCTTTTGCAAGTTCAGACTAAAGATCTACTTCTCAGATTCAAAAACTGATTACACCATGAAACTCCTGGCTAAATTCTGGTTCGTATGAGTATAAAGTTGGTATGATTTTGTCACTGTGAAAATTTAGCCCCAAGGGAATCTTTGAGATTCCTCAAGATTCCTTGTGTCAGGTTTCCATCCTCCTCAATTAGCTGGGATGGTGGTCTGCCACTCCTCTTAATATATATATTTTTTATTTTATTTTTTAATATAACCATTCAAAAACGACCGAACAAATTTTTAAGGTTATTGGACAAATTAAATAGGCAACAAATTCACCTTTTTCGACCACCGAAAACTGTCACCGCGAAGTATCAAATTGTTGCCTCGTTAGTGGCTGCCAATGAGTCTAGTTTGACCAAAATTTTGACTGGCCATAACTTTCACATACGAAATCGGATTGAGGTGTTGTTTGCATCGTTGGAAAGACTGCGATGAGGTATTCAATCTAACCCTAGTTTCACTTCAATCTAACAACTTTTATTTTTTTTTATCTTTTCCAAAGCCACTTCTGCATTCAGAGCATTTTTGAAGCCACCTAGATCACCAAGCTTCTCTCAGTGAAACTGAATGCAGAATATATCCTCTTACTCCCCCCCGTTCATCACTATAAATAAATCAACTTGAAGAATGTTTCAAGCACAAGATTAACAACAAAGACTAGATGTTTTTCTTTAATGTGAAAAGATTGAGTTTAATGATTTGTGGAATGAGTATGACAGAAACAAATCAATATTTCTGCAAAATTTAGCGTGCATTTAATTTTTGTGGCCAAGAAAATGTTTAGCCACAAAAGACAGGGGCATTTTGATGTGTAATCAAAGTTCAAGATTAACAATATATTAAGAAAAACCCTGCAATACCTAGTCTGCATTTAATTTTGACAGTCAAAGGAGAGAGTGGGCATAATGATGTGTAATTAAACTTTAAACTAACAATATAACAAGACAAAATGACAATTGTAAGATAAAGATACGCCATTCAATTTTCATGGAACACAAAAGTCTGATGAAAGGATTAAGGACATGTCATCTGATAGCAACGTAAAGATATCTCGTCTAGTTTTGACAGGACACAATTCAAAGGAAAAGAGAGTTTTGGGTTATAGGAGAATACATGCTTTATGCATTGAAATATAGTTTATTTACTAGCAATTTCCCTAAAATGTGCAAAGAGACCCAATATGTTTGTTAAATTGGAAAAGTTGTAAGAGGAACGTATTTGTGGACATGCATGCCATATGTTTTGCATTTTGAATTTGGGGATTATAGTGTATCAGCTTGGGGCATATCACACATTTCAATTATAAGGATAAATACCTATTAAAAACATAATGAGCATTAAAAAATGAGATTCATATATCTGGCAAGGTAAGTTCCTGTTGTTGAATTTCTTGGAAATATTCATATAGCATGTTTAAGTAGTTTGTATCCATATCTGTTGGTCATAAAAAAATAGAAATAGTAGACTTGAAACGTTAAAAATGACTACTGTGGTTAATATTCTGAACTATCATTCTCAAGAGATATAGAAATTGTTAGTGGACGTGTATATTGAAAGCATTATAATTTTTTTTTAAAGAATCAAAGTGAATATGAAATTTTTTTCTAAATAAGAATAAAAACAATATGAGGTTAAATGTAATTGTAAGAAGCATATGTGAAATTTGGTTAAGTAGAAAGTTATGTTTACCATGGGTAAATTTGGAAGATAAAGTGTATGGTTCGATAGAGTGTATTCTCTTGCAGATATTTCGGTGAGAACAATGATTCCTCTTGTTGTTTACATTTGAAATATGGATTTTCTTGCATACGTGAGATGCATGAGAATGAAAATGTTGGATTGATTCGAAGGTTTGACAATGATCTTACTCTTCATATGAAAGTGAATGTTAAACCTTGTCGTTATTTGGTGCCAATGTCTATAGTTGTTTTGTCTAATGCCATCCCCATGATTTATGTATCGTTAAATCCCATGCCATTCAATGTGGTATCTTCTGGCATGCACCCCTTGTGATGAGGAAATTGGGTACATATGTTGGATGTGAAATGTCCAAAGGTTTTCCTTTGTATTGGTTGAAGTCAACTACCACGAAGGATGGAAATTCTAGGGGATTTGAGTCAGGTGCATAACAGATTGAAATGACTTTTCCAAGTGTGCCATTATCAAGTCCTGCATGTACCCACAAGTTGCTAGTGAGTATAACATTTTTTTCAGTGCATAAGAGTACCTTTGCATCCAAATGTTCATCTTCTATTATAGTAGAAGTTTGCTGCCTTTGCTTCTCTGAAAAGAAAAGTGCTACTGGCATGTTCTATGTTTTTAGAATTGTTTTATTATGCAAAGCAATTGAGATGTTTGTTGCATATAAATGCATGGAGTCTTGAAATATTTGTTGATCTGATAAGGAATATTAGTTTTGTTGTGCTAATATCCTCCTTAGAATATAAACAAAATTTTATTCATGTGCTTAAGGATTCATGAGTTTATTGCAAGTGAAAATGAGTGTTTATGTTAATTTTATGAGCAATTTTAACATAAAAAATAAACTGAACAACAACATATAAATGTACCGAACATCACCAAAAACACATCACAATAGGAACGTAATGAAGGAGTTCACCCCTCCTAGGCTATGTCTCCTTGGTCTAGCTTCTAATGACTTGGGCCTCTCTATTATGCTAAAAATGTGTAAAAATATGTGTTTCCAATGCTCGTATGCTTTTGAAACCTACTCCAATGAGTCCAAAATGTGAAAAAAAGGCCACCTAGCCTCCTTATACATCCAATTTGGTCGAAAACTAGAGAATTTATGACCTCTCCTAGTTTCTCCACTATTCACTCTACAATTTGCCCAAAATCCAGCACCGAACCTCCATTTTCACCCTATTTTTTGTTAACAGGCCACCAAATCTGCCGAAATCTGTGCGGATTTGTTAGAAAATTAATTTGGTTGTCGAGGTCTAAAATGCGAAAATTTAGGGCCATATGAGGGGGCCATGTGCCCAGGGTCTAGCCCCGGTGTTGACCCCTTTTCCTCTAGCGGTCACGTAACCTTGGTGGTTAAAGGTAAGGTGTTCACATGGGGCGGTTACCCCGGCGGTCAAGAAGTTGCGATTTTTCCGTGGCGGTTAGACATAAGGTGTTCACATGCGGCAGTGGTTATATAACTGCGTGGGTCGACTAGCCCATTCCTCCGAACTCCGCGCTAACTAAACTTAAATATACCGCGTGGTCACATATGGTTAAGTCTTATATGCTTGGTGCATTGACAATGGACTCCGTTGTGTGTTGGGAGGTTGCAGGTTCAACCCCCGCTACCTCCACCCGGACTATAGTAATGTTTTGGTGGCCTATCAGGTTGCCACGTGGTAGCTTCTAGCTAGGCCATGTGTCAGCTCATGGTTGGCCACCACCCTAACCAATAAAATTGCACCATTTTCACCTATTACTGAAACGACACTTGTCACATTGTGATTCTCCAAAATAAACTGTTGACTGGTCAACTGCACAGTCACCTTTTCCAGATCAACACCCAGTTAGTAGTACAGACTGCTAATTGGGCTCTCCATTTTTTTGAAAATTTGTTTGTTTGGGAAAGTTAACAGAACTCGTTTCTGGAGTCATACGGAGTCTGGTTCGTGCGAAATGAGTTGCACTGGATTCAGGGTGAAGAGCATTACACGATCTTCTAGGATCCACATCAATTTGACAACTTTGAAATTTGAGCTAATTTTTGAGCACCTGACCATTCCTCCCCACTAGAAGCCTTTTTGACCCCAAAAGATAACTTTTAGCTGTCCAGCAGGTGAGGGTACAGTTCCCTCACCTTTCCAATCTCTATCCATTTGTCCTTTGAAGGATTTGTCCCTTTGAGCCCCACTTGAAGGTAATCCACATTCCCTCGTTTTGAAGAGCTTGTTCTTCTATCAAGAACGATGTCTTATTGTAGTTCATCAAGGTATTCAGGAGAAAAATCCTCTATGGAAGGAATTTGAACATTCTCTTCTTGATCTTCAATGAAAAGAGACTCATACAACCTTAAGTTCTCAACATTAACAACAACATAAATTTTCATATATGAAGGCAAATCCAATGTGAAGGCATTGTCACCAATCTTTTCCAAAATTCTAAATGGACCATATCTAATTGGTTTTTAGCTTTTTACCTTCTCATTTTAGCCTCTCTTCATTAAAGTGAAGCCAAAATTCATCACCAACTTGGAACTTATGATCTACACGATGCTTGTCATGCCTTGATTTATACTTTCCTTAGCTCTTTTCAAGTAGTTATTGAACTCTTTGGTGTACCAATTGGATTTGTTCAATGAACCTTATTGCTTTGTATATGTCACTATAACCATCAATAGTAACATATTTACCAAAAATTAAATCCAAAGGAGACTTAGGCAAGTATCCCAAACATGCCTCAAATGGAAATGTTTGAGTTGAAGAGTGCTCAGCCTGGTTGTAAGCATGTTGAAGATAGTGAAAATGTTCATCCCACAACTTAGGATTCTTGCTACAATACCCATGAAGAAGATGCATCACTGTCATGTTCACCACCTTTTTTTTACCATCTGTTTGTGGACGAAATATTGTACTCTTTTTCTTGAATTTGGTGTCCATGAATCCCCACAAGCTTGACCAAAAATTCCCAACAAAGTGAGAATCTCGATCACTAACAATAGATGTGGGCAATCCAAAATGCACCCATACATTCTAAGAAAATATATGAGCAGTCTATTCAATTGTAACTTGCTTTTTACATGGCATAAAAATACACTTTTTGCTGAACCTATCCACAACTACATACAAATAATCATGACCTCTTTTTGACAATGGAAGACCTCCTACAAAATCCATAGAAAAACTCTCCCACAGCCGTGAAGGAACTGGAAGTGGTGTGTACAATCCTAACTTCCTATTTCTAGGATTACTAACTGCACAAAATGAACATCCTTTAATAAAATGTGACACACTTTCAATCATACGATGCCAATAACAATACCTCTATAGGTGTACCACTGTCTTATTTACACATGAAATGACAAACAATAAGACAAGTATGTGCCTATCTTATGATGTTGACTCTTTATCCCTGTGGAATACAAAGTTTACCAAGATTGTACAACAAATTAACATGAAAATGATAATCCAATTCCTCTACTTGGTTACCTTGACTCAAGCTTGCATAAACATATTGAAAGTCATTGTCTAATTCATATTGCTCAATATAACTTTCATGCAAAAAAGAATTATGCTTGAGTAAAGTAGCTGCACTAACAATAGGCCTGGAAATCATATGAATAACTTTATTGTAGATACCTTTCTTATACCTGATTACCAAGTGGAATTGTTGAAGAAAACCCATCCATCAGAAGTTCTTTGATTTCTGCAACTTTGATTGAGGTTGTAAGTATTTCAATGGTTGATGATCAATGTGAATGATTGTTTCCTTACCCATCAAGTAGTGTTTCCACTTTTTCACACTTTGCACCAATGCATACAATTCCTTGTCATATGTAGGATAGTTAATCACAACACCATTGAAAGTTTCCGAATGAAAACATATAAGCTTACCATGTTGCACGAGGAATGCACCCATGGCGTATTCAATAGCATCAGTCTAAATCTGAAATGACTGTCTCAAGTCTGGAAGTGCAAATACTGGAGTTGAATTGATCTTTTCCTTCAATACATCAAAGGCCTTTTGCTGTTTGTTTCCCCATTGAAAAACCTTTTTCACACTCATAAATGCATGCAAAGGAGATGCTATAGAAGAAAAGTTAGCAATGAATTTCCTCCAATATTGGGATACTCCCAAAAAACTTCTTACCTCAGTAACTTTATTGGGTCTTGTCCAATTCAAAATGACATCAACCTTAGATGGATTTATTTTCAACTCACCTCCTCCAACAATATGACCCAAGTAAACTAAAGAATTTTTTCCAAACTGACACTTTGACATCTTAAGATACAATTGTTCTTTCTTTAAGACATCAAGTACTTTTCTCACATGCATGACATGTTCATCACAAGATTTACTGAAATTTAATATATCATCTAAGTAGACTATAACAAACTCATCAAGAAATGGCCTCAACACATCATTCATCGCACGCATGAATGTAGCAGGAGCATTACATAAACCAAAAGGCATAACTAGCCATTCAAACAAACCTTGTTTTTTTTAATGTTGTCTTCCAAATGTCTACTTCAACAATTCTAATTTGATGGTAGCCACTGCTTAAGTCCAACTTAGTAAAATATTGTGCATCTTTCAATTGATCAAGTAAATCATCTATTCTAGGTAGCGGGTAACGGTTCTTTACTGTAATTTTGTTCAATGCACGAAAGTTCACACACATGTGCCACGTTCCATCCTTCTTTGGCACCAAGACAATAGATGAACCACATGGCAAGGAAGATGGCCCAATGATTCATTTATCCAACAACTCTTGAATTTATTTTTTTTAATTTCTGCACTTTCCATCACTGACATACTGTGCATGCCAATGTTAGGAAGAGGACAATCTTGCTGCAAATGTATATCATGTTGGATTCCTCTCTTGGGAGGAAATATTTTTGGTTCCTGAAACATCTCATCATATTGGTTAACTACATCAACCAATTCAGATTTCAATTTTGAATCACAACCTTTAAAAGCTTCATTATCAACATCATTCTAGGGTTTGAACATTAGAAGCACAAAGTTCTTGCTTGAATTCACTAGTCTTTTCATCTGCCCTGCATTAACAAGTGAAAGATTTAGTTTCTTGCTATTAGCTCTCACAATATATTCTACTCCATCTTTGAACAAATGGTATTTGTTTTCATGCCTATGGAAGATAGCTTTTTTGTCATAGAGGTATGGGCTACCCAAAACTATGCCACATATGTCTAATGGCACAAGATCAAGCTCCACTTCATCTATGAAATCTACAATAATGGTGAATTTCAGTTTACACTTTCTAGTAAAGTGAAATTGTGCATTATCACACAACCATCCAAGTGGATATGGTTTATGATGTGGAATGGTTTCCAAGTTCGAACTTTTGACAATGTTTTTAGAGATAATATTGGCTTGAGAGGCATTGTCGAATAGTGTATCAATTTTTCTATGTTTTGAGATCACCCTTATGTGAAAAATTTCTATCCATTTCTTTTCATTTGGAGTTTCATTGTGTGAATTTGAAGTACTAGTGCTAGCAATGGATTCTTTTCCTTTCATACCCATGGATGTAATTTTAGTTTCATCGCCCGAATCAGATCCCAAATCCTTTTGAGTGGTTGCAGTTGTCTTTTGTTTTCCCTTATTGTTGAATTTATTTGGTTTCATTTCAGGATGAAGCTTCCAACAATGAGCTTCATCCTAACCCTCTTTGGAACAATGTTTTGCATGTTAATTTCTGTCCTTCCTTCTTGATAGATGCATTTTTCTTTCCCTTCCCTTTGAAACCCTTTTCTTCTCCTTTACCCTTAAATGGCTTTTAACTACCTTCTTCTGGAGTGTTTTTCCCTCTTGCCTTAATATGGGTGGCTTGAACACACACATCATCTAGAATATTGGGATTAAACATTAAGATAGCATGCCTAAGGTAACTATGTAAACTCCCTGTGTACTTTAGCAATGTGCCTTGTGATTGCAAATCTACACCTAGCATTAGAGTCCTTTTTCTGAATTATTGGGTGTAATCTTGCACATTTTTACCTTTAAGTTGTCTAAAGTTCTGCCAATTCATGATGGATTTTTTCACATAAGCTAGAGGGTAGAATTTCATTTTAATTGCAGCAATGAAATCAAACCAAGAAATTGAGATATTACCGTGTTTTTTTTTATCTCCTCTTGTGTCTTTGATTCCCACCATACTAGTGTTGCACCCTCCGTTATCAAGGAAGCTAACTAAATCTTTATGTCATCCTCTTGAAGGTTTTGAATTCTGCAATAGACCTCCAACTGATGAATCCAATTATCAAGCTTCTCTGCATTCACTTCATCATTATACATGGGAAACTCAAACTTAACATCAAGTTTTAGTAAGGGTGATTTAACATGTCCTTTTGAGGTATGTTGATGAGTATGAGTAAGGGTTGTGTTAGTGGAAGAGGATGAAGATGCATATGAAGAATAAGATGAAGAATATGGTGGAGGTTTATGTTAAACACACACATGGCAACAATAGAATATGAATGATAAATAGGAGAGTACATTTATTATTAACAAATGATATACATTTATAGTACATGGTGTGACCATTAGATTCATATTCCAAGTGGTCCCCTGGACTCCTTTTGGCTGTTCATCTTCCACACCAACCCTTAGAGGATTAGGTGTCCAACATTCCCCCCATTAATCCGAAGGGTTATGTATGAGTCCAAGAAGAGCGCTGTAATACAAAATGTGCAAAAGTGCATGGCAGCACTAGGCTGAATTTGCTCTCTGAAATGTTCGTATAAAGGGCAATGGTTTAAGGATGACCACCAACACTGGAATGCTTAGTGTAGTTCTCGGAACTCTTCCAAGTCTGGCATGAAGCTCAGGTCTTCTGCTAGAGGAAGTGCTCCTAATGTTTTGAAGAGGGAAACTTTCAACCATGAAAGGAAGGTCTCACCCCACATAAAAGGGAGAACCTCAACCTGAAAAGGGAAGTCTCAACCTGTGAAGGTTTAAGGATGACCAACAACTCTGGAATGCTTAATGCAATTCCTGGAACTCTTCCAAAACTGGCAAGAAGCTGAAGTATTTTTCTAGAGGAAGTGTCCCCAATTCTTTGAAGAGGTATCATCGACCGAAGGCATGCTCAGGGGAAACTTTGTCTCTGGATACAACTCTGAATCTGGTATGGTAGGTTGTGGCTCATGCTCGCTTGATGTGGCTTTGAAGCTTGTAGATGACCATCACTTCCCCCCCTGTCAGATACAAGGTGAGATGATGGAGAAAACTCTAGAACAAGTTTTGACATGTGACTGGAATATCTTCTTGGTTGTTGATGCCCATTGCCAAGAAGCGATCCATCCAAGATGAATCTTTGTTCTTGCAGGAGGTTTGTTTCTGAAGCATCTGTTTGAACAATGACTGGTTTTATGACAGTTCTTACATGGATGAAGATCAAAACAATGATCTTTCATATGGCCAACTCGGTCACAGTGTTGGCATTTCACAATCTATTGTTGTGGAAGAGGGGAAGAATCTAGAACAGCTGAAGGTGAACTGTCATGAGGCACAGGTGATGATGAACCATCCTGAAGAAATCCAACACTTGGAAATTGGATTGGTTTGGAGTAGTCTGGACTATGAAAGGAAATGTCCTTGTCATATCTAAGACCAGTTCTGTGCTTGTTGTGGACAAGCTCTTCCGAAGGTCTGATGATGGGCTTGGGAAGTGCAAATTGAACTTTTGCATCTGCATGTACAACTGCTACTTTATTGGGCACTGGATCTGAATCAATTGTAACATTATTGTCTTGCTGTTTATGGGAGTCTGTTTCAATATTTTGAACAGAAACAGGTTTAGAATGATGACACCACTGTTGTAATTATTCCTGCTGCAACTGAGATTCAAGCTGCAAAAAATCAATCTGTTCATGTACATCTTGTAAACAACTATGAATATTCGTGAGAAAATCCTTGCTAATTTTGATTGTATTATCCATAGTAGAGAGTATTAGATTGTCCAATAACTCTAGGATTGCACTAATTGGAGCCATTTTTTTTTTGGCAAGTCAATCTCAAAAAAATAATAAAACAATGAGGAAAAGATGGACACCAATTTCTCTTTTATATAAACTTATGGCAACAACTTCAAATCAATCTTGGCAGCTTGCAATAGATTCAACACACAAAGAATGGCGATATCCAGAAAACAGACTCCTCATGTAAAAATGAATTTTCTCCAATTCACTTGAGAATTTAACTTCCAACAAGGCAACAAGCAATTCAGGCCTAAAAAAGATATATTCCTGTACCAGCCTTGAATCCAAGAGAACTTGTCCTGGCAACAACTTCAATCTAGTTCAATGAACAACCTTTAAGAAAATACACCAATTCTAGTTCAATAACAATCTTTAATATGATCAACTAGTGGATCAAATTAAAGGTTAAGATGGCTATACTATAGAGCTCGGATGGCGAAATGTTCGAATTGGAGAAGCCTGTGGCATTGATGTCCAATGTTCTGAAGTTTTCGATTGAGATGGATGAGAGAGATGGGATAACCACACTCATTTCTATGCTGAGCATGGACGTTTCAAGCAAAATTCTGAAATTGGTTAAGGAGTTCTGCGAATTCCATCATGCCCACATGTGTTCGATTCCCCTGGTCTTTGGATCAGAGTTGATGCATGTTTTGCATCAAAAGTCTCATGTGTGGAGGAGACAGCGCAATTGAATGAATTTGAAAAACTCTGTGAGAAGCGTTGAAGAAATTCAGCTCATGGATAGGAACCACGAGAATTTCTTCAATTGGCGATTGTAGTGATGACGCTTCCCATAGTTGTTCTAATTCTGGTTATGTCTTGATTGATGTTGGAAATCAGTCGTCGATGTCTATCGCTCCTGAAAGGTATTCCAGCGAGGGTTCTAACGCAGCCCATATTGTCTGCACAATTTTTTTTTTCTTTTCGAATGAGGATTCTAGCTCCAATGGGGCAGTTTGTTCTTCCTATTTCAATTTCTCTTAATCATATAGCTCCTCCGTGGTTGTCACTTATTCTATGGATACTAATATGGAGGATACAATGGTTGCTTGCAACTCATCTGGTCCTTCTAGTGATGAGAAGTTTCAAGGTGAGGAGTCATATGAGTTAGATGGTAGACCTTTCTGGTTGATGGATCTCGCTCACCGATAAATGAAGTGTGATCCTTTAGCATAGAAGGATTATGCTTGCCTCCCACCAATCTTGCAGGATTTCCAACAGTGGTGGTATAGCTAGGCACCTCAATAACTGACCCAGCTCCAATTGGAGGAATTGACAAGCGTGTGATTGAATGCTTTGAGAAAGAAGCTGCTCATAAAGTATTTACGAGTCCTTTGGCCTTACTAGTTGACGTAGAGATGTGCGCACAAAAAGGTATTCACCTTAGGCTCAGTCTGACAGTGTCTTTGCACATCCAAACCATATGCAGGCCTTCAAGCCACCATTGAATACCCAGATCTGTTATCATACGAGCTCGTCAATAGAGTTGGAGAACCAACATCTGTCATCTGACAGAGAAGAGACTGATCTCGAGGAGAAGATGAAGAGAATGCGGCAGGAGACGGTGACAGAGAAGATGTACAGGTACAGGGGCGTTATCTTTGTGGTCTCCATTCCTCTTCTTCTCATTTCAGTGGGTTACGTTACTGTAAATTGGTAGCTGATTGCTACTCAGACGCATTTGAAGAATGAGAAGGTACAATGAGAGTCGTCGAAAAGCAGAAGTGCCCAGGTGTAGTAGAGTAGTGTTAGAGTATTTCTATAAATAGAGAAATGGCAGACAAATTCTAGAAAGAATGCAGTGCTGACAATCTATGAAAATGCCTAGGCATAACCTCCGACAAGACTAGTGAAATAGAGAAAAAGATGATGGCGGATGTTCTTCTATTACCAAGCGATTGGATAGAGCACTGTGTTGACAGTGGACTGTGTAGTACAAACAGTGGCCTGGTCAAGAGAGATTATGGTGCGATATGGAGGGGCGTTATATAAACTGTAGAATGGGAGAAACTGTTTGGTGGAGTCATGATGGGTGGTGTGGTGGTTTGATGCCACGATGCTAGAACAATGATGGTTTGAAGCCAAAACAATGAGATTTTCCAAAACATGCCAACAATGTGTAATCCGTGCTTGTAGGAGGAGCGATATTACCTTATTTTGAGCCTTTGACAATCACTCCTGAGTGCACCAGTGTTCAATCCTCCACAACTTTCAAACTATTCCACGTTCATTGCTTGGTCTCCCATCTCATAGCAACAACATTGGAAAGAGAATAATGGTAGAAGAATTTTTGCATAGGAGAATATACAGAGCGCATGGCTGACAAGCGCTCAAGGCAACCTAAATGATATATGAGTATTCACAGGAAAATAATGGCTCAAAATGGAGTAGGGTCAGTAATTGCCGGCTCTGATACCATGTTAAACACACACATGGCAACAATAGAATATGAAAGATAAACAGGAGAGTACATTTACTATTAACAAATGATATACATTTATAGTACATGGTGTGACCCTTGGATTCATATTCCAAGTGGTCTCTTGGACTCCTTTTGGCTATTCAGCTTCCACACCAACCCTTAGAGGATTAGGTGTCCAATACTTTACCTCCATTTCCATTACCTCCTCCTGAAGAACCTTCTCCTTTGGGGGGTTTGGATTTTTCACCCTGCAGCCTAGTATTCCTCTCTTCATAGAGGACCTTCACCATCTATGTCATATCAAAGAAAGCCTTCTTGAATACCTTCTCATCTTTTTTCATGTTTGTAGGTTCTCCTTCATGAGACATGCTCACTGGAGTTTCAACTGCAACTTGAGGATGAACTGGTGTTGGATATTGTGACAATCTTTCCCTCCTTCCCCGTGATCCAACTTCAGGGCTTCCAACCAACTTCCCTTCTCCTCTTTTGAGTTTTAACCTTGTAAGCATGACATAAACTTGCAAGCAGTTAAATCCTTCTTCCACAAAGCAAACCTAGTTCTCTGATACCAAAATGATCTGATTAGGAATGTTAGTTTTGTTGTGCTAAGATCCTCCTCAGAATATAAACAAAATTCTATTCGTGTGCTTAAGGATTCATAAGTTTATTGCAAGTGAAAATGAGTGTTTATGTTAATTTTATGAGCAATTTCAACATAAAAAAGAAATTGAATAACATCATATAAATGTACAAAACATCACCAGAAACACATCACAATAGGAACATGATGAAGGAGTTCACCCCTCCTGGGCTACATCTCCTTGGTCTAGCTTCCAATGGCTTGGGCCTCTCTATTATGCTCAAAATGTGTAAAAATATTTGTTTTCAATGCTCAAATGCTTATGAAACCTGCTCCAATGAGTCCAGAATGTGAAAAAATGGCTACCTAGCTTCTTTCTACATCCAATTTGGTCGAAAAATAGAGAAGTTATGACCTCTCCTAGTTTCTCCACTATTCACTCTATAATTTGCCCAAAATCTAGCAGCGAATCCCCATTTTGACCTCGTTTTCTGCTAATGGGCCACCAAATCCACCGAAATCCAGGCAGATTTTCTGGAAATTTATGGCCATGTGGGCAGGGGATAGCCCTCGGTGCTAGTCCCTTTTCCTCCGACGGTAACGTAACCTTGGCGGTTAAAGGTAAGGTGTCCACATGGGGCGGTTACTCTGACGGTCAAGTGGTTGCGGTTTTTCCCCGGCAGTGTTGTGGGGGAAAGTATCCAACTCGGAATGACCCTAACCCACTCTAAGGGTGACAGTTCCTTAGCAACAGCTGAAAGCAAAGCTATCTAAAGTTTCTTCTTTATGACATGCAAGAGATAGAAGGAAGAGATCCACTTACCGATGTCTTGCGCAAATGGTCGATCCAATCTCCTTTGTTTGCCGCTTGCTTCTAGATCCAAGTCTTTTCACGGGCCCAGCTACACGAGATCCTGCAAATAAGACAAGAAAAGGAAACTACAAGAGGCATGCATTCATAATCGATTCAAGGATTAGCATAAATCAAAGACGCAAGTAAGACAATACACCATTGAAACACATGCGAATAGAAGAACCTCAAATGCTTTATTAATATATGGAAGTAAGGTTCAGGCGGTGATACAACCATGAGAGGTCCAATCCAGCATCACCTTCCCAATGGAGAGAAATCTCTTCTTCACCTCCCTCAAGCAATCACCCAATACTCACAACTGTAAACCAACAGCAATTCTTTGCACAAAATTCCGGCCTCTAGATCCCATGGGATGAGATCCTTATATAGAGTTTTGGAGTGAAGATAAGTCAGCTTGATGTGTGACTTGTTGTCCTCTTCAACTCCTGTTGTTCTTCAGCTCTTCACTCGGAGTTTCCACCTTCCACTTGGAGTTTTAGAAGCTCTTAACTCATCATTAGGCGAATCTTTTGATCAAGTGTCTTTTTGGAAGCTTCCTGGGCACTGGCACATTGAGAAAAAGATTCCTCCACATGTCAAAGTACGCCCAGGGCAGGTAGCCTTCGTTGCACTTGCTATGCAGCGCAGGTACACTATAGAGCTTTTGAAATTCAGCGCAGATGCTTAGTGGAGCAGCTGCTTTGATCCAAAACTGACCTGTTTTTGAGTGTTTTTCAGTGGAGAACTGATTTGCAGTGCTGTGGTTTGCTGACCTTGTTCCTCTAAGGGTAATAACAACATGTTTAGGGACTTTGGATCCCTTAGATTATTGACATTTCATGCTCTATGCTGTAAGGCACAAAAATGTCTATAACAGTTGCCCCCTAAAGTATGAGGTCGTTTATCGGGTGAAATGCTTTATTAGGAGGATCCGAAGTTCATTCAATCGTCGGGAGGTGACCTGTAACAAAATACAATACAATACATTATCTTTTCATACTTTCTTTTCATGATCTAGCTGATCCGGGCATTTCCCATGCTCAGCTTTATAAATACATTTGCTGTACATAAACAGACGATCGTCTGATAATAGACTGATAATTCTCTGCTTTCAATTATCATCCTTTCAGTAGGATGATCATCTGCTGCACATGTCTATGTTTTTATCTCCTGAATATATATCGCAGCCCGGATGGATGAAACTAGATCCGGGGTCTTCAAACTTGTCCAATCTTCACTCTAGTACAAGTCGATCCATGTGAGAATTTCTTGAAGTCGAACATGGAAAGACATCGCTTGATTACCAGTCAATAATGTAAACTGTTAACAAGCGCGAGAGGAATCACCGATAATGATGATGACCCTCAAGGTACTGTAGCACAATTCACGTGGTGTGAATATAGGATCTGACGTCGAACACCACGCAAAGTCTCCTGGTCGAAGGTCATTAATGTATACCTATCGCCGGGAGTGAGAAACTTGCCATTAAGGCATGCAAGCTTCAAAGTACTGAGGGGGTGTTCCTAGATCAACTTCTTGGATAATGAGCTGATGTCGACAAGAAGTGATCCGTCAAAGGAGGGCCTTAATGAATCCCACATCAGTGACACGGAACAGAGCTAGTGATGATGGTGAAAACAATCTGTGAAATATGATTCAGGGTGGCGGTCATGGAAGGATGAAAGACGATGTACGGTAGTGGATGGGACCCGGTTGACACTTTCTGAATGACATCTCTTGAACATATAACGACACTGATGTGATGGATCGGTAGCATTACCCCATGTATGGATGGTATGGCGAGACCATGGTGAAGGGACCGGTGAATGATAATAACCCAACCCGATATTTACGGAGGCAAAAAGTGTCATGTTCAAGAGCGACTTGCTACCATTAAGCTTTGAGGTTCTTCCCAATTTTTCCCCAGTCATTTCTGACCAGTACCTCTTTATTTTTGTCAAGCTTGAGGAGGATAACATATGCTTGTTCTATAACCTGCCCTTCGGGCAAGCCCATCGCTATGTTTTAACGAGCCTAGCGATAGGGAAACTCGTTCTCGTCTAAAGACAAGTTTGTCGCTATCTAATATTTTTAACGAGCCCAGCGACAAAGACAACTCGGTCCTTTTCATTTTTAGGGAGTCTGAAACAGGGTACATAAAGTGGACTCCAGGGGTCCTCTTTCGTCATTTAATCCCTTAAGTCCGAAAAAGGACAATACATAAGGGATGAATGTTCGATATCTTTATCGAGCCGAACTAGACAAGCGCTCGATCTTTTTGTGCAATAATCCCTCAGGTCCAAAAAGATTAAAATCTAGAGGAGGGATAGCTCTTTTGGTCCTTTTAACGAGCTGGAAGGCCAAAACTCGGCAAACTTTTCATATTTTACGAGTCAGTGAAAAGAGCTCAAAGAAGACTCGTCTTTTTGAGGAACGAGTGATAAACAGGGATAGCAGCAGATTCCAGGTACAGGTTGGAATTTTCCAATCACGGCAGTATTACAAGGATGGCTAGGTGGGATCACTCTTCGCAGCTGTTCCTCAAAATAGGTAAACAATCAAGTGGATGTGAATGATCGGCCAAATGAAAAGTGGAGGTGACGGTACACAAACACGACCAAGGCTTTTTATGGCTGATGAATTTATGGTCTCAAATGGTTATTTACCGGTTCATTTTTTCTGAATGAGCTTGAACTCTGGGGAAAGCCTGCTCACAAGCTTATGTTTATTTTTTAACGAGCATGAATTTCCGCATTAAAACTGCTCGGATCTTGCGTTTATTTTTTAACGAGCATGAACTTTGCCAAAACTGCTCGTTTTTACCAGTCATAAAGTAGTAAGGTCTCATGGAAGATCGCTATTTTTTAAAGAGCTTCATCTCCCTACGTATTGCTCCATATCCTCTCTTTGTGAAAGCCGGGTATCGGCTTATCTACGGGTTAGCGGGGTTAGTCCTACCTAAAACTAAAAAGCCGCCCGAGCTTGCATTCCAAGAGGTTTGCATGCCCCCAGGTGTAAGTCTAATTTCAAGGTTGCCCCTACTTTTCCGTTAAAAAACCTTTGTTTTCAACAGGTGAGGCTTACCTCTTTCAGGTTACCCAAAGATCGTTCTGCTAATCCTTTCAAACAGAAACTTTCTTCGGCGATGTCTATCATTAGGTTACACAAAGATGGTTACAATTTGTTGCAGCAATTGAATCCCTTTCTTTGGAGGCTGCCCCTACTTATCCTCTAAAACATTTGTTTTAATGGGTGAGGCTTGCCTTTTATCCAAAGATGGTTACTACTTGCTGCCGCAAACGGATCCCCTTCTTTGGCAGAGCCCACTTTTCTAGACAAAGGTGAATGACGATGCTCCGTCACACACTTAACTTTAACAAAAGAATCTTTTTCTAGAACAACCCCATTCCTAACTGCCCCTTCTTCCGCATGAGAGCTCTGGCCGGCTCTTCTGTTTTACGAAGAAGAAGGAGGGGACGGGGTACGGACTAGTCATATTCTCCCGCAGAAATTCTACTTTACACCCAAGGTTTTTTCTGCCTCTAAAGCAGACCAGGATGCATGCCCCCTGGGTTCCGGCCTTCCTCTCCCGAATTACTCGCACTCATCAGGAAGAAGAACAGGAGGTAGAGACCTTTCTTGATCAAATAGACCATTGAGGATAGGTATGTGACTACTTGCGATGTGTGATCCCGGAAGTGAAAGTTGGTCTACGAGCTTGACCATTCTTCCTTCGTATGGAAAACACATTATTCGAAAGAGTGAGGAGACTATTGCTTCCATGAAATAGATGTAGTATCGTCCAAGGAGTAGGTTATAATCCAAGGGTCCTTGGACGACCATCAAGTTCATCTTGACGGCCTTCTCTTTCAAGGTAATAGGCACATTAGGTAGAATCCCTAATGGTCGACTGGTTCCTTTGTCAAAACCCGAGAGATTTCTTGTCTCAGGAAAAAGCGCCGGGCAACCCAGTGCTTTCCAAGCAATAGAGGACAGGATACTCACAGATACCCCTTCATCAATGATAGTTCCAGCCATCACCATTTTGTATATTTGGACTATAATTCTAAATGGTATACTGGCTGGTAACCGGGGTCTGCCTAGTTGGTTCCAATCAAAGGACACAACTAGGTTGCTTGGTGGTGGGACCGAATATACAGCCGGATATGACCCTGACGATGCTCCTTCCTACGATAAAGGAGTGGGCACATTGCCCTGATGTTCATCAGAATCGGTGTTGATGAAGAGAATCTGGACGGTGTCATCCTTACTCTCTTCGGTGAGGGTGTCAACTGAAGATGAATCCTCAGTGACTATGGTATTTGAAGATGAAACTTTTGAAGGGAGAACCGGGTCAACTGCCGTTTCGACCTTTGGACTTTCGTCCGGTCCGGATTCAGTAGGTTCACTTTCAGCGACTGACCCTTCAGCTGGCCCTGTGAGCGGGGCAACTGTATTTTCGACCAACGAAGGACTTGGCGTGAGTTTTTGGTATCCAGGAGGAAGTAGCAACGGTGCAATCGGTTGATCTTCCAAAACTCTCTTTGCTTTGTCTAAAAAGGGACAACGACGAAGAGTGTGATTGCCTTCACACAGTTCGCAGGGGAATCTCTTTCCCCTTCGTTGTCTAGAACCTTCACTTTCGCTGGTCGACGGTAAGCATTCAACCTGGCTGTCAGAGGTTGACGCTTCTGAACTGTGCAAACGAGGGGACCAGTCCCTTAGTATCCGGGGAATACTGGGACAATCACGGTGAAGGTGGTCTCCTCTACATATGACACATGGCGATTTGGGCCTGGTCCGTGCTGTGTGTGGATTTTCGTTAGATACCTTTTGCTTGCCCCCAGGCGCCTTTGGCTCCTTCTGCTTCTTTTCTTTCTTCTTCTTTTCCTTCTTCTTTTCCATGGGAGCTCCGCTTTCGGCGGCTTGACCTTTCGAAGAAGAAGGATCGGAGGAAGGTTTATAAGAAGTGGAAGGCTGGAGGGTAGCTCTTGACTGGTCTAACTGCTGACTCGACTGTTCAGGAACCGTGGTGGTCTGAACTACAGCGGTTGAGAATAGCCAAACTGGCAGGCCAATTGTCAGTCCTGGAAGCGACAATGTGGCCATGTGGGGCGCACCAACTTCTCCCCAAGAGGAGAAAGGGCTAGGGGTCCCATCATGTGGAATCCCTTGGTTGGTGCGTTCCATGTTCTCAACCTAAAGATCAACGTAGGAATAAGGGGTGATTATGTTCCGCTTAGAATGAATTTTATATGACGACGCTTTTAGACACAACTTGCTTTTTCACTTTTTAAGAGTCGAGAAAAAGCTAAAGATGACTCTAGTCTCCTTCGATGTATTAACGACCCCGAAGTGACAAATGCTCGGATGGACTTTTTCAGTTATAGAGTTTGAAAAAGGCCAAAAGAAACTACTCTGGAGTTCTAGGCAGAGGGTGTGCCAAACCTTTCGCGAAACCACAGAATACGTTTTACGGTACGAGTGGTCGATCTTCGTGAATGCTGTGTTCACTGCATCGCGATCAGTAGGGCGGCCGACACGGCTTCCTATGGATAAAGGCTTTGTTCCTATAGGGGTCCCCCAATATACGCGACGGTACGCGGGGGCACAAGTCCGTATTAGTGCTATCGTCCCTCAGGAGGAATCACCCACCTTCGTAGAGATCGACAGTCACTATGTTTAACGACGCCGGTTCACGTCTCTACCTAGACCTCTACTGTCTTTCGTTATGTTTCAAAGCGTTGTTAGATAAATTCAGTTCTTTTTAGGTTGATCTTGCTTAGCAGTTTGCCTTTATGGATCACCACGTGATGTATGATACAACTCCTAAATGCAGTCTAAGAATGATAAGCAAGCTTTTTCAATTCTTTCAACTTATGAAAACCTTAACTACTGAAGGAAAAGAAAGACATCATCTTTTCAAACAGATCATAGAGCACACACTGATGCACTTTTCCTAAATCGACACGCAAACTGTCAAAATGCACATGCACAATGCAAGTATTTCTTTTCTTCTTCCTTAATGTTGATGTATTACAAAAAGAAAGCTGTTGTATAATTTCGAATTCAATTTCAAGCGAAAGCAACAAGTGTTTGTCCAATAATCAAAAGAACACCTTAAGATTCACTCGTTTCAACACAAGAAATACTGAAATTCGAACCATATAACGAAAGCAAATGCTCAAGCAGCTATGAACAGCAATAAACTAGCTCTTAGAATCACAACGACACTTTCTCATAGGTCTAGATCCAAGAGGTCATAGCAAGACTAGTTCACTTTCGCTATGGGAAACTGTGAATGACAGCAAGAAATACAATAAGAACAATCACGGTTTCTTCATACAACTGAGGCGGAATGAAGGCAAAGAGAAGTGGTTTCAGCTGGGTATACAGGTTGACAACAGGCTGCAAAACAATACTGAAAACTGGGCAACAGACAGTGGGGAACCCCAGTTGCACAAGGCAAAACTGGATCAACGCAGGTACTGCACTGTCAATCTGAGATGCAGCGCAGGTAGCCCCTTCGGGACCTGCGTTGCAGTGCAGGTAGCCTTTGTTGCAGCTGCACTGATGAGACAACTCTCGTCTCTCTCAGATTCCGGGTCACAGTTTGCTCAAAAATCAATGGTTTTTGGCCAAATCAGAGGCTATCAGTCAAGTATACACTAGAGGGTTATTAAAGGAAGATGAACACTATCACAAAGAGCTACAAAGATTCCTTGTGGATCAGCTCTTCAGATCATAAACATGCCCAGCACTGGGCTAGAGTAGCTGCCCTCTACTTTGCATTCGAAGGACTCGAATGCAGTTCGATTCGGTACTCCCTTTGTTTAAGAAATGAATAGCAAGAAACACAAGCTACCAACAAGACACGATCCCCAGCGGAGTCGCCAGTCTGTTGTGGGGGAAAGTATCCAACTCGGAATGACCCTAACCCACTCTAAGGGTGACAGTCCCTTAGCAACAGCTGAAAGCAAAGCTATCTAAAGTTTCTTCTTTATGACATGCAAGAGATAGAAGGAAGAGATCCACTTACCGATGTCTTGCGCAAATGGTCGATCCAATCTCCTTTGTTTGCCGCTTGCTTCCAGATCCAAGTCTTTTCACAGGCCCAGCTACACGAGATCCTGCAAATAAGACAAGAAAAGGAAACTACAAGAGGCATGCATTCATAATCGATTCAAGGATTAGCATAAATCAAAGACGCAAGTAAGACAATACACCATTGAAACACATGCGAATAGAAGAACCTCAAATGCTTTATTAATATATGGAAGTAAGGTTCAGGCGGTGATACAACCATGAGAGGTCCAATCCAGCATCACCTTCCCGACGAAGAGAAATCTCTTCTTCACCTCCCTCAAGCAATCACCCAATACTCACAACTGTAAACCAACAGCAATTCTTTGCACAAAATTCCGGCCTCTAGATCCCATGGGATGAGATCCTTATATAGAGTTTTGGAGTGAAGATAAGTCAGCTTGATGTGTGACTTGTTGTCCTTTTCAACTCCTGTTGTTCTTCAGCTCTTCACTCGGAGTTTCCACCTTCCACTTGGAGTTTTAGAAGCTCTTAACTCATCATTAGGCGAATCTTTTGATCAAGTGTCTTTTTGGAAGCTTCCTGGGCACTGGCACATTGAGAAAAAGATTCCTCCACATGTCAAAGTACGCCCAGCGCAGGTAGCCTTTGTTGCACTTGCTATGCAGCGCAGGTACACTATAGAGCTTTTGACATTCAGCGCAGATGCTTAGTGGAGCAGCTGCTTTGATCCAAAACTGACCTGTTTTTGAGTGTTTTTCAGTGGAGAACTGATTTGCAGTGCTGTGGTTTGCTGACCTTGTTCCTCTAAGGGTAATAACAACATGTTTAGGGACTTTGGATCCCTTAGATTATTGACATTTCATGCTCTATGCTGTAAGGCACAAAAATGTCTATAACAGGCAGTTAGACATAAGGTGTTCACATGGGGCGATTGTTATATAACCGCGTGGGCTGGCCCATTCCTACAAACTCTGCACCAACCAAACTTAAATATACTGCAGATCACATATGGTTAAGTCTTGTCTGCTTGGTGCATTGGCAATGGACTTTGTTATGTGTTGTGAGGTCGCGGGTTTGACCCCCACTGCCTCCACCTAGACTATAACAATGTTTTGGTGGCCTCTCGGGCTGCCACGTGGCGGCCTCCGTCTGGGCCACATGTCAGCCCGTGGTTGTTCATCACCCCAACCAATAAAATTGTGCCATTTGCACCTATTAATGAAACAACACTTGTCACATTGTGATCCACCAAAATAAACCGTTTACCATTAAATTGCATAGTCAACTCTGCCACCTCAACACCCAGTCAACAGTACGGACTGCTGACTGGGCTGTCCCTTTTTTTTGAAAATTCTCTTATTTGGGAAAGCGAACAAAACTCGTTTCTGGAGTCATACAGAGTTCGTTTCATGCGAAATGAGTTGCGCCATATTCAGGATGACGAGCACTACACGGTTGTCTAGGCTCCACACCAATCTAACAACTTTGAAATTTGAGCTAATTTTTGAGCACCTGATCATGTGATAACATTTGGTGGTAACTATCTCATCTTGTTTATACTTTTGCGGCATATTTTAAAATATAACTTAACAAATCATGGTGTGATAGAACGGCTTGGTAGTCAACATTTTCTCTAAAGATTGAAAGTAGATCAACATTGTGGATGTTCAATCTATCATCATTGCGAGCGGGGATGTAGATTTTTCAACCTTCATCGTTAATGAACATTAAACAGGTGGAATTTAACTCCAACGATACTCCATATCGATAACTAAGAAAATTGTCTTTTTGGCAAAGGCAAGAATATTCATGACACTTTGTGTGACATTGAACACAATTGACAAGATCTTCATAGTCTTCAGACTGGGTCGACGCAAATATTGAGGTTGTGTCAAGAAGACATGGGTTGTGAATTGTTGATTGGTGAAGTGCATGATTGCGATGTTGGGGATGACATAGTTCTCAAGAATTTATGTAGTGATCAAAATATTTCCTAGCATTGGCAACTTCTGTTTCATTGTTCAATTCGAGAGTGTCCATATTTGGTGCATCTTGTAACCAAAGGAAGCCATGTGTGTGTGAAAATCCTCCATGTTTCCATTCATATCTGAATATAATATGAAAGTCAAAATTGGTTCAAAAATATTTATAATGTATAAATTAATGGAGCTAAGAATGGTTAGAAAGAAACACATGCTTTTAGGACTTCTTCAAGGAAAATTGTAAATCTGCAATGCATATATTGGGTTGTTAGATGTGGGTCTTTAATTATGTTTTGAATTATCCATTGGTAGTGATTGTTTGAATTGGAGGGAAAATTAGTAGGCATGATCATGTGCAAGTCATTCCATTTGGTATTAGTGGCATTGAGAGTGAAGAAGAATGTTGGGCTTCCAATTTGCATGATCATGTTAGTTAGTTCACATTTACGCTTGTTATAGAAAGAGCACTTTCCTTGTAGGCCTGAGCCGAAGCACATGACCTTTTTGGGATATTTGGAATCTGGGAAGTCATGAAAACATTATTGTAGATCTGAAATAATTGTTGGCAAGTTATTTCTTCACTAAAACAATAAAAATTGCCTGGCTACAATGGCGCATTAGAATGTTATATAGGTAGTAGAAAAATCTTGGATGCTGGTCAAATCAATTATCATGGTAGTGCAACAAGTGAAAATCATATTCGTGCATTTAAACTTTTGTAATTCTTGGTTGTGTGATCATGGCAATGCCTATAGGAAAGATGGTGGGGAATGCCATAGCGAAGAAACCCTCGGTGTTGTATTCATTCATAGGGGATAGATATATTGTAGGCCAATGAACTAAACTTGTTGAATTTGGATGGGTTGAGTGCAAATAAGCACAAATGTGCTCTGGCTTAGTAAATGAATTTGGGAGAATTGGAACGAAAGAAGAAGGTTGTATATCTAATGAGTTAGCATGACATCAGGATCGTAAGTATAATCAACTATGGTTTTATGGGCTTCAAGAGAGGAGGTGGTTACACTATGAACAATAGAAGAAATATATGTAGGTTGATATGACAGAGCATAAATTGCAAATGGGATGAGTTGGACATCCTTGTAGTACATATCATTATTTAGTTTGTATTCAAGTGCCGCAAGTACATGTGATTTGCAAACTAAGAATTCACAAGCCTTTTCAGAAGGATTATGCATTTTCACAATGAGGATGACCAATTCATAAATATTCAAGGTAAATATTTGGCAGTAATAGTGATGTCTTAGGGTAAGCTGATTGTATGGCCACTATATTTGTATTGACCACCACAACCATGTGTGACTTGTAGAACGGGGTTCACACGTGCTATGAGCATTTCCTCAACTTGTGTTAATTTCGAAGGACATGTGGTTGTTCGCCAAGGTCCATGTTGTTCAAATGAGAAAAATGATATGTAGATCTAGATGATGCACAACAAAAGCAAGAAAGGTTTCCATGTAAAAGCCTTGTTTTCATATTTGGGTATGATTCTTTGCATATTATGCAAACACGCATGGTAGAAATTTTATCTATCTTTTGTCGAAAGCAATGACGTTCATGATTAAAGGGGGGGGGGGGATGGTATATTGGCTTCGATGAAGTTGAGGTGAATTCGTTTGCACAGTTAGGAGAGCAGCTGAGGTGGGAAGGGATGAGATTGAGGAAGTTTTTTTTTTGCATTTTTTATAAAGAAGTCACCGACATACATTTATTATATATTTTTTTGTGCATAAAGAAGACACCTTCGCGCATTTTTATCCATAATTTGATTGTTGCATGACATATCTAAGCAAGTAGAAATAATTCATTGTTAGTTTGAAGACATAAGAAAATTAGAGTGAATCATAAATGAGTTATGCATGAATAGAAAATGTATTACAATATCTTAGAATTTTAGTTTTTTTATTTGAACATCATTCAACAATAGCATGAATAGTTAAATGAACAAACATTTAATTTATAGACATATAAATGATGGAGTAAGAATGAATTGACATTGCTACAGATGTTGATATGTAGGTTATGTAAATTTTGAAGGGGCAAGCATACATATTTTGGAATTATTGAACAAGAGTCTTGTCAAAATATATGTTATTGTAGCATCAAACATCGATAGAAACAAAGTAAGATAATCAAATTTCTAGGTTTTTTTATTTCAGCGTCACTGAACGATAGTATGTCGATAAACAAGGAAACATTCAATTTATAAACATATAAACAAAAAAGGAAAAAAAATGAATTGAAGTTCCTACACTAATCTTCAAGATTCACTATCTTGCCAAGGTCATACTTCGTCAAGAGCTTCTATGCATGCCTCGACATCTTGTGCAGGACACCTGGAAGTAACAATGGGCCTTGAGTCATCCATTCTAGGTTTTTCTCTGCCATGTCTTCCATTTCCTTTCTCGACTTTGATGGTTCCTCTCCCTATTCTTCTTCTTCTCCTCCGCCTGTCCCACCAAAAGTTGAACCTGAGAGTAAGGGGTTGCCTCTGTTACCTCTGTGAAAGAGTGGAGGCTCTTCTTCCCTTTCCACAATGTCTGCTAATTCTTCAAGAGTAGCGAGGACCACTTCTTCAATGGACAAGACTACTATCCTTGTAGGGGTGGTCTTGTTCTTGTTTTGAGAATATGGCAGACTGGTTACTCCGGAATTTATCCAATAACTTTTACAAACTGACGTGTGATGATGTGAACAACTTGAAGTTTATCATACGGGGTTTCACGTTTAGACCTGGGCTAGGAAGAGTCACCAACTTCAGAAGTATGAGTAGGGATATGGAGTCAACGTTCTTTCCATGACCAAAATATGGATTAGTGGGGTTAGTGGGTCTATCAACCATAAAATACTGGTGGCCCTCCTAGTGCCAGAAATGTTGATGGTGCTAGACCCACCAACATTTAGGTTATCTCCTCGATATGAAGTCCCAATCAGAGCTCACATAGTTTTGTGTAGGAGTCCCATCTAGTATAAAGTCCTGGTTGCAAAATCCTTAAATATTTTCCTTACATCTAACTATCAGCACAAGAGAGTGATGCAATGGTATCATCAAAAAGCAAGGGGAGTGTGCCTGGTGAGTGTGCAATACAACTGTGTCGAGGTTCTTCTACTGCAAAGGGGGGAAAGAAAAGTGAGCCTCTAAGTGAGATGTAATAGTACCACCCAAGAAGAGACACACATGAACCAGAAGGACTTGTATAACATCCAGTGGAATAGTCCACAGCGGATGTGATAGTTATTACGACCAAAAAATAAGGAAAGATACATCTAACATCTAACAGAATAGTCCACAACAGATGTGATGATCATTACAACCAACAAATAAGGAATGATATGTCTAGTACCCTACATAATATTCCACAAGGATGGGACAACGATAACAACGATTACAACAAATTCTCAATAAGATAAGCACTAAAATAACCAGAATATTTCAATTATCTTAGTACATGTGAAAGCAAACACGAAATACAAATGTCCACATAATAGTCTTACAAACATTCGTAGTCCATGCATGAAGAATGTGTTGGCCTTAAAATACTTCTTTTATTAAGAAAAAGTCCCAAGACACATATTTACATTGTACATCACTAGCCCTAGTAGTGGGACATTGGAGCCATTCCTTGCTCCTCAAAAAACTAGCTGATCTCTCTAATGCCTTGCGGGAGGAGCCAAGGTGAAAACGTCCTTTGGCCATACAATGAGGGGGTATATATAACCATGGGGTGATGATTCCCCCTTGTGAATCTTTGACTACCCTCATGATTGTTCAAATTCCTATGACTTTTCAACTTACATGAATCTTCATATTCATGTGTATCCTTTGGACTTCGACTTTACAATACATTGATTACAATATACATGGATGACAATAGTGAAGTGGCATATGACAACTCATGATACGAATTGACATGACACTGCTGACATGGACTAGCTTGATGATCTGGCAATGTCAAGTCAATATTGATGTTGAGTGTTATATGTGTTCTTAGATATGATTTCTCTTCTCCTCTGCATAACTTGGTGATGCAAGGTCTTCAATGATCTTTAGTCTTGGAAGGTGGTTGCAAGCTTGTGTCCCTTTTCTTTCTCTTGATAGGTTCACTCATAAGTTTAGCTACAAGTAAGTCTTTAGGCATGCTCCTCTCCTTCTTTTCCTTCTTCATCATCTCGCCATCACTTGATAGTGTACCTGTTCCTACAATTCAATCATGACGGGGCAACATCAATCTGGAAACTCCCTAGTCTCAGATGATGCATTATTATCGATGAACCGAGCCCGGGACAAGTCATAGATTGGGAGGAAGTGATCAGTGTATACGTATTGCACAGTTCCAGTTGATAGGGAGAGAGCTTGATCACTGAGACTGTGTAGAGTGCAGCTCAGGCTTGACTAAGGAAATTTTTAACACAGTGCTCACCAAGGAGAAAAATTGCGTAGTTCTCACTGAGAGTCAGGATTGCACTATTCAATCAGGTAGTGGCTACTGCCTCAGAAGGAAAAACTATGCAATTTCAAGAGGTAAAGGGAGACTGTGAAACAAAGAGACCTGAAGGGAAAATCTTCACAGTTTCTGAAGGCACTGAGTTCTGATTGAGGGAAGGGCACTGGAGGAAGCATATGTGCATTTTTGGAGGCAAAGGGAGGTTGGGATCTCTACACATTGCGTAGTTATAATAGGCACGGGAAAATCTTGAGGCTTGAAGGTGTGAAGTGGGCAGTTCAAGGTAGATTGGAAGGCACAATTTTTCAATTCTGGAGGTCAAGGGAGGTTGTTGGACTCTGGAATTGCAGAGAACCACAGCCCTAGAGGATAGTGAGCACGCACTGCATAGTTCCCGTCAGCAAGGTCATATCAATGAGGGTTGAGACTGCACAATGCACAATTTATTCAGGGCCCAGTGAAGCTAAGGTGCCCCGTCGGGAAGATTTTCTGAAAATGGTTAAGTATGGGAAGAGAGGTGGACTTGTAATGAACTTGAACTATGATTGCACACTTAGCATACTTTGATGAAATAAAAATGTATATCATTAGAAAAGAAAAAAATAAAAAATAAAAAATAAAATAAAATAAAATAAAATAAAATAAAATAAAATAAAAGTAAAAATAAAAATAAAAATAAAATAAATAAATAAAAAGAAGAAGAAGAAGAAGAAGAAGAAGCATTCCCATGTGTGTGACTTCCTCATGACAAGATGTGACACGTGGGACACTTAAGATAAACTTTGGGACGACCGTGACGACACTTGTTCGACAATGTTGAAGACTTTGTGTATGAGTGAGACATGTGTTTACATGGTTAGGAAAACTCATTTATGCAAAGACCGACCTTTGAAACCACCATAAAAGGCTCACAAACATTACATAACAATCAACTATGCCCAAAGATGATAATTCATCCAACAAGTAAAAGGGGGCAAAGAACTTTGAGAAGGTTAATGGAATGAGCTTGAGTGTTTGCAAAAATCAAGGAAAATAACAAGGAAGTCTCCGAAATGAGTGCAAGACAAAATTTTGGAGGGTGTTGCAGCAGCTATAACAACTTCATGAGAGTCCAATTCATTTACTTTTGCGGCTAGGTATAAAGATTTTGATAAACACTTTAGAAATTGAGTGCTATTTTCTGTGCCCAAAATTTTCAAGGTGGTTTACATATGAGCTTTCATTTGCACACAGCTATGTTTTACATGTATTTAATTGATTACGAAACAATTGTTGTTTTTTTTCCTAAATGTAGCTGTGAAAAGTTAAAGAGACAAAAAACCAAAGTGTTCGTCGTGAATATGCTAGTGATCTGGGATATCAGAAAAAGTCGTACATGGATATATTATTTATCATGGGTAGCTATGTAGTATTACTGGTACTTAAATTGTATACATTATTGTTAAAAACTAATTGCTTTTTGTAAATGATGACTTTGTTTACCAATTTTTCGAACAATTCGATGATGATTTATCTTTTGTTGATCGGAATAAAAATGAATATTCAATAGCTATTTTTTATTGTTAGAAATTTGTTTAATTTTTAATGTCTATTTTAATCATAGTTGTGGTACTTAGCATTTGAATCTGGATTCAATTCTTGTTACTGTAACTATTTTTGTTATTGTTAAAGAATTTTCAGGCACAAATAGTGATTAGTTTGTTATAAGCTTGAATCTGTTTACCATTTATCTGCAATTATGTTAAACAATCTTTTTGAAATACTTTGCGAGAATATGCTCTGTGTTCTTTGTTATTATTAAAGAATTTTTGTAGAGTGCTCTATAATAATGTTTTATTTATTTATTTTTCCTGTCATAAGTTAATAGTTTATACTTATTCAGTTTGTCACATGCATTTAAAACAAAATTTGTTTAATATTGCATACTACACATTCAATTGATAAATGTTAAAATACGAATGCACTTATTATTCGATAAACACATATAAAAAAGTCTGATTTTAGTTTCAATATTTCCATGTAGCTTTGGGTAATCATTGCAAAGTGCCCCATCCTCTTATATGTAAACTATACAAAATGAGAATTAACAAATTTCTTTTACAAACAATAAGAATTGACATCTAAGGTCTGAAATCATTCCATCCTTTACACAGTGAAAGCTACCCCCTTCTTTTGCAAAGGATCTATAACCACGTTAATTCTACCATAATTGGAAATACCAAGAGAAGTAACATAAAAATATCAATGTTAGAGCATCGTCGTTTAAGCAAAATGCCTATGTTCTCTTGCACATCCTTTGTCATTTTCACAGTAAAGGCTCCACATAAGGAAAAATAATGATATTAATTGGGGATTTGGTCAACCCCACCCCCTACGAATGCAAATGACCTTGCATCATTGTAGATTAAGTCATGAATTGACATCTAAGATATGGAATGACATTTAACTACTATTGATTTTAATGGTATTCATTAACCAATGATCATGATCAATTTTACTAGTACTGATTTCCCTGATATTTAATCAGAAAATACTAGTGTGAAATCAATTACTTTAAATCATATATGTTTTACTTAAATTCCAATTCGAAATAGTCCAATTGATATGATTATGTTTGATGATTGATACGTTTCACATGCTTTAGAAATTGATATCAAGATACCATTTTACTAATACACTATATCACATTCTATTTTGATTATCTGATGCTCTCCTTCCAATAAATACGAGTCTTTTTTCCATTTATTCACTGAACTAACACATATTCAAGAAATTCACTATGTAAACTTGTTTTTCTACTTGCCAATTATGAATTAGATGATTGCACATTCATAAATTGTATTCATATTATCCAATAATAAACAAACTAAGTTTTTCATATCAATAATAATAATTTCATTCAACAAAGGTTACAATGAGAGCTTTGCAGAATGGAGCTCTAGTATAAAAAGACATGAGTATCACAATCAAATTGCAAATGTTACTAATCCAAATGGTTTACACATTAACAATTCTAAAACTAAACATTATAACTATAATTAACATTGTAACTAATGCATGTTTATCAAATTTTTGCAAATGTGGCATATGAATAGCTCTTTATGTTTATGAATTCATTTGTGCATTTCAACATTGCTTTTAAGAACAATTGACAATGTTTGAAGCATTCATAAATGAAACAAATTATCAGTATATGCTACAAAAAAAATGAAAGATTACAATATTGATAACAACTTGATAAAAATTTTAGAATGCTAAAATTTTTTAACATCACTAAATTGCTACAAAATCATTTCTCTACAAACATTTTGAGGAAGCTAACACCAAATAGTACTATGCAAGCAGCAACTCAAGAAACTGATTATCCATCTCCATATTGCATCTTCATATGAGCACAACGTAATAAAAAAGAGTCTCAAACTATTTAGTCAAGAAATAGTTTGGGAAATAGGTTCAATCTGCGATGCAAGGAACAAAAGAAGGTCCATTTGCATAAGCATCATTTGGTGTCCATTCTAATCTCTAACTCATTAATTGTACTTTATCCACATGTCCTCTGTCTATGACTAAATTCTCTCACTAGTCACGTGTGGATACAAGCTAATCATCAATAGAACCAACAACACCAACACCAACTACACAAATAGGAGGCACACCAACACCGTCAACACTTCCAGCTGAAACTCATTGCTTTTTCTCTAATCCAAGATGACTCCATTGAATGAAAAATACTGCTCTTTTAAAAGCAATATATATTTGAATTCCCCAAATAAATATCGAAAATAATGTTTTATAATATCGATAGATACAACCTCATCAATAGCTTTGCAAGTATTAATAATAGATGTGATAACGTGATTGCCTATGGATTTACTGAATGGATATTAATGGTAGTAATTATCATTAATTAATTCTTAGATGGTGTGTGAATACAATTTTTTTTGCACTAGGAATGTGGAGGATTCTTTCAACAATCTGTACATTGCCTTCTATCATTATAATGATTGTGAGATATAATATGTTATAAACATGAATATTAAATTGCACGAAAAACCACTACAATACACAACATTAAAATTGATAAATGATATTTAGTATTGTATATGGCTTTGATATTTCCACACTTACTCTCTGCATCCAAACAAAGCTCTACACTTCCGTACATGTTCCAAGAGAAAATACATAGTATAAAGTATTTGGTGCAGAAGAAAATGATTTTATGGGAATGCAGATAAATCAGTATTGTGCACTTCCACACATTCACACATTTACATTTAATGATTCAATAAACTGAAAAAACTATTTGACAATAGTCAAATTAATAGATTTGAGGCTTCTGCGATCTACATTTTGTGTGGTGATGTCTTCTGGAGTCATCGCATTCATGATTTTATGTATCGACGTTTCGAACCAACCTCTGTGGTTCATCATCAGTATTAGATATGTGAAAACGTCATAGATTTATGGGTAATAAATAGAGGATAGGGTAGCGATGGTAATGTAAGGAGCCGATATGTTTGATAATGCTATAAATCAAATTTAGTTTAATTAATTAATTATATTATTAAGTTTTTATTATTAATGTCAGGCCAGGGTAACTCCAGAATGAGCTGAAGAAAGAACTGATATTTTATTTCATTAGAGAACTAATATTTATATACAAAAAGGAGATGGAACAGTTCATCTTCTTGATGACTGTTCACGTTCCAGTTCACCCATCCGTTGAGGATTAGGTGTCAACATTCCCCCCCTTAATCTGAAGGGATGTTGGTGAGTCCAAGCATCGTTCTGAATCTTTCAAGTTTTTCTCTTCCAAGCGCTTTGGTGAAGATGTCTGCAATTTGCTCGTTTGTGGAACAATGACGGAGATGGATTGTTTTGGCCTCAACATGATGTCGGATCAGATGATATTTAGTATTGATGTGCTTAGTACGATCATGGAACTTTGGGTTCTTGGCCAACTTTATTGCAGAGGTGTTATCAATCATGAGTGGAGTTGATTGTATTTGTTTTACCTGCAAATCTTCAAGAATTTTCCTGAGCCACACAATTTCTTTCGTTGCTTCAGCTGCTGCCACGTATTCTGCTTCTGTTGTGGAATCTGCTGGTACTGATTGTTTGCGTTATCTCCAGGAGACAGCTCCTGATCCAAGACTCATAGCATATCCTGAAGTAGATACCCCAGTTTCTTTGTCTCCATCGAAGTCTGAATCAGAGTATCCAATCAAGTTGAAGTCGTCCACTTGTGTATACTTGATTCCAAGGTCTTGAGTTCCCTTCAAGTACCTTAGAACTCTTTTTGCAGTAGACCAATGTCCCTCACAAGGCTTTTGCATAAACCTGGAGAGGATTCCAACAACAAATGAAATGTCTGGTCTGGTAGTAGTGAGGTAGATGAGACTTCCTACAAGCTGTCTATACTTTGTTGCATCCTCAAATTTCTTTCCTTCAATAGATGTGAGCTTCAAGTTTTGTTCCATTGGAGTAGAAAGAGGATTGCACTCTGTCATGCCAAATCTGTTTAACAAATCTCCAATGTATTTCTTTTGAGAAAGAAATATGGATTTTGGATGTTGGGTTACTTCAATGCCAAGATAGTAATGAACATAGCCCAAATCAGTCATTTCAAAACTTTTTCCTAATTCTTTCTTTATGGATGCAATATAGCTTTCATTGTTCCCTGTCATTAAAAGATCATCTACATATACCACAAGATATACAACTGTTTTTCCAACTTTCTTGACAAATAAAGTTGCATCATCAAGATCAAAATGTTTGAAGTTGAGTTTCAGAAGATGTTCAGTTAGTTTTTCATACCAAGCTCGTGGTGCTTGTTTGAGGCCATACAAGGACTTCAAAAGTTTGCATACTTTGTGTTCATGTCCTTTCACAGAAAATCATTCAGGCTGGGACATAAAAACATTCTCTTTTAAATCTCCATTCAAGAATGCAGTTTTTACATCCATTTGATGGAATTTCCAACCGTTTTGAGCAGCTAGTGCAAAGAGTGTCCGGATGGTGGCCCATTTTGCTGTGGGGGCAAAAGTTTCCTCATAATCGACCCCTTCCTTCTGTGCAAAACCTTTTGCCACAAGCCTAGCTTTGTGCTTGTCAAGTGAGCCATCAGCTTTGTACTTGTTCTTGTAGACCCACTTGCAGCCAATTGGTTTGGTTCCAAATGGAGGATCAACCAGATTCCAAGTGCCATTCTTTATGAGGGCATCATACTCCTTCTACATCGCTTCTTTCCATTCATCATGAGAAGCAGCTTCTTTGAAGGAAGTTGGTTCAAAATCTGTAGACAAGTTCAATTCACAATCATAAGTAACATCCATATCAACCGGTGAATTAGAGTTATCTACATCACCTCCATCTTGTCGGTTTGTATTTCTGGTTCCTGTTTTTCCAATTTCATCAGGATGAACACTTTCAAGTGTCTTTGTCAGCCACTTTGGGGGACCTTTCTAAGATGGTCCAGGCTGCTCTGTTGATTGAGTTGGGACTGAATCAAGATTAAGTCTCCCAATTCTATCAATTACATCACTTAAAGCATCATCCGTTGTTGGAGTGTCATGCAGGGGATATTGTTCTTTAGAAGAAGATTCCACATGTTGATCTAGTATAGGAATCCCCCCTTCAAGATGTGGAATCTGATTATCAAACTCTTGAAATGATTTTGGTTTTGTGAATCTATCCAAGCGATCAAGTTGCCGCTCAACAACACTGTCAGATTTGGATGATTCAAGAAAAATGACATCTCTAGATATAACAAACTTTTTATTTACTTCATCATAGAGACGGTATGCTTTAGAGGTGTTTGAATACCCTAGGAAGATACACTTACGACTTCTAGCACCAAGTTTGTTTCTATGTACCTTTGGTATTAAAGCATAACAGGTGGAACCAAAAATCCTGAGATGTTTTACCGAAGGAACATGTCCATACCACAATTCATAAGGAGTCTTGTTTCTTATAGCACTAGATGGAAATCTATTCTTTATATATGCAGCACATAGAACAGCATCAGCCCAAAACATTGTCTTTACATTTTTGAAGAAAAGCATGGATTGTACCATATTCAAGATTGTTCTATTCATTCTTTCTGCTACACCATTCTGTTGGGGATTATAAGGTACAATTGTTTGATGTTTGATCCCATGTTGGCGAAGATAGTTTTCAAATTCATTTGATGTATATTCTTTTCCATTATCAGTGCGAATAGACCCAATATGAGATTGTGCATCATTTTCAATCCACTTACTAAAATTCTTGAATGTTTGAAAAGCATCAGATTTGTTCTTCAATAAATAAACCCAACACATTCTGGTGTAATCATCAATAAATGTCATGATATATTTATTTCCATTTGCAGAAGGAACAGGCATTGGACCACATAAATCTGAATGAATGAGTTCAAGCTTCCTATGTGCTCTTGAATGTGAATCATGAAAAGACTGTTTGCTATGCTTTCCTAGAATGCAAGCATCACATTGCTTATGTTTTCTAGGAATTGTAGGCAAACCAGCAACACCATTTTTCTTTAATAAGTGGAGACTGTCATAGTTTAAATGTCCAAATCTAGCATGCCATAATAAACTTGATGGAAGTGTACCTTCTTCATGATGAGAAATATATGAGAAATGTTGTGCATGAGCAGAAGTTCCTTGCAGTTTAAGAAGTCTTTCTTCTTCTATACCCCTAATGACAAGTGAGTGGTCAGATGCCTTTCTTACCTCAAGCTTGCCATCAAACATATGAATGGAGTGACCTTGCTGGCGGATGTGGACCAGGGACAACAAGTTTCTCTTGAGCTGTGGGAGATATAGAACATGGTCCAGAAGAAAGTCTGGAAGACCAGGCAGTTTAAGCCTGATTGCGCCAAGCCCTGATGGCTTGATTTTTGACTGATCTGCAAAGTATACTGCTCCATCAACATTGTCAGTGAAATCTTCAAAAAAATCTTTCCTATGAGTCATATGACAGGTTGCTCCTGAATCAAGCAACCAATCATTTTTCAAAGAAGCAAGTGAAGCATTAAACAAATCTTCATTTACTCCAATGTTACATTGTGCCTCAATATAGTGAGCGGATTCAGGTGCTTTACCTTTGTCTGTGTCATCAGTTTTACCTTTCTGCTGATTTCTTCTCTGCTCAATTTTGTCCCATGGTAGCTTGCATGTAGAAGCATCATGTGATCCATTTTGTTTGCAGCGAATGCAATGCAGATCTGCCTTTTCTGCTTGAGAATGTCTGCCCCCCTGCCTCTGAAGTATCTTCCTCTTCCTCTTCGTCCACTTCTTCCTCTTGTAGAATCTTGAGCAGGATGCTTTTCTTTATGAGCAATGCAAACAGTCTCTTCAGAAGATTCAGGGACTGTTTTCTTTCGAAAGGCTTTCTCTCTTTCAACAAACTTTTTCACAAGAGACTCAAAGGTTATGTCTTTAAGATTTCCATTTGCTTGTAAAGACTCAAGATAATTGGAGTAGGTAGGATAGAGTGCTTTGAGAAAGGCAATAAGAGAGATATCCAGCTCAACCTTAGTGGATTTAATATCATGCATTATAGACTTTATTTCAGATGCAAGAGCAAGGGGATCATTATTTTTCAGTTCAAGAGTGAAGAGTTTAATCATGAGCTGAACAACTTCAAGTGCAGAATGTGAATCATAGAGTTCTTTCAGCTTTTGTAAAGCTTCAAAGGCAGTGGAATAGGATGAAATATGATGACTTACTTCTTCATTTACAGATGCTGCGATCAATGCATAGGCTTTGCTGTTCTTGTTTTCCCAAATGACAAGTTCTTTATCTGATGTAGGCTGCACAGGGTCTTTGTCTTCTTCTCCGACACACACTCCTTTCCACAACTCATTATAGATGAGGGTGTGTTTTACCATCCGAGACCATTCAGAATAGTTCTCCTTGCCAGTGAGAACTATTCCGACCATAGAAATGATTGAATGCATTCTGAAAAAACTTCTGCTAAAAAAAAAACTTCTGCTGATAAGAAATTTCTGCTGATAAAAAACTTTTACTGATGTACAGTGAAATTGTACTCAAAAGATTTCTGTGGGAAATAACTTTGGTTGTTTAAAAATAATCAGTCATTCACCGCGAGATCTACAAAGTTGGAGCAACAACGGTATTAATCGCGAGCTCTACAAAGTTGGAGCAGCAACGATATTACAATTTCAAAGTTCACTGAAAAGACTAAAAAATCACCATAAATCCCTTTGATTCTCTAGACCTGAGCCCATAACCAGATTGACTCTCAGCCCTTACAAAAACCCCCGCATTATGGAATAATGTCAGATACCATACTCTACATTTAGGCCCTTACAATTGGTGTACAAGTAAGAATAATCTCACGATTTGTCACATATTCCAGTTCAGTATAATTTCAACTTTCAAGTTCTCTTGAGAATGGATATTAAACGACTTCAAATGACACCGTGAATTTAATTCCCACTCAATAGGCGCAACATGCTTTCAAAGATGGATTACATAGCCCCCTTACAATCTTACTGACTCATACAAAATCATCAGCCTCAAAATCCAAAGCATTGCGCAGTCATAACATAGCAAGTAGCTGTGAGACAGAAAGCATTTCACTTACTCCAGTAACAAAGGTGTCTAATGGGAAGCTCGAGGCACACTACAAATTACTTTCGACATAATTTGAGGTGAATGAATACCTCGCTAAAAAAAATTTCTGCGTTGCTGATCTTCTTTTCTACATGGAGTCGTTTCCAATGTTGGAGTCGACATCTCAAACATATTCAACAGCGCAGAGGCACACAGTCTCAGGTGTAGCCGAGTTGGATTCTAAGAAACACACATTCAACAGCGCAGAGGCACGCAGTCTCAGGTGTAGCCGAGTTGGAGTCTCAGAAACGCACATTCAGATTTCCAAAACGAGTTGAAACTGGAGTATGTATGGTGGCAGTTACGGGTCAAGGCTCTCGATATTCATTAGAGGCACAACAATCCAGGAAAAAACTCGATGAATCATACCACCATGCGTTTCAAGCAGGGGATGGCTCTAATGGGAATTGAATCGGAGTTGAACGCTTATCCAGTAAGGAAGGTCGTAATCGCAATGGCAGGGACAATGCAGCGTTATTGTGGCAGCCTGCTACTGCTGTGGGAGGCGCTAATGGGTATCGAATCCTTGTTGGGCATTGGATAATCCAGCACTCCCCGTGTGTTTCGTGACATGGACTAACCGCCTCTCGAGGATCCATTAACTCTGGCGATGCGTCCGTTTACTAACACCTGCGGGTTTTGGTGTAATGGCAATCGTGATCCCAACAAGTGGTATCAAAGCCGGGTTGAACACTTGTCAAGTGACGGTAACCATAGTCACAATGGCTGGGATAACGCTGCGGTATAATGGCAGTCGAGCAGACCTGAGACAAGCGTTAGGGCGCAGTTATGGACAGAGGCAGCGCTCAGGAGACTGCAAACGTTCAGGCATATGCGCAGAGAGACTAACGTTCAGGCAGACAATCAATGCGCAGAGAGACTAACGTTTCAGGCAGACAATCAATGCGCAGAGAGACTAACGTTCAGGCAGGCAGAGGCGTTATAGCCAGGCAAACGTTTCAAGCAGAGGAGTTACAAGGAATCTGGGACCTGCGCTCTGATACCATGTCAGGCCAGGGTAACTCCAGAATGAGCGGAAGAAAGAACTGATATTTTATTTCATTAGAGAACTAATGTTTATATACAAAAAGGAGACGGAACAGTTCATCTTCTTGATGACTGTTCACGTTCCAGTTCACCCATCCGTTGAGGATTAGGTGTCAACAATTAATTTTTATATTTATTTTTATTAAAAAAATTATTTTTATTAATGACTAGTAGCTTATTTAATAGTTGTATGTTTAGTTTTTTATTAAAAGAGTGATATTAATTGCTATGATATAATATTAGTAATGGTTGTGCACTACCTAAATATTTCTTGTATTTAATTAGTTTTTGTCGACAATGAGATTATTAATACTTAATTATCTTGTAATGATACTAATGTTCTAAATGTTTGCAAGATTTTTATTAAGGCATGTTATTTAATAATGAAACTAACTTGGTCTTATTTATATTACTAATTGAATATTAATTATATTTTTCTCAAACTTTGATTTAATAATTGTTAGAACTTTAATGTTCTAATGTTAAGAGTAATATTATATCTATATTAATTAATAATTATTAAGGTATTTTGTTAATGAAGTTCCTTAGTTTAGATGCTAGATTAATATTATGTATTGATGTATAAAGTTTTCTGGTATTTAATTAATCCTAGATTGGGTTAACTAAGGTTTTAAATAAAATTAAATGAGTTTAATCTTAATAAAGTATTTAAGGATTGAAAGAGAAAGGATGGGTTCTTGATTATTTTTATTTATATTTATTCAGAAATTATTTTAAAGATTTTAGGGATTGGTGGACCATAAGGAGCATCTAGGAGATGGTAGAATCCCCTGTTAGCGTTGGGATCCAATTATCACTAATTTTCCAACCATCATCGCGATTTAGGTTATTGGGGTGTTTTCCTATTTCGATAGCTTCTCTAAATTTTCTATGGTGGTAATGATCAATTTTGGCCACAACACAGGAGTTTTCTATGCAAATGTGATGATTGGTCTTACTAGAGTGCTCGGCCAAAGCTGAGGTTTTGGAGCGGTTATGTTTAATGTCAGCGACATGTTCTTGAATCCTAGTTAATATGGAATGACCAGTCTCACCAATGTAGGCTTTGCCACATTGGTGAGAGTTGGCATGCATGTAATGTTCAGTGTGGGTTTTCTTATGATAGACTTGGTGAGATATTGAGCCATCTTGGTTTCTCTTAATTAGGATATCAAGAAAGGGAAGACAACCCTTCTCTTCCACTTCCATAGTAAAATTTATGGAATTTGATTGACTGTTAAGGTGCTCTAGAAACTGGTCTAATTTTTCTTTTCCATGAGGTATAGAGAGATTTTACATCAAATATCACCAAGATGTCATTTCGGTCTAGTTTTATATGTTTGATCTCATTAATGAAGTGATTGGAATCCTTGACAAAGGAGCTGGTGTTCCCCACCATAGGTTTAAGCTTCTTAGCAAGATATTTCACGAGATGGTAAGTAGGACCTCCAATAGTATTGAGAATGGGTCTAATGGGGATGCCTTCCTTGTGAATTTTAGGGGATTCATAGATCCTAGGGGTGTAGGTTTTGATTTCAATAAGATTCTTTATATTGTGTTCATTGCTCAATTTTATTAGGTTACTAACATTCTTGGAGATCTTCCTTATGGGATTATTTTTTAATTTAAAGTAACAACCACTATTGGTTAAGTGGTCTAGCATCTTCTCATTGTAATCTAATCCTGATGATGAACCATAGAGGTTGGTTCGAAACGTTGATACATAAAATCATGAATGTGATGACTCCGGAAGACATCACCACACAATAGTCAAATTATTCAACCAAAAAATAAAGGGTAATGTGAAGATTTCTTCTCTCAATTTTCTTTGTGCGTTCTTCTGTGCTTCTGTATATATGTCTTTCCAATCTTAACATTAACATTGTATTGGTAGAAGAGCTTTATTTAACCAAAATAGAATCAATTTTAGGATATCAATAAAAACTATGCTGATATTGATTTCTAAAGCGTCTTAAACTGAGCAATCATAAATAATTTCGATGCTTTAAATGTTTCAATGTATGTTCTCTCATCATTCAATTCTAACGTAAAATTTCAAAACAAATAATAAAAATGCATATTTGTGGGAATGCAAAGGAAATCCAATGTGTGGAAGAAGCTCTCAAGCTTTCATTTTGCAAACCTCCACACTCCGCACAATCCATTAATATTAAAATAACCACTAGGAAACACATTACAATTAAAATACTCTTTCGCACATCCTTCATTCTGCACAAATTCACATCTCTATGCAACGTCTCTTCCACATTGCTAATATGAGTTACATATACTTTCAAAATAACATAAATGAATATGTGAAGAACTGGAGAGAAGAATCCATTGTATGAAAGAAGCTCTCAAGCTTTCATTGTTTGAACCTCTGTGCTCTACGAAATATATTAATAATAAGCATGCTTTTCAAAGCATTAAAATATTATTTAACGTAAACTTTCAAAACAAATAGCACAAAAGAATATGTGCGAGACTGCAAAGGAAATCCATTGTGCGGAAGAACCTCTCAAGCTTTCATTGTTCAAACCTTCACACTTCATGCAATCCTATGTAACTGCTTTTCCACATAGCTAATACTAACATATACTTTCCAAATAACATAAATGCAAATGTGAGAAACTATAGAGAAAAATCAAATGTGCGGAAGAATATCTCAAGCTTTCACTATCTGAAACTTCACTGTCTACACAATATATTAATAATAAGCATGATTTTCAAAGCATTAAAATATTACTCTGACGTAAACTTAAAAAAAAAATAACACAAATGCATATGTTCGGGACTATAGGGGAAATCCATTGTGCAAAATAAGGTATCAATCTTTCATTGATCGAACATCAACACTGCACAATCAATTCATATTAGAGTAACCACTAGAAAACACATTACAAATGGTGTTCAAATGAAGCTTGCAAGTTTTCATTGTGCGGAACTCCACACTCTGCACAATTTACTTAAAAAAAAACGTGGCTAATTACATAGAGATAATTGTAATGATAAATGCGTGTAGACTGCAATATTTTCTAGTTGTGCAAACTTCTGAATATCCATACTAGCGACAAAAAGTTTTACATTCTCATATGAATTTCCATCATCATAGACTTTTTTGATACATCTATTTTCCACAAATCACTATTGTGAATATGAACAACTTTTGCATGTTTCATAAACATTAAGCTATTCACAGATTTATTTTGCATAACACTTTTATGCTAATAGATAATGGTTACACAAATTTACATTTTGGTATATGTGGTCAGGTCAGGATACGCAATTAAACGAATCTCCAATTAATATTATTATGTTTCCTTGTGCATAGAATATCATGTGCAGAAGAACCTTTACATCATGCATTTCGCAACTTCGAGAACATTTCCCAATAACACAAATCAATTCCAATGTTTAGTGATATGCTTTACGCCAATAAAATAATTATTTAAGGGCTTTCATTACAAGATTAAATGTAAACCGTTTTGGCATTTTTCCCAGCTTTTCTTATAAGATAGCAGTAGTATGAGCTATTTCTATCTATACGATTATTAGTTTGAGTTAACTGATGCTATGTTAAGTGATCACGTCTCTACACGATATTTTTGTATTGTTGTAATGAATACCTATACAATAATGGAAAGATCACAATGATTGTATTTATTTTATTTTGTACATTCCTGCTATTTAGTACACATATATTGATAACATTAAAGCAATAACAATTAAAAAAATAAGAAAAGGAAATAATTTTTGACTTTTGATATTTATTTTACTATCTACCATTAACATTCTCTTTTGGTATTTTCAATTGTTATCTATTGAAAGTGTTAAACGTGTTGATAAATATATAAATCAGATCTGAATCCGGTAACTGATAAGAAAAAACGACAGTAAGAACTACTAGAATTAGACTTTTAAGTCGTGATTAATAGCTTTAGCAAAGGAAAACCTTTCTAAAAAATCATGAGAAAATAGGTAGGCAACTAGCTATAACACGTTATGACAATTAGCTTTGTACTGTCATCTTGAAAATCATGTATCAATTTGTTCATAAATCAAGTTTTGTTCAATGTTTTTTCATACTCCAGTATCAAAATAAAATGAACCATCAACGATTTAGGGGTGGTGGCCATCTTAGTAACTAAATCTATTCGTGATAGAAGTATCTAAGCACGTCTATGCATACTATTTATTTACGATTGTTTACATTTATTGTTGGTAGTTTCAAAGCTAATTGTTATAATAAAAAATCTTATTTTATGTTGTTTAAAATGCATTTTTTTACTACATATATAGATTTAGTCATTTCAAAAACTTGTACGATAGGTAGATTGTGTAGAAATTTCAACCCAAATTCGTGATTCCAAGAAATTCCTGCCAGATTTCGAGCAATTTAAACTGAAAAATGCACCAGAAAACCTTTCAAAATGTAGTACATGTAAACGATGACCTCATATTTTATGGCGAATTTCTCTTTGTAATGACACATATTTCAATGATATTAAATTAAGAGAAAAATGCATAGTAAGTGGACAAGATGGTTTAAGAATATAGATACTTATTTCCATTACTTCCCATAAACATTAGCTTTGATAATTTCAATATCCATTTATTAAATGTCATATGTAGTAGTTTCCATGTGAAAAATATCAACAACTGGTGATTGGAACTAGAGCGACAAATTGCGAATTTAGGCGAGATGGGGAGAAAAAATAAGTACTAGATAAACGAAACAAGCTATTTGCACTTATACAATAAACCAGGTGCTATTTGAATCTTCCCACTGAAGAGAAAGGAAACAAATATTTGTAGTAGTGAATAATTTCTTGGGCTTAGAATAGGGCAAACATGGCATTATTCAACAATTCATTTTGTGAATTGCTCACATTCTTAACAATTTTATCTACAACGTATTTATTTTTCTTCACAATTATTTAGGGATTTGTATTTGGTATTTTCACACTTTACGAACACAAGAACTCAAGAAAATGTTTTAGCACATGCAATAGTCATTACATCTTATCAACTCTACCACATGCAACACACATTTCATTGTATCAATTTATTATTGCTTTTCTTTTCCTCTGCTATTTGCATTTGCTTTTCCCTCATAACCTAAACTACATTTGAGCAAAGAACCAATGCAATTTTTGCTTCTTATAATGTGCAAGAAAATAGTGTGTCTAAATCTTTGTCACAATTCAAAATACATTTACAAACCACATAATTTATAAAATTTGTAGAGAATCAAATATTAAATATCCATAATGGATTCTCAAAGAGTACCTCAAGATACCAATGTTAACAAGGAAGAAAGGTAAAGGGAAAAATCCCTAAATCTTACACAACCATATCCATCTTCGACACCAACCACTGGTGCAACCTCATCCTTAAGTCTAGGAAAGAGAAAAAATCCTGGTAGTAGAAAAGTAGCTATTGGTGATCTATTCGGTTGTCAATATGAGGAAGAGAATATTCTAAAATACTTTCTAGACAAACACATACAATTCAAATAACCAAGTCCAAAAGTGTCGTAGATAGAGAAACTATTCAATAGGGTATAGACGTGGAAAATGACAATAGTGTACCACCTGACTAGGTTACTACTCATTTAGCAGAGGATTAAAAGATAACGAATAAAATTACAAAAGAAAACATTATTTTCTATGAATGTCTCGTGATATTGCAAAATGGAAAATATGGCAAAGGTACCAAAACATTGAGAGTTGAAAAGGTTAAATTGAAAAAAAAAGATTATTCGTGAAGAGCAAGTGAATATTGGTCTGTCTGGAATTGACACGAAGGGGATCATGAATACATAAATCAACCTTTGATGCAATTGCTCAATTTGTTACCAAAGTGTTTGTAGAAAATCTCAGACTGAAAATGAAATTAAAAGAACTATAAGACATTCTAAATTCAGTTCCTCCTGTTAATGACTCCACTGACAATATGGTCACCTTCATTATCAAGTTATGTTGTTGCAACACCGCAAACATCTAACAAGGTTGCAAATCTATTTAATGTAGTGAAGTCACATACCATCGATAACATATGCCAAAGCTTAGAAATTATTGATGATGCATGGCAAGCAATATTTGGTTTAACACATCTGCAACAAAATAATGATGACATTTATTAATTTGGTTAACAATAATTTTAAGGAAGACATGAAATTTGGTAAAAATGATTTAGTTAATTTTAGCCAAAGGCTAGCACTACTCTCTGATATCGAAAAGTTAAACCAACAAATTCTAGATGCTAATCGAATAAAGCAATTGGAAGTTGGATGGGTGGAGAGGATCTATACACTTGAGGATATCATTTTTGACTGTTGTAAGCTATGCAATGGGAGAGGTGATGCCTATCTCAGGGAAATATAAATTATAGAATTCTTAGATTGTCCGTGCATACTGCACGGTTTTGAGTTAATTTCAGACAATGCACTACAAGATGAATTGGACCAGAAAAAACAAAAATTGGTAGCATATTTTGATAGCATCACCGATTTTACTGTAGAGAACACTAATACATGGCTAATTACTTTTCCTAAATTAAATAAGCATAAATCTGACTCGGTTGCCTAGGTACAAGAAGAAATAAAGGAAATTGAAAAATAGATTTTCACTAAAAACATGAAAATGGAAATGACAATTACTCCTAACATGGATCACACTAAAACTATGGTGAATAAATTTGTTCAATGAATCATCGTCTTGTAACACATATAACAAAAGCATAGAAACAACAAATGGTTTTGCATAGTGTAAGTATTTCAAATTGTTCAACATCCGATTTCTTGTTAACTAATATAAGAGAATTTAGCTTTGTTGATTATGTTATGGTGATCTTTGCTAATTACTATGTACAAATTGTTGTATTTTGGTTGTAGATGCTTTTTTAGTGTTACAATTTTTGAAAGCACAAAATCGATTTCCGTTAGAGAAAATGAATTTAATTTACATTTTTCTTTCTACAATTTTGACTGTGTTCAACAACTTTGTCTTTTATGGCTATGTTTTGAATATGATCTTGTACATATTTGAGTTATGGCTATGATCATTGACATTTAATTGTGAATACAATTGTTACGGAATCTGACTCTGTATTAATGATATGATAATATTTTCTATAGATTTCTGAAGATATGATTTTAGATTTTCTATTATATTCAATGCTCTGTTGTTGCTTTAAACAAAATTGAATATTTGACAATAGTTTTGGATCTTGGAAATATATCTCTAAATAGCATAATACTAGCACAATGTCTTTAGAACTGCACAAATTTCATTTCGTAGAATACGGAAATCTGAAGAAACTTTTCATTGTAATTGATCCACAGTACTACATTCTGCACAATCAAAGCTCGCTTTAACTATGCATATTAATTAATTAATTATGTTTCTGACACACCTTTTTTGCATACAACGAAATAAATCTCAACATTATAGTTCTAATTCTATTGAGAAAGTTTGTTTTTAATGCCTATGTATTGAATCTAAATAGACTTTAAAGTATTTATTATTTACAAATTGAAATACAAGAACTATTTTCCATTTAAAACTATTGGGTCTATTGATTTTATGATAACGTGTTTTTTTTTTTTGAACACATGATTTGAGGCTTTGTTCTATATCTGATGTTGCATTGTTGATTAAAATGAAAATCAACATTTAAAAATAGTTTTGGATTTGAGACATAGATTTATTAAGAATATAATTACTAAATCCAATTTTCAATGAGTTAATATTTGATAGTGCCATTACAACTTTTAATCAATTAATTTGCTTCATTGGCTAATTCTGTATTATTTAAAACTGTTAATCAATTAATTAGAAAATATCATTATGTAGAGCTTCTTTGTATAGCGTTGTCATTGTCTGGAGCTTACAACTTAAATGTTTTATTGTGCAAAGTAAGCTTCTTCCACACAGTGAAAGCTCAGCACAAGGAATGCCCCACTTAAAAAACTATAACCCTAAAAATAATAGATATAAATTAAATTAAATTAGCTTTATAACAAAGTCAAATTTATTTAATGGTAAATTTTATTCACATCTCTATGAAAATTGACTAGTGATATCCATAATACGAAGATATGCATTATTTGTTATTAATTGGTACTTGTGTTTTCCTTTTGATTTTCTAACAATTTGATATATTTCTTATAATATGAGCAAAAGTTCATAATGAAGAACTTTCTGCAAGGTTATCATGTTTACTTTTTATGTCTACTGCTAATTCTCCATATTTGAATTACTTTGTTTAGTATGAGATGCAAATCTTTACAAAAAATATAGTCGACATGATGAAGAAAGAAAACCTTTTTTCATGGAAAGGTGATCCTATTATCTTGGCACAGGTCGGATGTCTCTTGTAATGGTTAGTTACATTGTTGCATGTATAATGAAACATGTCTTTCAAATTTTATTCTATTCATAGTTGTGTGCATATAGAGAGTGAATATCAACAAGTAGAACAATATTATAGAGAGAAAGGAAAGTCATATGTAAATTGGATGGTATACATGACATTATCATTAAATACAAATACTCCATGGCTAATGTGCAAACAAACTAATGCTCATTCGTAATATGCAAATATCTTAGTGATTATGCCACATCAAAATGCGAAGGTTTATGTTCCTTATTCCACAAACCATCATTCCACACATTTGAAACCATTAGGTTGTCATTTCAAAAAAATACAACCAACCTTTGACCCAATTGTTACAAAAATTTCTTAATAATGTTGAATATAATGACAATTATATATAACATGCATATAGAACTAGTTGCATGGAGGAAGTTGTACGAATGTGGTTGTGTGTGTTCGAAGGGAGCTATGAGGAATTGGTTGTGTGTGTGTGAAGGTGTTTGTGTGGAGGAAGTTGTGCAGACATAGTTGTGTGTGTGGAGGTGGTTATTTGGATGAAGTATGCGCAAAGAAAAAATGCATTAAGTACATAAGTAGCTATGTGAAGGAAGCTATATGGACATGGTTGTTCGTGTGGTGAGGTGGTGATGAAAAATTCAAAGCTAACATACAATACCACACAATCAACTTCTCTGCACTTCATAGCCAATATACAATATGATGAGTATCGATATGTGGAATACGATGATATGCATTGTTTATTATGAAAATATTTCCAATAATACAACCTGGAACATACGCTTAATTAATTGATTACCAAGATCTTGAGCATAGAAGAACTTTATTTTGCCACGCTATGAAAAGTGTTCGCTAACATATGTGCTTATGTGGAGAGTTTTCTACACATTTTGAAATAATATTATTATGTTTCATTGTATGGAGCTTTTACTGTGAGGATTGGGTACATGAAAAGCTAACATACAATGCCACACAATCAACATATCCACACTTCATAACCAATATACAACAACATGAGTAGAAATATTCAGAATACAGTGATATGCATTATTTAATATTAAAATATTTCCACTAATACAGGCCTACACATATGCTTAATTCTTTAATTAATTGATTTCCAAAGAGATTTGACTATGCCAAAAGCTTTGTGCAAGGTTTACTAAAATATATTTCGAAGGGAATGCTTCCTCATCACGAAAATTGGGACCCACATCAATTAATACTTGAAATGTCAATGAATATTACCAATAATATCGTAGACAACGATATGCCACATTGAAGTGCGAAAACAACGATTATTTAATAATGTTGAATCTAATGATTGTTATAAATAGCATGTGTATGGAAGTTGCTATGTGGAAGTGGTTGTGCATGTGTGGAGCTAACTGTGCGGAGGAAGTTGTGCGGAGGTGGTTGTGCATGTGTGGAGGTGGTTGTTCAGAGGAAACATGTGCAGATAACAAATGCAAGTGCATAAAGATTTGACTGTGCCAAAAACTTTGTGCAAGGTTTATTAAAATAATAAATATACAAATCTCTTTCTTAATTATTATTTAGTAACATATTTCGCAAGGAATGCTTCCTCACGACATCTGGGACCCACACCAATTAATAACAACTTTGAATTTCAATGACTCATCGACAAGCATTATTGAATATAGAAGTAGTTATGCAGAGAAAGTTGTGCGAAGGTGGTTGTGTGTCTCAAAGAACAAATTCATGTGAAAATAACTTTCACTATGCCGAAAGATTTATGAAAAAAATTCAATTAATTAGCATTAGAGGGAGGGACTGCTGCATTGCAATTATTATTCTTATATTTAATGAGTAAAGAAGGTTTATCTTATTCATATTTTACCATGAAAAAGTACCATGGTGCTCAAGTTATCCTTTAGGGAGGCCAGTGGTTATTTGCTGCATAATATTCAAGGCACCATGATGCAAATGGCCATGTCTTTTGTGCCAAAGTCCGCTGACATTGCGACTCTGCACTTTCTCTGCCTTACTTCTTAATACAACACAATCTTCCACTTCCAACTTATACAAGTTCTTCACCCGAACCCCGATCTGCTTCACCTATCTTGTAGCTATGTGTCTCAGGAATAATTTCCCTTTATTGAATATCAGATCATGACCACGGTCTTCTAAAACTGCTACAGAGATGAGATTCTTCTTTAGGCCTAGAAAAAACATGAAATCTTTGAGGCGAAAAGGGGATCCCAAATTCCTCAGAAAGGTGATTGTACCAATCCCAGTCACGTTGTACCTTCCTTCATCCCTCAACTCAATGTGCATATGGAGATATTTCTCCTCCAAGTCACTAAAAAAATATCTACACCCTGTCATGTGGAACGAGGCACTAGAGTCCAAGTACCACATGATCCCCATCTTTGTGCTGGTCATGCATGCAATAACGGTGAATTCAAGCTTGAACTGTGAGGCCGAGGCTTCAACTGCTACCCCTCCTGAGTTATTCTTTCTCAAAATTTTGTGTGGACACTTCATGGAGTAGTGGCCGAATTCATGACAACTGAATCATTTTATTTTAGACAAGTCTTTCTTCTTTCCCCCTTGGCTGGATGCTAGTTTGGTTTGAGATTTCTTCCCTTTTCCCTTCTTTCTCTTTTCAACCAATGAAAATTTTTCTTCATCCTCACCCTTGGATGAATTTCCATCTCTGGTATTTTGTTTAATATCTTCTTATACCAAATCAGACCACAAGCATTCCCAATTCGGTAATTTCTCCCTCCCATTCAGTTAGTCATGGTAGGTATGCCAACTTTTGGGAAGGCTTAGAAGAGCTAAGCTCAGCAGGTCATCTTCTGCAACATTCACACCAACCCCTCCAAGCTCATCATGAACTTGGGTAATTTGGTCAGATAATGTAGAATAGTGTCATTCTTCTGCATCTTAATATTTTGAAGTTTGCCTTTGAGGGCCAGTTTTCTATGGTCACTTGTATTATGGAAAAGATTTGTCAGTTCCTGCCACATTGTGAAAGAAGTTTCTTTCCCATGGAGAATTGAGACAATGTGGTCTTGCACTCCCTTCAAGTTTATTTTCCTCGCCTTGGCTAAATCTTTCTTCCATTGGGATAGGTTTTTGGCATCCATTGATGTTGGTTTTGCAATGTCTATATTGACATATTCTAGTAATCCATTTTCATGAAGCACTATATCCATGCGATCCTTCCATGCAATGAAATTTGAGCTACCTTCCAAGGCATACTCTAATCTCAGCCCGTTGAAGGTCATTTTCCCAACACTGAAGAGATCCTAATACACCAAAGCTGCAAATTTGAACCTCCTGAGAAACAACATCGAAATTCCTACTCTAATGTGAATCTTACTCTAATACCATGTAGAAATTATGGTCTAGAATTGTAACTACTCATGAAATTCTAATCTAAATAACAAGAAACAATCCTAATCTACTTCTTTACGGAATTCAATTCACAATTTAGAACACCAATCATAGACATGTAATAAGAAACAACACACAGGCATAATATTTTTCTAGGGGAAAGCAATATGCTAAAAACCCCTTATGCCTTCTTGCATTAATATGATGAATAGAGATGTATTATAATTGCTAGTTCGATTTGAGCTCAACCTACAAGTGAATAACCTATCTCTCTTCTCACTGAGATGCTATGACTCAGACTTAGTCAATGTTTGCCTTTGTTTGAGCCCTTATTTCCTTGTACAATTACTGAGGAAATTAGGCCCCTATTATTTAGGAATTTCCTCCAAAATGCTCATGCAATTCCCAAAGTTGATCATATGATTGCATGCAACACTTGTACACTCAAGACTTGTCTACAACTGATATTACATCACCTTACAATCTCCACCACAGATGGGGAACCCAAATAATCTGCATGCACTATTTATTTATGGTTGATTGATTAGTTAGCTGGATGAGCATTGAGTTAAACTGTTTTCCCATTGCACAACTAACCTTCCACTAGTTCCTCCAATAGTTAGAACTAGTTTACTTGAAATCAACATTGAAATAACTGACCTTGATTGCTACAAATTAGCAATCACACATGCTTAACTGAACTCCAACTCCTCTAAGTGAAATTTACTGAGCTAACTTGGTGACAAGAGGCATATCACACAAGTTAACTGCATCCAAGTTTTCTGCTGATGCATGTGGAAATTCAAATTTTCTCAATTTGACCAAGGTGAAATAAAATTGAGACTTTCTTGTTGCATTTTTCAACACTCCCTCTCAGAAATAAAGGGATTATCAACCACCCCTGTCCCGCACCTATGGAATTCAAACTTCCCTCTTGAAAATGCCTTTGTCAAGATGTCAACATAGTCCTGTATATGGTGATACCATATATCTATATTCTTGCATCGATGGTGAAATACAATATTCTTAGAGAGCTTGATGCAACTATGATTATGACAATAGATCATAGTTGGATTCATCATTTGACCAAATATTTCCACAAGTATCTTTCTCATCCAGATTGCCTCACATGTTACTTGAATTGCAACTATGTATTATGCTTCTGCTGAGCTATGAGACAAAAATATTTGCTTCCTTCTATACCAGGAAATAATTGTGGGCCCAACACTAAAAATGCAACCTGATGTACTCTTTAGATCATATGGAATCCATGCCCAATCTGCATATTCCACCTAATGTACTCTTTCGGCCAGATGGACTCCTTGCGCAATCTGCATCTGTGAAGCCATAAAACTTCACTCCCTCTGCCCATGTGTACCATAATCCAAACTGGGTACTCTCTCTGAGGTACAATAAAACATGCTTAAATACCTTCCAATATAATTTGGTTGGCCTAACCATAGCATGGCTCAGCTAGTTGATTTCATAACACATATCTGGTCATGCGTTCACAAGATACATTAGTGAATTGATTAGTTCCAATAAGTGGTAGCATCCATTTCTTCACCTGAAGTGCCATCCTCGCTCCAGTTGGTCACTTGAGGGGTCTCCATGGGTTTAAAACTCAACATGCAAAATCTCTATAGTATCTCATTGGCATACTTGCCTTGAGATACAAACAATTCCACATCACATTGCCATACTTCCAACCCAAGGAAGTAGTGCACGAGATCCATGTCCTTCATTTCAAATCCTTACAAGATCTAATCAGATCCTCATCACTAGTTGAAATCAAATCATTAACATATAAGACAATAATAAACAATTTACCTTCTACCAAGATATGATAGAGGTTTTCATCCGCTTCACTTTTGGTGAAGCCCAAACCAGTGAGATAACTGTTGATCCGAGTTTATCAGGCGTAGGGTGCTTGTTTGAGACCGTACAATGCTCCCTTGAGTCTACACACATGACTCCCAATCAAATGTCTCAAAGCCTTTTGGTTGCTCGATGTGCATCTCCTCCTCAATAACCCCATAGATAAATGTTGTTTTTACACCCCTCTAATGGATCTTCCACCCCATCTTCATAGCCAATGCTAGAATTAATATAATGGATGAATACCTTGCTATGGGAGAAAAGGTTTCCTCACAGTCAATTCCATCAACTTGAGAGAATCTTTTGGCCAAAAATATGGCCTTATACTTCTCTATCCTTCTGTATGCTGCATGGTTAACCTTGAAGATCCATCTCAAACCGACAACTGAATTATCTGCTGGTCTTGGGACCACTTCCCAAACACTATTCTTTACAATGGATTCATATTCTTCTACCATTTCATACACCCATACAAGTTTCTCAATTTATTCTTGGAAAGAGGATGGCCCAGTCTCTACAAGGTTAACCATTAGAGCCATGTAGTGAGTGTACCTCTCAGGTGACCTACTTTTCCAGAGTAAATTTGAAGGAGCTCCCACATTCTCCCTCGTATCCTGCACTAATCTATCAACTTCCTTGATCTGAATGTTGGGAAAACTTGTTAATGATATGAAATCTCCCTCATCAGTAATTTAAAATGTGTTTAGGATTGTCTCAAATTAACCAAATTGTGAAGGATTATCTCTCAAGTATTTGAGTGTCTTTTATGAGAAACGTATGAGGTTAATTAGTTGTTTAAAAAACATATGCAAAAAGTAAATTACAGAGAAGTAAAACACAACAAACTCATAAACACAAAGCTGATAAAGGAGTTCACCCCTCCTGGGCTACATCTCCTTGGACCTGCTTCAATGGTTAGGCCCTCGTTGTATTAATGGTAAATTATATGATTACATGCACCTACAATGCTCCAATGGATTTGCAACCTGATCCATTGGATTCAAAAGATCCAAAAACCCCAAAAATGACTTTCCAAGCTCTGCAATTGGACTTCAACTGATCTAGGCTTGACCTCTTTTCCTGGTGGCCCTAGGCTTCCTTAAAATTCAACGTAGAAAAATCACATACAAAAGTGAATTTCTTCCTTTGCAGCCTATTCCCTTATGTTTAGAGCATCCAAATCATCTAGGAATGACTCTTTCTGAGCCAAAATTGGTCGAAAACTGCCAAAGTTATGGCTTCTTCATTTTTCCTAGGAAATCTCCACTAAATATAGAAAAACTCTAGTTAACTCTGCCAAATTTGTAGTTATCTCTAGATTTTTCATATCCGCCAAAAGCTCCACCAACCTAATCTATCATTAATTAAATGATAAACATAGATTAATTAGCACTAATCCTACTTAGCGCATTAATATGGCAGTTAGCATCAGTGTTGGTCACATGTTGGCGGTTAGTGTTACCTGAAAGTTACGTAACTACTAGTGGTTAACATAAAATGTTGGCGGTTTAGTGATGGTGGTCACTTGCAAAGGTTAACCGTTAGCATTAATGTTAATGGTTAACTCCAAATCCACCATGAAGCTTTAAATACAATTTGTGACCATTATAAGTTAAGTCCAATGGCTTTGGTGTAACAGTGGCGCATGGTGCTTGTGTGAGTGAGGTCGCAAGTTCAACTCCGCTGGACTCCAAACAAAATTTTGATTGACATTTGAGAGGGCATGTGGCGGCCTCCTGTCTTGCCACGTGTCACCCTCTCATTGGTCCACCAAATATGCTTTGACCAATAACGTGTTACCAAGTGTCAAGATGCGATTGAGCCACCTGTGGGAATATTCCAAGGAATATTCCCTAGAATATTCTTTTTCCTGATTGGGATGTACGGATTCTTAGTCAGCATCCTAGTTAGCTTGTACCAAAATTCACATGTTTGACCAAACGATCAGAACACGATATCTTTCTCATACGAACTCCCTTTTGAGTGAAACGAGTTGCATTGGGATCGTATCTTTGAGATGGACGCTGCCATTTAGGTTTTGATCGACTCTGAGAACTTTGATTTTTGAGCAAATTTTTGCCCCTAATCTGAATTCTGATCACTCCTTCCCATTGGCAGGCTTTTGGACCCACAAAAGCTAGTTATCTGATGAGAGCTTAATACTCTTCTCCTTCCCAAGTTCTATCAATTGATTCTACTCAGAAAAATCTCCATGACAACCACTTGGGTTCACTAGCATGCCTTGCCTTCTAAATGGCTTGGCACTTCAACCAATGTTCTCCTTTTGCTGCTGACCCAATCCAACACTTGCTAGCTGCTTGTTGATTAAACACCCCGCTATACAAAAGTGATCCCTCAGTGCTTGGAAAGCTTACTGATGTCCTTCCCACTGAGAATTATGTTCCTCCTTTGCAACACATGCATTTGATGCAAGCTTCTCCTTGGAAACCACTTTTCCAAGTTAAGCCCATCTGAGTGAACTACAACAATGAGTTCCAATATCAGTAATAATAAGAAAAGAAGTGACCATTCTTTTACCTCCATGGTTCCAAATTCCACATTTGGAAGAATGCATTCGCCATCTCTTTCGCTTGTTGGCATCAACACATCAAATCACATTGTATACCATTTGATATTTTACAAGGGCTGCAATTTTTTTGGCATTTTTGTCCACTTTCGCTTCTTGATTCCATCATCCTCCAGTATTAACATGTTGCTCATGTCATTATTTGAGAATTTAGGCTGATTATGAGCCCCTTGCTCAAGCGTGGACCTTCCAAAATCCTGCAACATCTTGTCACAAGAAACACCTTTCAATATTAATGGTGTTTCCTTGAAAAACACTCATGTAAGAATATAACTTGACGACCTCTTCCTTTTTCTTCTTCAAAGAAACAAATGTCACGCCATGTAAACATCACCATGTACTCTTACATCTTGGTGTATAAACCATCTTGGTGTTAATTCGATGGTTTACTAAACACAAGTCGACAAAACATGCTTCTTCAAACAATTGACTTTCAAATCAAGCAAAAACATGTATAAAAACTTGACAATTTACAACAAGAATTCCACATTCTCATGAAACAATCCATCACATCTCCCTTTCATCTTTGGAGACAAAATAAACTCTTTCAATTCGATATAACATACATGTAACAATCGACCGACCATATAAGACGACACTCACGCGTGTGCAAATGATCAACATTCTCTAGTTGACAACATACATGTGACAAAGCAATCAACCAACATAATTCAATCACTCATGCATGTTCAAGCACAATGAAACTTTTAAAAATTCCATTGTTCACACACAAACTCTCATGCATGTATAACAATTCTCAACTCTCTCACAAGTACAATCATCCCATTGGTATGTATGAGTACTTAAAGAGTTGAAATGACCAAATTTATTGCAATAAAGTGAGTCAACATACTCCACTTTCGAACACCTTCCTGGCGTAAACATGTAAGTTCAAGGATGCAAAATGCATGCAAATTTGTAGTTGCAAATTTCCATCTTTGCTGCATCTAAGTGAGTCAACATAACTCTACTTTTCCAACATGTTGCTTCATGCAATATGCAACATACTTTTAGGAGAAAAGAAATGCATCCAAATAACAAGGAAATGCATCAGTAAGGCAAGATTTGTGTCAATTATCAAAAGAAATGCAAGGTCTTAATTGGTTAATAAATCTAACCATCTCTTTCCAAACCATTTCAATGGTGTTTCTTTCAGCTGCACTTCATCATGTGTATCATCCCGACCCACATTAATTATGGACTCCTCTTTTCCATTCTTGCCAAAATCTCTCTCCACCTTCTTCAAATGTCATGGATGACTTGTTGGATGCAAATTCCAACACTTGTCTACAAGATGACCTTGCTTATGGCAATGAGTGCAAAATAATTGCATCTTCTTTTCAACATGGTTTCCATTATCCAATGGACCTTTGGCTTCCTATCCTTTTTTTTTGGAAAGTTTCCTGTGTATGGCTATCCTCTTCCAACACCTCGAAACAGTATGGTTATTCAAACCACAAAAGGAACATGTAAATTTTCTCCAAATCTTATGTGAAGATTTACCATGTTTATCATAATCAAAAGAAACTTGATTAAAGGCAGATTTATACCTTGCACATTCACCTTTGTCGCCTTCTTGAGGAGGTGAATTTGATGAGGTAGTGGCTCTCTTTGGAATACCAACAATGGTTTCAATGACCTTAGAGCTTTCAACGTCCTCTTGTTTTCTATTTCCACTAGTTGCAAGCTTATGAGCATCTTCTTGCAAAGTGGGTATACAACTTTTGCATTCCTCATGAATACAAACTTCACAAGATTGAGGTAATGAACATGTAATGAAAGTCCTTCTTGGAACACCTTCATATGCCTCCTTGGCTTTGGAGCATTCTCCATCATATTGTCCATAACCAAGACCCAAATACCTAGGCCTTTCCTCAACAACAATTGGCTCAACTATGCCTTGTGCATGTTTTCCTAACCCTTTACCTTCATAGCCCATCTTCATCAATAATTTGGACCCTATTCCTCTAGTGTGTATTTCAAAAGCACCAAAACATTCATTTTGAGAGGAAATTGAAGATAAACTTGAATTTCGTACCTCATTTTCTTGCACATACTTGACTAGGGTTTCCTTCGCATCATGGAGTTGAATCTCCATCTCATGCATATTTTCAAGAAGCTCTTGCTTATCCTCCTTCATGGCCATCAACTGCTCTTGAAGTATAGTGTTCTCCTCCCTATCTTCATATAGCTCTTGCACCATATCTCTCATGACAATAAGCTCTTGCAACATCTCTTCATCAAAGAGTCTTGCTAAGGAAGATGGATTAGAAACATCACTTGTTGAAGCTGCCATCACATAAACTTGCACACAGTTAAATTCTCCTTGCACAAATACAAAACCAATAGCTAATTTTTTAGCTAACCTTGACAAACCATCTTAGGGTTAAAATGAGCTAACAATGCTCTGATGCCAACTTGATCTGAATGTTTTGAAAACTTGTTAATGCTATGGAAGCTCCCTCATCAAAAATTTAAAATGTGTTTAGGATCGACTCAAATTAACCAAATTGTGAAGGATTAAGTGTTAAGTATTTGAGTGTATTTTATGAGAAATGTATGAGGTTAATTAGTTGTTTAAAACACATATGCAGCAAGTAAATTGTAGAAAAGTAAAACACAACAAAATAATAAACACAATGCTGATAACGGAGTTCACCCCTCCTGGGATACATCTCCTTGGACCTGCTTCAATGGCTAGGCCCTCTATGGATTAATGATCAATTCTCTGATTACATGTACCTTTATTCTCCAATGGATTTTCAACCTACTCCAGTAGATTCAAAAGACCCAAAAACCCCAAAAATGACTTTCCAAGCTCTGCAATTGGACTTCAGCTGATCTAGGCTTGATCTCCTCACCTGATGGCCCTAAGCTTCCTTAAAATTCAACGTAGAAAAATCACACACAGAAGTGACTTTCTGCCTTTGCAGCCTATTCCATTATGTTTAGAGCATCCAAATCATCTAGGAATGACTCTTTCTGAGCCAAAATTGGTTGAAAACTGCCGAAGTTATGGCTTCTTCAGTTTTTCCTAGGAAACATCCACTAAATCTGGAAAAACTCTAGTTAACTTTGCCAGATTTGGAGTTGGCTCAAGATTTTTCGGATCCACCAAAAGCTCCACCAACCTAATCCATCATTAATTAAATGATAAACACAGATTAATTAGCACTAATCCCGCTTAGCGCATTAATCTGGCAGTTAGCATAAAATGCTAGTGGTTAGCATCAGTGTTGGTCACATGCTGGCGGTTAGTGTTACCTGGCGGTTACGTAACCGCTAGTGGTTAACATAAAATGTTGGCGGTTTAGTGGTGGTGGTCACTTGTGAAGGTTAACCGTTAGTGGTTAATGCTAGTGGTTAACTCCAAATTCACCACGGTTTAAGCTTTAAATACAATTTGTGACCGTTATATGTTAAGTCCAATGGATTTGGTGTAACGGTGGCGCATGGTTCTTGTGTGGGTGAGGTCACGGGTTCAACTCCGTTGGCCTCCAAACAAACTTTTGATTGACCTTTGAGAGGGCACGTGGCGGCCTCTGGGCTTGCCACATGTCACCCTCTCATTGGTCCACCAAATACGCTTTGACCAATAACGTGCCACCAAGTGTCAAGACGTGATTGAGCCACCTGCAGGAATATTCTAGGAATATTCCAAGGAATATTCACTAGAATACTCTTTTTGCTAATTGGGTTGTATGGATGCCTAGTCAACATCCCAGTTAGCCTATACCAAAATTTGCCTGTTTGACCAAACAATCAGAACACGATATATTTCTCATAAAAAATCCATTTTGAGTGAAACAAGTTGCATTGGAATCATATCACCGAGATGGACACTATATTTTAGGTTTTGATCGATTCTGAGCACTTTTATTTTTGACCAAATTTTTGCCCCTAATCTAGATTCTAATCATTCCTTGGTTCTTTTTCTACCTTCTCTGGATGGTTTTGCTTGAGTGGATGTCTCTAGTCTCTGCTACCTAATTTGTGGCTACTCCACAACTTCCTGAGGCTCCTCCTTTGGAGCTAAAATATCCTCTTCTGGTGGGATCTGAAGCTCCCTCTCAAGAGAGCACCACATCACTTTATCCTCATCAAACTTTACATCCCTTCACACAGCTATCATTCTGAGGGATGGTAAGTATACACGATAGTTGTGTGGAGTTTCTATTTCTCCCAACTCTATTTTTGGCTCAAGCTTCTTTCCAGAATATTTGGAGACATGGTAGTAAATAGAGGCTCAAAATATCCCGAAGTGCGACACATCCGACTTTCTCCCCGAGAAGGCCTCCTTTGGTGTAATCATACCAAGAATCCTATTAGGACTTCGGTTCTGCAATTAGACTATTGTGTTACATGCCTTTGCCCACAAATGTAGTGGTAGGCCTTGGTTATGTAACATAGCTCTTGCTACCTTCACAATGCTCTGATTCTTCCACTCTGCCACCCCATTCTATTGTGGGTTGTGGGGCGCTGTCAACTCTCTTTGAATGCCTTCTTTCACACATAATTTCTTGAATTCATTTGAAACATACTCACCTCCATTATTTATCCTTAGAGCCTTCACCTTCTTATCAATTTCTTTCTCAACCAATGCCTTGAATTCTACAAACTTGAAGAATGTCTCATCCTTATTTTGTGTGAAGAAGATCCAACACTTCCTGGAGAAATCATCAATAAAAATAACAAAATATTTGTGTCTGATAGTGGATATTGTCGAGAAAGGTCCACAAACATTAGAGTGGATCCTTTCCAAGACTGCATGTGCTTTGCTGTCTTGATCATGGAATGTGGATTTTTCATACTTCCCTAAGGTACAACCTTTGCAGATATCCTATGTCTCAAGTGCTCCTTTAGGGAGGCTAGTGGTTATTTGCTGCATAATATTCAAGGTGCCATGATATAAATGGCTAAGTATTATATGCCAAACTTCACTAAAATCTCGACTCTACAATTTCTCCACCTTACTGCTTAATGCAACACAATATTCCACATCCAACTTGTACAGGTTCTTCAATTGAACCCCGATTTACTTCACCTATCCTGTGGTTATGTGTCTCATGAATAATTTCCCTTTGCAAAAGATTACATCATAACCACGATCTTCCAAAACTGCTATAAAGATGAGATTTTTCTTTAGGCATAGAACAAGCATGAAATCTTTGAGGTGAAGAGGGAATCTCGAATCCTTCTGAAAGGTGACTGTACCAATCCCAATCATGTTGTACCTTCTGTTGTCCCTAGGTTAATGTGAATATGGAGATATTTCTCCTCCAGGTTGCTGAAAAACTCTCTACACCATGTCATGTGGAATGAGGCACTAGAGTCCAAGTACTACACACTCCCCATCACTGTGCTAGTCATGCATGTGGTAAGGGTGAAGTCAAACTTGAACTGTGAGGCAAAGAATTCACCTGCTACTCCTCCTGAGTTCTTCTTGCTCGAATTTTTGTGTGGACACAGTGGCATAGTGTCCAAATTCATGACAATTAAAGCATTGTATTTTGGACAAGTCTTTCTTCTTTCTCCCCTGGCTGGATTCTGGTTTGGTTTGAGATTTCTTCCCTTTCCCCTTTTTCCCATTCCAACCAATGCAATTTTTTCTTCACCTTCGCCCTTGGATGAAGTTCCATCTCTGGTATTCTGCTTGATCTCTTCTTGTACAAAATCGAACCACAAGTGTTCCCAATTCGGTAATATATCCCTCCCATTCACTAAGCCCCAGTAACTATGCCAACTTTTTGGAAGGCCTAGAAGAGCTAGGCTCACGAGGTCATCTTATGCAACATTCACACCAACCCCTCCAAGCTCATCATGAACTTGGGTAAATATGTTGAGATACTATGAAATAGTGTCATTCTTCTACATCTTAATATTTCAAAATTTGTCTTAGAGGGCCATTATTCGATGGTCACTGCTATTCTGGAACATACCTGTTAGTGCCTACCAAATTTCGAAAGGATTTTCTTTCCCATGGAGATTTGAGACAATGTGGTCTCACACTCCCTCCAATATTATTCTCCTCACCTTGGCTACATATTTCTTCCATTAGGATAAGTTTTTGGCATCTACTAATGCTAGTTTTGCAATGTTTGCCTTGACATATTTTAGCAATCCGTTGTCATAAACCATTGCCTCCATGCGATCCTTCCATGCAATGAAATTTGAGCTACCTTCCAAGGCATACTCTAATCTCAGACTGTTGAAGGTCTTCTTCACAACTATCAAGAGATCTTGCTACACCGAAGCTACAAATTCGAACCTCCTAAGAATTAAGTTCGAAATTCCTGCTCTAATGTGAATCCTACTCTGATACTATGTAGAAATTATGGTGTAGAATTGCAACTACTCATGAAATTTTAATCTAAATCACAAGGCAAAATCCTACTCTATTGCTTCGCAAAATTCAATTCACAATTTAGAACACCAATCACAAACATGCAATAAGAAAAAACACACATGCACAATATTTTTCTAGGGGAAATAAATATGCTAAAAAACCCTTATGCCTGCTTGCATTAATCTGATGAATAGAGATGTATTAAAATTGCTAGCTCAAACTGAGTTCAACCTATAAGTGAATAACCTATCTCTCTACTCACTGAGAAGCTCTAACCCAGACTTAGTCAATTTATGCCTTTGCATGAGCTCCTATTTCCTTGTGCAATTACTGAGGAAATTAGGCCCCTATAATTTAGGAATTTCCTCCAAAATACTTGTGGAATTCCCAAGGTTAATCATCTGATTGAATATAACACTTGTACACTCAAGACTAGTATAACACTAATGTTACATTGCCTTTCCACCACAGATGGGAACCCAAATTCTCTGCATGCACTATTTATTTTTGGCTGATTGACCAGTTAATTGGATGATCATTGAGTTAGACTGTTGTCCCACTACACAACTAACCTTCCACTAGTTCTTGCAACAGTTAGAACTAGTTTAACTGAAAACAACTTGAAATAAATGACCTTGATTGCTACAAATTAGCAATCAAACATGCTTAACTAAAATCCAACTCCTCTAACTCAAATTTACTGAGCTAACTGGGTGAGAAGAGCCATGTGACACAAGTTAACTGCATCTAAGTCGTCTTTTGATGTGGAAGTTCAAATTTCTCAATTTGATTGAGGCAAAATCAAATTGAGACTTTCTTGCTACATTTTTCAACACCTCTCAACCTCCCATCCTTTTCCAGTTCACTCTCTTCCTGTATGTATCAAGTCACACATTATCTTCTCTTCCACTCAAGAAATGCCCTTTTATTTCTCCTACTCCTTTCTCACTCTTCCTCTCGAAAAATGATCCCTAATCTACCATAAATCCTAGCCTGAATGGGTGGATCAAATAGTGGCACTTCCTTATGTTTTTCTTCTTTGAGAAATTTCCCCCATGGTTTCATTTTTACATGGAGAGTGGGGCTATCCTCGTCAGTCCACCCACACACATTGTTTCCATCCCCTATGGTTTCAAGCCATATAGTGTTTGTTTCCCTGCCTCCTCTCAGTCATGGTGGTTTTTTTTTGAGTGCTTATGACTCTTTCAGATGCGTGTATACACTTTCCTCTTCTAGGTGCATAGAGGCCATTTTCCCCTTCTTTAATTACTCCCACCAAAAGGCTGCATCCACCCTTTTTAGATTGTGTTGGTGCATCTTCTCCATTGCCTCTGCCTGCCAATATTTGTATTTTTTCTTTTTTTTTTTGTTGAATTTATTGTGCCAACCATCCTCCTTAAATTTTTTCCTCTCTTCCTTATGAATTTATCCAAGGAAGTATGGCCCTTTTCCCTTTTTCTCTGCTCAATTGAATTGATTTAACCAGTCCATTTAAGGCACACCTGCAAACCTTTCATGGCAGTCATAAAGTCAATCATGTTTCCTTCATGTCTCAAGCATTCTCCTTTCTCAAAATCTAGAATCTGTGTCCCAGTTTCTAAGGCCTGTTTACCATAATAAAAATAGTTACAATATATATAATGAGGGGGAATTAGCTAGGGGATGTCAAAAACTTGGCCTTAATGGGGTGGAATGAAAGTTTCAAAGGAATTATTCCCTTGATTGATTGCATGATACAAAGAATGCGTGCAAAGGACTATTGCAATAAATATGGTGAGCGAAGCGATGCCTCGACAAAAGCAAGCTTGCAAAATTATAAAGAGAGTTTGTGTATCTTTGTTTCACCTGGAATCGGGGTCTAGTTATCCCATAGCTCACTAAGAGGATGGATCATAGTCTAGATATTCAAATGGATCGTTTGTCAGGAGACGCGAATGATGAGGTCAATCACCAATTGGATTATTTGACAAAATCAACAAATTGTATAATGACCCTGTTAAAAAAGCAAGGGGAAATGGGGAAGGCTGAAACTCATGATCAAATTGTGCTCTTAAATAAAAAATCGATTTTCTACAGACAAAGTTGGATAAATTAAAAGTTGTATATGATACCTTGAAATTCAATATCGAGAGGTCAGTTGCAATGCTAAGTAAGGATAATTTGTAAATTATTGCATACCTTCATGTCCAATTGGATGTGGCACCTGAAAATTAGGAATCGACAAATTTCGTGGAGGCATCAGTAGGGTTGGTTTTCTTTTCTAGTCACACCATACTAGAAAAGGAGAGCATTGAAGTCAATCTAGTTCCACGAGAGAATAATGTTGGGTAGTTATTTTTTTTTAAGTTTTAACAAATGCTTTGCAAATATGTACTTGTTTTAGGATATTTTTGGAGAATGTATAAGGAAAGAAAAGGTAGAATAGCAGTTGGTGGTTAGATTGTTATAAACTTGAATTTTCTCTAATCTTTTTTGAACAATGTACGAGAATATTTTGTAACCAGTGTAAAAGATTTTTGCCTTCAAACTAGATTAAATCAATAGAAAAGCCCATACATGTTTTTTTTATAATAATAATAATGGATTTCAGAGATCTGTGGTTTGTGCTTTTTGATTTTTTAACCGGAGAATCCACAGTATTGGAATTTTTACACCAAACGTTTCGAATCCCAAATGGGATCCATCATCAGGGAAAAGAGAAAGATGATAAGAGAAATATGATAAAAAGAAGAGCCAGATGAAGGAAATAAATACTCATGAGGGATGAATGCTTAAGGTGTAAAAATTCCAATACTGTGGATTCTCCGGTTAAAAATTCAAATAATAATAATAATAATAATAATAATAATAATAATAATTTAATTTAATTTTAAGGTTACAAATTAGATATTAAAGATATTAATTTGATCTATAATATCTTTTTGATTATGGGATAAGGACTCTTATTTACTAAATATGTAGAGGAAGGATGTGGAGGTGTACATACTATACCTCTTTTAAATTTGAACATATTATCTTTCAAATAAAACATGCATTCTTTTCCTTGTTAAATCTACTTAGTAATTTTCATTAATCAATAATAAAAATATAGAATGTCCTTTATATGGCTATAGGCCTATCACTAGGGAAATCACACCAATAACAAGAATGTGACCTTTGGTCGTATGACCAGGTCAAAATTGATAACAAAACTATATAAATTTAAAGGTGTGATGAAGTCAATAATTTACATTAAATGATAACAAAAATAAATAATGTCCTTCCTATGGTTATTGACCTACCACTAAGGAAACCTCATGAATAACACAAATGTTACCTTTGGCCATATAACAAGATCATAATTGATAACACAACTATATAAATTTAAAAGTGTAATGAAGCTTGAAAATTGATTATGAGACTAAGATCTATAACTACCTTAATCGCAGCCTTGATAATTATAAAAAATATATACAAAAATTAAAAGTATAAACATTTAGCTAGTAGGAAAATTTCGCTGAATTTGGTCATGAGCCTTTGTGCCATCTTTAGAGTTATAGAACTTCGTGGAGACTTTAGAGTGTAGTCTCTTCAATTGGAGTTGCACCACATGAGCTTCACCTTGTTGACCAATATCTTACCATGTTTATTTATAGAGTATTTAGAATTGTGAAAAATGAAGTCAATATATTGTAGGTATTGGGGGATTGACGTGTGGTAGGAGAATTTTATAAGTATTAGGGGGTATAAAAAGGGGTTTTTCGTAAAAATAGGAGATACATATTAAAAACAAAAGGATTATTTACTAATGTAGGATTAGTAAAAGGCTTTTTAGAGTTTTTTATCAATATATAATGAGATCAGAGGCATCCTTTAATATATCACTGACTAAAGTTCTATGACACAAGTTGACTATGTGGAGGCTAGTGACGCGCACATCATAGATGTTGAGTAGAATTTCTTGTTGGGCTTCAAAACATTCTACTAACACCTTCCCCATAATTATCCTAATTTTCTAATACAAATCTATTGTTTGGATGTATCTTGTTTTTTAGCTATTCTTCTATCAGGGATCTAATGACCCACACTTTCCTCAACCTTTGCATTGGAGAGAAATATCCTTTCTACTTGAGCTTCCTATTTAGAATTATTTATCTTCTTGGAAATTGAAGATGAAGTGTTCTCCCTAAAGGCCACTATGGACTTCTTTGTATTTAGCTAGACTCACATGAGAGCAGGGTTTTTGTTAACATGATGGCTTATGTGACTAGAGGGAATGTTGACTCTCGGCATGGATGTAAGGGAAGATTAACCAAATATTAGAGGCCTAAATAACAAAGATTAACGTTGGTGAAGTATGTGCTAGAGCAAGAATCCGTTGCTATGTAGCAGTAGCCAAAAGTTCAAAATTAAAATGAACCTAGGAATGAGAGGGGAAACGAGACCAAAACTAGAGGGAGTTGACAACACATCAAATAAATTCAAGGAAATGTATCCCACCCCCTGTCTTTCTGGAGAGCCTTGATGTGAAGCAAGAATACAACCAACAATATTAATAGCTGCAATGCAGCATACCTGCCTCTTTGTCTAGGGTCCACTTCTTGTCACTATTCAAGAATGCTTTGTTTCTGTAATCCTTTCGAGAATTTATCGTTGCTTTTGGTAGCTATCAATATGCTAACGTGATTAAGGCAGTGCAAGTCACTCCGTTTTTGTGATAAGCGATGTCATTATCCATAATTTTTAAATGCACTAGATTAGATTTAAACAATTCACCATGTATACATTTGCTAGGATGTTGCTGTAATCTCCAGAATGTTGATACATTGTGTAGAGTGCAGAGGTGTGGAGGAGAAAACTTCCTCCACACCTCCACACTCCACACAATGTATCAATCTAAATTTCTTGCAAAGGATTTGTGCAGAGTGCGGAGAATTTGGAAGAGTTTCTTCTTTCCATAACGAAATGAATTCAAGATAGGCATGCTACCATCTTAGAAAATGACTGACTCTTTCAAGTATCTTTGAAGACAAATGGTCATTATCTTCAAACCCAAAAATATCCAGTACCATTTATTCCTATCTCGAGAAAAGAAGCTTTCAATGTGCTTTCTCTATACAATGTTGGATTCGGTATAATCTAATTTGTTGCAACATTCTAAGTGTTTGGGATAATCTAATGTTTGTGTTCCATACAACTTTTCAAAATTTCTGAAGGTAAGTTGATAAGATTACATATTAAATAATTTGTTTTTACATCCAATATTGTTTATCGATTTGGCTTAGATGACTTTTACTTCTTCGTTCATAGGTCTGGATCTTTACATTTTGTGTGATAATAACATAGCCACCCTTAGACTGGCATACATTTAGATGCAATTTCCACCCTTACGTTAGGCATAGGAAAAGTAATGAAACTATAACTTAGTTTGATAGGATATGGAAATCATTTTTCTTGTTAAAGAAATCAATTCACTTTTTATTATTATTTGTTGATGAACTGCAAATTATGACGCTGCAAATAAATACGGTTGAAATCATATCTATAATTATGTATGGGGAATGAGTGTGCAGATTAAGGAACACAAATTTCTTCTCCGCACACTAAAATAAAGCTTAAGTGAAAAATTATTAAATAAAAATTAAATAAAATTATTTTATTTTAATAAATTTAAAAATAAAAAAAAATTAAAATAAATCAAATTTCAACATAAGAGAAGTTTATAAAGAGTTAAAAATAAAATAAAATATTAAAAATAGAGACTAAAAATGAAGTTAGTTAATAGGGGAAAGGGAGTTAGCTAATTGTAAAAATTTTCTCCTCACGCAGATTTGGATGCCCACGTCCGCCACGAATCTATTAATAATAATAAACGCCGATTTAAACCATTTACATCTACCCGTAGGAAGGGCTATGAAGACTCTTCCGCATTCCCATACCTCCGCACTCCATTTGTGCTGGACGATCAAATTGAGCAAATCACGCAGCAACAATTTCTCTAGTAATATTTGTTAATCTAGCTTAACTAGATCTGATAGCCTCAATAGCCTAGGGACTAAGCATCTATTGAATTTGATACATATACTTTTTCTTTTTGCATTATAATTTGTGTACAAATTTGGTAGAAATGTAGATGGTCGTCTTCTATTAAATGCAATGTAAGAAATCTAATTCATGTTCTCCTCACTGTCTATGAAGAGCCACTAAAATGGACTGATTTTAGAACATGAGCTCCCTCTGAACAACGTCTATGGTAGTATCTTCCACTCTCGCAACAATTTCAGAAGCAGATCCAATCACATTACTATCAATTAGGTTTACGGACAAGCAAGTTTGCTTTCATATGGAATGAACTTCAGCTCTGGATCTTTATGATCACCCATAAAATCATTCTATTAATCTAATAATTCTTGTAACTCAAAGATTAATAATTCTGGTGACTCAAAAATACTATCTGAATAAAAAAATATTACTAAATCCAAAAATACTTCCAAATAGACTCATCAAAAAGATCAGTGTCCAACATTCTCTGTGAATTGAACAGTGCATTCAGTTGGCCTTTACTTCGCCTTAAACTCTCAATAACAGTCCACCCACTTAGAAAAAAAAAGGGGGTCTTCACACACAGATTTTCTCAACAACAATTGGCAGCTCATGAATATCAACTACAACTTGCAGCACAGTTACGTAGCTTAAAAATAACTGCTTTGAATCCTAAATGAACCTCATTTAAACTGCGAGTTATGTTTTCAAATACAAAAGCTTTACCAAAAAGGCATATTCGTTTTTTCGAACATGCAGAGCTGAAAATATCCTGTTGCTTTCAATGTACGCACCATTGCTTGCATTGTCTTTCCTGAAAAGAGCTCTCTCCAATCAGCGCCAATAGCAGGGCACAACTCAATGCACCTCACGTCGGCCTCACATCCGCTTCAACCCAGAGATCTCAGCGCTATCATTCACATTCGAGTGCTCCCCAGTCAGCGATTACTCTACACAGCTTCACACAAGTTTCAGACTCGCGCATACTAGCAATTTGGGCCACTTCCACATCCGTGGCTCAAATGGGCTGGCAACTCGGCGTCCTCCTCATACAACGCCACAACCTCTACCGGGCACAACCCCCACAGTCCAGCGCTGGCTTGGATTTACGTCTTCACACTGAGCCTTCACACGCACAGCAGCGCTTCAAGCCACACTGGTTCCTCACACGGTGGCACACGCACAGCAGCTCTTCAAGCCACACTGGCTCCTCACACGGTGGCAACAGCTCTTCGACCTACTCTTCTCAGCAGTGTCCGTATCACACATCACACGGTGGCAACAGCTCTTCGACGACTCTTCTCAGCAGTGTCCGTATCACACATCACACGGTGGCAACAGCTCTTCGACCTACTCTTCTCAGCAGTGTCCGTATCACACACCACCGAGCCCTCCACTTGAGTGTTTGATCCACGCATCGGCTGCACTTCCTCGCTCTTCCTCAAACAGTAGCCACAGCGGAAACCCTCGGTTCTGATACCATGATAGAAACCTTGAAGACTCATCGAATGAGCTTATCCATTGCATTACCAAATACATAAATTTATACAAAACTCAGCTACAGAAGTTTTACGGATTATCATTAACTTTTTATGTAATTCACTGGACTATACGCGACTTTCGCCCACTGACACCAACTACTCGCGGTCATACAAACACGACAAACAGCTCGTGATTAGTATTCTAACATCGTGACAGCGGAAATCCTCAATCTATTTCGCCTTTGTTAATTTGAATATAGGTGAAAAAAGAAATCTATTGAAAAGAAGGCATGATTGCATTTATCATTCAAGTGTTTTCTGTGAAATTTAATTCGCTAAACTTGTTTATAAATTAAGGTGAAATTTATTGTTAAATCAATATAGATCCATCTTAAATAGGGATTTAAAAGAAGATGAGAAAGAAAAATAAGATGAGAAAGATCCAATTTTTTCAAGTACATTTTTTTATGAGTTGACATTATTTAAATATTTTGTATGGTTATTTAATTTTTTTATTTTTAGATGTTTTATTTTTTATTTTATTTGAACAGAGATGAGGAAAATTTCAATTTTGATGAGAGGCTAACAAGACCACAAATCATACTACTGACCTGTAGTGGGCTGTAAAATGAATCTCTTGGCTCAATAAAAACTTGTATTATTGTCACATGTAATATAAAAATCTAAACGGACTAATAAAATAAAAATAATATAACCAAAATCAATTAACAATATAACCAAAATCAAAAACAAATTATTTAATATGTAATCTTATCAGTACATTAAAATTTTTTGAAAAATTATATGAAATGAAAAATTATATAAATTATATACTAAACACTAACAATACATTAAATTAAATTATAAAAAAACGCAACATTGTAAAGCTTCCTTCGCACAATAAACATCTGTACTCAAACCTTTTCTCGAGATAGAAATAAATGTTACTGCAGATTAACCACCTTTATCCGACTCGACCATGGAGATTTGTGAAGGTTTGATGTGGCAACATCATGTTCTGGTTGCGTGGATTTTTATTCATTACATTTTGAAAGAAACAAAATGTATAACAGGGATTGATACCTTGTAATTACAATCACAATTCTGGTTATTTAATATTGCAATATTTATGCACCACCTTAACGAATGAAAACTCCATAAACGTATTCCAAAATATACCACACCACATATACGGTGATTTTATGAACATAACATCGTATACATTTCATTGAAAGGTTCCATTTAAAAGGAGGAACTGTACGAGTTATTGTCAACAACATGCATTCAATTAGCCACCTCATAAATATGGAGGATATTTGAATACAATAGAGCTAGAAAATGTGGAGGGCTATTTTAGAAGCCACCTTGGAGGCTTAAATGCTGTTGACGAGGGTGAATTACGTGGATGAGAAATGATTTAACATGATGTCATGTGAATTACGTGGTCGATGACATGATTCTCACTGCTACGAGTGACATTTTGTATGGGAAATTAACTCTCCACAAAAACTAAGGTTTTCAGCATTATGCAAAACATGTACAAAATACAATTAATTTTACATAAATAAATAATAATAGAAATTTGGGCTAACAATATATATCGAATCGAGTTATTAATGAGTAGGGTAGTATATGCCACCTTTCTCATATTGTATTTAGATAAATTAGATGAGTGGCATATACTGTACCATTTATTAATATAGGGATAACTCCATATATATTGGTTTCCTATAGATTTGATGCACAATGTTTATGCTTATTAATATATCGATAACTCTATATATATTGGTTGCTTATAGATTTGATGCACATTGTTTATGCAAATTAGATGATTTTTGTTTTTGCAATAAATTTTTTTGAGTAGCTATTAACTTAATTTTTTGAATTTTAATCAACCATTCTAATTTGGAATGTGCATCCAAAGTCATTTTATACAAGAAAAAGGATGCTTTTGTAATGTCTTTGTTTTATGTTGGAGATTCTAACTCCTTTATTTATAGTTGAAAGAATAACTTCGGCGTAAATTACATGTAGACAAACATTTGTCGACGCATTTCAAACCAACAAGTGTGGTTCATTGTCAAGATAAGTTGAAGAAACAGATCCAGCTTAGCATGTTAAATAGTCTGAGCAGAGACTCCAACGACTAAATCGACCAATGGTTAATTTTGACCTTAGGACGTCAAATTATTATTCATTAATTTAATATTATTATTATTTTTAATATTAATACATAAAATATTTTTAATGGTTAATTTTAAAAATTTATTTTTATATATATATATATATTAAAGTTATAATATTAGGTTATTAAGATAAAAGTTAGGATTAAAAAATAATAAATAAAATACTTTTAGCTGTTAGTTTAAAAAGATAATTTACTTATTTATTTAAATTGTTTAATAATTATTGTTAATATTATATATATATATATATATATATATATAATATGATAATAATAGGTTGTTAGGGATCAGAATAAAAGTAATTTATTAATAATCTCACACATATATATTTTAATTAAAATCATAAAGTTAAGGTTAAAAATATATAAATAAATAAAATAATTTAAATGGTTAGTTAGAAAAGGTAATTTATTTAATTTAATTAAATTATTTATTATTATATATTAATAATCTAATCTTAATATAGGTAATTTATTTATTTAATTATTTATTAAATATAATATATATTAATAATATTAGTAATATATTATATATATTAATAGAAATTAGTCTTAAATAAATAAATAATAAAATAAAAATTATATATATGTGTATATATATCTATATATATATATATAATAAGAGTTCAAAAACAAGGAGGTGGTAGAAAAACCAACTAAGAAGAGAGTACTGAATCCAGCACCTACTGATTTTCTAGCCATCATCTCTATTGAGATTGCTCGGCCTCTTTTTAATCTCAATAGCTTCCCTAAATTTACGATGATGGAACAGAGCAACTTTGGCAACAACCTTGGCCTCCTCAATACACACCTGATGCTTGGTCTTTTCCACATTCTCTGCCAATGATGAAGACTTGGATCTCCCATGTCTTAGGTTGGCCGCATGTTCGCAGATCCTTTGATGGATGGAGCGTCATGTTTCCCCAATATAGGGGGTCCCACATGAACAAGGGATCAAGTAGACACCCTTCATGTCCTTAGGGTTAACGGGATTATTCACCGATCGGAGGGAATTGTGAATGATGCTGAGGGGCCTAAAGGTTGAGGGAATATCATACATTTTAAGGATCCGAGCAATCTTGTTCGTGGTTCCTTGGACATAGTGAAGATGGACACCTAGACGACGCTTTTTACGGAAGCTATTGAGATTGAAAAGAGGCCGAGCAATCTCAATAGAGATGATGGCTGGAAAATCAGTAGGTACTGGATTCCAGCACTCTCTTCTTAGTCGGTTTTTCTGCCTCCTTGTTTTTGAACTCTTATTATATATATATATATATATATAATTTTTATTTTATTATTATTATTACTTTTAAGACTAATTTCTATTAATATATATATAATATATTACTAATATTATTAATATATTAATATCAAGACTATATTATTAATATATATTATATTTAATAAATAATTAATTAAATAAATTACCTTTTCTAACTAACCATTTAAATTATTTTATTTATTTATATATTTTTAACCCTAACTTTATGATTTTAATTAATATTAATATATATATATATATATATATATATATATATATATATATATATATACATACATACATGTGAGATTATTAATAAATAAATTAATAAATTACTTTTATTCTCGTCCCTACCCTAACAACCTATTATTATATATATATATATATATATATATATATATATATATATTAACAATAATTATTAAACAATTTAAATAAATAAGTAAATTATCTTTTTAAACTAACCACTAAAAGTATTTTATTTATTATTTTTTAATCCTAACTTTTATCTTAATAACCTAATATTATAACTTTAATATATATATATATATATATATATATATATATATATATATAATTTAAATAAATAAGTAAATTATCTTCTTAAACTAACCACTAAAAGTATTTTATTTATTATTTTTTAATCCTAACTTTTATCTTAATAACCTAATATTATAACTTATATATATATATATATATATATATATATATATATAATTATTAGTAAATAAATTAATTAAGTTTTAAAACTAACCATTAAAAATATTTTATGTATTAATATTAAAAATAATAAAAATATTAAATTAATGAATAATAATTTGACCTAGGTCCTAAGGTCAAAATTAGTCGTTGGTTGATTTAGTCATTGGAGTCTCTGCTCAGACTATTTAACATGCTAAGCTGGATCTGTTTCTTCAACTTGTCCTGACGATGAACCACACTTGTTAGTTCGAAACGCGTCGACAAATGTCTGTCTACATGTGATTTACGCCGAAGTTATTCTTTCAACTATTATGGATCACAGAAGCCTCAATTCAACTATTGATTCCTTTATTTATGTCGCTTTCCTAATGACAACCAATATTAAAAATGTTATAGGTTCATTAATATGTTCACAGTCCTATTTGTTGTCAGGTGATCATGTAGAAGGCAAACAATATATCCAAGGCTATAAGTTATTTAAGACACCTTAACAACAATAATGTGACATAGATACATCCATCCACATCTATGCACCATAAGATACGAACATCACCATACCTCTGCATGCCTGCATCTCGTACCGCAATATTTCCTCATTGAATGCAACAAGATGGCGAATAGGAAAGTAGAGATATGCTTCACATATCAAGTAACCCTGCATGTTGTTATCTCGTGGATCGCACCCATTCTCTTGCCATCGCACATTGCATTTTCTCTCTAGCTCAAACTTGCAACAATGTTGACAACTTGTAAGCAAGCTTCATTTCCTCTTTGCAACAGACAACAACCTGCAACAGGGTTCACTTGTAAGTTTTCTTGATCGGTTACCCTTGGCTTACTCGCTCTCTATTTTCATATCATATCCTAGGGCTTGCATCAAACTTCTTGGCTTCTAGGATTGATATTCCCTCTTGCTTCCTTTTCCAGCCTCGCTGGTCTCTTCTCTAGCCTCTCAAGCTTCGGTGACTTTGATGGCGGCTTCGATTGCTTATCAGGCTGCCTTGCTGGCTTGTTTGAGTTCTTCTTTGTTGGCGACTTAATGGGCTCTTATTGTTCTAACTTAGCTGACTTCTTCTTATCATTCTCCTCTGGTGGCATCCTCTCTTGTCTCTTGGGCTATTTGGTGGCTAAATACAATTGAAAATAATTCTCCTACTTCAATTTTTTTTTTTGTTAAAATGATTAAACAGACACTAGAGTTGTAGTAGAAACTTTCAAATTTTGATTCTTGTTTTAGATTTGAATTTTTTTTTTACATATCTACCTCTTATATATGTGTCACAATTATTTATATTAAAATAAAATGATATCTAAGGAATAAAATGGAAAAACTAGTATTATTGCATAGTGCGCTTAATATTTTCCTATATAAAGAACCCATGTAATGTGGATCTACCAGAATTTTAATTCATCATTTTGAGCTACCTCACTAATTGTTATATCATATTATTTCGAATAGGAATGGCTCTGGTTTCTATTGCACTACTAGCTCCCAGATGGTGCTTGCACAATTTTTGGTCAACTCTAGTGAGGTTAAGGTTGTTTGCAAAATGATCTCAACTAACATCCGCATGTGTTGGATAACCAATGTATCTAATGATGGTGTACAAAGACGCATAACCAATCATCATTCCAACGTCCATGACGATAATGTCATACAATCCCTCCCAACGCCTTATGGGGTAGTTTTAATCATTGAATTTATTCTTTACTTGTATTCCTTCTTCAGTGACAAATGAAATTCCTTTACATAATTGAGTGTATATGGGTATGGTAACTTTGTACCATGAACGTGCTCATGGATTGTGTGTACATGGAATTATGACATATTTAGTACTTAGGTAAGGTCTCTTGTTTCCTCCTCTCTTGCCTTTGGCATTTACTTGTTGGTTTGACTTTGCTAGACCCTTTGAGACACCAAATTGGGATGCTTTTTCCATTGGTTGGGATTTGTCTTAGGGATTTTTTCTCCTTATCTAACCTACATTTAATTGGAGCAATTCACTTTAGGCCTTCAATGACCCAAATCCATTTGGGTATTATAAACATAGGGTCCAATGTGTCAATCCTTCCTTGCCCCTTTCCTTAATTCTTGGTTCCAAGTAAACAACAACTTCCTTAGGCTATAATAAGTCATGACCCATTGAATAGAGTGTGCATTTAAAAGGAATTATTTGTGGTATAGGGCTCAAACCTATGGTTCATAGTTCATGGTACACTTCCAATGGATGACATACTTTTCCTAGTGGCTAACATGGAATTTATTAACTCCTTGAAGTCATCTCCTAACCTATTTATATCCCTCTCCTCCTCTTTGTAAGGCCTCTTCAACTATTCGATCTCTCTTTGTATATCTCATATGAACACTATTGGATTGTCATCAAATCTCAATCTAGCTCCTCTACTCCTTTTCCATGCTCTCGAGTTACTTGGTCCTATCATATCCATCACCTTTATAGGTATATATTGTTTTTGATTCAATTTATTCCTTGAAGGTTTGCTATCTTTTCATAAGACATCTCCATTAGCTTTGTACCTCTCACCCCTTTGATAGTTCAACTCTTCTACGTCAAGGGATGGTCCAACATAGTTAAGGTAAGGGAGGTATCACCTTTATGAGGGCACTCACCATCCATCACTTCATTGTTTCATTACATTATATAATACATATGATGTATTATATTGCATTGTATTGAAGATTAGGATGAAGTATATTTTGCAGGAAGGTGCAACAATGTGTGTAACTCCATTTAAGTGGATTTCCACTCACTTTGAAATGCCCTATGTTTCTAGATTTTCATCTAGATTAGCCTGTATTGTCATCTAGATTGCATGAATCTTTGAAAGCTTTGCCCTCTGTTTCTATGAAAGTTTGCAAATATGTTGGCCCTTTTGTCCAGTATGCATGTGCGCTAGAAGGCTTTGAATTCGTTCTTTCACATTGGTTGCTTTGAGGATATTGACATTTATGTATATTGAAGTTTTAACAATGTACCTCATCAGATTTTTATTTTTGCAATTACATTTTTAATTTTTGTGAGATTTAAATTTGGAAAATTGTGATTTAATTGAACCACGATATTGAATATAATTTTTTATTATTATTAAGTTATATTTATTTTAATTTTAGATTTATTAAAAGTTATGGAGTATTAAATATTTTTTTTTAAATTAATTTTTTTTTTGTTTAAATGGGATTTCTAGTATATTTTTTTTTTGTATTGTTAATGTCTTAAAATCTATGTTTATTTCCTATATAGAAACTTTGTTTATTTTTATTTTTTAAATGAAAGATGAAAGAATTAAAATAATTGTAGAAAAAAATAATAGCTCCAACTTTTGCATGTGAATTTGTTATGATTTTGGTTGCAAAGTTGCATATCTACTCATATTTATCTAGATACATTCAATATATAATACACATTTTCCAAAATATGAAAGATTAGATATAATTTTGTTTATTTAATTGAATACTATATATTGGTGTATGAAAGTTTGTAGCTAGCCTCTTAAGAGAAATGAAGTGACATATTTTTCAATTTGTTTTTTTATTTTTCACAAGTCACATAGCTTAATTAGTAAAGGAGTAAGTGGCCCATAATCCACACATCTTTTTTACTAACCAAAGCATTTTTACTTCATTAGAATTGGGACTAGGAATCAAGTGTTATTAAAGAAAGGGAGTAGCCCCTACTTCCCTTACATCTTTTAGACAATCTTGGGCCTGCATATGAAATCTTTCTCAAAGCACTCAGTTTTCCATCTCCCTTTTTAGGCTTACATAGTGTAATAGGAAGGAAGTAAGTGGCCCATCAACCACACATTATTTTCTTTTCGGTAAGGAACAAATGTAACTTAGTGTAAGGGGGGGATTTTTTAAAGGATCATCACATATCCACATCACTACACACTTTGTATGTTCACTTTGTCACTTACAAACACATTTCACTGCAAACACAAGCTACTCTATACTTTGAACAAAAGGCATCCAATTTTAGGAGCTTTTCTACTTCGTTTATTTGAGCTTACATTTTCACACCATAAGTGAAGGAATACTCCTAAAAACAACCATAACTTGAACAAACTAAATTTCCCCATAGGGGCCAAAAAATAATTTATAGTTCAAGTTAGGACCATTGGGGGTAGGCATTCAATAATCCACCATGGCCATGTTACATTTTGAAACATATAAGTTTTATTTTAGGGTGCTTCAAATCCTTCACCATCTCATGGAAAAGATTACCCGAGCATGCCAAAAACCTAATTCAGAGGGGGTTCGACTTAGGTCCCAGTCTGTGCGGTACTATATGGGGCTACCCAACTTGTATAATGCTCGGTATTGCCGACTCATTACCAAGAAGCTAAAGACTCGACCACCCTTGTGAGACGAAGGTATCCCAGTGGCTAATTTTTATGGCATCTTTCCCTATAGGTGGAGGTGTGGGAAGCACTAAAGTCTCATTCATTACCTTAGTTGATTCTTTTAGCTCCTGGAAGTGTTGCCAATTCTTTTGGGACGTAGCCCCAATACTCGTCATAAAATATATCTCTGCAAGACCCAATTACTTTGAGAGTGGAAAGGACGAATAAGTCTTCATAGGATCTTCAATCATACACAAACAAAAAAAAACCATTTTTCTTGTTTGATTGATCACATAACATAACTTAAAGGGAAAGTAACCATTTATTTTTCGCTTTGTTTTATGTATGTAATTTATTTGTTTTGATACATATCCCTCCCCTCACCACAGAAGTGACACACACTCCATTTTAAGAATACATAAATACCTTACTTTTTCATATTAAGAATAATACGACAATGATACACAAAACATTCCAATTCTTGTTTCACCTGAATATACATTAAAATAAATTCTACAAATAAAAATTGAAAAAAAAAATTTTAGTTTACTCAAAAATTAATTTAAATAATAAAAACAATTAATCAAATTATAGTTAATTAAGAAAATTGAAACCATTAACTATATTTCATTCACTATAATTATAAATTATACTTACTTATAAATAATGCTTCATTTTTTTCCATTAATTATTGTGGAAATGTAATTATTATTGTAAAGTACTATTATTAATACCAAAATTTAATAATTTAATTAAATTCAAATTATCCATTAAAAAAAATGAAAAGAAGTGTAAATTTACTTCATAATATATCTTGTACGAATTGAAATATGTTCCCAAAATATTGTTGTTAATATCTAAATGTAAATTTTGTTATACTAAAATGTAAATAATAAACATACTTGTCATTGAGATTTTGAAATTTGTTACCAAATGATATATAACCGGTTATGGTTTATTAAGTTTTATGTCTTAGGAGCCAAATTAGCATTCTTAACATTTGTTTATAAGTGGAGAAAGAAATATAACTAACACAGTTTAATAAAACCATGGGCAATTGAATAAATAAATAACCTACCAAATTCGTCAAATGAAGTGACAAAAGTATGATTGCAATTCTTAGGACCAAAAATTTTAGTTGCAAAGTTTATGTTTGGTTAGAAAAATTCAATATAATAAAACTAATACAACCATATAAATGAAATGACTAATAAATATTGGTAGATATCAATTTTTAGAAGGAGACATGCCTTTTGGTATATATCAAAGTAAAATTTTTACTTCCAAAGCTTTTGTTTTTGAAAAAAATGGTTTAATTAGAAAAGTTCAATAAAACTAGTGCAATCATATAAGTTAGATGACTAGTAAATATTGATAGACATCAATTCATAATCAATAACAGAACATACTACTTTAGTATATCTCATATTATTAAGATTTTAAAAAACATAAAAATTAACTAAATTATAATTTTATTTTAAATTATATTATTATTATTAATTACAAAAAACAAGTAATACATAAATTAAACATATATACATTTAGAAAAACATGTAACAAGATTTTTAGTCATGAGGATTCACACTCACTTTACCATGGAGATTTGCTAATGTAAATAAGCTTTGTTACAATATCAAGGCTTATCAATACCACATGACCAAAATCCATAACTTGTTTTATATGACACTTGGTTGTGTGGCAATTTTTTTTAATTAGTCAATTTAATTAAAAAGACAAAAAGAAGATAAATATTCTAGAATATTCCACAAAATTCCTACTACTAATAATTATTGATGATTCAATTAAAATTCTAAAAACTCTACTAATTTTATTAACTTACTAATTAGGATGTTATAGAGTGGGGTGGTGGGTGATAGAGGGGTTATTACAGATCCTGTAAGATTAATTAAAACTGCATTTGTTTGGGTTCTTGATATTTCAATAACTAATCATGTTGAATCTTATACACTATGGAAAGGTTTGAAGGCTTTAATCAACTTTGGTTTTCAAATTTTGAAGGTGGTGATGGATTTTTAGAATGTAACAAGGCATATGGTTCACATTACTCCATTGAACACTCTTTTGGGTTTAATACTAAAGTGGGTGAAGGAGGTATCTAATACCTCTCTAGGGTTAACTTATTGCATGCTTTAAGGGATATAATGCTTTGATCTAGATATATGCAAATCAATCCGCATGTTGCTTACGTGAGCAAATATTTGGTTCCACACAATTTTTCTCTAGTGAGAGGATCCACCCTTTATTCTTCAAGGATTATTGTTATAGGATTTGACTTTTTAACTGGAGGAACTAGATTGCAAAATGAGGTATGGTTTGGTGAGTCTTGACTTTCAGAGCTAGTTGATTTGCATGGTTCTTATTCTATTCTATAACATTAGTAAGTCATCACCATTGTGTCATGTTTTCTAAAAGAAGATTTAGAGGAGATTGCCTCTTGTCTTAATTCACAACATTTTTTAGTGGTTTCACTCTCGATATTGGGGGTTTGTTGTGGAAAGGTGTTATGTCTCTCCCTTTGATCCCTCTTCAAAGGGCCCCAATTACCACACTGATTCCCACTATTGTACAATTAGTGGGGGTGTATCATCTCCCACACCCACTAAATTTTTCCTATTTCACTTCCATCATGGCTTTATCCATCAACCGTGAACCATGCCTATATCCATCAGCAAGGCTCCAACATCTACCCAAGAAGGGAAATATTCTCCATTGCCTTAGATCTTCATGGTGAGAATGAGTAGTTGATCAAAATCTCTTCATGAATTAATAAAATTGATTCTATGCATTTTATTTTTTACAACTTATTGTTTAATGCAATTTTTGCAGAAATATTAATTTGGAAATTCACTTGGGAGTGCCATACATAAATAATCATTTTTTTTTTAAACAGAAAATATTAGAAACTTTCTTTAAAAAAACATAAAACACAAGTATATGATACACAAAGCACAATATATCATCTCATGATAAATGAAACTTATAGTATAAATAAAAAGATTTTCATGTGCATTGTAAAGAAATCCATACATACATATATAGATAAATTTTGAGTCTAGGTTAGTAGCCGTTGGATTGATTGACATGTAGCGTCCATCTCCTTGTAGGAAATAGTCCTAGACTCTAGCTAATAGGTGATAGGAAAGAAAACCCTGGTCCCCATTAGGACCTTCCAATCTAGCATTTAAAAAGGTGTTATATGACAAATAATAAATATTAACAATTAAAACACACTGTCTTTACATAACTAACTAATTAGTATCTACTTATTACATTTTTTTTTAATATGAACGCAATTTATTAATGGATCTATGAAATTCATCAAGGTATAATCCTTCTTCAACAATGTTTTGTTTTGTTCAATCATGTCTATAACAAGAATAACGCATCAATATAATAAAACATCAATATATCAAATATATTTTTAATTTCTATAGAGTGAAGGACCTTCCAAGACTAGACAATGAAATGCAAAGTAGTAGTGCTTCATATGCTGATTAATGGTAAAAGAAACAAAAATATTTGCTTTATGAAGTTTCACAACACTTCCAAGATTTTACTAAATGTTTGTGTTGTTGGCTATTATTTCAACAACCCAACCATTACCTAATTAGTTGATTAATGAAGGTTCATATTTATACTTTTAACAAAATTAATAAAATATGACACGAATGTTCATATTTATACTTTTAACAAAACCAATAAAATATGCCATTAGGAGAACAAGGGCCAAGTGAGTAGGATGTTCATTAATGTTGTATAAAAATTTATTATTATTTTATCATGATTAAATCAGTTCTTCTCCCATCATGTCTTCTATCCTTTCTTCTTCTTTGCCTCGTGAAAGTCTTGATGCTAGTAACTAGGAGACTAAGAAGAATAAGAAGAAGCAAGATAAGAAAGGGTCTAACAAACCAATCATGGCAGTGAGTGTTGGTATTGTTGAGGAACCCTCCAACATGCACCAAAAGGCCAAATACATTTGCAAGCTTTGTAAGGGTGCTCACCTTCTTAAGGATTGTTCTGGTATACCTAGAATATTAGAAGTGTGGTCTAAATATTCTTGTCAACTTATGGTTGATCCATTGACTAGTGATTCTAAAGTTCCTGGGGAAAAGCATAAAGTTAGGTTTCCTTGTAGGTTATCTGAAGGAAGGCATCAAAATCACCTTTGCATCATATGGATGAAGCTTCTAAATTGTCTAAACGAACTTTGTTCAGAATTTCCACTCTTGCTATGGACAATGCATCGAGTCTTGCTCCCTTTAGTAAACTTAGTTATTTCTTGATCAAAATCAAAGTGGCGTGAAATTCCTACATTAGTTTTGACCCAAACCATCAATATAGGGGATTAGAAAACCTTTCCCCTTTGAGAGAGGTGTTATGTCTCTCCCTTTGGTCCCTCTTCGAAGGGCCTCTATTAGCACACCATATCATGCCTCAGTGTTGGGCACATCCTTGCTTTTATGAGATTGGCATGTTAGGTAGTTCCCTTCGATCCCTTCCATCTCAACCACTAATCACAAGCTGTACCATGATACCAACATGGTGACACCACCTCCACAAAGACATCATGCCATATATGGCTAGTCTAAATTTTTCAGAAATATCTAAGTTGATTAATGAACCAAATATTACCTTTACCAAAGTGGTTTACATGAAAAGTATAAAATATTTACCTAAAAATGTGATTTCTATGCTTAGTGATATGTATTAATCAAGACCATAATATTTACTCAAAACAAATTATTTTCAATGCAATTTGTATAGGTATTTGAAGAATGACTAAGTGGGAGAGGATTAATGAGTTGGAAGTTGAAGACCCAGAGGATATGATTGAATTTTTAGTAGAAGAATTAACATGGACAAATATTGATGGGGACCAAGTTGCAATTATTCCATATTGTCGACTTGATGATTTTATAAGAGGAGAGGAATCAAGTGAATGTGCACCCACTCAATTTCTTCTTTATTCTCAACTAAGTAAAAAAGTAGAGGATATCAGACAAAAATATTTTTTAGCATATCTAGAGTACATTCTGTGAGTCTTTATATTTTTTTTTCAATATACATATAATTTTTTCCAATATGAGTAAATTTTATATATAATTTGTCGTAAATGTTTTATATATAGTTATTGGTATGCATATGGTCCGGAGTGCAAAAATAAAATTATGAGTGCATCCTTAGATCAAAAGAAAAAAGATAATCAACATGAAAGTATTAAAGTTGGATGCCAATGTCACTTGATTGTGCGACGACTTCAACTTAGATTAGACAACGCTATAATAATATATACTGCATGTAGGCATATTGATAAATCCAATGTTGTTTTTCATGGAAAATATGCAATCGGTAGGCCTATGAGATTCATTTATGCACCACATTTAACAAGGGATATGAGATCTATTGTTCAAAATTTAATCCAAAGAGGTTTTAATGTTACAATGATATGGGACAAGTTCATCTCTGATGTGAAGGATGGACTCAGTGAGTTATACATAGGGATATCTTGAGATACATACATGACAAGAAAAAATATATTAAACATTTACATTGATACCATAATTCTAGAGTATGTTAAAGATCAAAGTGATCCAATCAATGTAGAATGTTGGCAGAAGGAATACCTTGAGAGCCTTTTATTCTACCAGAAATAAGATCTTGTTGAAAACATCCATTTTATCATAGGTATATAGACAAAGTGGATGCGTTCAATGATGCTAAAATATTCTCACAATAATATATTCTCAATGGATTCAACATTTAGTACAAATAAGTATGGGGTGAGTACAAATTTATCCTAAATATGATTAATTTATTCAACCCCATTTTAATGCATGTATCTTATATAAATATAATTATGTACTTTTTTTTGTAATGTTGTATCAAATTTACACCTTAATGGTTTTCAACAAACATCACAATGGGGTTCCAGTAGCTTGGGTGATATCATCACACAATACTATAGCTAATATTTCTAAATGGATGTCAACTCTCTTTGCCATTAGGAAGAAACAACCACCATATTGGCATGTTCAAGCCTTCATTACAGATGATGTTATTGTTGAAATTGAAGTGTTAAGGTGATGTGTTTATTCTTTTTATAAGAAACATAAAAACATTGTTAATTTATATTCTCTCTAAAAATTATGTTATTTCAGGTCTTCAATCAACTGTACAATATTATTATGTGTGTGGCATGTTCGTCGTGCATGGTTGAATAATGTTGGAAATAAAGTCCAAGGAAGGGAAAACCAAATCCACATTTTTCGTGCTTTAGGAGAAATCATGCACACATGTGAAGATGATGAATCTGTAAAAAATGAAGTTGAAAGTTTCTTTGAAGGATTCAACGACCATACAAAGTTTTTGGAATATTTTAAAACAACTTGGTTAGCCAACAACAAAATATTTAAGTTTCTTATAATTTGCTTTAGTGACTCTATTTTTCATGTCATATGTATAGTTATTAATTCATAACTAATAAATTTATTTCTACAGATATGTGGGAAAAAGCATACAATTATTTTCCACATTCTAATCAAGATACAGATAATGCAAATTTGTCTTACGACGGGTTGATTGTTTGATTTATGTGTTGTTGACAAAAGTTGTATTATATTACAATCATATGCAACATTTAAAAGAAGTTGGTTTTGTACGACCCAGAAAAATTGAGGAACAATTGAATTCATTCAAGTGTAGAGCTAACCAAATCTCAAATGAAGATTGTGTGCCTGATGAAAAGAGTAACAATGATTATTGGGTTCATAGCCAAAATAAGGATACCCATGATATTTGGTATAATGTCATATATAAATATTCGAATATACACTTATGCAATTGGAAGTGGGCCCTGAATGGAAATGTCTATAAACGTGTATTGAAAGTTGTGATGCTGGTGAGTAACATTAGTTTAGGTGAAAATTTATTGCCTAATGTCACTAATCCTTCTACAGAAAGACCTAGAATTTTATTTGATTTGAATGAATCACCTATATTGGGCCTAGAAATCCAAACAGAGCTACTGCCATGCTTTGATTCTCCTCCAGATCTAAATTATCATAATGAAACAAGCATTGATGATTTATAGAATTTATCATATAATCTTGAATCAACCAATGTATGACTAGATAGTGCATTGTTTGAAGAGGATGAGATGAAACGTGTTAACTCATCAACTCATTAGATCCATAATACCTACAAATTTGGAATAGTCATATGCATTGAATAAATTGGTAGACAAAGCATATCAAGAATACAACATAATGTTTTTCAATACTATAACTCCATCCAAGATCACTACCAAAAGAAAAATAGTTTCTTGAGCCCAGTCAATAAGAAAAGGTGACGTGGTCGCAAGTAAAAAGTAGGGAAAGATAAACTACAATTTGAAAGGGTTGGACAAGTTTGTGCAAAAATAAAAAGCATGAATGAAAAACTGGAGTTATCTTCTCAACATCAAAAAAATGTGGACCACATTTCTAAGTTAGTGCAACATTGTATTATACACAAAAAATGTATGGAAATTTGATGTTATGCATTAGTTTATGTGAAATATGATATACTATCATTTGCAATGCATTGGCATATCTATATGAACTTTTTTGTTGTTACAGTTGAGGGACCAACTTGCTGACTTCAATTATTTTACGAGCATGTTGATGAAAGAAACTATAGCACTGGGAACACTTCACTAGTCATTAGCATCCCAATTTCCTCCCTGAGGGTGCTTCCCCCTATTGTACAGCCAATAGGGATGTATTGTCTCCCACACCCACCACCTTTTTCCTTCATAAATTCTCCCATGCCTATAGCAGCCTCCCTAAACCCTTCCTAATTCCCATCCCTGCCCTTTAACCATCCACCCTTCTCATTGTTCCAATCATCTACCCATAACATTCTAATTCCCCCCCAGGTTTATCCCTCACCCTAGGGTTATTCCCACAATCGTACAACTGATGGGGATGTATCATCGCCCAAACCCACTACCTTTTTCCTATTTCACTTCCACCATGGCTTTATCCATCACCCCTGAACCATGTCTATATCCATCACCAAGTGCTCCACCATCTACCAAGGAAGGGAAGCCTTCTCCATTGCCTTATATCTTCATGGTGAGCATGATTAGCTGATCAAAATTTTATCATGAATTAATGAAATTGATTATATGCATTTTGGATTTTACAACTAATTGGTTATTGAATTTTTGTAGCAATATCAATGTGGAAATGCACTTGGGAATGCCAAGAGTGGCGAGGGTGACTTATACACCCAATTTCTAGATCAGTCATGAGGCTATTTTTCCATTATGTCATTTATGGGCATGGAATTCCATTATCTATGTTGGGAATGGAGTTCCATTTTCTATAAAAGAAAAATGTATTGCTAGACAAATTTGGAATACAAATACATGAATTTGAACTTGTGTATATGGAAATGTCTTCATTTAATTTTAAATTCATGATGTGGATTTGATGTTATATTCTATTAATGTTACATTACTTTTGATGAATGTAGTTAGAATGGATTTATTTGTTTCATTTACAAATTATCAAGTTTGCAAGTTAAGTTACTTTTATATTTATATCTTACTCAATGTTGCATGCATGAACAAACATATAATTACCAAGGAACTTTTCTTAGTTATAATAATAGATGTATCATGTACATGAAGAGAGAATATACATGGATTTATATTTATTTTAATTTTGAATTTATGAAAAAGAAAACTAAAGTTTTAAAGTACAATATACATGCCTTATAATAAAATTTGCAAAAATAGATAAAGATTTGAGCCTTTACCACTTCAATACTAACATTTAAAGATGAAAAACTTATTGATAAGCGGTGTAGTATTATTTAAGATTTTTTTGGTTTGTTTTATATATATATTAACAATTCCTTTATTTATCTATAAATAGGGCACAAAAAATATGTATGGTAAGAATACAAAGAAGTGTGTAATATTGTTTTGAGATGTGGGTCCCTCTTAGAGTGGTTGGATTTTTGCCCACATATTTTCGAAGGTGAACTTTACACCACAAATTTCCTTAACATAACACCCTATCACCATCTACTCTAAAATTTAACTAAATTATGACTTAAAAAATTATTATTATTATTATTAATTATAAAATGAATTAATATATGAGTAAAACATATATACATATCCCAAATCAAAATGAATTTACCCTCGTCTCCAAGTAATCTCGGCTCAAAATGATAACTAAAAGGCAAGCCGTCCAAAACCTCTACATAGGCTTTGTATTACCTCTACACAACTTGCCACATGCTCAGCTCGAAATTGATGATAATCAAACCATCCTACTTGTTGCTGACTAGGGAAGTGTCTCTCTTGCATACTGGAAAATCCTCCTAGCTTCTGGAAATTGAAATGACCTCCTCTCCAACTAAATGAAACTTCCTATTTGAAGCTCTACACAGGATCTACGCTACCTCCTAGAGAAAATAATTCGGCCTCCTCTCTTTCCCCTCTCGAATTGGAAAATCTTCCTCCCCTCTCTAGCCCCGTGTCTTCTTTAACTTCTATGAGCTACCTAACCAACTGTTCTAATAGGTCATTATAAAATTTCCAATCCAAACACAAGGGAGTCTAGCTTTAGAGGGAGATTCCCTATAGTTAATATCCTCAGGTTCTATCAAGATGAGGCAGAGAGGCTATCGAGATAATGTGGTCCATTCTATAGAGTGTATTGCAGTAGTGGACATAATATGGGCTAGTGTCGCTGAAAATGATGATGGTTACTTCCATGCAATGGAAGTACCACCCTTGCTAAGAGGGATTGCTAATTTGTGTATCTTCAGAGGTACTCCACAACCCTAGGTATTGGGTTGTGAGAGGTTTGACCTCAAAATGGTTTTGTGGGTGAAGTACCCAAGCATTGGGGTTTTGCACCCAAGATGTGGGTGCAAAACCAAGTGAAAATTTATTTCTTTATTCATTATTGCAAGTGGATCACCCTTAAAGGAGCAAGGGTGACCTAAGGCTATGATGAAAGGGTCTTAATCAAATGAAGAAATTAATTTTCCTAACTTAGTTGGGGTTGCAAGAAGAATTTTCAAGTCGGCTAGGCTTGAAGAGAACCTTTTGAGGGCTAGCCATTGCCCTCATCCTTCCCTTAATCCCTTCTCACATTTACAAAGTAAATGTTCTTTTGTTGACTCTTCAACAAAACCAATATATGCCTATCTAGACACATGCATTTGCTCTAAAACAAGTTTTCCTCGTTATCTCTAGGATACAATTGCAAAGGAATAATTTGAATACTATGCAAAGGAGTAATTGTGAATCAATAATTTGAATAATTATGGAGTGAAAGGCAAGAATCGCACACATAAATTGAAACAAATTATATATTTTGAGGCTAGAGAAGGCACTGAAGGACAACATAATGATACATAGTTTTATTTTGTCTAATTATTAGAGTTCTTTTGTTTAAAAAGAATAGTAGCTACTCGTCAAGATTCTTACCTCAAAAAATTAATATTTGAAGATTAATTTTTTTCATAAATTTTAAGATTAAAATGAAAAAAAATTGAAATCCTCAAATATTGATTTTGTTTTTCAAAATTAGGAGTTTCTATTAATCAAAAAGCTAGATGTACAAATGTACAAAGCTAGTGCTTTTAACTGAGAACACCATTGCTAACTATCTTAATAGCTATCACAAAAATATTTGATGACAAGATTAGAGAACTATAAAGTCCTCGCCTAAGGTCTATTACCTATAAATCCTAAGCTTGCTTATAAATTCCAAACTAGGCATTATGCTCAAGATGTTTAATATTTTTCCTGTTTTGGTTAAAAAATTATAGACATTAGAGATTTAGTTCTTCTTTTTATTATTATTTTAATATTTTTCTCTTATTATTATTCATTCATAATCATTTTTTTTTTTTGTTTCCTTTTTTAATAAAATCAGTTCAAATATAAAATAGAAATACTTTGTATAACTACCATACACTATCATCTAATCATTCTTGTTGATATCAAAGACTCTCTAATAATTTTCTTTTCTTTTTTAAATAAATTCAAGTTCACATATGGCCCACCCTAACTACCAGACACTATCATATAATCATTATGATTAGGATCTTAGAGACTCTAGTCATTTTTAGTACAAATTTCTCATACTTAGTAGTGTCATAATATTTTCAAGTTACCTCACCTCATCAAATTTGAATTTACCTAAGTGGATGAGAGTTATTTTATGACAATTGATGTAATATTCGTTACTTTTCTTACACAGAGGCCATAAGGATTCAACAATGAGTTTCATAAGTAAAAACTTTCTTGTTTTATAAGTACAATTTTCTCATACATAATAGTGTCATGATATTATGCGATTTTTTTAAAAGTTCATTTATCAAGTTTGAACTTACCTAAATAGATGATAATTACTTTTCTTACATAGAGACCATAGGAATTCAACAATGAGTTTCATAAGTAAAAACTTTCTTGTTTTATAAGTACAATTTTCTCATACATAATAGTGTCATAATGTTATGCAGATTCTTTTTAAAGTTCATTTATCAAATTTGAACTTATCTAAATGGAGGATAATTACTTTTCTTAAAGTTCATTTATCAAATTTGAACTTATCTAAATAAACGATAATTACTTTTCTTACACACAAACCACAAGAATTCAACAATGAGTTTCATAAATAGAAACTTTCTTGTTTTATAAGTACATTTTTCTCATACATAATAGTATCATAATATTATGAAGATTCTTTTTAAAGTTCATTTATCAAATTTGAACTTACTTAAAGAGACGATAGTTATTTTATAAAATTTGAATAAAAATGATGCTTAAACCCACATTTTAATAGATCTAATTATCTTTTATATTTAAAAAATTTAATTAGAATTTTTTAATTATTATTTTTTAAATAAAAAATAATTAAATTTAATTATAATTTTAAAAATAATTAAATATTAATTATATTTAAAAAAACTCTATAATTAAAAAACAAATTCCCAAAAAAATCACAATCCAAGAAAATTATTAATTCACTTCAAAATTTTAGTAAATTATTATTTCATTTAAAACATATTTTTAATGGAGAGTGAATAAAGTGTAGTTTAACTAAATTACTAATATTGACCGAAGCATTATTAATTTAGATAAAAGAAAGATATTTCTTAATGAAAAATGAATACAAGTATAGTTTAACTAGATTATCAATATTGACCACTATATGGAAATTTAAAGAAATTTAATTAATTTTTTATTTATTAATTATCTTTTATTATATTATATTTTTTTATTAATTAAAATTGATATAAATTTTAGATCTAAGACTTTTGTGATTCATAATGTATATATCAGTCTTTCGGATTAATCACATCGATTGAGTCAACCTTTCAATGTGGTTCATCTTCAGGACAATGTGAGAAATCAGTAGATCTGAGGGAATAAATAGCAAGGATGCATCACTACTCAGAATTAGCCATTGGGTAATTTTTTAAATTGTTTAATAATTTAGTTGTTATGTAATAAATAAATATTATGTTCTATATTATACTTTTGATAATATAAATTTAGCTAGAAAATAGTTGTTGTGTGATAAATAAATATTATATCTCAATATTATAGATGGAATAATAATTATATTAAATATTATAATAATATTGTTAGTTAGGGTTTGACCCGTAATATTAGAAACTAGTTGTTATGAAGAAATCATAAGTTAAATCATCTATAACTAATTGATTAAATAATTTAATATTATTAGTTCTCGTAATAATATTAAATCTAATCAATAATGTGTTGATGGTATTCTTATAATTATTATGACTATAGAGATTCATTAGTTTAGAACTATTATTATAAATTTTTAAATAAATATATTAATTTCTATAATAATAAAATATAATTATTTTAGTCTATTATTTTAATATTTATAAGGATAAAAAGACTATAATGGGAATTTGGTAATTTGCTAAATAATGTATTGATGGTATTCATATTAAAATTATTAATTTAGAATTATTATTATAATATTTTGTATTCAGTTATAATTCAAAGAATGGTATTCTTATTATTTTAAATTCAATATATTAATTATTTTGAAAAAATAAAACAGGAAGGAGGAAAACTACACTACCAAACAAAGAAAAATAATACTGGAAAAGGAGAGGGAAGGGAAGAAGGGTCAAGAGGAGAGAGCTGGAATGCAACGTTTACTTAATTTCCAGCCATCATCCCTATTGAGGTTTTCAGCATGCCTCTCTAAATAGGGATGATAGTTGGAAATTAAGTAAAAGCTGGATTCCAGCTCTCTCCTCTTACCCTTCTTCCCTTCCCTCTCCTCTCCCCTAGGTTTGTGCTAGGTCTCCCTTCTCGCCTTCTGACTTTATCCCCCTAGATCTAATATTATTTTTCTGTGTTTAGTACTGTAGTTTTCCTCCTTCCATATACTGTTTTATTTTTTCAAAATAATTAATATATTGAATTTAAAGTAATAATAACACCATTCTTTGAATTATCACTGAATACAAAATATTATAATAATAATTCTAAATTAATAATTTTAATATGAATACCATCAAGACATTATTGAGCAAATTACCAAATTTCAATTATAGTCTTTTTATCCTTATAGATATTAAAATAATAGATTAAAATAATTATATTTTATTATTATAGAAATTAATATATTTATTTAAAATTTTACAATAATAGTTCCAAACTAATGAATCTCTATAATCATAATAATAATAAGAATACCATCAACACATTATTGATTAGATTTAATATTATTACGGGAACTAATAATATTAAATTATTTAATTAATTAGTTATAGATGATTTAACTTATGATTTATTCATAACAACTAATTTATAATATTATGGGTCAAACCCTAACTAACAATATTATTATAATATTTAATATAATTATTATTCCATCTATAATATCTAGATATAATATTTATTTATCACACAACAGCTATTTTCCAGCTAAATTTATATTATCAAATTATAATATTGAAACATAATGTTTATTTATTACATAACAACTAAATTATTAAACAATTTAACAAATTACCTAACTGCTAATTTCCAACGACTAACTCTGGCGATGCATCCTTGCTATTTATTCCCTTAGATTTCCTGATTTCTCACCTTGTCCTGAAGATGAACCACATTACCTAGTTCAAACCTCGACCGAATCTCAACAATGTGATTAATCCGAAAGATTGATATATGATATAAATTTATTTATATTCAACTTTATTGAATATTAAGAAACATAATATTTTGAAAATGTAATTTTTTTATATAAATATTAAAATTATACTATATTGTTTTGTTAAATCTCAAGTTTTTATAATCTATATTGTAAATGAGAATGTCTTTTAGAAAAACCATATCATTAAATGATGTAATTAATACAAATGACATTTTCATTTATAATATTGTTTTTTTGAATTACATAATATTTTATTAATTTAATATAAAAAAAATTTAATTACTTTAATATTTATTATAAAAAATCCAAGTACTATTTATTATAAAAAAATTCCAATATTTATTATGGACTTTTTATTTATTTTTTTGGTAAGTAAGTACCTATGGAGGATTTGAACCAATGATCTATCGCAAAGAGTATCTCAACAATGCACCCATTCACCGTCAATCCAAAGCCCATGAACTATTTATTATAGAAAATTAATTTATTAATAAAATTTTAAATTAAATAATGTATGTTATAAAAAATTTAATTACTAATAAAATTTATTTAAAAAAATAAATATAATATAAATAATTCTATTGATAGCCCCAAGGGATAGCTCAAATGGTCTAGTTCCTGTTGCTAAGCACTTTCCCAGTTGGGAGGTCACGAGGTCAAATCTCCTCGACGCCCTCGGGGTTATGGTCGACCGGCAGATCCCTTCGGGTGGAACTGCCCCGCTTCTCTACGTGGACGTAGATTTTACACTTTTGTATATCAAAATTATATCTACTACCAAAACCCAGATTTTAGGTGAGAAAAATACAAAAATGCGATTTTCGAGTTAACAAATTATTTAAAAAATATTATAAATAAAATAACTAAAAATTATTATAAAAATTCAAATATAAAATTACAATTTTTTTATTTTTTTTTTCCAAAGGAAAAAAACGAAACTTTTTATTAAGATTATAAAAAGTTTACATTGCATATGCATAAGCATCACTGTTTACTCTGAAGACTGTCAATTATGGATTCAAAAATTGCTTTCTGCCTGGTATCTGTTCCTGTTTTGGTGCTGTAGCTGTCAATGGATGAAAACTGTCCTGTTTCTTCTGTGCCCAAAAAAACTTGCACAAAAATAGACTATGAAAGCATCATGCTGTAAAGAAACTGTCAAAACCGGGTCTCCTCATGGTTGAGGAAAACAACCCGTAGCTGATAAAGATTTTAAAGGAGCCTTTCCGATTTCAGATTGTTTTGAGATATATATACACAGAAAAGATGATAGAAACAGGAAAAATCAAAAAGACCCTGCCAGAGATCTCAGGGCGGATGAAAGTATGGAGGCTGATCTGATCTTCTGATTTGGCCTTGTTCTTCTTCTTCTATTTGCCAGCTGCCCAGATCCTGTTGAAGACCATCTTTAGATAGCCTGTCTGCCAAGTCATTTCTTTCCCTGTAAATATGACATATGGAAAAACTGTTAAACCTTGTTTTCAGTCTTTGAACCTCTCCCAGAATTTGAATTAAAAATTGATTGTTGCATGCACGTTGACCGGTAACCCATCTGATCACAATTTGTGAATCCCCAAAAATTTGAATAGAGAGGGTGTGCCTTTGAATGAGCCAGCATAAGAGATGTTTGAGAGCAAGTAATTCAGCAAAATTGTTGGAGCCAGATCCTAAACCCACAGAAGCTTTTAAGGAGTGGGAGGGAGATTCATGGATGACGATTCCAGCTCCTGCTTTATCGTTTTGGGATGCACCGTCAAAAAAAGCCCAAGGGATTCCTTCTGCAATCTGAAGTTCAGGAACAATTCGATGGGAGGAAGAAACCTTTGGTTCAGGAATACTGGAGAAAATGGCAGCTCCCTGAGCTGCAGTGATTGCTACCGGAGTCTCTTTGTCCTGAAAGATACTTCTGTTTCTTGCTATCCAGATCCCCCAGCTAATGATGAGTGGGAGATTTCGAAGATTCCCATCCGGATGCTCATTCCACCACTTCTGCCAGACTTCTTGGATATTGTCCCCTTCCCAGACAAACTGTTTGTTCAGAAGTTTCCCAAACTCACCCCAAATCTTTTGAGCTTCCGGGCATTTTAAGAAAAGGTGGTTTATGGATTCTTCATCTGCTTTGCATAAGGTGCATCTCCCAGGCCCGATCATGAATCTGTTCTGAAGAATGTCCCAGGTTGGGATTTTGCTCCTTAGCATGCACCAGAAGAGAATTTTTGATTTTGGAGGGCACTTTAGTTTCCAGAGCAGTTTTGACCACCACTCCGGATCTCCCCATCCTTTCCTTGACATAAGGAAGGAGTATCCATTTTTAGGGTCATATGATCCGGAGTCAGCATGCGCCCCTATTTTTACAATTTTTTTATTACATAAATTAAATTTTTAATATATAAATAAATTTATTTACTTAAAATAAAATATAATTAAGACATTTAAATTATAAATTTCAATAAATAATTTTTTAACTAAATATTATACAATATAAATTTCAATAAATATTTTTTTAACTAAATATTATACAATATTAACTTTAAGAACATATTTAATCATTTAAACAAATTAAATATTAAAATATAAAATAAATATACATATATATTTTTATTTTCAAATGGTTTAAATAACCAATATGAAAAACAAGTGTAATTGAACTTTTATACACAAATTTGTGGATGTGAATACACAATATCTTCACCTAGAAAGCCATGGATGTTGTCATTATCTAAAATGTTAAGGACTTGTCTAGACTTGCCATATCGAGGCACAATATTTTCACCTAACAAATCATGAAAACTGCCCTTATCTAAAATGTTAACTAAGACCATAGTATTTACATTTTTTATTTATTTTTTCAATAAGTTTATATGAAAATGACATTTTGACACTTTTATATGAAATAAAAATTCAAATTTATTAAATTTTTTATTAATTTTAATCATAATTAATATAATTAACTAATTATTAAATTTGATAAATATTAAATATCATGTTAAAAATATTTAACTTAGATTTTTATTACTGTCTATGAAATATGATATTATTTTTATTTAATAAATAAAATAAAAATGAACAATTTGATAAATATTAAATAGCATGTTAAAATAATAATATTTAATTTAGATTTTTTTTTTGTAAGCTTAGTAGGACTTTTCATTCATTCATGATTATAACAGGTTACATCAACATAAACATTCTATGGCTTTAATCGGCAAGAGCTATTGCCAACCCTATAGATCCATTAATGCACCAGTAAGTACATGTGACATGACACTCCTGCATCCACACGGATACATACCATTGACTCATCGCGATTTTCTGGCGACTACACCGCACATGCTCCTGCCTGGCTCACTACGCAGACTTTCTCCAATCTGACGATATTAATGTTATTTATATCATTAGTCGATTTGAATTCGAATTCAAATTTGACTTTAACGCCCACCATATAGCACTAAAGCCTCCCCCTTTTTTTTTCAGTAAAAAGCCTCCCCTTTACGTGAATCTAAAGCTCCATTGCTCGTAGTGAAGTCGTTTTCCAGTTGTCAACAACGACAGTAGCAAGAGGAGGTCGAGATCATGGTGGCGGTAGTAAAAAGCCTCCCCCTTACGTGAATCTAAAGCTCCATTGCTCATAGTGGAGTCATTTTCCAGTTGTCAACAGCGGCAGCAGCAAAGGGAGGGTGAGATCATGGCGGCGGTAGAAGAAGAATCGACTATGGAATTGAAAAATTCCTCATCGACTGACCTCATTGCGTCCTGCGGGATGAGGACCTAGAAGTGTGAAGGGTTTTGGATGTAGGCCAACACAATACCAGCAGTGAAGGTCACACAAAGGGAATTCCAACTGCAGTAGGACGACATTTTCTTGGCTTCATTACCAAAAGCAGTGACAACATGGTGTAAAGCATCGCTTCACACCATCGTCCAATTTTGGATAGAAGAAATGAATTTCGGGGCTTCTGTGGAAGACCAAAGTCCCCATTCTTTGGTACCCACCATGGAGGCTTACCTCTTCGATTCTACTACTGAGCATCAACAGTACGATGTTTCCATTTTTTCCAAGTTTCCATCGCTGCATGTGCTGCACACCCATTTGCCATTGAGTTTGCTGCCTCCTCCTGTCAAGTCTTCTACTTGTAAGATTGTTTACATTGCTCGCAACCCAGGGATGTCTCTGTTTCCCATTGGAAATTCTTCAATAAACTCCATGAAGACAAGTTCTCTTATTCAAATGGAGATTTGAGCAAGGAAGCTCTATTTGATGGGTTTTGCTCTGGATTTCTCCATGGCGGCCCATTTGCAGCAAGCATCTTAAGTTATTGGTGTGAAAGCAGACGGGATCCAAATAAGGTGATGTTTGTTACTTACGAGGACATGCAAGCTGATTGCGTGGGTTGCGTTAAAAAGCTTGGCCTTTTCTTGGGTTGCTCTCCTCAACTCGTGGAGGAGAACGCTGCAGTAATTGCGGGAAAGTGTAGTTCATAGAGCCTGTTACCTTTGCTGTGCAAAAGCATCAAAAATGGATTCAAACACTCTCAAAGGCTGCAATTACACTTATAATGGTGCCAAAGGATCCATGGTTGCTGTTCAAATTCTCAAATTATGGCTAAAAGTCTTCCATCGATCGAAAAAATTGCAAGGGGAAATCCCTTGGAGGGTAGAAATACACTATCAGAAGGCAGAAATACCCAAAAAACCATGTAAAAATCAAAAGTGTAGGCATAAGGGACTGAATTAATCTCATCCATTGGATCTGGCCGATCAATGGTCCAGATCTCGTCGGCATATCGCAAGTCAGGGGAGGTAGCAGCAACGACATGATACATCGCCGATGAGCGATCGCCGATATCATTATCGGCGTTTCCAATGGAGCATGGCCTTTTGCATATAAATGAGCAATCGCCGATGGGCCGGACCTGACGGCGGTATTAATTCCTTTTGATAGATTATCGGGTCCACAGCAATATTGCATCGACATTATCAAAGAAATCGGGGCTTTTATGTTTGCGATGAGCGATCGCCGATATCGGTGATAACAAAGGGGTGGGCTTTACCATGATTTATGTTGCGACCCGATGGGCTGGACCCGACGACAATACAGCAATCCATTGCATAATATTTCAAATCCGCGCCCGTCGTTGTTTCGTTGTTTTTTATGTATTTTCTTTATATAAAGAAAATACAAAGGAGGCCTGGTGGGTGCCGATAGCGACGAGGGTTGGGCCCGATGGAACTATAAATGGTTTTTATTAAAATTTCATGTCCGCGCTAAGCCATTTTCATTAGTTTTGGGCGCATTTTATTTGTTAAAGGAAATATAAGGAAATACAAAAGGAAGCCTGGGAGGATGTCGATAGCGATGAAGACCGGACCCAATGGGGTTTGGGAAGTAAAATATATATGATTTTAAGTCCGCCAATAGCAAATTTCCTGTGTTTTGCAGCAATTTATGTGTTTTCAAATACAAAGGAAACCGCCAACCTTATAAGACTGCTTTTGCTTAGCAAGTAGTTTTCGTACAAGCGAGCCCGATGCAATAGAACTATGCCACGCATCCTATGTACGTTTCCAAAACAGCCATTCTATCGGGACTTAAAGGACAGTCAGGAAAGGGCTTCCGATATTCACCTCAACCGTTCGATTTCTTGAGGGCAGATCAACGGTTGACGGACACCTTTTAAAGCCAAAGATGAAGCAGTGATGGGCGAGAATGAACAGTGTAGCAGCGTTTCACTGTTTTAAAGCCAAACAGTCATGATTGAGCCGTTTTAATGATTCGGCAGCTGCCATTAATCAAAAGTATGGCCGAGGAGGAAGCAGGACACTGTTTATCAATGCAGAGCATTCAATGCTTATGGTTCCTTTGGTATTTCATGCCACCTGCTCAAAGGAGGACTGCAGAGCAACAGAGGGGTCAAATCTATTTACAGCACAGCCAGATTTGTATCAGCGGCCCATTCCTGAATGTAAATGTGGTTGGTGGCCATTTATGGGCTCCTCCACACATAGCTAACAGAGAGATTGTGTAATGAGACACCATATATACTGAAAAAACAAATGTAGTGGGATTGATGAGTGTTAGATGAAGGTGAATCTGTTGTAAGGTTCAACTTCTGGAGACTGTAACTACTTTGTAACCTGCAGTGTCTGGTCTTCATTTCCAGCTAATACAAGCTTATTTTGCTGTTAATTGCTCACTTTCCACTTCTCTTTCTTGTTCCAAGATGTGCCTGTTTGCATTGATTCATGTTTTGTTAATGTTTAGCATTAGAGGGGCTGTCATCCCACCTCTGTGTTAGGATTTAGCATGTATCATTGAAAGTGTATGCAGGTTTCTATTGTTTAATGCATAGAGAGCTGTCATCCTGTTTGTGTATTAGAAACTAGATTTACAGACCTTTTAACTGGTTGCAGCCGGCCATCACAAGGTCCTGTGCATCTGCTGGTGTGGTCAGTCTTCTCCATTATCACCTTATCCTCAAACTGTGAGTAATTGGTGGTTAAAAGCTTTATAGTCTGGGGGTGTTCACCCATGTCTGGGGTCAATCATAGTAGAAGTGGTTATCTAGCTTGAATATCAGCATTTGTTTCATTCATCCACCATTTATCCAACTATTTTGTTGAATTTGTAATGTTCCCGAGAATCACCGATATGCAACCTAGGTGCGTTTCTTGGGGTGATAACATTAAATGGCGCCGTTGCCGGGGAAAGGAGAATCGGAGCTCAAGCTTCCCTGGGAGAATGACATAGTTTCAAGCTTTGATGACAGAAAAGGTTTGAACACAGTATTGGTTGTAATCTTCTGTCTGGCGACTCCACTGGAGGAAGGCCATCCTTTGGCGACTCCACATTGAAGTTCTGGCACAGCTGCTGAAACATGCACGAAGATATCTTCAGAATATCAGCTGAATCATTGCCTGATCCTGAGAAGATCATTCAGTAGAAGAAAATTTCGCAGTAGGGAGCATCAGGGTCAGGTAAGCCTTAAAAGTTCCATGTGTCTCTGTTAGTGAATGTCACCTTCAGAGATTCATTCAGCTCCTTACCCATTCAGTTCCCTTTCGGACCTCAGTTGAAAGAAGATTTCCATGTTGTCCTTCGTATTCCTCTGTTTCTGTCATGCTTTTCATTGATTAATTCCTCTCAGTCTACCAGTATTCTTTCATATACCTCAGTCATGGCAAGCCAGCAAGCTCCCACAAAAATAGAAAGAATCATTGCTGCTAGGTATAGACCTCTGGTCTTTCCTGTTCCTCTAAATGCCATGCCTGTAGGAGATTATCAGGAATACATGCCAAAGTTTACTGGTACAGAAGGAGTATCAGCTGAGGAGCACCTCGAATCCTTTTATAACTTTGCTGATAACCTGGATATCTATGAAGAGGATGTATGGATGAGGGTTTTTGTCCAAAGCCTAGATGGGGACGCTAGAAAATGGTTCAATGAATTACCCCCTAGGACTATTGCAGACATTGAGGCCCTAGATGATGTGTTTTTAAAGCACTGGGGAGATAAGGAAGATCTGCTCTATGATCATACTGAGTCTGGGAACTTTCAGAAGGGTGGTCTCTCATCATCCTCAGAGCATGAGATTGAAGAGTTAGCCAGGATGATTGAGTTTTTGGCCTCTGAAGTTTCCAAGTTAAAAGATGAGCAACATTTTGTAGAAGCATGAGCTCATTGTTCCATTTCTTTTTCAGCTCCAAATTAGTATAGAGAAGCCAATGAGCATATGCAGATCTTGCAGAGAAAAAGAGATACAAATGAAGATAAAGGGGAGAGGCCCCTTTTACAGAATATAGTCATGAAAGAAGTGTATCCTGAGGAGGAGGAGGTCTCTGGTTTGGAAGGTGCTCCTTTCCTAACTAGAGAAGCCTATGAAGAGGCATTGGCCAAGAGCGCTGCTTGACAATTTGTTGTAGCTGTAGAACAACAAGTTGACCAGCAGTGGCAGCTTGCAGCAAGCACCTGCCCCTTCCAGCAATCTGAGCCCGAAGTCAACACACCTCTCCATGGCTATGCAGATCTGCAAATTTTCCAGCCTGCTATTGTCCCCACTTCAGTGATTAAAAAGGGGGAGGAAAGCTCCCCATCATCTTTTGCTTCTCTGTCTGCTCAAGAGAAAATCCCTCTCAGTTGCCCCTTAAACACTGATAGCGGGAAATAGTTCAATGATCGAGGCTGAAGCTGATCATATCAATCTTGATATTATGAAACCTGCTCAGATGGCCTCCACAAGACTGAAGAGGCAGCTTATCAGTTAACAGAGGAACAAAATGCGCAGTCATGGGACTCCTCCTTGGATGAGGATTGTTCTATGAAATATGCTGGAGGAGATGATGTCTTTGTGTCCCCTGCACAAGAACATTGTGGTTCACCATTCATATTAGTTGTGAAGACCACAGATAACACATACAAGCATACACCAGAAACGAATATTCAACTGGTATACAAAGGCTCCCATGAAGAACATCGAAGGAGGAAAATACACAGAAAGGGAGTGAAATTTGATCCCTACCTACCTGTCAAGCTTAGATGTCGTAAACTCTTTGAGGTAGAGGATCAAATCAATCCATTCCTGCTGATCTATGATGAACCGGGCTGAGAGCAGGAGAAACAGTTTGGTTGCCCTGCAAATGGGAAAATTTTGAAGTTTAAGTTTTCAGGCTTTTATGTTTGTAATTAAGTTCTTTTACAGTTTTATGTTATATGCTTAGTTGACTCCATGCCCAATGGACACTAGGCAAATGTTTTTATAGTTGTTTTTGTATGAAGGCATTGGTCTGCAGGTTCTTGAGACCTCACAGGGAGGATGTCATCCCCAGAAAGAGCCAGTGTTAGCTTTGCTGTGCAAAAGCATAAAAAATGGATTCAAACACTCTCAAAGGCTGCAATTAACTTATAATGATGCCAAAGGATCCATGGTTGCTGTTCAAATTCTCAAATTATGGCTAAAAGTCTTCCACCGATCGAAAAAATTGCAAGGGGAAAGCCCTTTGGAGGGAAAAAATACACTATCGAGAGGCGGAAATACCCAAAAAACCATGTAAAAATTAAAAGCGCATGCATAAGGGACCGAATTAATCTCAGCCATTGGATCTGGCCGATCAACGGTCCATATCTCGTCGGCATATTGCAAGTCGAGGGAGGCAACAGCAACGACATGATACATCGCCGATGAGCGATCGCTGATATCGCTATCGGCATATTGCTATCAGCGTTTCCAATGGAGCATGGCCTTTTGCATATAAATGAGCAATCGTCGATGGGCCGGACCCGATGGCGGTATTAATTCATTTTGATAGATTATCGGGTCCACAACAATATCGCATCAGTATTATCAAAGAAATCGGGGCTTTTATGTTTGCGATGAGCGATCGCCGATATCGCTATTGGCGATAATAAAGGGGCGGGCTTTACCATGAGTTATGTTGCGACCCGATGGGCCGGACCCACGACAATATAGCAATCCATTTCTTAATATTTCAAATCCCCACCCGTCGTTGTTTCGTTGTTTTTTATGTATTTTTTTTATATAAAGAAAATACAAAGGAGGCATGGTGGGTGTCGATAACGACGAGGGTCGGACCCGATGGAACTATAAATGGCTTTTATTAAAATTTCAAGTCTGCGCTGAGCCATTTTCATTGGTTTTGGGCGCATTTTCTTTGTTAAAGGAAATATAAGGAAATACAAAAGGAAGCCTGGGAGGATGTCGATAGCGATGAAGACCGCACTTGATGGGGTCCGGGAAGTAAAATATATATGATTTTAAGTCCGCCAAAAGAAAATTTCCCGTGTTTTGCAGCACTTTATGTGTTTTCAAATACAAAAGAAACCGCCAACCTTATCGGACCGCTTTTGCTCAGCAAGTGGTTTTCATACAAGCGAGCCTGATGCAATAGAACTATGCCACGCGTCCTATGTACATTTCCAAAACAGCCATTCTATCGAGACTTAAAGGATAGTCAGGAAAGGGATTTCGATATTCACCTCAACCGTTTGATTTCTTGAGGGCAGATCAACGGTTGACGGACACCTTTTAAATCCAAAGATGAAGCAATGATGGGCAGGAATGAACAGTGTAGCAGCGTTTCACTGTTTTAAAGCCAAACAGTCATGATTGAGCCATTTTAATGATTCGGCAGCTGCCATTAATCAAAAGTATGGCCGAGGAGGAAGAAGGACACTGTTTATCAATGCAGAGCATTCAGTGGTTATGTCTCCTTTGGTATTTCATGCCACCTGCTCAAAGGAGGACTACAGAGCAACAGAGGGGTCAAATCCATTTATAGCATAGCCAGATTTGTATCAGCGGCCCATTCTTGAATGTAAATGTGGTTGGTGGCCATTTATGGGCTCCTCCACGCATAGCTAACAGAGAGATTGTGTAATGAGACACCATATATACAGAAAAAACAAATGTAGTGGGATTGATGAGTGTTAAATGAAGGTGACTCTGTTGTGAGGTTCAACTTCTGGAGACTGTAACTACTTTGTAAGCTGCAGCGTCTGGTCTTCATTTCCAGCTAATACAAGCTTCTTTTGATGTTAATTGCTCACTTTCCACTTCTCTTTCTTGTTCCAGGCTATGCCTGTTTGCATTGATTCATGTTCTGTTAATGTTTAGCATTATAGGGGCTATCATCCCACCTCTGTGTTAGGATTTAGCATGTATCATTGAACGTGTATGCAAGTTTCTGTTGTTTAAGGCATAGAGAGTTGTCATCCTGTCTATGTATTAGACACTAGATTTACAGACCTTTTAACTGGTTGCAGCCAGCCATCACAGGGTCCTATGCATCTGCTGGTGTGGTCAGTCTTCTCCATTATCACCTTATCCTCAAACTGTGAGTAATTGGTGGTTAAAAGCCTTGTAGTCTGGGGGTGTTCACCCATGTCTGGGGTCAATCATAGTAGAAGTGGTTATCTGGCCTGAATATGCAGCATTTGTTTCATTCATCCACCATTTATCCAACTATTTTGTTGAATTTGTAATGTTCCCGAGCATCACCTATATGCAACCTAGGTGAGTTTCTTGGGGTGATAACAGAGCCTGTCAACAGCAGAGGTGAACAAAACCAGCAGAGGGTTGGAAAATAAAATTCGAACGCCCTACCACAGTTTCTTCAGAGAGGGAGAAGTGGGTGAGTGGAAGAAGCATTTCACGCCACAGATGGAGGAGCGTATTTATTTAGAGATCGAGCAGAAATTGAACAAAGAGGGCCTCCATTTCAAATACAGTTTATAGAAAGCCATCACATTTATGATCCATTTCCATTATGAGATAAGTGCTAAGTGGTGTAGAATGTTATTATATTATTGTCAACTATTTTTGTTTATTAGATAGGAGTTGTCAAGTCTGCTACAGTGGGTTGGTGAAGGTGTTTTTAATTGTCTGGGTTAGGATTGGTGCCTTTGAAGGTGTTTATAATTGTGTGGATTAAGTTTGCATATTTACGAAAATATTATGTTGTATTTGTTCTAATTGTGTGGGCTTTAAGTTTTGATATTTATGAAATTATGTTTGGTGACAGTGAAGGTGTTTATAAGTGTGGGTCTTAAGTTTTAATATTTATAAAAATATTATGTAATATTTGTTCTAATTGTGTGGATTTTAATTTTTTATATTTATGAAAATAATATAGTTTATTTGATATAATATTGAAAATCAATTTTTCTAATTATTTTTGATACATTTTCATTATTGTGAAAAAAATAGAGATTATTGTGTTGACATTTCCTGCGATTATGTAGTGCTGAAATTATTTGTTGTTAATAGGATTAATATGGTAGAAGATTTTGTCTCAATCTTTCTCTTGAATATTTAGACATAATTAAAATGGATAACAATTAAACTTTTAAAATTAAAATAAATTTAGATAAATGATAATTAATATTTATTTTATATGTTCAAAATTACACTTAAAAGAGTAGTAACTAAAATAATCTATCTTGTTTAAGTTAAAATATAGTATCTCACTTTTGATCTACACCATCCACCTCCCCTATCAAAACCTACATCAATCAATATGCTTATGTTAGTGACCTTACTGCTTTACTGGTGTTGAATGTAGAGTGTGCTCCTTATGGAACTCGAGAAACTGCAATAGACTAAAGTACTTTCATCAAAATAAATCTGGTATACTACCCTATATTATGCCATCTTTATAAACAATTTTGTAAATCAATACCATGAAACAATATAAAGTCAATTTCTTTTAGGTGTCTCTACTTAACCCATGAGAACTTGCTTTCATGAGTTTCAAGCATTGTATTCTTAAGATAAAGAAACAAGGACATCAATTAATTATTATTATTTTAAAGACTCAATGACTTCCTGTTGTTGAAAAGCGTAACTAGGTTCCGTCTTCATAATGACATGTGTAATTGTTGTAAAGAAGAATATATATATATATATATATATATATATATTGTAATGCTTGAATCATAGGTTTCATGATCAAGGAATTTTGTTTTAGCTAAGGTTCCCATTGTGAGACTATAGGTTTTCTCATCAAGTCATAAAAGTCTGTTGAGTCAATGTCATGTATGGAATACCCTTCTTGGGCATGTTACATTTGTATATGAGTCAATGAAAGAGAAAAAGGCCCTCCAATACCAAGCTCAAGATCCACCAAGAAGTCGGCCTCAAGATGGAATATTAAACCTACACCAAATGGCATGTCAGCTTATGTACAAGGAGAAGTCGACTTATTTCATGGGAAACCACTATAAATAGGCAACTCGGCCTGAATTTGGAACTCAGTTTTTTGGTCAAGTGTAAGTCTGCAATAAGAAGTGCGAGGGTCACTTGGGATGGAACCTCATAACCAACGAAGAGAAGGAAAGGAAGAGCAAAGTCTTTGATATTGTTTTTGGGTCTGGTTATACAGAAGATATAGATCCATTAATGCCCCTTAAGAGACTGAAAGGACAGTCTTGGGAGAGGGGTTCTGACATCGGCTTTGGCTGTCAACCTGTGTGCATCATTTCTCCGGCTAACAGATTCCAATTCCGTGCGTGCATGGTAACATACATGCCCATACATCATGATTTATTTTCTAGCAGTTTCCGTAGCTCTGACTGCGGCAGGCTCCACCACCGCTCTCGCTCTGACAGGCTCCTCCACTCCGACTTAGGCTCCACCACCACTCCCGCTCTGGCAGGCTCCCCCGCTCTGACTTAGGCTCCACCACCACTCGCGCTCTGACAGGCTCCTCCTCTTCGACTTAATCACTTGGATGTACTTAATGCAAGTGGATGTAGTTAATGAAAATGCACTTTCCACCTACACACATTCAACTAAACCTCTGCGCGCAATATTTCAAAATCGCAGTCCCACTCAAAATTTCAAACTCGCAGTCTCACTTGAAATGAAATGTGAGAGGGTGGGTTGTGCCATGTAAATTTTTTAAACTGAAATGGGCATTGATTCTTTTCAGCTTCTTGGCATGGGACAATCAGGCATGCTTCCTACTCTATTTGCTGTCAGATCAAGATATGGAACTCCTCTTCTAGCCATTATGTTTTCTGCTTCTGGAATTTCATTGAGTTTTCAAGAAATTATAGCAACTGAGAATTATCTCTATTGCTTTGGTATGTTTGCAGAGTTTGCTGCCTTTATATGTTTAAGAATCAAGAAGCTAGGAATTTCTCGGCCCTATAAAGTTCCTATTGGGACTGTTGGAGTTATTCTCCTCTGTCTAATACCTTCGTTGTTACTGGTTCTGGTGGTAGCAGTTGCTTCTTTTAAAGTCATGGCTGCCAGCATGAGCGCTGTTTTAATTGGGTTTGTATTGTGGCCTTGTCTTGAATTTGTGAAGAGTAAGAAATGGTTGAACTTTGTGATAGGGTCAGAGCTTTCAGGTGATCTTCATGATATATTAGTGTCTGATGTGGGAGTTGGATTGTTGTCAACTAAAAATACACAACTTTTCTGATAAAGTCCTTGATTTTGTACATTCTTGCGCATTGTAGAGAGGGAAAAGAATTGGAATATAGATATATCTCATTTGAGGACTTTGATTTTAGCCAAAGAACATATGGAATTTTTTGTCAAGATAAAATCCTCCAAACTCCTGGGAATCTTTGGGGGCTTAAACACAGTGGAAGGATGGACAAGGGCAGACCCTGTAATGCATGGACTTCTTTCAATATGTTTTATATTTGAAGTAGATGCATGGCCAATAGGATATTGAATCATTCATGTGCTTTCCAGATCGACTCTCTATATATTTGAAAGAAGCTTATTTCATGATATTTAGTAGGTCTAAAATAGCACACATGGATTGGTTTTGCAGAATTGTAGGATTTGAACAATGCCATCAAGATATAGTTCTGATGAATTGGGCATTTGTTTCTACTTATTTTGGAGGGGAAAACAACTATCAACCATTTATGTTTTTTCTCTGGAAAATGTTTTTATATTTTATAAAAAGATTAAGGATGTTTTTGGATTTCAATATATAATAAGATTTGAAGTCAGGGTAGATAATAAGATTTGAAGTCATCATAAAAAACAATCAATATGAATTCAGTATGTCAAATGCTAGAATTGTAGTAGTATGTCAAATGTTAGAACTGTACTTGGATGGAAAAGATAATGGCCTTTCTTCTAATCATCTAAACCAAAGCTAATTAACATCAACCCTTCAAATTTTTTTATTTTTTTTCATACAAAGTCAGGTGCTTCATCTTCAAAATTATTACTGATATAATTTGCTTATCTGCGGGTAGTTGATATATTTGGCATTATTTTATCTTGCCAATCTGTATGCAGTCTGAATAATTACTGATGCATTTTTTTAACCTTGGTTATACAACAAGAAACCTAGATTCAATCATTTCACAAATACTGAATTCATGACCCATAATATGCATAGAATCTTGCTTTGATCATTATAACATATGTCCCTCTATGACTAATGATGTTACAAAATCCATGGGCATTCTTAAATAGTGCGTAGAAAATCCATTGACATTTTTAAATAGCTGTGTTGAAAAGTTGAGAGGAAAGTTTTGTATTTCAAAATATTTAATTTTTTGAATTTAAAAGAGATTTAAATAAATTATGCTGATTTAAAATGTTAATTTAATTATTAATAATTATTAAGTGAATAGTAGAGATTTAAAATATGTTTTTTAGAATTTTAATTTAATTATTAAGTGAATAGTAGAGATTTAATGTTGATGGATTTTTATTTATTTTAAATTTAAAATAGATTTAAATAAATTACGGCATGTCTAAATAAATTATGGGCATGTCTATATTAGAATAGGTTTCATAAAATTTTAATTTAATTATCAATAATTATTAAGTGAATGATAGAAATTTAATTTCTATGGAAAATATAAGAATATTCATAGTAGTTTTCACAAATCAAATGTTAAGATTTATCTCCAAGTTAATTATTTCATTTTAATTTGTTTATTTCAAATTAATTAATTAAAGAAAATGTCATATCAACATGTGTCATATTTGACATGTGGTACTGTTAAGCCATGGTATTGGCCTTATGGTATCGTAGCAAAGAAAAACTAAATGAGGGTGAATCTCCATAATTAATTTTTTATAATTATTAATAATAATAATAATAATAGATTTTTCATAGAGAGGTTGAATGTGGTAGCTTCCTTAGGAGAATTAAGTGTTGAGGGTTGACAAAGCCTAACACAATCCTAGGGTCAACCTAGTCACAAAATCATAATAATAATAATAATAGATTTAAAATAGTGTTATACTTTAGTTCATTTTTATGATTTTTTTTAATCTGAGTAATGTGAAATGTGTCATGGAATAAGTGTTTTGATATTTATTATAGATTAATATCTATCAACATTTATCAACCAAAATTATAATAGTATAAATCTATATTAATTGTGCTCCTATGTAATTAGTAAAAAAATTAATACCCACTTTAATAAATAGAAAAATTATATATATATATATATATATATATATATATATATATAATTAATATATTTTATATTGGATTTTAATTATATATATATATATATATATATATATATATATATTTATATATTCACTTTATTAACATTTTGACTTTATGTTGCTTGTATTTTTAGTGTAATTTATTCCATATTATTGTTTTATATGAATAGATAATATGATTCATTCCTATTTTTAATATATTAACAATAATATTTTTTATTTTGTAATTTATTCTATATTATTGTTTTATATTAGTAGGTAATATGATCCATTCTTATTCTTAATATATTAATGATAATATTTTTGGTGAATACTTCTTTAAATGAATGTGATTATTTCATTTAGAAATGTTTTATTATTTGAAATTAATATATTATAGCTCTAAAAATAAATGATATTTTGTAAATTATTTTATTTATAGTTAGTATACAAATTATATTTGTTTTATAAATATGTTATATGTCAGTTTTATGTTAAGTATTAAAGGAATTATACACCTCTCTCATACACACAATATACTTTATATTTAGTGATTATTTCATTTAGAAATGTTTTATTATTTGAAATTAATATATTATAGCTCTAAAAATAAATGATATTTTCTAAATTATTTTATTTATAGTTAGTATACAAATTATATTTGTTTTATAAATATGTTATATGTCAGTTTTATGTTAAGTATTAAAGGAATTATACACCTCTCTCATACACACAATATACTTTATATTTAGCAGTACACTACACATATGTTTTATGTCTTTCTCTTTCTCTAGACATGCACTCACACATATAAAGTCTATCTTGAAATACTTCACTTAAAATCGATATTGAAATATTTTACATAGATGAACATTGAAATATTTTATTTATGGAAAATACTAAATATCTTTTTTTAGTATCCTTTTAAAATCTTACATATCAACTTCATCTTAAGACATTAAACATCTCCTTCATATTGGATTTTGGATGGAACAAATAATCCATTCTATATTTTGTATACTTCTATTTTTTTAATATATAATTTGACACTATAGAGAAAGCATACCCCTTATAGAGGAAGCATACCCATTCAAGTGGTTAGGGAAGGCCCTCCTCTCTCTAATAGTACGTATGATAGGATTTTTTATATGATATTGTGTCTTCTTGATATTTTAATTATTGATGAAAGGCGTTAAGGTATGGTATGATTCTCTTTAATCTGGCATAAGGATCCATTAGAATTAAAGTTAATAAATATATGCTAATTAATTAATTTAATATCGTTTAATAATAATTTATTAAATTAAATTAAATAATAATGAAATGGGATTAGTATAGTTATAAATAAATGTAGATTTCTCAAGAAACATGGAAGATTTTTCTAGTATGGCTTTAACATTTTCATTGGAAATACATTTAAAATAGTTAAGAAAGTTTCTTCATCTCCTTAGTGCGATGGATGATGCAATTCATTATTCTTGGTATTATGATGCATGTGTTGTCCTTGATGGTAACTCACTTGTAACAGAACAAGTATATGGTAATAAAATGAATCCACAGGTTAGTTCAGAGGTGAAAGAATGATGGAACATAATACTAGAATGATGGGTCAAAGGTTTATAGGCCAGAATCAGAAGTTTGATACAGGTGAATATTTGAAAATCTATACATGGGATCGTCAAGTCCAAGTTACGTATACATGTGAGTTTAGTGAAGAAAAGCAACATATGGTTTTTGCACCATGGTATTCTAAATACCGGGGGTCTTTACCATGGTATTGGCCCATAGTAATGAGCGCGAAAACGGATATTGATCCCGTCAAAGATTACCACCGACATTAGTGTAGTTTTGACTCGTTGTATTGGATAAGGAATAAACTATATAAACAGGTGAAGATCAAAGTGTTAAGTGTGCAAGTGAAAGGATTGTTGATGAATACTTCAATCTGAAGTATATTTGCATTGTAAGGGCCATAATTGTCACATAGATCTGAAATAATTATGCACCAATGAATACAATAATGGATCAGGATTATGAGACCTGAAATGAATTTTCATTGTATGATCTGCTCATGGATTGACTAGATCTCAGTACTGACGCATGTTTTTTAAGATCTGGGTCTTTCTGAAGTTCTGAAGAGTTGCACAATTTTAGGTCAAAATTTGTCGATCTATATTCTGGTTGGTCTTGAGAAAAGCGTGTATACATGTGGGTTCACTTCTTTAAAGCCGTGTATATAAAGTAAGGGGTTTATGTTCATAAATGATTGATCAACCTTATCAATGTTGTTGTTTCTCTACTATCTGTCAATGATGTCCTCATGTTGATCTGGGTTGAGGGATAATGTCTGAAGTAGAACTGATTGAATGATGAAGTTGAATTTGTTTACATGTTGATTGGTTGAAAAGATTATTGATGTTGTTGACTGTAAGAGGGTTATGTAAGCTAACATAATATTTTAGAATATCTTTGGTCAACTCTGTGTCTCATTCAGAATTACAAGTTTTAAATTTTCAGTATATTAAGATCTGTACATGGGTTTCTCTACAGAAAAGTGCGTATGCACGCGGGTTTCCTTAAGCAAAGTAGTGTATACATTTCGGCATTTGAATGATCAGGGTTGCAGTTGACTCTATGTGTTGATGCAGTATTATGAATTCAGTTCTGTATACTGGTTACAGTGATCTGACTGTTCCAGTTCATTGGTTGAGTTTTGATTAAGTGTCAGTTGATTCGGTTTCAGTGATTGGATGATTTTTTGTGTCAAAGATTGATGATTTTATTACAATGATGATTGAGAATAAGTGTTGATATTGGATCTAGTGGGAAAAATTATGAAACGTGGTCCATGGATGTTGTTGAGGGTTGGAGCCTTCAGCAAGGAAGTCGAAGCTTCCTTCCAGTAGTAGCTAGCGATCAAATTAAGGGATTGGAGCTCCCTTCCAGTAGGAGCTGGAGAACGAGTGAAGGTTGTAGCCTTCAGTAGGTGGGTGTCTATACTGGTATGAGTCTGCACCAATACAAGAATGTAAGAATTTTTTGATATTAATAAGTTTTGAAGACTGAGACGACAACAGTGGTGGTTTTCTCCCACATTGGGTTTCCACCTTAAATCTTGGTGTTCATGTGTGTTACTTATGTGTGATACTTTATTCTGTTCTTACTGCACCTATTTACTGGTTATCAAATGCCTAATAAATCACTTACATTCTGGTTCAAGTTTAACAGATAAAGAATTAGTTGTTTTACATGTTTACTGAGCATACACTAGTTTCTTTTACAACAGTCGTGTATATACACTAGTTGGGTTAACTCAAGTCATGTATACATTTCAGAAAAGAAAATTATTATTGTGAGTTTTTAAAAATACTGATTCACTCCCCTCTCAGTATTTTTCCCAACAATTGGTATCAGAGCCAGGTTCTTAGAAAGAAGCTTGATCACTTGAAGGAATACCTCCCAAGATGAGAAATCAAGACGAAACGACATCTATCATACCACCACTCTTCAACGGAAATAATTTTATATATTGGAAGACAAGAACCAGATCCTATCTTCAGTCTCTTGGAGCATATGTTTGGGAAATTGTGGAAGGAGGTTACCAATATCTAGCTGCAGTTCCCACGGATGCAGCAAAAAATAAGACATATGAAACCAATGCCAAAGGTGTCAATGCATTATTGGGAAGTCTGATAGAATCAGAATTTGTCAAAGTTATGTAGCTAAACACAACAAAAGAAATATGGGATAGAATCATTCAAAGCTATGAAGTCGATACCAAGGTAAAAAGTGCCAAACTCCAAACTCTCAGAATTTAATATGAAACTCTCAGAATTCATAATGATGAAAATATTACCAGTTTCTTTCTATGTATAGATGGGATTGTAAATTGCATGAAAAATATGGGTGAATATATAAAGGAAACTACTTTAGTTGAGAAAATCTCAAGATCTCTAACTCCTAAATTAGACTCAAAACTTTCCACCATTGAAGAAAAACAAGATCTACAGACTCTTACTATTGTTCAACTTCATGGAATCCTGACTACTTTTGAAATGAGGAAAGAAGGTGCCTCAGAAGTCAAAGAAGGTGCATTTAAAGCATCTACAAAAGGAAAAGAAAAGGACGAATGCAAGTAATCTTGATACATATAAGAAGAATATGAGGTGAACTTTGTAAAGAAACTTCAACTGGGCACCGAAAGATTCAGAGGTAAGCTTCCCTTCAAATGTTTTGCTTGTGGTAGATTTGGTCATTATGCTACTAAATGTCCTCATAAAGACAACCATGACAAAGGGAAGGATACTGCAAAAGGTAATAGGAGATAGTTTAACAATAGAAGAATTTATTATACTCATGAAGATAGTGATGACTTATCAAATAGTGAAGAAGGTGAATCTAATCAAGATCTTAAATTACTCATGGATTTTGAGAAAAATACTAATGAGTCTGATGATAAATTTTTGGATGCTTTAGAGGAAAAATATTTCTTTGAAGAAATTACTCAACTCAAAATTTGCTTGGAAGAAACAAAAGTAGCCATGGATACTTTGAAGCATCAACTCATAGAAAAGGAAAAGCATAATGAGAAGTAGTAAGCCTAAGAAAGGAACTTGAGAAAATAAAAACTCTGAATCTTAGATTTGCTAAAGGATTTGAAACTTTAGACGAAATTATCAAGGTACAATGCTCTCCTCTTATGAAGACAGGTCTTGGATACACTAGAGAAACATCTCAAACATAAAAGTCTTTAGCCACTAAATGCAGCAAAAACTAGTCAGCAAAGCATCAGGAATGCAACAAAAATCAGTAAGCAAAGCTTCAGTAATGCAACAAAAATCAGTGAGCAAAGCTTCAGTACTCACCAAAAGAATAAAGGCATTCCACAGGTAAATCATGTTCACTCCAATCCAAGGATGGAAAACAACAAAAGCACCAATCAAAAGGTAAAAAACACTAGAAGATTCTATGATCACATAAATTTCTTCTTTAATGGACAATGTTTCTCATGTCATAATTTTGGTGATAAGGCTACTCAATGTGTTGCATACAAACCTATCATGACTAGAGAAGAAAGAAAACAAAGGAATGAGACAGGATTCAAGAAGAACACTTATAATATATTCTCACCTCTTATAGATTAAATTTAATGCTCATTTTGCAATAACTTTGGACATGAAGAATCTGAATGCAGGAGAAAATTACAGCTAACATCTCAAAAGGAGAAAATATCAACAAATTCTAAGGTATGGAAAAGGAAGGAGTTACAATCTAAAATTTGTGGCATAGCATCGTTTGCAGAAGGATAAGAAAACCAATGCTACATTGATAGCGGATGCTCAAAACACATGATAAGTGATAAAGATAAACTTATTTCATACAATGCTTTAGAGAAAGAAAAGAATGTCTCTTTTGGAAATGACTCACCTACTGTCATTAAGGGTAAAGGTTCTGTTTTTCTAAAAGAAAAAGTTAAAACTGGTAATGTTATGTATGTTGATGGATTAAAGCATAACTTGTTGAGTGTTATCCAAATGCATGATCAAGGAAATGAGGTAGTATTCCGATCACAATAATGTGTGGTTCATGAACTTGACACAGGAAATACCATAATAAAAGGCACAAGAACCCCGAGAAATCTATAGAAATTGAAAGGTGACCAAGAACAATCTTACCTAGGCAAGGAAGAATAAAACTAGTTATGGAACAAAAGGTTGGGACATCTAATCTTCTCTCAAATAAGCAAATCAGGCAGGCTCAAAGCTATTCATTATCTACCCTACATCACCATACCAGAAAGTACCATATGTAAGTCATGTCAATTCGGTAAGAAAACTAGAGTTCAATTCAATGCCAAAGAAGTATAAGAAAGTAAACCTCTTGAACTTATACATACTGATTTGTGTGGACTAGTAAGGAAAAAGTCACCTCATGGAGAATAATACTATATCTTATTCATTGATGACTTTTCTAGAATGTGCTGGATTGGTTTATTGAAACAGAAAGATGAATCATTTGATAAATTTAAAGTCTTCAAGGTATTATTTGAAAATAAATTAGATCTAAAAATAAAATGTCTCAGATCTGACAGAGGAGGAGAATACATATCAGATGAATTCTTTGATTTCAGTGAACAACATGGCATAAAAAGACAATTTTTTGTAGCTAAAAATCCTCAACAAAATGATGTGGCAGAAAGAGTTGACACAACTACTAGGATTCAGTAAATGGGAGGGAGAAGCTACCAGAGTGCGAGCATTTGTGGTTTGACTTGGTGTAAGAAGAGATTCAGTGGAACACCATATATGGATCCTCATCCAAGCATGATGATGAGTAGAATTGTGCCTTAGCTGGAAAGGAAAAGAAAGGGAAAGGGAAGTCATCCCATTCTAAATCAGATTCCAGTCAGGGAAGAAAGAAGAAGGACTTTTCAAAGATTAAATGTTTTCACTGTCATGAGCTGGTACATTATGCCACAAAGTGTTCACACAATAAGTTCAGCAAGAATCCCTCAGGAGGAGCGGCAAGTGAATCTCTTTCTTCACAATTCGAGTTGGATTTCACCCTCATTGCTTGCATGGTGACATCAGTGATGGGTAGTGTGTGGTATCTGGATAATGGAGCCTCATTCCATATGACCATAAACAAAGAATTCTTTAGTGACTTGGAGGAGAAGGACCTCTAGATGCACATCGAAATGGGAGATGATGGAAGTTATAACACGATCGACATTGGTACTGTTACGTTTTAGAGGGAGTCTAGTTCTCCTCTAACATTAAAAGATGTCATGTATGTTTTGGGTCTGAAGAATAATTTGGTTTCAGTTGATATGTTGGAGGAATGTGGCTACGATGTGATATTTAGAAAAGGAAAGAGTTTCATTCGTCACATAGCGTCAGGGCAAGTGACGAGGATCAGGGTTTAGGTGAAGAACCTATATAAATTGGTTGTATAATATTGTGCTACTTTGAGCACAAAAACAGAGAAGGTTCAAAGCCAAGACATCAGTGAGTTGTGGCATAGAAGATTGGGCCATTTACACCATGGAGCTTTGAAGATCATGCAACATATTTCTATAGGACTTCCTAAGGGTGCACTAGAGTAGCGAGATACATGCAAAGGGTGTACATTGGGAAAGTACACCAAATCCAACTTTCATGATAAGGAAAATCAAGTGCAAGCGATCCTTGAAAGAGTTCACTCAGATGTGTGTGGACCATTATCCACAACCTCCATGACCAATCACAGGTATTATGTAATATTTGTAGATGATTTCTCATGTAAGTGCTGGATTTTATTCATGAAGAAGAAAGATCAAATGTTCTCTAAATTTTGTGAATTTAAAGCACTTATTGAGAAAGTCATTGGAATGAAAGTGAAGGTTCTCAGAAGCAATAACAATGGAGAATATGTGTCGAATGAATTCAAGAACTTATGTTCATCAGAAGGCATTCGACAAGAGTTAATAGTACCCCATAACCCACAACAAAATGGGGTGGTTGAAAGGAAGAACAAAAGTATTGTGGGAGTTGCACGAGAAATGTTACATGATCAGGGCCTATTGTTGCACTTGTGGGTTGAAGCATGCAACACAATTGTATATTTGCAGAACAGAAGTCCCCATCAGATTCTCCAGATGAGTACACTAGAAGAAGATTTTTTAGGTAAGAAACTAGATGTGGCACACTTTAGGATATTTGGTTCATCAATTTACTATCATGTTACCAAGGATGCAAGGAAAAAGCTAGAACCAACAGTTGAGTTGGGCATATTTTTGGGGTACACTGATACACCTCACAACTATCGGGTGTACCTGTCATCTCACAGGATGACAATGGTTCGTAGAGATGTGAAGTTCAATGAAGAGAAGGCCATGAGATGTTCCATTAAGAGGGAGATTCAGTTAAATTAAGATGAGGAGATTTTAGCTCCAAAGGAAAAACCTCAGGATGATGTGGAATAACCACATGTAGAGAAGCAGAGAGTGGAAGAACCCACTCATGCAGAGACTTTCAGAGATGGAAGGAAGCCCACCAGAGAGGCTGACAGATTAATGCATGATGCTAGAGAGAATGTGGAAGCACCCACATCATAACGCAGGTAGAGGAGGTCACCAGACCAGTACACTGGCTACATGGCTATGATGAACGAGAGTATAGAGATTGAGCCATCCTCATTCGAGGAATAAATGTAAAAGCCAATATGGGTTGATGGCACAGTAGAGGAGTATGAATCCATTATCAGAAACAATGTTTGGGAAGTGGTCCCAAGACCAACATACAAGTCAGCGGTGAGTTCCATATGGATTTACAAGGTAAAGCAAGCAGTAGATGGGAGTGTGGAGAAACAAAAGGCCAAATTTGTGGCCAGAGGGTTCTCTCAGGTGGAGGGAATTGATTATGAGGATGTCTTTTCTCCAATAGTAAGGTACTCTTCAATTAGATATATTCTAGCACTTTCAGTGCAGATGGGATAGAAGATACATCATATGGATGTGAAGACAACATTCCTGATCAATGGTGTGATTGAGGAAGAGGTGTACATTGGGCAGCCAAAGGATTTGAAACCTCCAACAAAAAGTCACATGTGTTCATACTCAAGTGAGTGTTGTATGGATTGAAACAAGCACCTCATGCTTGGTACACCAGGATCAACAATTATTTCACCAGGTTGGGCTTCACCAAAAGTAAAGAAGATGAAAACCTTTAACATATTATGGTTGAAGGTAAATTGTTGATTATAGTATTATATGTCGATGATTTAATTCTAACAAGTGATGAGAAGCCGGAAAAATCTTACAAAGAGGATCTTGCAAGAGAATTTGAGATGAAGGACCTAGATCTCATGCATTATTTCCTTGGTATGGAAGTATGGAAAGGAGATGAGGAAATTCTTGTCTCTCGGGAAAAGTATGCCAATGAGATACTGAATAAGTTCCACATGGAGAGAAGAAAACCCATGGAGACTCCTCTAGAAAGAAATTGGAGGAAGGAAGATGCTACTTCAGATGATGTAGTGGAGGCTACTATTTACAGACATCTTGTGGGTTCACTTATGTATTTGGTGAAAAAATGACCATATATATGTTTTTTAATTAACCAACTTAGTCAAGCAATGGTTAAGACAACCAAAATATATCGAAAGGTAGATAAACATGTGTTGAGATACCTGAGAGGCACCACTCCATTTGGTCTTTGATACGGATGGACAAAGGGAGTGAAGCTTCAAGGCTTCACAGATGTAGATTGGAGAGGGAGTCCATCAGACATGATGAACACATCAGGGGAAACCTTCACTATTATGTCAATGGTAGTTTGTTGGTACAACAGGAAGAAAAGATCAGTTGCACTCAGTTCGGCAGAAGCATAGCACATCATTGCTAGTCAAGCAACTTGTGAGGCTATCTCGATGAGGAATATCCTTGTTGGGTTATTTGTTGAGTAGATGGATCCTATAGTGATTTACTTTGACAATCAGAGTTGTATCAAACTCTATGGGAATCCATTTTTTCATGATCAGTCCAAGGATATCGACATCCAATATCACCATCTATGAGATTGTGTGCAAAGGAGAATCATGTTGTTGGAGTACATTCCCACAGAGGAACAGGATGCAAATATTTTTACAAAGGCATTGTAAAAATGCAAATTTAAGTTTCATAGAGGCAAGATCAGAGTAGAAGATAACCCCTTTCTTGTTGAGAGTGAGTGTTGAAAATGCAACAAGAAAATCCTAATTTAATTTTGTCCTTGAATTAAATTAGGAATAAAATTGTAATTCCACATCACAAGACAACTTGTGCAAGTTAACTAAGTTAATTTGACTTAGTTGGCTAAGTTGATTTGAGTTGAGGGTCTAACTTGAGTCATGTGGAGTGTCTCCTGCATTATAGGAGCCCTGGTTGAGTTTATTTTGAGTTGTAATTAATTAATTTAGTTTAACTAAGTTAAAGTCAATTGAAATAGTTCCAACTGTTGGAGGAATTAGTGGGAGGTCTAGAAGTGTGGTGATGTCTGCATTGATCAACCAGTTAACAGATGATTCACTCATAAATAACTCATGCATGTTAGATATAATAGTTACCCAGTTGATATTGGAGTTCAAGGACAATGTATTATCAGTTGTATAATCATCTGAATTATGCAGGTGGTGCATGTAGTCAGAGGAAGGCCTATGATGGGTTGCACAATTCCTTTGAGTAATTTCCCTAATTAACAGGGGGCTAATTTTGAAGGAAACAATGCAAGGAAATAGGGACTTGGGAAAGAAAAAAATTTGTTAAGTATTGTCCTAGGCTTGTCTAGAAAGATATGAGACAGATAGAGATAGTGCAGAGGTTGCTCAAGCTTGAGAAAAGCATTGTGATCTTCTCATATTTTTTTACTAATGCAATATATAAATAGCATGGGATTTTAGCTATGGCTTTCCCTAGGAAATAATTGTGTAATGCATTGATTGAATTCTTTCTCTTGTATGCTTCGTGATTTCGTGATCATTTAATTGTTTCCACTGATGAGTAGAGTAGATTCAAGTCTATTGTTTTAGTAAATTACAATTAGCAGTTTGAATCTATAAGGAATTTCTACAAACCATGTTACTTGTTTCCATTGTGTTTCTAACTAATATTTATGTGTAGGTCACATTAGAGAATATTGGGCCATTGGTTTCCATAATATATGCCTTTACATTATAGAATAGTGGGTCATTGATTGGTATATTATATGTCTTGCAACTATAGAAGTAGTTGTACAAGGTACATAAACATAGTTCATAAATAAAATTCTATAAAATATCCCTGTTGGTGTATCAAGTGGGCTATAAATCATTCATTTATAAATAAATAAGAAGAAGCATAGTTACATGTAATATAATTAGCTTGGCCTCATTAAGAAGAGGCATAGTTACATGTAAGATAGTTGTGCCTATGTAAATGATTCAAGGTCAAGAATAAAGATAGAGAAACATTGAGAATGTCACCTTCAAAGATTTTGATACCCATCTGTCTTAGCATGAACTCATTGAAGGTTAAGCATCGAGAAAGATAGTGATATTACGAATCAAGATAGATAAATATATGTTAAGATTGATATGTGCTTGGATCCTTGAATATGGATGATGTTTATCACAAAAAAATTATTTGTGTGGTAAATAACATGGAGATGGGTGAGTGTCTAGCATTAACAATTTTTTTAGTTTGATATCACTTAGGTTGTTTTCTATGAGTTTGATATTGCTTGAATTGTTTTCTGGGGTTGAACTGTGTCACATTTTTGAAATTTCTTACATTTCGAACATGTAAAATTTTAAGAAAGAAGCCTTAATTTTCATATGATTTTCATGGACTTATGAAGAATACTTCTTAACATGGATCTATTTTTTAAATGGCCTAGATTGTTAGTATCTCCTTATCATGGACCTATTATTGGAGATATATATATATATATATATATGCTCTCTTCATGTAGATGATACATCTATTGGTTTATGTATCTGCATTGTAAGCCACAGATTCGTTTATGTATCACATATACAAAAGCTTCACATATACTAAAGAAATACGCATATACAGAAGTTGTGCACATATACAGAAGTTATGCGTATTTATGGAAGATTTTAACATATATAAGAAAGTTATGTACATACCGAAGATATGCGAATATACGGAAGTTGCACATATATGGTAGATGCACATATACAATATACGGAAGTTGCGCATATATTGCGTATATGCACAATTTCCATATATGCGTAATTTATGTATATGGAATTTGCGCATATACGAAAGTTATGTATATATGGAAGATATGCGCGTATATCTTCCGTATATCCCTAACTTTCTTATATGTACATATCTTCCATATATGCACATCGTTTATGTATCTGCATCGTATATGTGCAAATTTCATATACAGAAATTGCACATATACGGAAATTGTGTATATACTGAAGATATGGGCATATCTTCCGTATATGCACAATTTCCGTATATGCGCAATTTTGTGCATATGCAGAAGATATGGGTATATCTTCCGTATATCCACAATTTCCATATATTCACAATTTATGTATATGGAATTTGCGCATATACGATGCAGATACATAAACGAAGTGCATATACAGAAGATATGCACATATAGGAAAGTTAGGGATATACCGAAGATATGCGCATATCTTCCGTATATGCACAATTTCTGTATATGCGCATATCTTTCTTATATGCACATATCTTTGTTCATGTATCTGCATCGTATATGCGCAAATTCCATATACAGGAATTGCGCATATACAGAAATTGTGTATATACGGCATATCTTCCGTATATGCACAATTTCCGTATATGCGTAATTCCTGTATATGGAATTTATGCATATACGATGAAAATACATAAACGATGTGCATATATAGAAGATATGCACATATAGGAAAGTTAAAGATATACAGAAGATATGCGCATATCTTCCGTATATGCACAATTTCCGTATATGCACATATCTTCTGTATATGCACAATTTTCGTATATGCACACTTTCTGTATATGGAATTTGCGAATATACGATGCAAATACATAAATGATGTGCATATATGGAAGATATGCACATATAGGAAAGTTAGGGATATACGGAAGATATGCGCATATCTTCCATATATGTACAATTTCTGTATATGCGCATATCTTACGTATATACACAATTTCCGTATATGCGAAATTTCTGTATATGGAATTTGCACATATACCATGTAGATACATGAACAAAGATATGTACAAATCCTGTATATAGAAATTACACATATACGGAAATTGTGCATATACGGAAGATATGCGCATATACGGAAATTGTGCATATACAGAAGATATGTGCATATCTTCCGTATATCCCTAACTTTCTTATATGTGCATATCTTCCGTATATGCACATCGTTTATGTATCTGTATCGTATATGCGCAAATTCCATATACAGAAATTGCGCATATACGGAAATTGTGCATATACGGAAGATATGCACATATCTTCCATATATGCACAATTTTTGTATATGCGCAATTTCTGTATATGGAATTTGCGCATATACGATACAGATACATAAACGATGTGCATATACAGAATATATGCACATATAATAAAGTTAGGGATATACGGAAGATATGCACATATCTTCTGTATATGCACAATTTCCGTATATGCACAATTTCCGCATATGCGCATAGAAGATAAAGGAAGTTAGAGATACAAGGAAGATATGTGCATATTTTCCGTATATACATACACGGAAGATATGCCCATATAATAAATTTAGGAAGATATGTGGATATCTTCCGTATATGTACAATTTCCGTATATGCTCATATCTTCTGTATATGTGCAACTTCCATATATTTCCATATCTTCCGTATATGCGTAAATTTCTTATATGTGCATATCATCCGTGTATGCATATAAGGAAAATATGCATATACAGAAATTGTGCATATATGGAAGATATGCGCATATCTTCCATATATCCCTAACTTTCGTATATGTGCATATCTTCCGTATATGCATGTCATTTATGTATCTACATCGTATATGCGAAAATTCCATATATGGAAATTGTGCATATATAGGAAAGTTAAGCATATATGAAAGATATGCGCATATCTTCCGTATATACACAATTTCCGTATATGCGCATATCTTCCGTATATGCACATATCTTCGTTCATGTATCTACATCATATATGCGCAAATTCCATATACAGAAATTGCGCATATATGGAAACTGCGCAATTTCTGTATATAGAATTTGTGCATATATGATGTATATACATGAACGAAGATATGTGCATACACGGAAGATATGCGCATACATGGAAATTGTTCGCATATCTTCCGTATATCCCTAACTTTCCTATATGTGCATATCTTCCGTATATGCACGTCATTTTTGCATCTGCATCATATATGTACAAATTCCGTATACAGAAATTGTGCATATATTCCGTATATGCACAATTTCCGTATATGCGCAATTTCTATATATGGAATTTGCGCATATACGATGCAGATACATAAACGACGGGCATATACGAAAGATATGCACATATAGGAAAGTTAGGAATATACGGAAGATATGCGCATATACTGAAATTGTGCATATACGGAAGATATCTACATATCTTCCGTATATGTGTAAATTTCTTATATGTGCATATTTTCCGTGTATGCATATACGAAAAATATGTGCATATCTTCCATATATCTCTAATTTTCTTTATTTTCTATGCGCATATACGGAAATTGTGCATATACGGAAGATATGCGCATATACGAAAATTGTGCATATACGAAAGATATGTGCATATCTTCCGTCTATGCACAATTTCCGTATATGCACATATCTTCATGCATGTATCTGCATTGTATATGCGCAAATTCTATATACATAAATTGCACATATACGAAAATTGTGCATATACAGAAGCTATGTGCATATATATTCCGTATATGCACAATTTCCGTATATGCGCAATTTCTGTATATCAAATTTGCACATATACGATGTAGATACATAAACAACGTGCATATACGGAAGATATGCACATATAGGAAAGTTAGGGATATACGGAAGATAGACGCATATATGGAAATTGTGCATATACAGAAAATATCCACATATCTTCCATATGTGTGTAAATTTCTTATATGTGCATATCTTTCGTGTATACATATACGGAAGATATGTGCATATCTTTCATATATCTCTAACTTTCTTTATCTTCTATGTGCATATATGGAAGATATGTGCATATACTGAAATTATGCATATACGGAAGATATGCGCATATCTTCCGTATATGCACAATTCCCGTATATGCACATATATTTCGTATATGCATGTCGTTTATGTATCTGCATCGTATATGCGCAAATTCCATATACAGAAATTGCACAATTTCCGTATATGCGCAATTTCTGTATATGGAATTTGTACATATACGATGCAGATACATAAACGACATGCATATACAAAATATATGCACATATAGGAAAGTTAGGCGTATACCGAAGATATGCACATATCTTCTGTATATGCACAATTTCCGTACATGCGAAATTTCTGTATATGGAATTTACACATATATGATGTAGATACATGAACGAAGATATGTACAAATTCCATATACAGAAATTGCGTATATATGAAAATTGTACATATACGAAAGATATGCGCATATACGGAAATTGTGCATATACGGAAGTTATGCGCATATCTTCTGTATATCACTAACTTTTTTATATGTGCATATCTTTCATATATATACGTCGTTTATATATCTACATCGTATATGCACAAATTCCATATACAAAAATTGTATATGTACAGAAATTGTGCATATATGGAAGATATGCGTATATCTTCCGTATATGCACAATTTCCGTATATGCGCAATTTTTGTATATGGAATTTGTGCATATATGATGCAAATACATAAACGACATGCATATACAGAAGATATGCACATATAAGAAATTTAGGGATATACGGAAGATATTTATGCACATATCTTCCGTATATGCACAATTTCTGTATATGCGCATAGAAGATAAAGAAAGTTAGAGATATACAAAATATATGTGCATATTTTCCGTATATGCATACACGGAAGATATGCACATATAAGAAATTTACGCATATACGGAAGATATGTGGATATCTTCCGTATATGCGCAACTTCTGTATATTTTCATATCTTCCGTATATCCCTAAATTTCTTATATGTGCATATCTTCCGTGTATGCATATACGAAAGATATACGCATATATGGAAATTGTGCATATACGGAAGATATGCGCATATCTTCCGTATATTTCTAACTTTCCTATATGTGCATATCTTCCGTATATGTATTTCGTTTATGTATCTGCATCGTATATGCGCAAATTCCATATACAGAAATTGCGCATATATGAAAATTTTGCATATACAAAAGATATGCACATATCTTCCGTATATGCACAATTTTCGTATATGCGCAATTTCTGTATAGGAATTTGGGCATATACGATGCAGATACATAAACGATGTACATATACGGAAGATATGCACATATAGGAAAGTTAAGAATATACAGAAAATATGCGCATATCTTTCGTATATACACAGTTTCCGTATATGCACATATCTTCGTTCATGTATCTACATCGTATATGCATTTCATTTATGTATGTACATCATATATGCACGCCATTTATGTATCTTCCATATATGCACATATCTTCGTTCATGTATCTACATCGTATATGCGTAAATTCCATATACAGAAATTGCACATATTGCGCATATTCCGTATATGCACAATTTCTGTATATGGAATTTGCGCATATACGATGTAGATACATGAACGACGATATGTGCATATACGGAAGATATGCGCATATACGGAAGATATGCGCATATCTTCCGTATATCCCTAACTTTCCTATATGTGCATATCTTCCGTATATGCACGTCGTTTATGTATCTGCATCGTATATGTACAATTTTCATATACAGAAATTGCGCATATACGGAAATTGTGCATATACAGAAATATCTTCCGTATATGCGTAACTTTCTCATATATGCCTATCTTTCATATATGTACATCTTTTATTTATGTGCATCTACCGTACATTTGAAACTTCCATGTATACAGAGGTTGCATCTATATAGATGCTGCATTTTTGTGCATATATGGAAACTGTGCAGATACGGAAGATATGCGCATATCTTCTATATATCTGTCACTTTCTTATATGTGCATATCTTCCGTATATACACATATTTTATGTATCTGCATCATATACGAGAAAATTCCATATACAGAAATTGCGCATCTACGAAAACTGTGCATATACCAACCCCCAACTGTACAAGACAAGGCCTATCAACACCCAACCAACTGTACAAGACAAGGCCTATCAGCTCTTGGTTATCTTCGCATGCTGCTTATACGACTAAGAGAGCGCAGAAACATTCTCGTAGAGTTGGGTGATTATGTTGGATCAACTGGCGAACGAAGGAAGGTCTTTCAACTGGTCCAACATGTTGGCTCTCTGACTGAAGGAACAAGTGACAGATGCCTAGCATCCACCCAAGGGACAACAAGCAAATATTTTCATGTTCGCTTACATACTTGATGTAGTTTTTGCTCATCAACAGTTCCCAAGCTTGGGTTGGGCATCGACACCTTCAAAAACCTTTTTACACACCTATTGCATATTGTTCTCCGAATGCAACTTCCATGGAGTTATCATACAACTATCATACCACTTCGTCACCCCGGTATACAGGATGATATTTGAGCAGGATCCACCTTGCATGTCGCAGGCAACGATGGAGGCATTGATCAACATAGTAGATTGGTATGCCTCACCTCTTGGCACCTTCATCCAGATGTTCAATGCAGAGAAGGCTCCACATGTTTTACCGAAGTTTTCCATGGACAAGCTGGTCATGCAAGAGGTTGCATATCACATCTCGACAAGGGTTTTCAGCGAGACTGCACAGGAAGAAGAAGGCACCTTGTCCTGCTCTTCCTTTGTGGATCAAGTTGTATGAGATCCAGAATCTCAAGCATGCTGAGGCCGAGACGGAGGAATTCAAGAGGTTCACCTTCGGCACCAGAAGTATCAATCCATATGACCTGCTTTCTTAGTGAAGGAACATTTTGCGAGAATGTATCATCCTTGGATCCACGAGGTGTTTCATTGGCCTGAGGAAGACCCATGGAGATATTGCTATCATTTCTCAAGGCTCAATGAACCAGTCAGAGTAGTTGTAGAGTGGTTAGCAGTGCAGAAGGAACCAGCATCTCAAAGAGCAACATCATCATCAACAGAAGAGGGCAACATACCTGTGCTTGACAAAGGCAAGAGGAAGGTTGCTGACAGCGTAGAGGCGGAGCAAAGTTGCAAGTTCAAGGAAAATCCACCTGTGTTGAAAGCAACTTTGGAGATTGAGGTGAAGAGGCGACAACATGATAGGAGGATCGCGTAAAGGCAAATAGAGAAGTAGAAGCTGGAGGAAGCATAAAATTAGTTGCTAGAGTTGAAGCAACAACTCAGGGAAGAACAAGAGTTACACATAAGAGAGAAGGAAGTGCAGTAGGAATAGGAACAACAAGAGGCACAACATGCAAACATTGATGAAACTATGTCTATATAGGTTATTGATTCATTCAAACAACTGGCACATAGCAGACATCGTGAGCAGTCGCAAGAGGAGGACTTTGCTCAAGAGATTGAACAGATGCTAGAGTAGATGGACATAGATATGGTTCAGCCTAAGTTAGATCAGTACATTGACTTCATGCCTTAGAACCAAGAGGTCACCTCACTGGCTTCCCTAGATCTGGAAGTAGAGAAAGTCCTAAGTGATCACATATCTTCCGTATATGCACAATATCTTCCGTATATGCACAATTTCAATATATACGCAACTTCTGTATATGGAATTTGCGCATATACGAAATTTATGTATAGATGAAAGATATGCACATATCTTCCGTATATGCACAATTTCCATATATGTGCAATTTATATATATGGAATTTGCGCATATACGATGAAGATACATAAACGACGTGCATATACGGACGATATGCACATATAAAAAAGTTAGGGATATACCGAAGATATGCGCATATATTTCATATATGCACAATTTTCGTATATGCACAATTTCTGTATATGAGAATTGCGCATATACGGAAATTGTACATATACGGAAAATATATGCATATCTTCCGTATATACATAACTTTCTTATATGTGCACATTTGCGTATACGTGCAATTTTTGTATATGAAAGTTGCGCATATACTGTAGATTCACATATATAAAATACATGCATATATGGAAGATATACACATATAAGAAAGTTACGCATATATGGAAGATATCGCATATACGGAAGTTATGTGTATGTAAAATGCAGTCTACGTAGCTTCATTTGAGGATGATCTCTTTGAAGGCATGATGATGACAACTAATGAAAGAGAGATGAGATCAAAACCTGTAGAACTTCCATACATGGAGAAAACTCATTTACAGGCCCAGTTGCTCCCATTACACATTATGCAAGCTTCCAGGTCCTTAATCGCTCTCATGACACACTGTGCTAACATCCAGAGGTCCTCCATTCGCTCCCATAAGCCTTTATGCATGCGTCTAGGGAAGAGAACCTTCTTTTTCTCCCAATCTAGACAAAATTTCGAAAAAATACTCATGTAGAAGATAATTGGGTTCGTTTTGCACAAAACCCATGTCCTAAAATTTTTAAATTCATCTTCATTTTCCCATAAATGTCAATCCAAAACTTCCACTTCTATCCAAACACCATACTAAAAAACTTGCCCAAAAACTGAAGTAAAACATCTGTTCTTCAGTCCAAAGCATTTTCCACCTACATAATAGTTTTATTTTTTTATTAGGTTTAAATAAATGCATAAATGTTTTTAACATTATAATGATAATTACATCGTGAATGGCCATATAACACCTTTTTATGGCGTTTTAGTGTGTGAAAGTGATATAGGCACTATGATTAAACAAAAACACATTGCCTCAATGAGAATGTATCGTAGTTCGACATCATGAATCATTAATGGGGTCATGATTGAGGATTTCTAACATTTGAGTGGGATACACGTGCCATGAGTAGGTTTTGTACATTGGAAATGGGATTCAAGTTCTAAACATGGTTGGTTGGGGGTGCAGGGGGGCAGGAATAAGGAGCTTAAGAATTAAATGAACTTTCTAGAGGATAACACTTGGGCCTTAGCCCCTAAATTCCAATTCTCGAGCACAATCATCATCAACAACTACAAATCATGACACACACCCTTTTAGGGCCTTTTAGCATCAAAGTTGGATATAGATGCTTTTGGGAGCCTTTACACATTAAGGATGGGTCACAATGCCTTAAACATGGGTAAGGAAGGAAAACAAGTTCCTTAAGATATTATTGAATCTTCTCAAGCTCAAGAGCCTTGAATGAGTCCTTGAACCACTATATGAATTATTTTTAGGCATTTTTTGTAAGCCTTTGAGTGGGATACAAGGGCCATGAGTTGGTTTTGTGAATTGAAAATAGGTATGGATGTCTAAACATGGTCAGGGGGGTAAATAAGGGATTTTATCCCTAATTGAACATTCTCTTACCTGAGAACCATGAACAATCCTTTTACATAACAACATAAGTAACATTTACATTGGTTGGGGAGTAAAAAAGAAACATTAATCCATATGCATAACTTCTCTCACTCAAGCACCATGAACACATTCTCATACCACCACATAAGAGAAATATGGTTTGCAAGGCCTTGACTCAAGAACCATGAAAGAACCATGAACATGTTTTTAGAGCACCACATAGGATAGTGGATGGTTATTAATGCCTTACTGAACATTTTAAATCTTAAGACCATGAAAAACACTTAGAAACCATGAATTGAGCCCTCTATAGGGAGTCCTTGACATTTGAGTTGAATATGTGCACCACTATGAGGTCTTAGACATCATGGATGGTCTCTAGTTGGTGACCATATCTAGAGGAGGGAAATAAGATCGTTTATCCCTATACCTTGGTTCTTAGGCTCAAGCGCCATGGATAATTCCTCAAACCTCCACATCTAACATCTGTTGGTTATAAATGTGCTCTATGGGTGCTATGAGTACCATGACTAGGTTATTTATGCACTAAGAACATGTTTAGATGTCTAAACAAGGTCATGGGAGATGAATAATGGGCCTTATACCTTAAGGGATTCTTTTCAATCTCAAACACCATGAAAAAAACATAATACCCATGGAGCTTCTAAGGCTATAATGATGAACATGTTCTTAAACAACCTCATGAGATCCTTGTATGACATCTTTGGGTTACTAGAGGGATATGGATGCCATGAACCACAAAACATGCCTTGAATGAGAATGTGTGTTGGGCCCACACAATGAATCATTCTTAGGGCCATGGTTGGGGTTCTTTAACATCTAAGTAGGACATGGGTGCCTTAGTTAGCTTTTATTCACTAGAAATGTGTTGCAAGATCTAAATATGGTTAGTGGAAAACAAGGGAATTAAGCCATAAATGAGCCTTCTAGAGCTTAAGTTCTATGGTTAGGAGAGGAAAAAATTTCTTCCTTAGGCTATAAAAACCACTTCTTCATCTCAATTATAATGAAAAACACTTGTAAGCTAGAACACCAATAATATCTAGGGAAGTTTTGGGATCAATGTTGGATATAGATGCCAATAGGAGTTTTTGTGCATCGAGGATTTGTTGCAAGACTATGAACATGGTAAAGGAAAAACTTCCATAAGATATTATTGAATCTTCTTGGGATCAAGAGCCTTAGATGATTCATAGAACCAACACATCAATCTTTGATATGGGTTTTTGGTAGGCCTTTGAGCAGAATATGGGTTCCATGAATAGGTTTTATGCAATGGAAATGGGTTTGGATGCCTAAACATGATTAAGTGGGTAAAAAAGGGTCTTGACCCATAATTGAACCATGTGAAGCTCTAGTATTATGAATATACCCTACACATAATGACACAAGATGTCACTAAGGGGTCTTTTCCCTAAGAGTTGGATATGGGTGGCACTAAGATGTTTCATGCATTATGGTTGGGTATTGATGCTTTGAACATATATTTGGTATAGAAAAAAAACTCACAACCTTGATATTAGTCAAGGGAGGGAAATAACAACCTCATTCCATAAATAACCACTACATGAGGGCCCAGATGGTTTGTGGGTCCTTATCATCATCAAACATTGAAAATAATTATCTTCAAATGTTATTGAAGCTTGTCATGATCAAGAGCCTTGAACAAATACTCAAATGAACAAACATGAACTTTGTAGGATTTCTTTGGCCTCTTAGTAGGATACATGTACCATGGTTTTGTTTGGGCATCTGAAATGTGGGTCAAGGAATAAACATGGTGAAGGGGTAAACAATGAAATGAATCCCTAATTGAACCTTCTCAAACATAAGCACCATGAACGACACCAATAAGCAATGAAAAATTCCCTCTCTAAGGGGTTTTGCACATGTAAGTTGAATATTGGTGGAATTATTTTGTCTTATGTTCATGCCATAGTTGAGGGAGGGAAAGAAGAGACTTTAGCCCTAAATTTTCTTCTCATGCTAAAGGGTGAATCCATAAATATATGAACAACTTTTTAGTGAAATGTGGGAATGAAAAATTGATGTTTCACATTTTTTTTTTTAAATTGAAACCTTCAAACTCATATATTTGAATGAATAAGTAATCCTTGATATTTAAATAAAAACAATTGAAAACATATATTTTATTATTTTTTTGAAGTGAACAAATTAAAGACAGATTTTTGTTCCCAAAATTGCATTTCACCTTTTACCTAAAATGTAAAACCAATAACACTCCTCTTTTGAATAAGAAAACATCTATAGAGTGCACACACATATTTTTAAATGTTTTAGTTGTGTAGTTTTAGAGATATCTTTTTGTCTTTAGGGAGCTTGACTATTCGATAAAATTATATGTATAAGTTTTAGAATGATAAAAATGAGAAAATGAGAAAGTTTTGTCATTGGATAGAGAATTCAATGATGAATATATATGCATCAAGTCCACCACTTTCCATAGAAGAGATGAAAGAATTTCACCCATTGAAAAAGATGAAGTTCCATGAAAACTCACAAAAATTGCGAAGGATTATTAATTTGAAGCCCTTTATCGATGTCTAAGTCTCAATCACATTTTTTAAAATTCCTTAAAAGCTCTCAACTGTGGTATTTTACCTTAATCAAGGTTATTTTCAAATATATAATTTTTTTTAGTTTAAAAGTCTTGATTGATGTTTTAAGCCCTCGATTAAGGTTTCAAAACTTGGTTAAGGGTTGAAAACTTGATCAAGGTAAAATCTTGATTGAGGGTCCACATAAGCCATTTTCATGTGCATGGCTTGCCAAAAAGTGGGATTGATATTCCTAAGTTCACAGTGAAGTGCCATGGAAATCCTCAAACATGCAGATTAGATCTTTGTTGGTTATCATTTGCTTCCAAGGGTGATGTGGGCACCATTAATAAGTTGGTCACCAAGAATGCATCTAGATATATAACCAAGATTGTGAGAAACAAGAACAACCTTATGCTCTAAATGATTCTTATCTCCATTGCTACAAAAAAAACCTAAAATCAACCAAATATTGCATATCGTGTGCATATTTTCAATATGAGTTGTTTACCAAGGGACACTATGATGCTTTCAATGATATTGATGGGTCTTTCCATATTGATAATGGTTAGTAAAGTATAATAAGGGCCTTTGGCATTTAACAAAGGCTATTGGGCTTGAGCATGGTGAAATATGCATTGACACACCACATAGGACCTTTCTATGGGATGCTTTCTCTCTAAGTGAGATATGGTTGTCATTATTTGGTTTTGGGAATCAATGTTGGATCTAAAAGCCTAGACCATGGTCAAAAAGGAATACAAGGTCCTTATGTGGGAAAATAAACCTTCTAGGTTGCAAGTATTATTAACATGGTATTCAACCATGACACATGTCCTCTCTATAGAGTCTCTAACACCCATGTAGTATTCCTTTTGTCATTAGGCATAGAAGGGATGGGCCTAAGCTCTTGACTATGCATAGGAGAGAAAAGTAGGTCCTAATGCTAATGTTTTGCGTTTGAAACATAAGTCCTAATAATAAAGGAAAGGAAGACTCACATAGTTATGAATTTATGTAATAAAACACATGAGTATTACTATTAATGCATGTGCATTCTTGTATATTCCAAAAATGGTGGGCTTGCCTCTTTTCCTATATATGTTAGATGAGTCAGCTACTTTGTTTTTAGCTTCAAATTAACAAACCTTGTTGTTCAATCTGCATAATAAAAAACAAATCCATTTTTTAACACCCTATTCTTATCGCTAATTTCAACCATATATTTTAGATATAATCTACATGTTCATCAATGATGAAATTGTGCACTCATTAAATATTTGTATGAAGATACACGATATTTGCTCATTTCAATACAAAATACATGAGCATATAGAATAAAAAGTAACATACCACAAATAGAAGAATGCAATTTTTTTAAGTTATCAAATTTCCATAAATGAAAGTGATATATATTCCAAAAACCAAACTACTTTTCATTTCATATCCTAATAAGTTGTGCAAGTACATATAATAAATCCTAGTCAATATATTGTTTTTTTTCTAGATTTCTATTACAACTAAACTGTCATGATGGGGAAGCATTAACTTGCATCATGCCAACCAAATACATAAAATGACATAAGAGATCATAGCACAAACAATGTAATACAAATATGAGTTCAAAAGTTAATTCTAGAAGAGGAGTGGTTCAAGTTTAATGCACAAAGTCCAAGTGGAGCCATTAGAGAATTTTTTAGTTTTAAAATGAGCCTCAAAACAAAAATGTACAACCAAAATCAAATTTATAAGAACTGATATGATTCAAGATGATGATGATGATGTCAATCATGGGGGATGGTTCACCATTTTTGGAGTAAAAAAAAAAACACTTTTTCAATTCATATTTTCAACTTATCTCCCTACGATTTTACTCAAATTTAGAGCCAGATCACTCATTGGATGTGGAATTTAATTCCTCTTCTAAGGAGTACCCATGTTGCATACTTTTGATGGACCATGCTATACAAAAAATGAGAAATACATGAAAAACACGATTGCAAACACACTTTTTCATGTATTTCTCATTTTTCATATAGCAGGGTCCATCAAAAGTATGCAACATGGGCATTCTTTGGATGAAGAATTAAATTCCACATCTAATGAGTGCTTCCATTGGAAATTTTAGTAAAATCGTATGGAGATAAGTTGAAAATACGAGTTGAAAAAGTAGTTTTTTTCTCCTCTAAAATTTGATGATGTAATATAATCTTATTTTATTATTTCCACTCTTATTATATTAATATTGTTTAATAGGCCCATTTTAAACCTCAAAATTTCTCTAATGCTTGAGAGATAAGTTATGGAAATATGCTAAACTTGTTTAGATTTAAAGGTCGAAATGCTTATATCAATTGCCTATAGTCCCGACTCCCTTTCTCATTTCAGGAGAAGCAACAAGGCCTTATTGACCCTATAACAAAATGGAAAATAATTTTTTCTTTGTATGATATTACAAACACTAATTTAATATGAATGTTTTTTATTAGATTAGCATTTACTATGTAGAAGTTTCACAAAAGAAGCATGTCCTTCTTGTCGCCAACTAGAGATCATTTGAAATTTATTTTGGAATCATCATTATGCCTATTGGTATTGCAATTTTATTTAGAACAAGTTGAAGTACACTTTCCTGAGTAAGATCCACTAGAAAGGAACTCTATTAGGGAATGAGGATTCCATTGAAGTGAAATATAATAACATAATATACTTCCCTAATGGAAACATATATGATCTTCGCTCAAAACAAGGTTATATTTTCTAGAATTAAGATGGTTATCTTGACCATATACATGAGATTGCCTTTCACTATTAGTGATGCTTTTTATATATTGTCTCAAATCAAAAGATAAGTATCTTGACAATAGACATTCAAGAATGACTACCTTTAATGCCATGGATGTCCAAAAGATAAGTATCTTGACAATAGACATTGAAGAACGACTACCTTTAATGCCATGGATGTCCCTTCTACCTGTAATGCTAAATTTCATGTTTAAAATCTATAAATTGTATATGAAAACTAAAACTAAAACTGGAAATTAAATTCCACTAACAATTTATCTATTCATGATTAAATTTGTAAATTAACAATTAATTTCTAGAAATAAACATTACAAATATGATCTTTATGAGATGTAAAACAACTACTTCTTAATACAAAACTATGTTTTGCACATTAAATTTGAAGCACTACATATATGTCATTTCTTAACTCTACTTGTCTCAACCTTATATCCAATATGTTAACTTCTATTATATGTCAACAACATATATAAATGAACATAAAACATCATAATGTTTTAAGGCTTTAACTATAATAATAAATGAATCTAAAAATTCAATATATTTGAGATAGAATGTATTCTCATTTAGATTTTAGTACTTGAATTATTTTAATTAGTTAAATATTTTTTAAAAATTAAAAATAAAACAAAAAATGTATGATTTCAATTTTGAAATTAATTTAGGTTTTAAGACTTTAACTACAATAATAAATGAAACTAAAAATTTAGTATATTTTAGATAGAATGTATTCTTTTGTAGATTTTAGTACTTGAATTATATTAATTAGTTAAATATTTAAAAAAAATAAAAATGTATGATTTTGAAATTTATTTATATAACAAAAATTAATTCATATAATTTAACTTATTATGGTTTAATTATATATTTTATGAATTTTAATTATTTTAAATTCAATTTATTAATATGAAATTCACAATAATTTATTTTATTATGCCATTATTTTTTAACATTTTCTAATTATTATTAATTTTATTTAAAAATTAATTTAAAATTTTAAAAACAATTTAAAATTATAAATATAAGATTGCAATATTTTGATGGATTAAGAATTTTTATTTCAAAATAATGAATATTATAATTTCATTGATAATTACATCGCTCTATTCCTAAAATCCTAAAATTAAAATTTTAACTGGTTAAAAATATTATGTTTTATAAATGTGAATTGTTTTTCAATTTAATTTATTACTTTTACATAAACAACAATACAACTCTATTTAATTGGAAAAAAACAAAAAAAACAAAACAAAATTAAAGAGATCTATAAATATAGAAAAAGGCCATATAACATATGCAAATTTATTTAAAACACTTCTAATACAAACCTACCTTAAACATTTTTTAAAAGAGACTAAAAATAGTTGAAAATCCCAGGTTAATTTACACTAATACTAAATTATCTCTTAACATTAATAATGCAATTTCATGTATATCTACTTTAATTTAAAAACAAATTAACAAATTTATGAATGTCAATTCAGAAATTAACACATTTATAAATGTCATTTCAGAAGCCCATATACATATTCCTATAAAACATTTTTGGAAAAAAAAATCGGAGATAGCTTACGCTGAGCGGCATAATAATTAGCATTTCATGAACAATACAAGTTGCACCGAAAATCCCAAATATATGTAAACTGAGTCTTTATTTAAAATTCATGGTACAGTGACATCTATGACACTGCACAACTATCCATCATGTCTGGTGGAACATACTGGACTTATTACACACCAATTGGAGAGACGACCACTATACAAGAGATTCTATTGATTCAGGTGTGGCAGCTGCTCGTGCCGCACTGGCAGTTTGGGTGGCACTTGCAGTCGTTCTCTAGAGATACATCTGCAGCATGCCTGTTTACACCAAACCCAAATAAATTCAAATATCATGTCATTCTGAAACCATAGAAATGAAACTTATAACAACTACATATAACGCAATACCCCATTTCATAAGTGGTCTCCACAATATGGTCCATCTGGAAGCCCTTTTTACTGTGAAACAAAACAACCCAAAATCGAACAAGCTCAGACGTAGCTAGATTCGAACTCGTGACAAACAACACGAAAGTTGAAAAGGGAAAGGAAGAGAGATTGATAGAAATCGAGATTAAAAGAAAACTGTAAAGAGAGGAGTAGACAACATACATGCAGTGGCTCTTGTCAGCGCAGTCACAATTTGCGTAGTCGCTCGACATGTTCGCAACAACAATTATCGCAGAAACCAATTCCTTCGCATGTAACTTCTCAAGTGCTCGCTTACCTTCTCAAGCTTTGCTCACCCACCAATATACGGTAGAACATCAACAAAATCAGATTGATCAGCGGTTTCCCTACGCTGCTCTACATGACGGTGCTCTTCGATGATATTGCTAATGAAAGATCTCACACATGGCACCAGGTGGGCACAACGAGCATTGATTTGAACCTGCATCCAAAGTTGCAGCTGCCCATGATATTGTTCAACGGTATCAGGGGACGTTTAGATAAAAGAAACTCCAGATGAAAGAGCATGCATCAAAACAATTATATGATAAAAAGGCAGGACAAAAAATTTAAAATTCAAATGACAGGAAGCGCGACTGCATCAGACAGTAATATATCATGAAGATCACCTGAAAGATCTGACCCTGTCACAAAGTTTAACCATTTCTTACTCTTCACAAATTCAAGACAAGGCCACAATACAAACCCAATTAAAACAGCGTTGATGTTGGTAGCCATGACTTTAAAAGAAGAAACTACTACCACCAGAACTAGTAACAATGATGGTATTAGACAGAGGAGAATAACTCCAACAGTCCCAAGAGGAACTTTATAGGGCTGAGCAAGTCTTGGCTTCTTGATTCTTAAACATATAAAGGCAGCAAACTCTGCAAACATACCAAAGCAATAGAGATAATTCTCAGCTGCTACAATTTCTTGAAAACTCAATGAAATTCCAGAAACAGAAAACATAATGGCCAGAAGAGGAGTTCCATATCTTGATCTGACAACAAATAGAGCAGGAAGCATGCCTGATTGTCCCATGCCAAGAAGCTGAAAAGAATCAATGCTCATTTCAATTCAAAAAATTTACGTGGCATAGCCCACCCTCTCACATTTCATTTCAAGTGGGACTGTGAGTTTGAAATTTTGAGTGGGACTGCGAGTTTGAAATCTTGCGCGTGGAGGTTTAGTTGAATTTGTTTAGGTGGAAAGTGCATTTCCATTAACTACATCCACTTGCATTAAGTACATCCAAGTGATTAAGCTGGAGAGGAGGAGCCTGTCAGAGCGGGAAAGGTGGTGGAGCCTAAGTCGGAGCGGAGGAGCTTGTCAAAGCGGGAGCGGTGGTGGAGCTTGCCGCAGTCAGAGCTACGGAAACCATCGGAAAATAAATCATGATGTATGGGCATGTATGTTACCATGCACGCAAGGAATCAGAATCTGTTAGCCAGAGAAATGATGCACACGGGTTGACAGCCAAAGCCGATGTCAGCCCCTCTCCCAAGACTATCCTTACACTCTCTTAAGGGGAATTAATGGATCTATAGAGGTTGAAATAGGTCTGGTTATACAGAAGATATTGTTTTTGGGTCTGGTTTTTGGCAAAGGCATATACAGAAATTATGCATATATGGGAGATATCCGCACATTTTCTGTATATGCGTAAATTTCTTATATGTGCATATCTACCGTGTATGCATATACGGAAGATATGCACATATCTTCCGTATATCCCTAACTTTCTTATATGTGCATATCTTCTATGCGCATATACAGAAGATATGCCCATATCTTCCATATATCCCTAACTTTCTTATATGTGCATATACGATGACGATATATGATGCAGATACATAAACGACGTGCATATCTTCTGTATATGCACAAATTCCGTATAACCAGACCCAAAAACAATATCAAAGACTTTGCTCTTCCTTTCCTTCTCTTCGTTGGTTATGAGGTTCCATCCCAAGTGACCCTCACACTTCTTATTGCAGACTTATACTTGACCAAAAAACTAAGTTCCAAATTTAGGCCGAGTTGCCTATTTATAGTGGTTTCCCATGAAATAAGTCGACTTCTCCTTGTACATAGGCTAACATGCCATTTGGTGTAGGTTTAATATTCCATCTTGAGGCCGACTCCTTGGTGGAGCTTGAGCTTGGTATTGGAGGGCTTTTTTCTCTTTCATTGACTCATATACAAATGTAACATGCCCAAGAAGGGTATTCCATACATGACATTGACTCAATAGACTTTTATGACTTGATGAGAAAACCTATAGGCTCACAATGGGAACCTTAGCTAAAACAAAATTCCTTGATCATGAAACCTATGATTCAAGCATTACAAATATATATATATATATATATATATATATATATATATATATATATATATATATATATATATATATATATATATATTCTTCTTTACATCAATTACACATGTCATTATGAAGACGGAACCTAGTTACGCTTTTCAACAACGGGAAGTCATTGAGTCTTTAAAATAATAATAATAATAATTAATTGATGTCCTTGTTTCTTTATCTTAAGAATACAATGCTTGAAACTCATGAAAGAAAGTTCTCATGGGTTAAGTAGAGACAACTAAAAGAAATTGACTTTATATTATTTCATGGTATTGATTTACAAAATTGTTTATAAAGATGGCATAATATATAGTAGTATACTAGATTTATTTTGATGAAAGTACTTTAGTCTATTGCAATTTCTCAAGTTCCATAAGGAGCACACTCTACATTCAACACCAGTAAAGCAGTAAGGTCACTAACATAAGCATATTGATTGATGTAGGTTTTGATACGGGAGGTGGATGGTGTAGATCAAAAGTGAGATACTATATTTTACCTTAAACAAGATAGATTATTTTAGTTACTACTCTTTTAAGTGTAATTTTGAACATATAAAATAAATATTAATTATCATTTATCTAAATTTATTTTAATTTTAAAAATTTAATTGTTATCCATTTTAATTATTATTTATCTAAATATTCAAGAGAAAGATTGAGACAAAGTCTTCTACCATATTAATCCTATTAACAACAAATAATTTCAGCACTACATAATGGCAGGAAATGTCAACACAATAATCTCTATTTTTTTCACAATAATGAAAATGTATCAAAAATAATTAGAAAAATTGATTTTCACTATTATATCAAATAAACCATACTATTTTCATAAATATAAAAACTTAAAATCCACACAATTAGAACAAATATTACATAATATTTTTATAAATATTAAAACTTAAGACCCACACTTATAAATACCTTCACTGTCACCAAACATAATTTCATAAATATCAAAACTTAAAGCCCACACAATTAGAAAAAATACAACATAATAATTTCGTAAATATGCAAACTTAACCCACACAATTATAAACACCTTCAAAGGCACCAAACCTAACCCAGACAATTAGAAACACCTTCACCAACCCACTGTAGCAGACTTGACAATGCCTTTCTGATAAACAGAAATAGTTGACAGTAATATAATAACATTCTACACCACTTAGCGCTTATCTCATAATGGAAATGGATCAGTAATGTGATGGCTTTCTATAAACTGTATTTGAAATGGAGGCCCTCGTTGTTCAATTTCTGCTCGATCTCTAAATAAATACGCTCCTCCATCTGTGGCGTGAAATGCTTCTTCCACTCGCCCACTTTTCCCTCTCTGAAGAAACTGTGGTAGGGCATTCGAATTTTATTTTCCAACCCTCTGCTGGTTTTGTTCACCTCCGCTGTTGACAAGCTCTGTGAACTGCACTTCTCCGCAATTACTGCAGCGTTCTCCTCCACGAGTTGAGGAGAGCAACCAAAGAAAAGGCCAAGCTTTTTAACGCAACCCACACAATCGGATTGCAGGTCCTCGTAAGTAACAAACATCAGCTTATTTGGATCCCATCTACTTTCACGCCAATAACTCAGGACGCTTGCCGCAAACGGGCCGCCATGGAAAAATCCAGAGCAAAACCCATCAAATAGAGCTTCCTTGCTCAAATCTCCATTTGAATAAGAGAACTCGTCTTCATGGAGTTTATTGAAGAATTTCCAACGGGAAACGGAGACATCCCTGGGGTTGCGAGCAATGTAAACAATCTTACAAGTAGAAGACCTGACAGGAGGAGGCAGCAAACTCAATGGAAAATGGGTGTGCAGCACACGTGACGATGGAAACTTGGAAAAAATGGAAACATCATACTATTGATGCTCAGCAGTAGAGTCGAGGAGGTAAGCCTCCATGGTGGGGACCAAAGAATGGGGACTTCGGTCTTCCGCAGAAGCCCCGAAATTCGTGTCTTCTATCCAAAATTGGACGATTGTGTGAAGCAATGCTTTACACCATGTTGTCACCGTTTTTGGTAATGAAGCCAAGAAAATTTCGTCCTGCTGCGGTTGGAATTCCCTTTGTGTGACCTTCACTGCTGGTATTGTGTTGGCCTGTATCCAAAACCCTTCACACTTCTGGGTCCTCATCCCACAAGATGTAATGAGGTCAGTCGATGAGGAATTTTTCAATTCCATAGTTGATTCTTCTTCTACCGCCGCCATGATCTCGCCCTCCTCTTGCTACTGCTGCTGTTGACAACTGGAAAACGACTGCACTACGAGCAATGGAGCTTTAGATTCACATAAGGGGGAGGCTTTTTACTACCGTCGCCATGATCTCGCCCTCCTCTTGCTGCTGCCGCTGTTGACAACTGGAAAACGACTCCACTACGAGCAATGGAGCTTTAGATTCACGTAAGGGGGAGGCTTTTTACTGAAAAAAAAGGGGGAGGCTTTAGCGCTGTATGGTGGGCGGTTAAATTCAAATTTGAATTCGAATTCAAATCGACTAATGATATAAATAACATTAATATCGTCAGACTGGAGCAAGTCTGCGCAGTGAGCCAGGCAGGAGCATGTGCGGTGTAGTCACCGGAAAATCGCGATGAGTCGATGGTATGTATGAGGCTATGGCATCCCTGCGGATGTAGGAGTGTCATGTCACATGTACTTACTGGTGCATTAATGGATCTATAGGGTTGGAAATAGCTCTTGCCACTTTAACCTACCCATTGGGAAACCGGGTTTATTTACCATTGGAAAGCATTATAAGCCATCCAAAATTTGAAGTGTTTGAGCCTATCAAATTCAACCTTATAGGCTTTAATGTCTAAAATCTGGATCATACTTGTCAAACTAACTATAATACTACAAACCAACATAAACAACAAAAAATTTCATGAACTAAAAGAAAAACATTTACTGTTTAGTTCTCATAGGACTCAATCGGCTTAGGATCCTTTGCATTGGAACCTAGAATCTCATAATAGTTAGGGAATTGAAGGTGCCTCTCAATTCGTCCCAAGCGAACATTCTATTGCTGGATCTGAAATTGGACTATATGGAAGTCCTTTTGTATCTCCTAGAGTCTCAGATCAGTTTTGGTATATTCATTAGTGTACATGATAACTCTAGCCATGATATTCTTCATGATCTAATAAAGATGAATAATATGTTTATATTGAGTAACCCTGCCACGAGTGTGGCCTTAGTTCGAAACCAACATCTCTGAGTTGCGCTCTGCTTGGTGGTTGAGGTTGACCTCCCACCCTACTATCATCTTTCTCACCTATTCTGGAGTGCCATTGATATATGCATGCATGACATCACTGATGTGGTGGGCCTGAGATTTCTGGCCAACCTTTTTGGGAGGATGTGAGGAGGATTCCCCTCTCTTTACTCAGGGTCCCTTTTTTCAATTCCTTCTACGGCCTCCAGCATCTGGTTCTCCTTTCACTATGTTTGTTTGGGCCATTTCTTAAGTCGACTGAACTACAAGGTAATCACTAAGCCAAAACAATGGGCAAGAAACCACCCACCACACTGTGAATGGGCCACCTCTCATTTTAATGGCACCTGAGATAATATTCAATAACAAAAATAAAGTATATGTAATGTTAACGCCATAATGTTTATAAATACAACCAAGTGGAGCATCTAGCCTCGCTCAATGCTTCTCCTCCTTTACCCACACCATATCCTTAATCATATTACTGAGAGAACAAATTTTGAAATAGGTCATGGTTCTCCTGAGGGATAAACCCTCAGCCATTTCCTCGGGCTTCCTCCCGAATTGATAAAGAACATCAATTTTTGAAACCAGAATTACCAACAGACACGATGTAGTTGAAAGCCGGTAAGGACGAATATGGAAACTTCCATACCCGTCATACATTCCATCCATCCCACAGAGACGTAGGAGGTTAACTTTTCCATGCATTCCCATACGCTGAAGTAAAATACCATATAAGACTGAAACAGACTCGGAACTATCAGATTCAAGATAGAAGTTATTCCTTTCAACCTTCTTGCTAAATGAACAGACAACAAACAATTGAAATTTCATCCATCCATAGACAGAGACCGAAGACTTACAGAAAATATGCATAGTTTCAGGAATTTGATGCCAGGGATGGGGAGAAAGAAACATAACATACCCTATACCCTTCACCTTGGAGTCGGTGTTGGTTGCTTCCCTATAGATGAGTTTTCTTGCAAAGCATGCACTCGGAGAAGCGCTTAGAGTCTGCCAACCTCACAACATTACAATAAGGTTCCACAAGATTGCATGGAGAGTAAAACGAGGCTCCACCACATGGAGTATACTCTCCATGCATGAGTTTCCGCCCCTTACATCCGATCACAAGTGGCCTCCCATCCTGTTGTACCTTCCCCACTTGCCGCAAGCCTAACATGGCCACCCCATCGCATTAAACATAGTTGATTTCTTGATAGAGGCACTGAGTGGGACAGTTAGCTAGACTACACCCCGATCGAGGTAACTTAGCTAAATATTAAATAACGAGTGTTTCAATAAATAAAATAAAAATTAACTAGTTATTAAATTTGATAAATATTAAATACCATGTTAGAAAAATAATATTTAACTTAGCTAAATATTAAATAACTAGTGTTTCTAAATATTTAACTTAGCTAAATATTAAACACGGATATGTCTTCTTTTCATAGGGTGTCTTAAAGGGTGTACTTTTCTTATTTAATATGAGTTTCCATGTGTCACACATGCAAGTATGTCCAAACACATAGCTAAAAGATCAATGGGTGAATCCGTATGGCACCAAAGAAGTCAAATCACCTCATATCACTCACTGAATCTGATAGACAACAAAGAAGTTAAATCACCTCTGCCCACTAGTTGATCCGTCTGACACCAAAAAATCAAATCAAATCACCTAGATAGGATAAAAAATCTGGATGCCCATGTATGTATGTGGTATGGGTAATTGGTATCTTAAAGGGTGTATTAAATAACCTATAGCCTTGTAAATAAGGCTTTCCCTTTACCATTCACAAATTGTGATAGAGAGACTGATACAAAGACATGCGATGAAGGTGAAAAGACAATGAGTGACAGAAGGCTTTGGATTACGAAATTATCGCAAGTTTTCCGATTCGGCAAAGGAATGGGTTTATTTGTTTGGACATGAGAGGCCCAACTAGCAACATCGACAAGCTGAAGAATGTGCAATGGAGATAACCTCAGCATGCTTCTATCTGACGACACATCGATAAGTCTCAGTTCCCTCTTGCCAGAAAAGTGAATGGAATTTTTTTTGGAGTTGTTTTTAGTGCGAATTTTTGAAAGTTTTTTCATCGGATTTTTCTGGTATAATTTCTCTAAAATTCGGCAAGAATTCATTGAAATCACAAAATTGATGGGCAAACCCTTCACAATAGAAGTGCCCTAAAGGTTTTTCATGGTGCTAAATCCATATATACAGTCAAAAAGCTAGTTTAAATAACACAAATTAGGATTTGACCTCAAATTTTTACACATCACTAATCCTCTCGCTCACCATTATTTTTAATGTCGCAGGAACTTTGTGTTATCAAAATTAAATGGCATATCCTTATCTTACCATTGTGATTTGATTTTGTTATATTATTAGGGTGAACTTTGATTACACTATCATTACACCACTCTCTCCTATGGCCATCAAAATTAAATGCAGTTTAGGTTTTGTAGAAGTTTTGCCATATTGTTAAGGGAGTTGTTTTTAGTGTGATTTTTTGGACTTTCTTGTGCTGGAATCCACTAGAAAAATTTGAGGTGAAATCTTGATGGTTTTTTGACTATATATATGGAGTGAGCACCCTCAAAAACCTCTGGGGCACTTTGATTGTGCAGGGTTATCCATCAAGCTTGGGATTTCAATAATTTTCTGCGGAATTTTAGAGAAATTAAACTAGAAAAACCCAAAAAAAAAACTTCCAAAACATCTCACTAAAAACAACTCTATTGTTAAACTTGAACATTGATTGATTGATTACACGTAAATACGCCCATTCTTCTGTGGCCAAGCATTATCGTGGCCATCAAAATTAAATGCACACTGAATTTTGCAGAAAGAGTGTTTTGTTTATGTGACATTGTTAGCTTGATCTTTGATTAAACATCATTACACTCTCTCTTTGCACGTCAGAGCCTGGAGAAGCAACACCATAGCTACCACTTGCAGAGCATCAGGATTGCTCTCACCATAATGTGCGCACATATTGCGAGTGCTTGTTGAAATACTACTTTCAACTGCAGCACCAATTAAAACAACAAATCTAAACTAGATTTTTCCTTACACGGTGCAGATTTTATTTTTCGGGATCAAGGACATCAAACATTTGAGAACACAAAAATCATGGCAGAGTTGGTAAAAATAGTAAACACCAGGTTTTATTGCGAACATGGAGAATGTACCACAACATCCAGAAATTTCAGGAATTAAACTTATTTGTCTACCACTCCATACCTTCTTTTAATTTCTAGTCTTGTCATAAAAATTTTAAGTAGTTTTTTTTTACAGTACATGTAATGTTTTTTGTTGTTGTTGAATATGCAATGTAATGTAATACGTAGCGGGAAAGAAAAAAAAGGTTTCTTTTTACACACAACAGTGCAGAGACAACGTGTTATTTTTTTTAGCAGAGACAGTGTTTTGTAATGCACAACAGTGCAGACACAGCAGTGTCAATTTGCAGGCAGAGACAGAGTGAAACCTTTGGAAGCGCATCTGAAGCGTTCCTACTGTAATCCCTCTGTTAGAGGAAGTTTTTTTTTTGTAACAATCAGTATTGTTAATGAATACAAAGTTTTTTTTGCGTTGCTGAAACTCTATCTTTAGCAAATAGTTTCTCTGCGTCAAAAACAGAGTGTTGCTGAAACTCCAGTTTCAGCGTTGCTGAAACACCAAGCGTTGCTGAAACACCGTTGACGAAACTCTGTTGCTGAAACACTGTATTCAGCAAACAATTTTTAGTTTCCTGTGTTAAAAACAGAGCATTATTCTCTGTTTGTCTGTTCTGGAATTATCAGAAATTCCCAACAACGCTCACTGGTATGTATTTTCTTCTGGAGCTGTGAGAAAACACCAAGAAGAAATCGTTGAGGAGAAAAAGAGAGAAAACGAGGAGAAACGCAAAGTCAGTGCCTAGAGAATGAAAGAAAAAATAAGTGCAATGCAAGCGGAGAAGAATAAAAGTGTATCTCAATACTTTTGCAGAGAGTGAGAGACCGGGTGGTTTTGGATTCAGTGACTGACCTATTTTGTTACCAGGTAAAGAGAGTGCGAACAACAGTTTCATATAATGGGTTGCTAATATATAGTTCGCGATAGCTTTATTAATTTTTCTGATCAAATTCTCAGCTTCTTTTCTTTGGCTGGAAGTTTTTCTCAGTTTGTTTCGTTTGCTCGCTTTTTTTTTTGGTTTAATTCTGAAATATTATGTTACACAAGATATTATATTATTTGTTTTATATAATATTATTTGTTTTATATAATATATATTGCTGATATTAAAATATTTGAATTATATAATATATATTTTGTTGATATTGAAATATTTTAGTTATGATTTTTCATATTAGAATGTTTATATATACTTTTTTATATTGAGAAATAAAAAATATATATCTATAAGATATAATTGAATTAATAAGATTACAAATTTTTTTCATATTTTAGTTAAATTAATAAAAAGTTTTCTCTATTTCTCAGTATATAAATGTAGATGTCTTTTACTAAAAATACATATTGAAACATTTAATTTACAATCTATATTCAACCTTTTTTTGTTATTAATATATTTTTTTAATAATATATTTCAAATAAAATGAATTAATTATATAATGTCAATAGTTTTATTTTTACATGTTATTTTTTGAACTCTATATTAAATAAAATAGTGAAGACATTATATATCTTCCAAATACTCAATAATATGTTTTATTTTTTAATTATTTTATATTTATATAAGTTAACATACCATTAAAATAAAAATAAAATATTTTATTTATAACTTACATTTATTTTTTGTTATTATTTTTTAATTTATTGATAAAAATATTAATTTATTATAAAAAAGCATCCTTTATATTGTGTTATAAAGTACCTCTAATTACACTAACCAATTTCTAAAATTTATATTTTAATTAAGATCATTATATATTTTATACTTCTGAAAGCTTATATTTTAATTAACAAAATCAAAATAATCGCGTCTGCACATTAGCTAGATCAAATTATTTTAAAACTCAATTGTAGGTTCAGAATCGTTAAAAATTCAACAGTTTAATTGATCTGTGTGCTCAGAATTTAGAGTGGGCATCTGTCTAGTTCGGTCATATTTTTGAATTTCCCCCAAATATTATAAATGAAGCTTCATCTCTTAAATATTTGCTTCCATTTTATTGGATATATTGTATATTGAATAAATCTTCATTCACCAACATAAAAAGCGGAAGTGTGTTTTCCCTAATTTTTGTTTTAAATAAAAATGATATTTTGTTGTTTCTTTGTTAGATTGGTTTTGATTTTTTTTTTTTTATAAATATAAAAATGTTACTAATGGTTTGATATTTGGAATTATTTTTTAATTGTGTAGATGAGTGGGTTGGGATGTGACTGCTTTATTTCACAAATGTGTCAAGGAATATGATGTTTTGTTTTAGGGATGTCTAATCAACATTATGATATTTATTAATTAGTTCGATGGGAAGATAATTGTATCGACAATGGAATATGGTAATTTAGTTGGCCAATGCACCCAAGTGTATGAGGAGTGTGCTGAACAAATCTTTACACATGACATTCAACTCTGGGGTCATTTCAAAGTTCAATATAGGCAATAGAGGCTACCAAAAGTAGCCGATGAAAGGGCAACATGCATTGGGTTTTATGTGCATAAGTTTGAGGGGGTTCTCATAGCTTAAGTCTGTGAGGTGGCAGAGGTAAGCTCATATCACAGAAAATGCTCCTGGAGGGAAGAGAATTGTTTGAAAGGACATCTAAAGGTGGAGGATCCTCGGATTTCTTAGAATATCTTTCCTCTACGTTCAGAGTCAAAGTTTAAAGTTTGGCTCAGGCTCGAGAGGACTATAATTGCACATGTGAAGACTAGAAGATGAGAGCCTTATGTATCTATTCAAACCTTCTGGGAAATTAGAAAATGTGGCAGCAAGAAGCCTAGCCCTGAATGTTTGGGTAGGTTCTTGTCCAGTCATCTGGAAAATATCTTTTCAGCTTATTGGCATTCCTAGCAAATTACGTCAAGCTTTATTTAGAAATTTGATTGTTTGCAATTCATGTTTCTATGCTTTGGTTGTTTTCCTCAGTGTTGTTTCCTTCCCAAATTATGGGAGATGGTATCAAATTTTCCTTTCGTAGTTGGGTTTACAAGGTGGTTGTAGATAGAAAAGGATTTTGGCGGGTCAAAAAACTGGGTTTTGGCTATGGAAGGGAGATCGTCCTTTTTGTCTCCCTAGGTGGCTTGCCCCTCCTGCAATTGGAGCCTTGTTCTCAAACAATTAAAGAGCTCAAGGAAGTACCTTCCAAAAAATGTAGTAGATCCAAAGTTTGAGGTGCATTCCAATGGAATTGGGGAGAACATTAAATACATGAGATATCATGCTTTAATCAAAAAATTTCTAGGCATTTGGCCTTCAGGAAAAAAATGTAGCTTACTAGATTGCACCCAAGTGGAAGCCAAAGGGATGGCGCTGGGGGCAAAAGGATTTTTCACTATTATATTCTCCAATGTTGAAGATCACATGAGCGTTTTAAAAAATGGCCCATAATTCTTCACCTCTGTAGGATTATATATTAGGTTTTGGGCTAAAATAATTTTTTTGGACAAAGAGGATTTTATGAATGCCCCAGTTTGAATCCACATGTACTCATTTCCAAGAGAATTATAAGATGAAGAAATATTAGCAGTCATAAAAAATTCTTTGGATCATTTTTTTAGTGTCTCAAAACCAACTAAACAAGAAAGATACATATCTTATGTTCGCATATACATATATATGAATATCTCAGAGCCCTTATCCGTCTTCAAATTTTCCAAGGCAATATTCTCAAGACATGATTTAAATAGTTATCGAGCTCAAGAAAGTACCCTTCCAACAAAGGTAGCAGATCCAAAGTATGAGGTGCATTCCAATTGAATTGGGTGGTAAATTAAATACATGAGATATCATGCTTTAATCAACAAATTTCTAGGCATTTTGACCTAGGAAAAAATATTCTCCACTGTGGAAGATCGCATGAGGTTTTTCCAAAATGGACCATACTTCTTCAAATTTGTAGGATTATATCTTAGGTTTTGGACAGATATTTTTTCTGAACAAAAAATATTTTATGCCAACCCAGTTTGGATCCACATGTACTCCTTTCCTAGACAATTCTAAAATGAAAAAATATTAACTGGGATAAAAAATACTTTAAATAATTTTGTTAGTATCTCTAAAACACTAAATAAAAGACATACATATCTTACATTCACATATACATATATATGAATATCTCACCGTCTCTATCTATTTTCAAAATTTCCAAAAATATCTTCATAATATACAAATTCGAATTTCTTGATAGAGATTCAACTAAACGAAATATTCACATGCCAACAACATTGTTTTGCATCATTTTTTCGTTACATTAATACTAAGACGCTTTAAAATAGTAGTGTGTAAGAGGTACGTGTAACGAATGTTGTCTTCATGCAGACAACCCAGTGAATCTTTGACCGTTCCTCCCACAAACTTTTGTACGATGCACTGCAATATTTGGGTACATGATTGAAAATTTTACTGTCAAGCTATCTAACATGGAAATGGATCACGGCAATTTGGGTTACAGTCTTGAAATGAATTTTTTATGATAGAGATTCATCAATGCAATATATTTGGGTACAGGGTTGAAATTTGAATGCCAAATTTATTTTGGTTATAATTATTTCACAAAATGTTTGTGAAATTATTTGCTAAAATGTTATTAGTTTGTTTAGAGTAAAGAAAAATGGCATATTCTGGAAATGGAATGCAATATTTGGATACATGGACTGTTAAATTGTTCATTATAGAAATGGTTCAATACAATATTGGGTGTAGTCTTGAAATGAGTTTCAAATTGTCTATTATGAAAATGCATCAATGCAATATTTGGATATAGGGTTGAAATTTGATTTCAAATAAGGTTATTTTAATAAGGGATGATTTCAAATATATTTTATTATAATTATTTGAAAAAATGCTGATTATTTGATAAGATGTTAATTTGTGTAGAGAAATATTTCAAAACTTTGAGATTAAAAATGATTAGCAAAATGTGGAAGATGCTAAAAAGAGAGACAAAATGTGAAAGGAGATGTTAACCTCCAAATGTGTTATTATTGCATTGATGAGAATAGACATACAAAATATGAAAGGAAACACTAACCTCCAATTATGTTATTATTGCATTGATGAGAATAGACTTACATAACATACAAAAGTGTCTTTTAGTTTCATCTTCCAAAATAAGCTCTTATTCTAAATATTCATATCTTCTTTTATTTACATTTACTAAACAACCACATTTATAAATATTGTTGATATACTCTATTTATTTATCAATTTATTGCTACATTATTTCTCATCTCAACCATTTAAAAATAATATATCAAAACTATATTCTTCATTTCAATAATCTCAAAATAATATATCAAAAATTATATAATCATATATATATTATAAAACAAAATTATTTTTTAATAAATTATTATAATTTTTTTTAATATATAATTTTTCTATTAATAATAACCGATAATATTTAAAATACAATAATAATAAATCAAAAGATATATAATGACTTACCTCTAGAGAGGCATTACCATGTTTATCACATGTAAAGAAAATAAAATTTTAATCACTCAAAATTAATGTGAGAAAATAATTATAACAATCAGTCACCATATGTTTTCCAAAAAAGAAATTCAAAAACAATTTTTATAAAAAAAATTGTTTTATTTTTTAATTTAAAATAGAAATAAAGTTAAATGAAATTTAACAAGCAAATTATTATTAATATATATATTTTTATATAATATAAATAAAAGTTTTATTATTAATATATATTTTTGTATAATATAAATAAAAGTTTAGGAAGGGTAATTTGAGTGGCTAGAGTAATTTGTATGGTTGAAACTCTAGGTCATAATGCTTTGTTTAATTTTATTAAAATTGTTAAAAATTAAAATTAAATTTTGAAGTTAGTTTTTTATTGAATTTATTTTTCTGTATTGAAAATATGGTTATGATTAGTTATCTCATGTATAAAAAATAAGTTAAACTATATGGAATCTAAGAGGTTCTTCAAAATTGTTTTTAGCTCTAGTCAAAATTTCCATCTCGGGCTCAACTGAGGTTGTCATGAGGATGCCCAGTCTTAACTAGACAATTGGGGATAAAGGAAGAGATCATCTTGGAGAATAAGGATAATATTAAAAATATTCTTACTTCCAAATTTAAGGATGAGTTGTGGGATGATAAAGAGTTACAAGAAAAAATAAGCTATAGTATTGTAAGGAGGTGGTCAAGCCAAATCTTGATAACCAAAATTATCTTTCTAATGAGTTGTGGGATGATAAAGAGTTACAAGAAAAAATAAGCTATAGTATTATAAGGAATTGATCAAGCAAAATATTGATAACCACAATTATCTTTCTATATTGTCTAGTAATAAGAAGAAAATGAACATTGGCAAGATAAGAACTAATTCTCATGAGTTCCAAAGTGAATGTGGAATGATAAAGAGTTACAAGAAAAAATAGGCTATAGTATTATAAGGAGTTGATTAAGCCAAATCTTGATAACCAGAATTATATATTGTCTAGTAATAAGAAGAAATGAACATTGGCAAGATAAGAACTAATTCTCATGAGTTCCAAAGTGAACCCTACAGTTGGTCAGTGACCAAAACACCTTGGGAAGAAATAGTTTGTCACATTTGGGATACTAAGAGGATTGAAGTTGAAATAAATTTTCTCTTGGATTCCCTACCTCTTACTCACATTTTTGAATTGTTAAGTCAAGAAAACTATGGTGATATAATAACGCTCCTCTCACTTGTTTTTTAATCATAGAAATACAATATTAAAGAATCTCAACTAATCTCTTACTTTCTTAAGATCCCATAAACCATATTAGTCTTAGTAAGACATTAATTATCATCAATGTTATTATCAAAAAAATAAATTTATAAAATATTTATCTAAATTCTTATTTTCTATTTAAAAAAATGGAAAATACACCCACTGTTTTTAAATTTTATGAATTCAATATACATGACAAAATTCAAGCAAATATTGGAGACATAAGATTTTTTTTGGAAGATATAGAAATATGAAGAAAGAGACAAAGCTAGACTTTAGAATATGCAAATGAGATTTTAATTTGTTTGAATTTTTAACCATTGTAATATACAACAGAATCGATGACTTCACATCAAGGAGTGCCTTAATAAAGCACCTGATCACTGTCTATCCAAAACCCCGTGGACAACATTAAGGCTATTTTGATTATATTGTAATTAAAATATAGATTTTAATAATTAGTTATATAAATAAATATAATGATTTGAGTTATCTCATTGTCACAACTAATTAATTATAATTAAAAAAAATTAATATCTAATATTTATTATGATTTTGAAATTTATTAAACATATAATATTTATTATAATTTTAAAATTTATTAATTTATAATTTAAAATTCAAGGAATTTTTTAACTTACATATAAACTTTGTTACCTAATAATATGTGAGATGCTCAAAATTCCATAACTCATATTGATATGATATTTATCTTATAATTAATCAATTTTATGAAAAGAATAAAAATAGTATAACTACTTTAAAATGAATGTTAATTTTTAATTTATGACTATTGCTAAAAATATTTAAGAGTAATGCACCTAATCAAATTCCATAACTCATGTTCATATGATATTTATTTTTATTTTTTATTCAATCGATTTAATTAAAAGAACAAAAAAAATATAACTATTTTAAAATAAATCTCAACTTTTGATTTATGACTACTAAAAATATCTTACAATATTAAGTAGAATTTAAATTACTAACATCCACTTAATAATTTCTAATAGTTAAAATAAAGTTCTCTATTTTTTTCAGAGAAAAAAACCTTCATGGATTATATTAAGAGAATATAAAGATCTGAATTACATAACATTGATGGGGGACAAAAGAGGTGCCCAGAAACAGATAGAAAAAAAGGGCAGATTTTCCGGGAACTCCAAAACTAGAACCCAAAAAAACAACCGTCACATCATATCAGATCCTTTCCGATTGTTTCAGACCATTCAGCCATGGAAGAAGAAAGAAAACACTGTGAGATAACATGATTATTCACATTTCAGTAGCGAGCTCGCAAGCCTTGCCCTGGAAAAGAGTCACATTCGATTGATACTGAAGTCCTGGATCAGACTTTTTTGACTGATTATCGGCCTATTGCAAAGAGTCATGACATGCCATAATGCACTGCAAAATTGAGTTCAGAGGCCCCTTTGATTCTTGAAATATATGAGCATTTCTCCATTTCCACAAGAACCAGCAGGCAATGATAAACAATGATCGCCATGATAAACTCTGCTCGCTCCACCACTTAAAACCATCCTGTACAGAAGAAAAGATACGGTAAGGAAAACCAAAAGACAAAGATAGATTGTACCAGATACGAAGAGACGAAGCACATTGGAAGAACATATGTAAATTTGTCTCCTCTACGTTATGGCACATGGCACATCTACTCGGACCATGCCAGTTTTTCTTTTGAAGGACCTCCCAGGTTAGATTCCTGTTTCTGAAGACCAGCCAAGAGAATAAAATCATTTTAAGAGGGCATCCAGCTTTCCAGAAGCTAGGAGGGAAGAGCAGATCGGAACTACAAGGATGGGTAGAAAGCATTAATGCATAGATATCCTTTACACGAAAAGGCTGAGTTGCTTTCGGAAGAGACCAAACTAGAACATCCATGGAACCAGAACAGTGAATCCCCAAGCTATTAAGTTTCTGTTTTACAGAGATCCATAGAGGACGCAGCGAAAGAGGAATGTGCAGGTCCTCCCCATCCTTCCATACAGGAATAGAGTGAGACCATGATTTGATCAATTTGTCCCACGTGAAGCATCCCTTTGAATGAAAGAAACAAACCAACGGGGGAGAGAAGGAGATGTCTTGTCCGTTTAAAATAGAATCGAAACCTATGAGCATGCTAGATCCCGAGAATAAGTTCCATCTTAAATTTCCCAAGAAAAAAGGCTGAATTTTCCTGAGACTTAGCCAAATTGACGAGCCCTTCCTTATGCCAATGGATCTCCTTCTGTACCAGTACTCTAAGCTCTTGCCTTTTAAGTATTTCATTTTAATAACCTTGCTCCACGGACCATCTCCAAAAATACCTCTGTGAAAAGACTTGCAAAGGAGAGCTTTCCCGAAAGGGCGCATGTCTAAAAGACCCCAACCACCTGCCTTCTTCGGCTTTGATATAGAAGCCAACTTGACTAAATGAAACTTTCTCTGTATTGCTTGTCCTCCCCAGAGGAAATTGGCAGCCAAGCAGTTCATTCTGTTGATGATACTTGCAAGAAGGAAAAAGATGTGTGCCCAGTAAACTGCCAATTGTGATAGAATTGCCTGCACTAAAATTAACCTACCAGCTAAAGAAAGAAATCTTGACTCCCAGCCTGAAATTTTTTTATAGAATCGGTCCCTTGATATGAAAGAGTTTAGAATGGGCTTCATCCTTTCAGCAATGATTTTAGATATGGTTTTGAACAATATATTACATAGTGAAATAGGCTTGTAATCATGGAATGAGTCTGATCGTTCCTTTTTAGGAATAAGAGCAATCAGTGTGGAAAAAATGGCACTGTGAATACTACCTGCCATTCGGGAAGCCTCCACCATCCCCAGCAGATCCGCTTTGAAAAAGATCATAGAAGTGAGAGAAGAATTCAATTGGCCATTCAGCAGATCCAAAATAAAATTCTCTATACCATATTCCACACTAAACAATCTTATTAAATAAATTACACTTAACAAACATTCCGCACTAAACAATCCTATTAAATAAATTACACTTAACAAACCAAAAAATAAAGTAAATTACACTTAACAAACCAAAAACAAACCTAAAGCATATAACACTTACTTTCAAAACCATCTCTAAATTTGGTTGTTGTTTCCAATTCCTTTTTTTCAAAAAAAATAAAATAAAAAAAATTTCCAATTTACGAGAAAAGAAAATAAATAAAAGATTTTTGTAAGTAAAACTTAAATAAATCTTATGTGTAACAAAATCTTGCAAGCTAAGGCAACACGCTAAGAATTTCATGGGACAAATTAATAAAGTTATTTGCGAACTGTATATATTATTACCAAACACATATCCAATATAATTGTAGCAGGTACAAGATACATAGTTATCGAAAGTTATATATTCGCATATACATCACATGGTTATCAAAAAAACTGTATATATTATTACCAAGCACATATCCAATATAATTGTAACAGTTACAAGATACATAGTTATCAAAAATTATATATTCGCATATACATTACATGGTTATCAAAAACTATATATTAACTGCCCATCATATGAAAATGTGAGCCCTCTTGATCACTGGTAAAAGATGGATTCAACATATATATAAAAACTCGTAAAAGATGGCTTCCACATATATTAAAAATAACTTCCACGTACGTGTTACTTTGTGTTTTCTTATAATGCCTAAGTGAATGTGTGGTGTTTGAGCGCAGATACAAAAGCAATGCAAAAATAAGAATGAAATAAGAATGAGTTAGTTTGTAATCACATATAAATCAAAGAAAAAAAAGATGGTTAGTTTTAATTTTTTATATGCACGTTTTCATATCTATGTGTATATATAGAAAATGGCTTCTGTATATGTACAATTTTCGTATATATACATATACGGAAGATGGATTCTGTTAATGTGAAACTTCTATATATATATGCATATATGAAATTCACAACTTCTATATTTATTCATATATACGAAACATGACTTACATATATATGCAACGTATGTATATAAATGTGCATGTGAGGAAGTCATCTTTTGAATATATGTGCATATACAAAATATGATTTTCACATATATGTGCATATTCGGAATATGGCTTCCATATATGCACAAATTATATATATGTGCGTATTTGGAAGATGAATTCTATATATGTGCAACTTCCATATATATGTGCATATACAGAAGCTGAATTTCGTATATGTGCAACATATCTATGAAAGACATCTTCAGTATATTCACAACACATATGTGCTTTGTACATGTGCATATATAGAAGATGACTTCGGTATATGTGAAACTTCCATAAATATGCACATATGTGTGCATATACGAAAGATGGCTTATGTATATGCAACACACATATATGAAAGTTTCATATACAAAAGATGACTTCCACATATGTGTGATTATGTGTTGCACATATACATAAGATGATTATACACACATATATATGGAATACATATTTTGTATATATGCGCATATACCGAAGTCGTCTTATGTATACGAACCACACATGTATATGGAAGATGGCTTCTCTCACTTGCTGGTAATACTCATTCCACTACATTTTTTTTTTAATATTTTTTTGAATTTTGACCTTGCAAGTATTGATGGTTGTCACATGAGTCACTTGTAGCCTTCTGGTAAGTGCATCTGCTACTTTGTTTTCCTTTCCTTTAATGCACTTTATTTCAAAATCAAGTTCTCTAATCAAGGATAGAAACCTTACCTATCTAACATTCATCTTGGTTTGATCAAATACATACTTTATCCCCCATGATATGACATCAAGGTAAAATTTCTTCCCGGCAAATAGTGCTTCCACACTTCTAATGTATGCACCATAGTTGCTAATTTCAAGTTATTAGTGACACAATTTTTCTCATGCACCTTCAAATTCATTTAATCATAATAAACCACTTGTCCTTATTGCATTAGGACTCCACCAAACCCTTGCTTACAAGAATTCATGCACACCAGAGTGTCTTCAAGGTATGTTATTCTCAATATTGGTGTGTGTGAAACTATTTCAATTTAATTCATTTTCTGTGATTATATCAAATATTTGATAAATTGTAAATGAAATTCTAGTAATATCCAACCAAAATAAATAAGTATCTAACTTCTTTCACATTCTAAGGATTAAACCACTCCCTAAATGGCTTTAATCTTCTCTAAATATACTGCCACTCCTTCGTTAGAAACAATATATCCCAAATACTAAACCTGTGACTCGAAAAATTCACACTTTATCATTGGAATATTGGCCCCTCCTTCCTTAGAAACAATATGTCACCAACACTAAACCTGTGACTCGAAAAATTCACACTTTATCATTGGAATATTGGCCCCTCAGAACTCTGACGATGCAGTAAACACTTTATCATTGGAATATTAAAAAGGCCAATTTTTCTAATCAGCCATTTCATTTTAACTGATCACTTTCTAGTCGCTCCATCAGTCATCTGGATAACGAACACATTAAACAAATACAAGGAATAACTTCTTAAGTTTTGACTATAACCATGTCGATGTTGCTTATCCCAGATCGAGAGTTAACTGGACTTGAATTAGCCTGAATTGTTAATCTCAAGATTTTAATGAGATAAGTATACCCAAGATGAACATTAAAATTTTAAAAGATATATAGTAAGTAGGAAGAAACTGTATCACTCGTGTCCACAGACAAATTCAGTGATTGAAGATTGCAATGAGAGAGAGTGCCTATAGTTTTATTTTTTTTTCTTTTATATACGTAGGTATTTAAAAAATATTCATATAATTTTTCTACATGTGTAATAAAGGTGAATGTTGACAGACCCCTATATTGGAATATCGAGCACTTCTCAGAAAAATGGAACGGAAATTAATTTTTTTAATAATTTTATTAAATACTTAAAAAATAATATATAATTTTTTATTATTGAATTCTATCAATGTGTATATAAATTTTTAATATGTGATTAGCTATGAGTCATAAAGTTATACACTCATAAGCAAATTACAAGGCTCTTGAAGTTATTCGAGGGGAGAGAACTCATTGTTATATATAATTTATCAAAATATTGGTAAAAATATTTGAATCTATGTATTTAGATATATATAAATTTAGTTATATATTTTTATTTAGAAATAATTTAGATTTATTCAAAATCATTATTAATAATGTTTATATTGGAGATTTTGGCAGATTTTAATTATATGCATTTAGTGGTGGTAGATTTTGTTAGTGACTAGATAATTTTCTATTTTTGGTGTTACATTTTTTGAGTACATTTTTGAATTTTCAAAAACAATTGTTAGTTTACACTGTTGTGTTGTGGTGGGAAGAAACATCAAAATTTGTGGGAAGAAACATCAAAATTTTAATCATTAATCTAGTGGTAGAAAATAAAGAGCATTCTTATTTATATTGCTAATTAACTAAATATTCAGCAATCAAACACGCATAGACACTGTTAATTATTTAACCACACCTATATCCATATTATCTGCAAATGAATAGTTCAGATAGAATGGAACTTCCAATTGATCGTGACACTTGGCGTCCTATGGATGAAGACATGTACACTCTAGATGTTCATCAATTTTATTCTGAGAATGAAGCTTCTCATTCTGATAATCTTAATTCTGAGGATGAATCTTATAAGGATCATATCACTTTCTATCAAATAGAGACAGGTTTAACTGATGCTATTCAAACAGGCATAGGTCAATTAAATGGTCAATTAAATGGTCTTACTATCACACTCGGAGTTATGGATTTTCAGTTCATGGGAGGTAGTATGGGCTCTGTAGTAGGTGAGAAAATAACCCGTCTGATCGAGCGCCAGCGCGAACTGCTAGTTTTCAGACACAGGGTATTCATCCCAATTATTATGGGCGTATTTGTCCAATCGATACGTCCGAAGGAATGAATGCTGGACTTGTTGCATCAATATCTATTCATGCAAAGATTGGTGATTGTGGTTCTTTACAAAGTCCATTCTATAAGATCTCCGAGAGATCGAGATAAGAACATATGGTTTATCTACTACCCGGAGAAGATGAGGATGAATACTATCGGATAGCTACGGGAAATTCTTTGGCGTTAAATCAAGGAATTCAAGATGAACAAATTACTCCAGCTCGATACCGACAAGAATTTATAGTTATTGCATGGGAACAAATCCATTTCAAAAGTATTTTTCCTTTCCAATATTTTTCTGTTGGAGTTTCCCTTATTCCTTTCTCGAACATAATGATGCGAATCGCGCTCTAATGGGTTCTAATATGCAGCGTCAAGCAGTTTCACTTTTTCGACCCGAGAAGTGCATTGCCGGAACTGGGTTGGAAGGTCAAGCAGCTCTAGATTCAGGAAGTGTAGCTATAGCTACACAAGAGGGAAGGATCGAGTATATCGATGCTGTAAATATAACTTCATCGATTAATGGAGACACGGTTAATTATTTAACCACACCCATATCCATCTGATTATTAAATATTCCGAAAATCAACCATCAAAATAAGCTCGAAAAAAATACTTAATAATATCTTTCATAAACCTATACTCGATTTTGTCGCCAGGTGCTTGAATTATTCATTCACCAGTTTGAGAGGGCGCGGATCCTTGTGATGAGCGTATAAGATGTGGACATGAAAACTATATGCATCACTGCATGATTACCGGATTATTTAATTAACAGAGTTCAATGTATAAAATAAAGTTTTGCCGATTTTAACATATTACCCTCTGAACAGATTGCCATGTAGAAAGTTTAATTCTATCAAATTACCTCTCTTTTACTATTTAGTTAGGTTTGTCAAATTTTATTACCGATGTTCTAAATACGAAATATAGTTTTACATATTACATTATTAATAGATTTCAGTGTATAAAGTCAAGCTTATCAAATTAATCTTTTACTATTTAGGCTAAGGTGGCATAGAAAAGCACCCATCTAATAATATCGACTAATGCAACAGATTAATAAATCTAACATAGTTCAATGCATAAAGCCTCTCTTCTTTATAACTCAATATTATCGTTGGCTTCGAATAGATTAAGGATTTAAACTTTCGATAACAATAATGATTTGGGTATATCAATTCTGAGCATGATTAATTTTTTTTTTACAACTTTTAACATTGCTCAAATTTTATTAGAATATATATATATAATCATGTGTTATGTCGATAAGAGATTTAAATCTTTCTGATTTATTTGTGTTTTTCTCGGACATAAATAAACACTTTAATTGTGCCTCCTGAAGGGACATAAATAAATAATTAGTAATCATAACAATATGAATCAAGTGGTTGCTAATTCATATATATAATATATAGAGTACAGGTCCTGAAAAAAACCATTTATAAAATACATAAATTCCATATAATTTATCTCAAATTATCAAAAAAAATCATAGATATCTATATATATAAAAACAAAATTCTATGGCAAAATTCTAAGTTGCGGCAGCTCAGGCAAAGAATAAAATTTCATTAAATTTGAGATTTTAGTTTAGAATTTTGTGTTATTTTTTATACTAAGATGAATAATGAACATGTAAAACTCCTAACAAACTTAAAAAAATAAATAGAAAATAAAAAATTTAATTAACTTGAAAACACCTTAAAAAACGTCTTCTTAGCTCCTCTCATTATACCGAAAGAAAAATACATAAAATTCCATGTAATAAATACGAAAACATCTATCATATGTATAAAAAAATAGTTAAAAACAAAATTCCCCGGAATCAATCTCCGCACCATCAAAAAATTCATAGAGTTTAGGACCCTCCCTGCACGGAGGGACAAAACTTATTTCTATAGATCAATGGCTTTCATCAAGAATTGTATGAAATCTGAAACCCGATCAAATGAAAGAAATTATTTCAATAAGAGAGAGGAAAGGTTCTTAAAGGTCCTACGGGCGAGACGCATGTATTCGACCCAAATTTTTCTTAAGAGCCCAATGGATGACCAACTTAGGGTCCTAAGTCACTTGAAGTTTACTCACACCTTTATGTAAAGCAATATCAATAAGAGTTTTAAGGCTATAAATTCAACTCTATTTGGTAACTCTCTATATATATTCAATTTTATTTGGTAATGCTTTTTTAGGGATGTTTAAAATGAAAAAAAATGCTTTTTGATATGGATTACAAAAGCCTCAATTCAACAAAAAAATTCTTATAAGATTAAAAAGCACAGCTCCACCCCCACAAATAAAAGAGTAAAAAAAAATTAACTACATCAAAATTAAGAGCAAGAATAATCTAAGATTTAGGGATTTTTTTTCATGAGATCCATTCGTAATACTTTTAAGACTAAAATTAGTATATACTAAAATCGCTTCAAATGTTTTAAACATAATTTTATTTTTTCAATAGCTTTATATGATATATATAATTTTTTAAAATAATATATAAAATATTTTACATAACATGTGTATTGAGCAATTTTATTAGCATACATTAAAATGGTTTTTTGGTTATTAATATATTTTTAACTATACATTAATATTAATTCATATTAAAATATTTTATTCATAACTCATATTGGACATTTTATTATATACAACATTAAAATATTTTATTTTAACTTTTTTTTTGTATATATATATATATACTAAGTTGATATGGACATAAATTAGTTAATATAGATTTTCAAATAGTTTATTTAAATCATATGTTAAAATATTTTTAAAAACTATAAGGTTTAAACATTTTACTCACATGTTTTTTATTTACTTCTAATTACATTACTCACATGTTTTTTATTTACTTCTAATTACTTTACATAAAATTTTGTTAGGTTATATAGACAACTAATTAAACATGCATCACATTTTGTTTTTTATTTACTTCTAATTACTTTACATAAAATTTTGTTAGGTTATATAGACAACTAATTAAACATGCATCACATTTTTTTTAATTGGAGAATATTTTTTGTCTATTTAGAGAATATTTTATTTTTATTTTAAAAAAGCAGTGTCAACTCCAATTAACAATTTAACCTTAAATCATATTTTTCCTCCATACACCGTAACAATTAATTAAATAAATATATTTTAAAATTAAAAATTTCAAATTAATTAAACAAATATATTTTGAAATTTCAAATTTCAAATTAATTAACCAAATATTTTTTTTTTTAATTAGAAAATTCAATTAATTTTTCAATAAAAAGACGAAAAAAATTGTTTTAATATTTCTCAAATACTAAAATTAATGGGATATTTTATAAAACTGTGAAAGACAATTAGATAAATTACATTAAAGGACCCACGAACAAAGTGATTACTCTATTTTCTCTCTTATACAGAAAGAGATTAATAAATATATTATTATTCTTTTATGAATATATCATTTTTATATCATATTACGATTAAATATACAAGTTTATTTTTATATATAATTATTAATAAATATATTATTATTCTTTTATGAATATATCATTTTTATATCATATTACGATTAAATATACAAGTTTATTTTTATATATAATTATTTGGTCAACATTTGTAGCTTTCGTGCATAGATTTGGCTACCTATCACTTTAGAATATTTATTAACGTAACTTCGTTTAATTTAAATTTAAGAAAAAAATAAATAAATATAAGTTGGTTTATCATGCTAAAATAAAAATTTAGATAAAGTAAATTATTTACTTTGGTGATTAAGTTTAAATGTTAGATTTTTACCATTTGAGATCACTGTTAGGGTTAGGATTAGGGTTTTGACTCAATGTAAAAATTATAAAGGTAAAATTGAGGTCAGGAGAAAGACACAACAACATCACTTCAAATGTAATGAGGTGGGTGATCAGCTTTGTAGTTTGTATTTTCTTTTTGGACCATTATCCTTGATACACCAGAGTAAGTAAGTTCTGTAATTAATTTATTAATAAAGAATTGTTCTGTATTTTCTTTTTGGACCATTATCCTTGATACACGAGAGTAAGTAAGTTCTGTAATTAATTTATTAATAAAGAATTGTTCGTTGGGCAAGAATCTATTTATGTGTATATGATTTAGATCAAGTAATTTTGCTTCCAATATATTGTGTGTCAGGAATCTCGTTTTCAATTAATAATTGTGGGAAACGAAATACTCTGGGTTCAGAAATTCTAATATATTATTCAATAATAATATAAGTATGCATTTTAATAATTAATAATGATAATAATTTAATTTTAAAATTATAAATTAGATATTAAATATATTAAATCAAAGTATGAAACCCCTTATAACTTATTTTTTTTAATAAGATACTATATTCTTTTTAAATATGAACATGTTATCTTTAAAAAAATATATGTTATTTTTTTTTTATTAAAGATGGTTAGCAATTTGTATGATTTAATAATAAAAATATAAAATATTATTTATGTGGCTAGCCACTTACAACTAGGAGTAGGGAAACTAGACCAATAGCATAGGAATGTTAACCTTAGCCATATAACTAGATCAAAATTGATGTCACAACACAACCACATAAACTTAAAAGTCTATTGATGTCTAGAAATTGACTATGTGAGACTAACACTTTTCTATTTAGAGGAAAATATACAAAAAAACAAAAATATAAACATTTAGCTAGTAGGAGAATTTACCTCAATGGGTCATGAGCCTCCATTTCCTCTTCAAAGTTGGAGAACTTTGGGTGAGCTATTTTGTATTTCAACGTGGAGACTTTGGAGTTTATACTCTTCAATTGGAACTATTTTTTTTTCCAACATGGATACTTTGGAATTTAGACTCTTTAATTGGAGCTATTCATCATTAATGTAGAGTAGAATTTGACTTTACAACATTCTATTAACACTTTCCCTTTTGTTGCTTTCATCTAGAGTCTTCAATTGGAGCTATTTTGTTTTCCAACATGGAGACTTTGGAATTTAGACTCTTCAGTTGGAGCTATACATCATTAATGCAGAGTAGAATTTCAGTTTACAACATTCTATTAACACTTTCTCTTTTGTTGTTTTCATCTGCCATTACAAATCTATATTTTGGGTGTATTTTTTTTTTTTGGTGCAACTATTCCTTGTATTCAGAACACCACTTTTCTCAACTTACATATTGGAGAGAATGTCCTTTCCACTTAGTCCTCCCATTTAACATTTATTATCTCCCTAATAATTGAAGATGGAACTCCCCAAAAAGACCACTATGGATCTTTCTACATTTAGTTAGGCTTGCAAGGAGGGTGCCTTTTGACATGATGGCCTTTGTCACTTGAAGGAATATTAACCATTTGCATGACTCACTAGGGAAAAATTACCTTGAATCGGTAAAAGGGAGGAGGGGAGATGATGTAAGCAGTAATGAAGAGTTTAGAATTAAAAGGAGCTTGAGAATGATAGGAAAGAGGAGGGGACCATAATTAGAGGGAGGTGACAACATAAAAATAAGGAAGTTTAAAAACAATGGATCTCACCCCTTATGTTTTGGGAGAACCTTGATGTGGAGCAAGAGAAGAACCGAGAGAAGCTTGTAAAATTGAAAAAAAAGTAACAGTTACCAAAAAGCCATCATCTTTGAGACCATTAGAAACGATGCTATAGTCGCGACCGTGACTAAGGGCCACAGAGATTCAGATTATTAGATTGTTTTATTGTGAGAGGAAACATCAAAATCTTAGCCACTAAACAACTTAGTTATGGAAAAAATCAAATGAATCTTACATGAACTCCACACTCGATTTGGTAAGTGACTCATTAACTCCTAACAAATTATGGACAAAGGAAGCTATTAAGGAAATTGCCAACTGAATCAGAAAGTTGTATTATGTAGATTTTGTAGTGACTACAACCACCCTCTAAAAATTTTCCTTAACCTGTTTTGGAGGCTCCCTTCCAACCTTCACAGCAACTTGCCTTGCTTCTTTATGTTCACAAGCTTCAGTTTATTTCTTGCACAAAGGTAGCCTATCGATCACAGTTTGATCCATTCCCCTCACAAGTTGTTCACCCGAACTTGGTCCAGCTGCAGGCTGAGCAACTTCCCCTTGAAAATTACGCTTTTCTAGAGGGAAACTAGCCTTCCCTCCAAGAATTTTGCAATCCTCTCTGATAGCCTGATGGGCTCCAGGATTGCGCAATCCTGCTATCCAACCCTCCCAACAAGATTTGCACAAATTTTCCTAGCAACAAATTGTTCAGCCCAGGATTTATGCAAATCTAGGCAGCAGTCAACTGCTTTGCCGAGAAATTGTGCAAATCTCCTGGGCAGCCAACCCAGCTCCCAGCCAAAAATGTGCATTTTTCTCCAGTAGGTGTGCAGTCTCTTGGATGTGCAACTGAGTTAACTGGTTCCCTCCGGGACTGAGCAAAACAGACTTGCATGCATAGGTTGCTTCTCCCAAGGCAGCATGCAAAGGCATCCCTTGTTTCAAGGATCTATGTTTAACAGTTGGAGGTTGCATGCAAGGAGAAATTCTGAAACCTCTCACCAAGTGTCGCTTCCCCTAGATTTGTGGCATGCGCATCGCGACCTCGATGTTATCAAAACTCATCAACCAGACGCTGCAGATCTTGTCCCTCGGATCAACCTTGTAACTCTGACATCCCACATCACATCTAGGAGCAGTCGACACATTCAGCTTAGTTGTTTTGGGGTAAGCCCGCTTCCCATGCCTTGTGCTGCATTTCTATTGCTTTTTGTGTTTTCACTTGTGGGAGTACTTTTTTCTTGATTTATTTGAACGCTTGATGTCGTTTACATATATACTAGCTTGTCCTAGATATGTTTCAATTTTTGTTGTTATCTCATTGTTGTCACATGCATGAAACTGTTTTTGCACAAATGTTCGCCCAACCAGTGAATTGCCTCACCCACATGCATGTTGATCTGTTTTTTGAATCTTTCATTCATGTTTTGCATGCACTATTAATCACTTCTGCTATCACTTAGTGTCACCATGCATTCACTGACTTACTTGCTTTCAGTTGCCCATCAGCGAGTCGGGCCAACCTTGGCCCGGACTATGCCTTCACCAAGGCTGCATTGCACAATATGGGGAAGGAAGGCTCACCTTCCTCTCAAGATTTGTGCATTACTACCCAGCTCTGGCCTCCACGACTATTTTGCGCATTTTTGGAGTGTTAGCCTCCTGTTGCAACAGGTTTCATATTTCATGATTGACATTTTTACATGCCAAATATGTCATCTTTCTTGCAGCAAGGTTCCATATTTCCAGAGAAGAAAACCAGAGAAGAAGTAATAGAGTATGCCAATTCAAATGTTACTGTTGTTTCCAATTTTGATGAGTTGTTCCAGTTTTGAAGAAGTTCTTAAAGGGAGGTCCAGACCGTCTAATCCTGGCTTCCCTAGGTTTCAATTTCCTGTTTTAGAATATAGAGAATGACATCTGTCCAAACAGTTTAATCTTGGCAGATTTGTAGATAGGTAGAGAATCAAAGGGACCCAACTGTTTAATCTGGGCCCTGGCAGAAATAAGTGCAGATCTAGATAGGAAAATTCAAAAGAAAAATTGTGAATCTGGGTCTGCAAGTCCAAGTGCACCCAAAATAAAAAGAAGAAAAAATGTTAGGACAGTAGGCTGGGTAGGTAGCTTTGATGTGGCAGAATCATGACTAGTGATCAATTTTGTATTCCACAATGTCTTATCTTTTCTGATCACAGTTATCAGGCAGTTTTGCAGTTTCATGAAGGTACTCAGGCTGAAGATTCATTAACATCCCCCTCTTCTCATTTCCCCCCCAAGTCACTTACTAACATCCCCCGAGAGGTCAAGATCTGCTTGAGCCTCTCAGTCACATCGTTTCCATGACATGTGCCTTGGTAAGGATCTCCTTCACTCAAGGACTGCTCACTCATCATCTGTGAGTCTTCTTTTCCCCAAATGGCATAAGGTCTCACACCTTAGCGCCCTCTCTTCATCTCCATATTAACTTTTAACTTTATTATATAGCTCCCTAACAATTTTCCCTTTCCCCTACTAAAAATCATGTATATAACACTCCCCTATGTAAATATCCCATCCCTGGCATTATAGCCATAATTATACTAAGTCAGGGAAATCACAGTCCATCTGGGACTGTTTTTAGCCCATCCGAGTCATTGAGGAACTAGTTGACATCTGGTCAGCTAGCAACCTCTCCCTTAACCCTAAAAACCCCCAAAAAACCCATGTTTTCACCTTCCCCTGTAAAATTTCACCCCACCGCTGTAAAAAAAAACCACATTCCGCCCCTAACCCAAAGTTCCTGCGCATAAACATTAACCCACGCCTTTATTTAACCCCACATCCCGTCGCGTCCGCCGCCAGCCGTCCGATCCACAGCCCCGCAGATCTACGGCTGGCGGGCATCCTTATCCCCGACGCGCCCGGCCTTTAACGTCCGGGAGTTCGGCGGTTTCGCCGCCGTACTCCCGCCACGCGTCAGGCGTCGGGCTGTGGCAGAGCCCCTCCCTCCGAAACCGCCATCCCCCATAAGCGGTGCGCCACATACCGCTTACCGCCTGGTGACGTCAACAGCCCACGTCACCCCTTGCACAGTCAACAGCCCACGTCACCCCCCTGTACAGTCACCTGATGAGTCACCCGCCTGCGTGGCCTCCTGCCACATCACTGCCACGTGTCCCGCCACCGTACCTACCACGTCATCGTCCGTACGTGATGACGTCATGCTGATGTCATCCCGCCACGTCATGCTGACGTCACCCGCCGTACAATGCTGACGTCATCAGCCCTTTTTGGACGCAGAGGCGCGAAAGTCGCACTTCGGAGCCCCGGAATCGAATTCTGAGGCAGTTTTTGATGAGCGATTTGCGCCGAACGCAAATCGCAAATCGCTCATCGCAGGATTTTTTGGGCCAAAATGGAGAATCTTCAGGGAATCATTAAGGAATCTTCGCTCCATGCAGCCCCAGGAAGCCCGAAAAGGCGCATAAATGATCAGTTTTCTTCACAGAGCATGCCGAAAGGATCAGAAAACAATTTCAGAGGTGCAGAGGCCGAACATCGGCCATTAATTTGTGATTAGACCCGCAGTACATCAGATCAGCAGCCCAAATTTTGTCAAAGAGTATCAGAGAAGGAGAAGACGCCAAATAGTATCAGCCGAAGATATTTTAGTGGCTCGAAGCAACTAAGAATTAATGAGCCCATCAGGAAGTCAAAATCAGGCAGCTAAAGCCCATTCCTGCACTCAAATCACAGCTTAAACTTAAATGCAGGCAGACTTCGAGGAACAAGAACCCATGGATATTTATTTCAGAAGACACTACAGCAAGCCACCAAGGACCACATCATTCACTTATTTCTGATACGGCGACCCTCAGCGTCGTTCAAGAGATTTTTTGCATTTAATTCCAGATAGAGTTAGGTCAATAAATGATGTTTTATGACCTGATTAGGTCAAGTTGTAATAAAAGCAGTAGATAGAAAGTTTTGCCCTATATATACCACCCTCTGTATAGTGTTAAGGGTTGGTCAATTGAGAATTTCACTAGAGACTCGCATTGTATACCTGAGTTCTTCCATAATCAAAGATTGCTGAAAGCTTGGGGAACGAACTGTCTGTTATTAATGAATGTTTTGAAGAGTTGAAGATGGAATTCCTGCGTTGCGGCCTGAAGCAATAAGTGCCCCTTATCTCTGTTTATGTGTTTGCCATTATCTAAATAGCAGGAAGAAAGAATAGCTTAGAATAAGTTTAGACACTCTCTATGCTCAATTTATGCTATTTCTCTGTGTTTTCGTCTCAATGAATTGGTTATGAATATGAATTCCTCCCGGCTCATATTTACCCCAATTTACCTGTGTTTGCCAATTATCTAGGGATTCTTAACTGCCCCTGGGTAGCGCTCTGTCATCTCCTCTGTTAGGCCAATTGAGAGATTCTTAACTGCCTCTCATTGCTTGGCATCTCTTCCATCCATAAAACCTGAAAGTTGCTTCGACCTCAGCTATCCTGCTCCATCTTCCCTCTCTGTGTTTAAAGAAATATAACAGCTTTTCTCATCCTTGACTCCACGCCCAATGGTTCGAGAAACTTAGACTATACACTGCCTCTCCACCTGAAAAATCAATTTTCCCACCAAAACAAAACAAAGAACCCCCTGAACCCAAGACCTAGCCTAAAATCCTTTCAAACAAAGTTAAATCTAAAAGAGAGAGCCCTCTCTGATTGCAGGTTGGCTAGAACCTGCAGTCCAAAGTTGGTTTGTGGTTACCTCGGCCGTATCCCTTTCTTAACCTTCAGGGACAACCTGAGTGATAACATGGAGGACAGTGGTTGCTTGGCCTAAGAAATTGCGCAAATATGTCCCTAGGCCAGTAGTCCTTCCTAGCTAGAATTATGCATTGCGCAATCCCAACAACCAATAGCTAGACTAGACTGTGCATTGTGTAGTTCCAACAATCAACCAGTCTCCCAATAGCCCAGACTGTGTCTTGAGCAGTCTTGGCAGTCGGTCTCCCGACCTCCTGGTCAAAATTGCACAACCTTCATGATCATTACCCAAGTATGTTGCAAGTCAGTTCTCATGTTCATTTTGGTTTTCAACTGATAGATTTCTTGCTATGAGCATTGCCATGTCTCTAGGTATCACAGATGTTCATCTACCTCTCAGTAGTATAGGTACAATGGTTTCAGGAGAGCAGAGATGAAGACACCGTTCATATCACTCTTAGGGATGCATTCGATCAAGTGTCTATGAGCTTGCTTACTCACGAAGACATCAAGTTGTTCGTAGACAAGGACATCAAGCAACAACATCACAGCAAGCAGCATCATGAACACCAGCTGAAGGCGGCATACCGAATGTAGTGAACACAGCGAATAGCAAATGCAAGAGGAAGTTTGTTGAAAACAAAGAGGTGGAACAAAGTTGCAAGATCAAGCATATCCAATGATAATGATGGAAACTTTGGAGACTCAGGCTATGAGGTGATGATGCAACATGAAGGTCGCGTGAATACAGAGAATGGAACGAAGCAGGAGTTGCATATGTTGAAGCAGCGACTCAAGGAAGAACATGAAGTTGCATAGACAGATGAATGAGTTGCAGCAGGATCAGGAACAATAGTGGGTGCAACATGAACTCACGGAAGAAACTGCACCTGTACAAGTTAAATATCTATCCCAACAACTAACACAGAGCAACCATGGTGAGTAGTGTTGTTGATCACATGCAAGGGATTCAGTAACATGCATGTCATTGTGTGCACGCATGCAACCTAACCCATTCAGCACACTCACCAAGGCGAAGACAAGAAGCAAGTCCAACTGGAGCTAAACATGTACTTTGGCAAGTTGATGTGCATGACCACCAGCACACCCTTGAAGTTCAACATGGAGACTATGCATCAGTGTGTTGCTGGTTCATTGGTACCCAAGAAGAGCATGCACATGTTAGCAGACAAGTTGGATGAAGAGACCGAACCAATGCATCGGTTACAACAGAGGCAAGAGTTCACTTAAGCAAGATGTCACCATGAGGTGCATGCACACCATCACGGACAGCCAAGCTTGGCATCAACTCACCACCTTCACCATCACAAGCATGTCAAAGAGTTGGTCTCACCACAGCAGACCGAGTGCCAGTGATGTCTTGCAAGGCTTGCTCAATCCATGTTGTCTCACATGAGTACATGTGAATTGTAATGTTGATTCATGTCAAGTGCAAGTCAAGTGTCAATAGTGGATGTAATAGTCATAGAGTAGGTGAAGAGTCATGAGGGTAGTTGAATGGCTACAAAGGGGAATGTCAAGGGTCACCACACCCTTTGCTATAAATAGTGCCTCATAACTCATTTTATAGGCTTTTGGTCAGCAAAGCTTCTACTAAGATTATCTTGAAGAAGGCTTGGATAATATTGTAACACGCCTTGGCTTCTCCACTGCATGAAGCTAGTACATCTCTTTGGAGGAGCAGGCAGATGTGGCTGTAACATTCCACTGTTGGGGCTAGCAGGTTTACATGGATGTATTGTATGATTGTGACTTACACTTCTTTATATAATAAGAGCCAACACATTTTCATGCATATGTTGTTATTGTAGTTGGACTACTCTGGTTGCTTTAATGATATATGTTGTTTAACTTACGTACTTGTGTATGAACTGATTCACATGCAATTATATGAATCTTGTTGTTAATGTGTTGCATATGTTGTTAATGTTTTCATCGTCCGTGTCGACTGCTCTGTCGAACATCAGACAAACCTTTCACTTAAACCTTTCCATAACAACCATCGCACTCATCTCGAACTGATCCATGAGTGTTGTACATGTTATCTTACCTTGTATGATGTGATTGCCACATCCGAGTGGACTGCTCCACTGGAAGCTGTGCATGTCCTTTATGTTGTGTGTTCCTAGCCGAGTTGGGATTGATCCCTTTCAACCTGGAACTAACCTTCACCTCCTTCCCCCTTCGAAGTGTTGGAACCTCTCATACACCTTCCTTGACTCACTGCATCAGTCACACCCTTGCTACTGATAGACTTATCCTACTTTCCTCTGTGCGACATCGCGGTCAAGGCATTACCATATGACCCACTGCTGGGACTCCTACACCAAACGATTTGAGGTCTAATTGGGACTTCTTACCGGGGAGATCCCCTTGACATGTTGGTAGGTCCAGCACTGTCAACAGAAGATGAAGGTTGTATGAGCTTGTTGGACAAGACATCGACATGGTTCCTGGTTGAAGTCAACCTCTCTAGAGGTCTTCTTGCTGGCTTCGACATTCATTGGGGCAATTTTTACATCAGACGATAAATTGATTATTGGAGAATCCCTTATCAATGCTTAGGTTGTCATAACACTAGGCATTTTCTGTCAGAATGTCCCAATCGCCTTAATGGTGGGAGGTATAGATCTAACAGTCAGACTATAACTGAAAATCGATTGCCAAGGAGGGATCAACTTTTAGTGGGGCTGATCCAATTCGTTTTATTATTCTAGAGAGTGGATTGGATTTGGGACTCCCTAGAAAACAAACTGGGATAGTGTCCTCTAAGTCCATCCCAATAGACCACAAAAGAGGAAATGGATCAAAGCATGCAGAGTTCGTTATTCCTCACAACAATATTACGCCCTCGAGACGCAAAAAAAAGCCAAGGACTTTGTTGGCCAGAGGGAAATAACAAGTCCTTATTATCACCTATCTTTCAACAAAAATATTAGGAGATTATCCGCTCCCCCACATTAATGGACGTTCATTTGGAGGCCATAGCGGAGAATTCATCATTGCTGTTAGAACCATTGAATATCAAGAAACAAAAAGTTCACATTGGGCCTAGCTTTGTAGGAAATGAAATAGATAGATCAGATCCACAAAAAAAGGAAAAGGAAAGAAATGAAGTACAAAAAAAATCTTTATGTGGTGGTGTAGAAGTAGACTTAAATTCTCGCTTCTCTAAATCGATGGAGGAGGCATTATTTACCTCCTTTGATCTTCGCACAACGATTGGATCGGTTGAAATCTTGGAAGAATCTCAATCTCGAGATATTAGAGAATTGTTCCTTGACTCAATGTTCTCCAAATGAAAATAATGTCACTAAACATTTGAGGGCTAGGATCCTCTCAAACTAAAAAATCCCTTCTTAACAGTATTTGAACAAAAAATCCAGATATTGTTCTTCTACAGGAACAATGATAGAGAAGGTCAAGGCTCAAGAAATTTTGTTTGAAATATGCTCTAAATGGGAGGTTTGTGCTACCAACGCCTCTGGTTTTTCCTAAGGGCTCACCGCTATGTGGAACCCCAATTTTTTAGCTTTCAGAGTGTATAGGACTGGTTTGTGCATAACTGACTTTTTTAGGGGTCTTGTACATTAACATCCATGCCCCATATAACAATAGAAAATCCTTCTTGGAGAAGGTTGACTCCACTGGGATCCTAGATAGGCACTCTCTAATCATGGATTGTGATCTTAATTTCATTTTGGATGCCAAGGAATGTTGGGGTATTAAGGCTAATATGGAATCCCTAGCTAACTTCTTCAAAGAATTATTTTGTCGGAAAATCTTATGGGATATTCTTCCTTCCCTTTTATGCCTAACTTGGATAAATGGGAGGATAGGGGCTGAGGGACTTGTCAAAAGGATCTATCGGTTCCTTGTCCTCTCAGCGTTATGCCAGAGATTAAAAAAGATACAAACCACCTCTTACATTTATGATGTGTTATATCATGATGCAATCCTACTGGAATGGGAGGGGGAGATTTTCCTTAATCTAGTGCCTTTCAAATTCAATCATATATGGTTGAAGGACTCTAATTTCTGTGACGGTGTCAAACTATCATGGAACTCCCCTATTTAGGAAGAAATTTCTTGGTCGTCTATGTTGACAATTTCAAATTGAAAAGGCTTAAAAAGGAGGTTCAACACAAACTCACACTCTATAAGGAATTGACTTCAGTCAACCAGGACATCGCATCTTTTTTGGACCCTTCCATTCCGGAATATTTCTTTCATCATGTCAAAAATGCTATTCTAGACCTGATGGAGAAGAAAGACAATATTTTAAGATTGCAAGAAGAGGAGTGGCATCTCAAAAGTCGGATTAATTAGATTAAATGGAGTAACAAAAATACTAATTTCTTCCATCGGGCTGCTTCAAAAATAAAATGGTCCAATACCATTTGGGAAATTAGCAATGGAGATGGTCAAACACTTACTTCCTTGGAAGATATTAGGCATGAGGCTTTCAACTTCTTCAAAAACCAATTCAGGGATCTAGAGCAAAACAACATCGAAGAGAAAATGGAATTATTGAATTTATTTCCAAGAATGGTGGAGAAGGAATTAGCAGTGATGGATGTCGTTATTTCTTAAGAAGAGATCTCATAGGCTTTGAAAGATATGGCGAAGGATAAGATTCTAGGGCCCAATGGATGGCCCTTTGAGCTATTTCTCTTCTTCTTTAATCTCATGGGACAAGAGTTGACCTTAATGGTGGAAGAATCCATAATATTCAACCACATTATTGGTGCTACCAATGCAACATTTCTTGTACTCATTCCTAAAAAGTTGAATTCCCTTCAATTTTTTGACTATAAACCAATATATTTATGCAATTTTATTTGCAAAATGATCTCTAAATTGTTAGCTAACAAAATGAAATTTTTTTGTCTCCTCACATTAACCTGGAGCAATTTGGCTTCTTGGATGACAAGAGAATCCAAGACGTTGTGGAAATTGCAAAAGATTGTATACGCTCCATTAAATCTAGGAAATCAAAGGCATGCTTAATGAATGTTGACCTTGTGAGAGCCTATGATAGGGTCGACTAGGAATTTCTTCAGATGATCCTTTACAAAACTGGTTTTCTACACATTAACTTCAAATGAATCATGGCATGTGTATCATCGACATCAATGTCTATGTTAATCAATGGGGAACTAACAAACTTTTTCAAAATATATAGAGGGATCATGAAAGGTTGTGCACTATCTTCCCTCCTCTTTGCTCTTGTGATCAATGCCCTAGTAGAAAAATAAAAGTTGAAAAGAAGGTTGGGACAATTATGGCCTGCAATATCACGAGGAACATTTTCCCCACACATCTCTTGTTCGTAGACGATGTCCTATGTGCCTGAGAAGTGAAAATTGAAGAATGGGAGGCTTATTTTTGGGTATTCTCGTTGTTTGGCAGAGCTTTTGGCCTCTCTATAAATCTAGACAAATCATCATTTATGATGCAGGGGATTCTAAATCCATCAATCAGATTGTTGGCTTGTTTGGGATCAAAATTGGCCCGCTATCTCAAGGCTTCAAATATTTGGGCTTCAACTTAAAGCCATCTAATTATGTGACAACGGATTGGGCATAGCTTATAAAAAAGGTTGAAAAAAAAATGATTTCCTAGGACCATAAATGGCTCACTCTTGGAGGTAGGGTCATGTTGGGGAAGGTTGTCCTTCAAGGAATTTCAGTATTTTGGATGAATTTATTTCACATTCCACAGGCGATTATCAAACGAATGGATGCTATAATTGATGAATTCTTATGGTTCGGGGTTGACTGCAACAAAAAAAATACATCTTATCAGATTAGAGTCTATTTCCAGGCCTATTCAGATTGGTGTATGGGAAATCCAGCATTACAAAAGATTCAACTTAGCTCTCTTTGCACCCAATCTATGGCAGCTTTTCAATATCAAGGGCCCATGGCAATGTTGGAGATTTTTCTGATAAAATCCCAAAAAAAAAACAATTCAAACACAGAGAGGCAATGCTCTGTTTCTACCTTTCCACAGGATCTTTTGTGCACAGGGAAGCTTTAAAATTTTTTACTGAGGAACAGAGTATTTCACCACCATAAAATGATTGATATTCATTTAAAATAAAAATGCCTGAAACAACATATTTCTTCCTCTTTTACTGAGAGGGATTTACCAAAAACAACATTCAACCAAAACTCTGTTTTCACCTGAGAATTCACTGAGCTGGGTTTACTGCTGTAAAACCCTTTTTACATTACTGCTGTAAAACAAATTTTTACATACATAGTAAAAATTTCATTACATTCACTTATATAAAAAAAACTCACACCATGCGCTCTTTCACTTCTTGTTTTCCACTGCTGTGGATATTACAAAACAATTTCATGCTATTTGTTGGTTCTGCGATGGCAAACCAATACAATACATCCCTGTTCTATATGATTTCTCGCACTGTTGTGCGTTCAATACATACCACACATAGTTTTTCGATGGCCAACACAGAACAAAAAACATTACGACATTTTTTGGTTTTCGCTGCCACTACATTTCTCAAAATGGTCAACGCACATTAAAAAAAACTTACATTATGTACATATGCCCATACCTCTGATACATATAAAAACATTAAAATTTAAATCACTTACCAATCATAATAACCATGCAATAAATACTTTTACGACGGTCAACCAAAATTGAAATTCACTCCACGCAAATATTAAATGCTGGCTCGTATGCATCTTCGGACAATCGACGGTGGAGAGCGATGGAAACAATCGAACGGTGGAGGAGAATATCGGGAGGCCGTTTGCTGCAGAGCTTTATGTCCCGAGAAATTACGTTTGCTTACGTATGGGGAGAGCCACGCGTCTGCACCATATTCCATCGGGTTCAAAAATACGGAAACCACTTTCACGCAAAAGCGGTCCGAGATCCCTCAAGGTGGTTTGTGGTTTTGCTGCGCGGTTTGGGCGTTGGTACGGTTGCGCAGTTGAAATTACATATTCAACACTCCCCTTTAATTTCAACTGCTGGGCATTCGGTCATACCCAGACACTTTCTCAAAAATTCAAAGCTTTTCTGATCCAAAGGCTTTGTCAAGATGTCTGCTACCTGTTCTTGAGTCCTGCAATGTTCTAAGACAATTTCTCCATTGTTCACCAATTCTCTGATGTAGTGAAACCTTGTATCAATGTGTTTCGTTCTCTTATGAAACACTGAATTCTTTGACAATGCAATAGCTGAGCTATTGTCACAAAAAATCACTGTCGCTTTTCCCTGCTCTTGGCCTAAGCTTCTCAACATTCTTCTCATCCACACTGCTTGACATGCTGCTGCTGTAGCTGCCACATATTCAGCCTCTGCTGTAGACAATGCTACAATCGACTGCTTCTTAGAAGCCCATGAAATGGCTCCTGAACCCATATGAAAGACATAACCGGAAGTGCTTTTCCGATCATCTACACTTCCAGCCCAATCACTATCAGTGTATCCAACCAAATCTGAATGTTCTGAGACATTATATAAAATGCCAAACATTTTGGTACCTTTGACATACCTTAAAATTATTTTTGCTGCCTGCCAATGTGCCTCCTTTGGCCTCTCCATGAATCTAGAAATTAAACTAACAGCATACATAATGTCAGGCCTAGTTGCTGTTAAATACAAAAGGCTGCCAACAATACTCTTGTACAAACTAGGATCAAAATTCTTGCTGCTGTCCTCTCTGCTGAGTTTTAATCCCATTACTGTGGGAGTGATCGCTGCCTTGCACTCTTGCATATTAAATCTGCTCAACACTTCATTTACAAATCTTGCTTGAGAGATAAAAATTCCATTTTCATTTTGATCAACTTCTATTCCTAAGAAGTATCTCAACAAACCCATGTCAGTTCCTAGTGTAACTTTTGATTTCATATTCTGATCTAGAGCAGAAAAGAAGGCTATGTTTCCTGTCATATGGTTGCTGCAACCTGAGTCTAAAAACCATATGTCTTCACTATTTGTTTCAGCCATGTTACAAGCTAACAACACATTATTTTGGCTACTGTTTTCTCTAGTGACATTTGCATTTTGTCTATTACTCATATCATGCTGCTTCTTCCTACATTCACTGGCATAATGCCCATATTTTTTACAATAATAGCATTGGACATTGGATTTTTCATACCTTTGTCCTTGAGCATGATGTTGTCCTCCTTGTTGGCTGCTGCCTTGGCCTTGGTTCTGATTTGGATTGCTGCCTCTTCCTTGAGCATTTGCTGGACTGTTCCTTCCACCTCTGTTCTAGCTTCTGCCTCTTCCTCTCTTGTTTCCTCTGCCTTGACCTCTTCCTCTTCCAAAGGACATATGGGTCTTGAAGGCTTGCTCTAGAGATGAGTTTTCATTTCTACTCAACCTCTGCTCATGTGATCAGTGATGCATGTAGCTCATCAACTGAAAATTTTGAGATATCCTTTGTCTCTTCAATGGTGGTGACAATCGCATCAAACTTTGAGGGTAAGACCCTCAATATTTTCTCCACAATCCTCCTATCTTCAAGGGTTTCTCCATGAATCCTTATCTGTGTGACCAAACCAATTAAATGTGTGAAGAATGAGTCAATGTTGTCTGACTCCTTCATGCACAGATTCTCAAAATCCTTCCTCAGCAATTGTAGTTTTGCTGTCTTCACTCTCTCCATGCCTTGATAGGTTGTCTTGAGGGTTTGCCATGCTTCATTGGATGTCTTAGCTGCTGCTAACCTTGGAAACACGCTTCCATGCACTGCTTGATACAGGAAGAAAAGGGCTTTTGAATCCTTCTTCTTGTAGCTCTTCAGCAGATCCTTCTCTCCTTGAGTTAATGCATTAAACTCATTTTCATCTGCTGGTTGTTCAAAACCTTCCTCAACTATTTCCCATAAGTCTTGGGAAGCAAACAAGGCTTTCATTGTTATTGCCCAATAGTCATAGTTTTTACCATCAAATAATGGGAGCTGCATACCCATGCTATTACTGGTGCTTGTGCCAGCCATTCTTGCAGCCTCAACTATGCTTCAATTTCTTGACTGTGTATTTTAAAACAACTGACTCCTTCTTCAGCAACACATAAAAAAACTTTGTGAAATACCTGAGTATTTTCTTTGACTGAGCCTTCACTCTACTGGAGAAGATCTACTGCTGCAACAAAAACTCCTCCCTTCAGCGTCTTTGTCACCTTCAAAGAGCCTAAGCCTGCTCTGATACCACTGTTGGAGATTTTTCTGATAAAATCCCAAAAAACAAACAATTCAAACACACAGAGGCAATGCTCTGTTTCTACCTTTCCACAGGATCTTTTGTGCACAGGGAAGCTTTAAAAAAATTTACTGAGGAACAGAGTATTTCACCACCATAAAATGATTGATATTCATTTAAAATAAAAATGCATGAAACAACATATTTCTTCCTCTTTTACTGAGAGGGATTTACCAAAAACAACATTCAACCAAAACTCTGTTTTCACCTGAGAATTCACTGAGCTGGGTTTACTGCTGTAAAACCCTTTTTACATTACTGCTGTAAAACAAATTTTTACATACACAGTAAAAATTTCATTACATTCACTTATATAAAAAAAACTCACACCATGCGCTCTTTCACTTCTTGTTTTCCACTGCTGTGGATATTACAAAACAATTTCATGCTATTTGTTGGTTCTGCGATGGCAAACCAATACAATACATCCCTGTTCTATATGATTTCTCGCACTGCTGTGCGTTCAATACATACCACACATAGTTTTTCGCTGCTCCTCAGTTTTTCGATGGCCAACACATAACAAAAAACATTACGACATTTTTTGGTTTTCGCTGCCACTACATTTCTCAAAATGGTCAACGCACATTAAAAAAAACTTACATTGTGTACATATGCCCATACCTCCGATACATATAAAAACATTAAAATTTAAATCACTTACCAATCATAATAACCATGCAATAAATACTTTTACGACGGTCAACCAAAATTGAAATTCACTCCACGCAAATATTAAATGCTGGCTCGTATGCATCTTCGGACAATCGACGATGGAGAGCGATGGAAACAATCGAACGGTGGAGGAGAATATCGGGAGGCCGTATTACGTTTGCTTACGTATGGGGAGAGCCACGCGTCTGCACCATATTCCATCGGGTTCAAAAATACAGAAACCACTTTCACGCAAAAGCGGTCCGAGATCCCTCAAGGTGGTTTGTGGTTTTGCTGCGCGGTTTGGGCGTTGGTACGGCTGCGCAGTTGAAATTACATATTCAACAGGCAAGACATCATATTTTTCAAATACATTTGAATACAAAATTTAGAAGGTTGGATCGCTTCTGGTGCACCTTCACATTCAAGGACATCTTACATATCGCGTAGCTTAATGATAGATCGGCCCTGGTTCTACTTCAATCTTCACTGGAAGGTTGGTGACGGGTCATCGGTCCTCATGGAGGTAGATGAATGAAGGGTTTTGCAGGCAACCACACAATTTTCGTTCCCTTAATTGAATGCCTAAACAATCTTAGATACCATTCACTGGCCAGTCTTGGTGGCAGAATATTATCTATGCGCTCTTAAATTTCTTGGCCTCGTATCCTCATCGAATGGGAACAATATCGTTGTCAACTAGGCAAAGTTGGAATCTCCCCAACCCAAATTCAATACCGGCATATATGCCAATGAATCTTATTCATATATATTGATGAACATCCTTCTTAGTTATGTCGCAGATTGGACTGCTCAAATGTGGAAATGGGAGGCTCCACTCAAGCTTTAATGTTTCGCTTGGCTAACCATCCATAACCGCATTCTTACTAGGGAGAACTTGATGAAACGCGGTTTCCACGAACCCGGCAGATACACGGTTTGTAGGTTGGCCTTCAAAGACTGTTCTCACCTTTTTCTTCTTTATCCCTTAGAAGTGGCTATTTTGAAGGAAGTTCTTAGGTCTTTGAAAATTACAGCCCTAGTAAATCGATTAGCTATCCTCTTGTGTCTGAGTTCTTCGTATGTGTGTCAAATTTCTTATAGATTTCTGCCTCTTTACATCATTTAGGGAATTTGGGGTGCTCGTAATGACTACTTTCAAGAATAGGTGACCTAATATTCATTCCTCCTGCATTTAGATCGTCTCATATCTCATGCAGATTGGCCCGTGGTTCCCCAGGGCTCATTCCCGGTCTGTCTCCTTTCTTCACATGGAGGAAAAGCTCCCTATTGTGTTGTTTGATGGAGCCTCTTCTGGGATTCGGTGTAGATTTTGGGTGCATATTCAGATAATCCCTTTAGAGTCGTATAACTTTTATTAGTATGGAGGTGACGGATCCAATTGCAGGGATAAATTAATTTCCCTTTTGGGAGTGCTACAATGAGTGCTACAATGTGCTCTTTGGCTGGCCATCGACAAAATACTTATTGGTGGTGATGCTTTAACCATAATCAATTGGATACAAGGAGCTAATGCTCTCGAGGTTCTCTCCCTCGTTAATTGGATGGAGACTAACAGGTCGCTTCTTCCCTCTTTTGCTGGCATCTCCATCTAACACGTGTTTAAAGAGCAGAATCAGACATCCGATGCTTTTTCAAAGTGTGGTTTTTCCAACTCTCCTGGGCATATTCATTTTGAACATGTCATCCACAATTCAGTTCACGACAACGGAATTTTTTAAGTATAAGCTTGCGAGGCTAAAATACTCTATTTTGGCAAATTTGTGAAGGCAACTCTATTTCGTTCTATGTCCTCTTCCATTTCTAGTAGGTTATTTGGAATTTTGCTGCATTGTGTTATCTTTGGTTGTCTTTTTGTATTCACGTCTCTATTTATGTGGTTAACGATGTCCCTATCAATGGCTATTGAGCCCTATGGTACTTCGAAGGCGACATGGGACACTCTTAAAAGTTTGTATGAGACTACTAATGCAAATCGTATTTTATTTTTAAAAACAAAGCTGCTATCTATCAAAATGGATGCCAATGAAAGCATTAGTAACTTTGTTTCCCGAATTAAAGACATTAGTGATAAGCTTGGTGATATTGGTGAAAAGGTTTCTAGTACAGACTTGGTAACTGTTACTTTAAAGGGGTTAGTCCCAGACTATAAAGTCTTTATTTCAGCTCTCTCAGCTAGACCGACACCCCCTACATTTGAAGAATTGGCTGGAATTCTTCTTCAAGAAGAAGAGCGCATGAAAACTTTTGAACTGGAGTCAAATGGTTCTGATTTGGCTTTGACTGCAAGAGGCCAAAAACCATTCCGAGGGAGACCATGGGACAAAAACAGAGGCCGTTTTCAAGCAAAGCAGAAAGGTATGGCACCTCCTGATTCTTATGTTAAAAGGAACATTGTATGTCATTATTGTGGAAAACCTGGACATCTGGCAAAAGATTGCTATAGGAGAAAGAATAATGAATCAAATCAAAGACATAACAGGCATAATGGAAACTACATAAACAAAGACACCTCAGTGAATGATGGATTTAAAAATCTTAAGTTATTTCTTTCTGATGCTGCATTGTCTGCTGAAACTGATGATGAGAATACTTGGTTTATAGATTCTGGTGCATCGGCACACATGACTTGTAATAAAGAATGGTATGATAAATATTATGAGAAATCTGATGGTACACACATTTACCTAGGAGATGATAGGTCACTTAAAGTTCAAGGCTATGGCATAATAAATGTGTACTTACCTAATGGACAAATGCGACAGATTCATAATGTGATGTATGTACCTGCTCTTAAAAAGAATTTGCTATCTGTTTCCGCTATCACTGATAATCATTTAAAAGTAGAATTTGGTAAATTGGGGTGTATAGTGAAAGATGTTCAGGACCACTACAAGGTTGTTTCTACAGGTACCAGGGTTGGAGGATTGTACAGATTGGATGTGACAGTCAAGCGCCATGTTGCATTGACATCTCAAGAGACATCGACAGCAGAATTATGGCATCACAGGTATGGGCACCTCAATTACAATGATTTATTGTTGTTACAAAGGAAAACAATGGTTGAAGGTCTTCCTGATATGAAGTGTGAACATTTACCATGTGAAGCTTGTGCACTTGGTAAGCAGCATAGAGAAGAGTTTCCTGTTCATACTGAGAAACGAAAGTATGATATACTTGAATTAATTCACACTGATGTATGCGGACCTATGCAAACTAGGTCTCTTGGTGGTGCTTCATACTTTGTTATTTTTATTGATGATAGAACTAGATATACCTGGGTCTATTTCGTTAGAAGGAAAAGTGACATATTTGAGTATTTTAAAGAGTTTCGAAATATGGTTGAAAAACAAACAGGAAAGTGCATTAAAATACTCAGATCTGATCAAGGGGGTGAATATAAGTCAAAAGCATTTAACACCTATTGTAAATCTAATGGAATTCAACAACAGTTCACAGTGCCACATACCCCTCAGCAAAATGGTGTTGCTGAGCGATGGAATAGAAACTTGGTGGAATCTGCTCGTAGTATGCTGCAAGGTAAGAACATCTCTAATGGTTTCTGGGCAGAAGCCATTAACACTGTTGTTTATCTGAAGAATCGATGTCCCACTAAGAAATTAGTTTTTCAAACTCCTTTTGAGGTTCTTTATGGTTATAAACCTGATGTGAGTCATTTCAAAGTCTTTGGATGTACTGCTTTTGCTCATATTCCTGAAGCTAACAGAAGAAAACTTGATGCCAAGTCCATCAAGTGTATTTTCATTGGATATTGTACGGATCAGAAAGCCTATAAATTGTTTGATCCAAGTTCCCATAAACTATTTGCAAGTCGTGATGTATTGTTTCATGAGCAGACTGATAAAAGTAATACAAAGGATGATACATGGCATATTTCTAATGATGCACATATCAAGCTTGATACTTTGATTAAGCAGGAACAGGAACAGGTCCAGGTACAGGTACAGGATCAGGATGATAGCAGCAGTACGAGCACATCTAGCAGCAGTGAGTTATCACAAGGGGGTGATACACCTCAAAGCCGACGAATCATGGATGAAACACTACACCTGGTCCTCGGTTGTTTGGAAACACTGCGGAAACACTGCTCCGTCTTCTTCTGGACGCACCACTGCTCTATCGTCTTTTGGACGCACCAGCACTCCACGCTCACCGGAGGTCTCTTCACGCACCCAGCACTCCACGCTCACTGGAGGTCTCTTCACGCACCTGCTTCAGTTAAACATCACTCAACACCTTCCAAACACTGGGCACCACCAAAATGGATTCTTTCATTTAACTAAGCTGAAACCCTCAGCTCCACATATGCACAACTCCAACTCAGAGGCTCCAAAGCTAGCCTCACACTTGTGCAACACTCAAACAGCGGCACTCAACAGCACCCTAGCGGGTCTCAGGGCTCTCGGCATCTCCAGCAGCAACAGACAAAACACTCGGTTCCACAGCTTCGCAGGTGGCACAAACAAGTTCACTCTTCAACAGCAGATACACCACTCGGCCTTTCTCACCTGCGCTCTCACCCCAGCTCAAACCCTGAGCTCTGATACCAAATTAAAACAGAAAACTCACAAACTTCATTAATCTATTTGTTCAATTACATCACACTTATATAGGAATAACACCTAACCACTCATAACTAATTCTGTTCAACCACCTACAACTAATTCAGTTCAACCACTCATAACTAAATCTATTTCTGCATTATTCTCACAGATCTGAACTACTGAAACATGGTATTTTGTTTTTGTTGAATGAACACCAAGCATAGACCTATGCATATGTAAACACCTTTATTTATAATAAAGAAATCGTGTTTTTTCTCTAAAAAAGTGACTCATTAACTCGCGAGGTTGAGGGGCGGCGGATCTATGTCATGAGCGCATGAGTTGTCAGATGCTAACACCCTCCCTTCAAAAGTTCTTAATCAGGCATATATCACTGCTCATTTCCATATTTCAACATATAAAATTTTGTTTTATCGATTTAGCATATTACATTATTAACAGATTTCAAGGTAGAAAGTTTAATTTGATCAAATCACATTTTTAACTGTAATTTTATGCTGATAGGCATTTCTAGGTTCTTTGTGAGGACATTGTTTAGATTCATCGTCTTTGATACAATTATCAACTTGTGTCTCACCTCAACACTAATATCTGAACGACTTAGATTTTCTTTGATCTAAGTTTATGGTTTACGGATTTACTTGATAGGAGGTCTAGCCAACTTCACATTTCGCCTGGTTGGTGTGCTGCTTTGGGTTTTCGCCTTCGGCTAAGGATCCACCTGCTTTGAAGGGTTGTTTGGAAAGAAGTAGTAATCTGAGATTTCTGGTTTCTTCGAAGCTGGAGGACGATAGTCAAGGTTTCTAGTATGGTCATTTATGATGCAATTCCATGGTGTCTGAGCTCATTGTCTCAGAAATGTAGGATAAAATCCATGGCATATGTGCTCATGGTCTTAGAAATGTATATCATTTTATGGTAATCAAATGCGTGACCTATGGTCGCATTTTGTAGAGGACTATATGCAATTATTATTGCCAAAATTCTAAAGGTGGCTCTGGTTGTTACTGTTCTGCAAGTCAATGTAATTTGGGAGGATGAAAGGTAATTGATCATTAAGTATGGTTCTGCGTAAAACTATTCCATGCCATGTTGTCCATTTCATTTAGGCATGCGATTCTAAATTAGATTTTTACTATCTTAATGCAGTGAATTTTTTGATATTTTTTACCTCAAACATTTCAATAAAATTCTCAAAGACAATTTACAATCACTTCTTCATTTCCTTCCACTCATCTGATGTTGAGGCCTATGGAGGAGAAGATAACTCTTCTCAATGTTAGTCCCTGTTGGATTTGATCTCGTTGCCTCATGCAAGGGAGCATGTAATTTATTCAAATCCTCTGAATATGCGTTTAGAAGTTCCTAATTTGAATTGAAAATTGACAATTATTTACTAATGGCTCCTAAACAAAGGAGAAGTTATGCTTCTTCTAGAATTGGTTTAGAGACTGGTAGGAAATTGTAATTACTCCCACATGCAAGGGTTGGCTAAATTTGGAGAGTCAATTAACTGAGTTAAGTCGAGTGAGCTCGAGTTAAGTCATATTTTGGGTAAAGTCAAATTTAGAGTGTGTGTGCATGTTAAGTTATTTAGAGTGAGTCACTAGACAAAAAGGTTTAAATACCCCTCACGAGGTTCATTGGTATCATTTCGAATCAATTTTGTATGATCGATAGAAGAGTCACACCTCATGTTATTGTGTGTGTGAAATTTGTGTTATTTTGTGCCTTACATCCTCTGCGTTTCCAACGAATTGTTATCAAAGACGAGGAAGAAACACAAGATCTGTGGAGCCTAAAGAGCCACTGAAAAGAGGGCCAAGTGAAGGGTTCATTGGTATCAAATCGAACCAATTTTGTATGATCCCCTTTTAATTCAATTTTATGTTTTTTTCTTTTCTTAGGAGTTGAAGCATTATCCAATTCCTCCTCATTCTCACCTTTAATTCCTTCAAGTCTTGTAGTTTAACTCCCCATTGGCATCGGGTCTCCTCTTTGTATTTTTTCCTTATCTATGTCTTCATTTCTAGGGCTGGGTATGGAATTTATATGATTCTGGCGCTTAGAAAGACACTTCAATATTTTCTCTTGGTCCCGCCTTAGCCTCTCGTTACCTACCCGCAAACTAGCCATCTCATACCTTAGTTGTTGAATAGTCTCCAACAACATAGCAGCGGGGTTTTGGTGGCATCCCTCTAGCTGAATCCACACCTCAGGATTAACTCCTAAGATAGCTATGGAGCCAGATTCGCCATTTGGCCTTATTAGTTGTCACACTTCCATCTCCTCTCCTCATTCGGACTTCCTTTCTTTGTGAAAACAACATATGTTTGTTATTTGATTGCCCCAATAGGCCGCAATTTTGCAACCTGTGATTTCGATACCACTTGTAATGAACATCTCTCCCAAATGAGTACAAAGTAAAAATTTTAAAAAAATTATCCCGAAAACATTAATACCTCTTTGTTTTTTTTTTCTTGGTATCATATCCACTTTATGTTGTATTTTATACTTATACATATAAAATCACACCAGCAGGTCATTTGGTTACACATTTATGTTTTATGATGTTAGGAGGTACCTAGGTATAGATCACATCATTCTCATGCATGTATTGTATCGATTTGGCATAATTTACACCACGCCTTGTTGGCCTAAGGCTACATTTATTTTACTCTTAAATTATCAATGTTGTTTTGATTGTATCATTGTACTTAGAATATGACTACGCCCCACCTGGTCGTGGATCCACCATACACCTACCCACTATATGATCCGACGACTCAGGTTGCTTCCGGGAAGTTAAGGCTAATTGTCCTGTCATCTATCGCTTAGAATGGTTTCTCATTTTCTCTACCATGCGAGAGGTTCAAACTCTAGAACCACCAGGAAGGGCTAGATTTTGGAGCCAACATGACAGGTAAATCACTTTGTGATAGTCTTCTCTCTCGAAATTACATGATCTTTATAGATTTTCCAAATAACCTCTGATCTCTCTTGCAGGTTTGGGCAGTTCATGCCTCGTGCAGTTAGGACAATTTTTGAACCAAGAGTTTATGGCACATGTAACGGAAGAAGGCTCTCCATGAAATTAACCCATTTGTGGAGTTTTCTTTCTCTATCTGCTAGATATACGTAGCGGCAAGTATTTCTCCCCAGATAACTCTCATTTTCTTTGGTTTATTTTAAATAATCTAGAGAGAATTGGGTTTTCCATTACAACTCCATCCTACTTCCCATTTACTTCATTTTTCCACAAGTGGCCATTTTTTAATCCCCTCCTCATGGTTGTGTTTCTTTTCCTTCTCATTTCTCAAGGTCTTATGGGAATTTTCGTTATTATTTCATCCAGGTTTTTATTTAAAAACCCTAACTCTGTCTTCTAATGTGCAACATCTTAGTTCAGAGTGATATGTATATTATAGTTTGGACTATTGTATTGGAAATTCTCACCGACTCCTTCATCTCGGTCCAGGTTTATTGTTCATGGGTTATGTTACTTAATATTCCCGAGTTATTTATGTATTGGCTACATTCTATTATGACCATATTTGTTCTCACTTCTGTGAAAGATGCAAGTTCTCCCGTAATGGATGCTAAGTTTTTCTTAGCTTGGAAAATTCATCTTTGTAAAGTTTGATGTGAATGAAAGTTATGATTTAAATGTTAAAGCTACAACCTCTTGGAATAATTCTTTCGTTTCTAGGGTTTGTATCATAAGAAAAAAAATATTATTTTACCCATTAAATTGTTTGGTAATCTAAAATGAATTATGGTTAATAATCTATTCTTCATGTATTTAAAATTTTCCTCTGTTTGGCGTCCAACCTACATTGTTTTTTCTTTTCACTGTTGCAATGTACGAGAAAATATGAATAATTTTTGTTATGTTTAATGTGTTCCTTAATGACGTGATTTAATTTTTTTCCTGTAATAGATATGTACCCAACAGAGACATGGGACCTTGGTTTTTATCGGGTCCTATTCTCTACCCTCGAGGTATGGAATTTTTCTTTATTTTACCAAGAGGTTTCAGCCTACCACTGGAACAGGTCTCTCATTTGTTCTTATGGGGTTTAATCAGAATCATTGCTTGTTTGATATAGTGTTTGTAAGATTAACTTCCACTATCTCGTTTTTTTAGAAAGGTGGAGACATTCTAGTTTTTTTTAAGTTTGATAGTGATACCCGCCTGCTATACACAAGACTCTATTTACATGGGAAAATATCCTCTATTTTCTACAGATAAATTGGACTATAATTTATAATCCTAAAATCTAAATATATACAGCACAGACTTCAACCATTTTTTACCGGAACGACTATTTATGTATTGCCTACATTTTGTTAGAGTTTTCTAGAATGCTTATGTGAACTTCACATCTCTCTCAAAAACAATATATTTTGGCTTCACGTGTACTCTGAAGATTTCTCACATAAATATATCTTCAATTTGCATGATTTTAAATGTAGATTGAACATGGATGAAATGAGCTACTTTACTCAATTTATCTACTACCACCATGATTGAGTCATTTGGTTTCTTAGTTTTGTGAAAGCCTGTTATAAAATCTAGAGTAATCACTTCCCATTTCCACTCTGGAATGGTCAGCGGGTGGAGCAACCCAACTAGATGCTCATGTTCAGCCTTGACTTATTGACATTCGAAACACTTGGCCAAATACTGAGTGATTTCTCTCCTCATGTCGGGCCAAAAGTAATTTTTCTGTATAACAGAGAATAGTTTTTGATATTCGGATGGGCAGCATAAGGCTTTCTATGGAATTCATCAAATATTAATTGTCTAACAACCATTTGATTGGGAACATATATTCTTCTCCTAAAGGTCAATAAATTGTCTTCATTTAGGCCATACTTAGTTTGTTGTTAAAAATTGTTTATTTGCTTTGTTTGTTGCAACAAGAACATATATTCTAGATCTTTATTGGTAACTTCTTTAATCTGATTTGTAAAATGAATTTCCTTTTGACTATAAGAGATTGCATACATATTATGTGATTTTCTACTCAATGCATTAACATGATTCTCCTTTTCCCTTCATGTGTTTAATATCGAAATTGAATTCACTCATGAAAGTTGTCCACCTCGCTTGTCGTGTGTTAAGGTTGGGTTGTTTAAAAAAACTAGTCAAACTATTGTATTATAGCTGTTAGTTCTAAATCATAAGCATATTAATGCTACTCATGCTATTTTAGTTTTCGAGACTTATAAGAAAACACTTTTCTTTCTTGCATCAATACTCACCCCAATCCTTCTTGATAGGCATCGGTGCAAACAACAAATTTCTTTTCAAGGTCTACAACCTTTATGACATGGGCAATGGTTAGTAAATGTTTCAGTTTTCAAAACTATGCTGACATTCTCCTATCCACTTAAAGACTTTTCCTTTCTTATATAAATAAGTTATAGGATAAGCTATTCTTGAGAATCCCTCAATAAAATGACAGTAATATCCCACTAAACCCATAAATGATTGGATGCCAGCAACATTAGCAGGGGCAGGCCATTCCATAATAGTTTTAATTTTTTCGGGATCAACAATTATCCTCTCAACATAGATTATATGACCTAGATATTGTATCTCACCCTTATAAAAGTCACACTTACTATATTTGGCATATACTTGGTGTTCCCGTAATGTTTGTAGAAACATGTTGCAGATGCTTCTTGTGCTCCTCCAAATTCATTGAGTATAAAAGGATGTCATCGATAAAAATCAGGACAAATTTATCAAGATAGGGATGAAACACATTGTTCATAAGACTCATGAAAATTGTCATGCCATTGATAAGGCCGAAGGGTAGAACCACAAGTTTATAATGACCATAACGGGTTCTGAAGGTTGTTTTAGGAATATCTTGCTCCCTTTCTCTTATCTGATGATACCAAGATTGCAAATATATCTTTGAAAACATTGTATCCCATTTGAATTGATTGAATAGATCATCGATATTTGGCAAGGGATATTTATTTTTAATAGTCAGCTTGTTAAGTTGTTTGTAATCAATGCATAGTATCTTGGTACCATCTTTTTTCTTGACGAACAAAATAGGTGCTCCCCATGGAGACACGCTGGGGCGAATGCAACCTTTGTCAAATAATTCTTAAAACTCTGTCTTTAGCTCAGTTAACTCGGGAATACTCATACGATAGGGTGTTTTTGACACAGGTGTAGCCCCCGGAATAACCTCTATGGTGAAATCTATATCTCGTTTGGGAGGTAGCCCTAGAATTTCCTCTGGAAACACATCAGTAAAGTCCTGAATGACTGGAATTTTTTTTAAAGTGGAAACCTTATCTTTTGAATTAGTAAAAGCCACTTGAACCACATAAAATTGAAACCCCTTCCAAATACATTTACCAAGTTGAGAGGAAATTATTGGTCTTAATTTAATAGGTTTCCTGACCCCTTGAATTTCTTGTTTAACCCCATCCTCAATGAGGTAACTGATATTCTTATCATTACAGTTAACTAAGGACCAATGATTTTCTAACCAATCCTTGTCAATCAAGATATTGTAAGACCCTAAAGGTAGTACGTTAAGGGTTGCAATTTTGTTGGCCTACTATATCAATAGGACAATTTTTTACTTTTGTTGGCCTTGAAGGCCAGCTATACTATCCCGGGATTCTTAAATTTGTGTGTCTGGAGATGGCATATTTTTGTTACTTTAGGATTAACATAACTTAAACTTGGTCCTAGATCTATCCAAATTGACACAACACGATTTTACATCTTACCTTCAAATTCAATCATGGCCAGTTGGTATTCAACTTGATGATCATCCAAAGTAGCATTAATATTGGGTATACTGTTATCACCAAAAATTGATCATCTAGCCATAATTTAGTAGATGGATCAAAGTACACCATGTAGGGCTAATTTTACCATATCAAAATTTCTTTCACTGTAATAAATTACTTAATAAACCACATTTGTCAAGTCATTTCTAATTAGACCCATGAAGAATAATTAAATAAATCACTATTTATTTAATTATCTTCTAGAAATAATTAATTAAACCATTGTTTAACTAATATTCCTTGTCATATTTGACCCAGTTATGATAAATAAATAGATAAATGATCAATTATCTTATATTTCTCTAGGAATAATTAATTAATCACTAATTAGTTATTATTCCTTGTCATGTTTGACTAAATCCCCTAGGAATAATTAAATAAATCATTATTTGTTTATTATTCCTTAACCATATTTCTTGAGATAATAAATAAATCATTTATTTATTTATTATTTTTAAATAAAAGTATTTAACCAATTTAAATATTTTTTCCCTTCAAAAAAAGTATAATAAAATATTCCAAATGGTTAATTCTAGAATTTGGTTAATAATATTTTATTATTTCCCATTACTAGAGGATAACTTAATATTTTGCTATAAATCGGTGGTTTTTACATTCATTCTTCACTTTCGATTATTTTCGTTGTTGCACTCACTGTTGCAGCTCTGGTCATTATCATTGTTACTTTCCATTTCCTTTCATTCTTGAGTTCCCATTTGAGCTCTACACACATTTTGTTGGGTTTATACACTGTAGAGAGGAGAAACTCTACCAAGCTGAAGTGTTGAGGATAGCCAAGAACCCATCCCATTTGAGGGGGACTGGTAACATTTTACCTATTCCTTTCACCAGGTGTTACATAATAAAATTAAAATTTCATATTCTTGTCTTGTCCATTGGTTGTTTTGGAGTTATTATTTTCTATAGTTCTTATTTATTTCTGTTGTATAACTTCTTTTGTTGCATAGATCTGGAAGTTTGTAGGTTTTATTTCTTATATTTGTTGCAGATCTAAAGGGTTCTACAACCATTTCTGTTGTTAGGGTTGTTTATCATCCACAACTTAACGTGTTCTCTTTTCGTACACTCTCGATAAGAATACACTATAACATATACTCTTGGCTACTTCTCCAAATGTGGAATCCTCTTGAATGTTAGTAGTCTTCTCTGTCCTAACATGATGAGGGAAATTTTTGTAATAATAAGGCTCCCCACAGCCCCAACACTGTAGTATAAGCCTCTATGATTAGCTAACCTCAGGTTTAATAGACACTTCCACTTGCTTAGATTCATTTTGTGATCTAAATTTTTGTTGCTTCCTTCCAAGGGGTTTACTGTGCTAGTTTTTATGTAAATCTCTAGCACTCCCACTTTTATTATCTTTAATGTTCTAGAAGTTTTTATGCCCTTTTTCTGTTGTCCATCCCTTACTTCCTTCTTCTTTCTGTTTCATCTATTGATAACTGATTCATGCCTTCCTTAGGGGCTAATGTTCGCCCAGTGGGCTAATTTTCCATGATTTTTCCACAAAAAAGATTCGCCAATTTCCAATTTTATAAAAGACGATTCGCCCAAATTTTAGAATATAAAATTATTTTACCTTAAAAATCGCCAACATTATAGAGAGACTATATATAAAATAATTATAAATTTGATTAATTTTACAAATATATCAATAAACATTTATAATTTGCATATTAGGGATTAGTGAGATTCGCCAATGTTTTAAACTTCAAGAAAATTTTCCATCCTTAAAATTTTCCTTGGGGCCCTCGCCATTAATTTTAGGATTATCAAACTCCAACCGTTCTTTCATAAATGTTGGAAAGTTGCTCATGAAATGTTGTACCTTCGTCATCTCCTTTTGTATATAAGGCAAATATCTCAGCAGGGATGTGAACTTTGCCACAAACTTATCCATAGAGAGTTTTCCCAATCAGAGGTCATGAAATTATTTTCCTTTATCATCATAAAATCTCGGAGTCAAATATTTTTCTTTAAAATGTTTTTGGAAGTCACCCCAAGTCACCCCTTGCTATTCAATTGTGTGAACAACCTTAACTTCTTCCCACCACAATGTAGCCTTCCCTTGAAGATGGTAGATAACTAATCTTGCCTTCATATTTTCATCATATTCATTGATTTGGAAGTATTTTTTCATGTTAATCAACCAAGCCTCAACAACTTCTTCCACTTCCCCGTCAAAAGTTGGGGGTTTAATCTTTTTGAGCTCCCCTTTTAATTCAATTTTATGTTTTTTTTCTTTTCTTAGGAGTTTAAGCGTTGTTGGATTCCTCCTCATTTTCACCTTTAGTTCCTTCGAGTCTCATAGTTTGAATCCTCATTGGCATAGGGTCTCCTCTCTGTCTTTGTTCCTCATCTTTATCTTCGTTTCCAGGGTTGGGTATGGAATTTCTATGATTTTGGTGCTCAAAAAGACTCTTCAATATTCACTCTTTGTCCCACATTAGCCTCTCATTATCTTCCTGCAAAGTAGCCATCTCAGTGCTTAGCTGCTGAAAAATATCCAACAACATAGCGTTGGGGTTTTGGTGGTCTCCCTCTAGTTCACCTTATTGGATGTGTGCTTCCAACTACTCTCCTTATTGGGACTTCTTTTCTCTATGAACACAACATATGCTTGTTATTCGATTGCCACAACATGCCACAATTTTGCAACCTGTAGCTCTAATACCACTTGCAACGAGCATCTCTCCCAAATGAATACAAAGTAAAAGAATTTAAAAAAATTATCCCGAAACCATTAATACCTCTTTGTTTTTTTTGCTTGCTACTCATATCCACTTTATGTTGTAGCTTATACTTATAAATATTAAATCACACCAATAGGTCATTTGGTTGTGCATTTATGTTGTATGATGTTAGGACGTACCTAGGTACAGATCACATCGTTCTCATGAATTTATTGCACCACTTTGGCATAATTTACATCGTGTCTTGCTCGACTAAGGCTACATTTATTTTACTCTTAAATTATCAATGTTGTTTTGACTGTATCATTGTACTAGAAACATGATTGCTCTCTACCTAGTCGTGGATCCACCATACACTTACCCGTTGTATGATCTGACGGCTCAAGCTGCTTCCGGGAAGTTAAGGATAATTGTCATGTCATCTGCCGCTTAGAATGGTAATTCATTTTTCTACCATGCGAGAGGTTTAGGCTCTACAACCATGAGAAATGGTTAGGGTTTGGAGCCAACTTAATAGGTAAATTTCCCTTCCATAATCCTCTCTCCTAAAATTACATGAACTCTATAGATTTTCCAAATAACCTCTGGTCTCTGTTGCAGGTTAGGGCAGTGTTTCCTCCCTCATGCAGTTGGGAAAAATTTTGAACCGGGAGTTTCTAGCATACGTAAGGGAAAAAGGATCTCAATGAACTTAGCCCATTTGTGTAGCTTTCTTTCTCTATCTGTTGGATTAACATTAAACCCTCATTCCAAGACAATGGAGATATATGTAGCGGCGATGGTTTCTCCCTAGGTAACACCCGTTTTCTATTATTTCTTTTAAATCTTCTAGAGAGAATTATGTTTTACATTTGTACATCTCCATCTTACTTCCCGTTTACTTTCTATTTGCGTAAGTGGTCATTTTTGAATCCCCTCCTCATGGTTACGTTTCTTTTCCTTGTCGTCTCTCAAGAAACTTATACAAATTTTCTTTATTGTTCCATCCAATTTTTTATTTGAAAACCCTCACTCTATCTTGGAATGTGTGATATCTTGGTTCAGAGTGATATGTATATCATAGTTTGGACTGTTATATTGGAAATTATCACCGACTCCTTCAACTCAGTCTCGGTTTATTGTTCATGGGTTGTGTTGCTTAATATTCCTGGGTTATTTATGTATTGGTTACATTTTGTTATGGCCATATTTGTTCTCACTTCCGTGAAAGATGCAAGTTCTCCTGTAATGGATGCTAAGGTTTTCTTAGCCTGGAAAATTACTTTGTATAAAGTTTGTTGTGAATGAAAGTTATTATTTAAATGTTAAAGAACAATCTCTTGGAATAATTCTTCCGTTTCTAGGGTTTGTCTCATAAGAAAAATATATTATTTTACTCATTAAATTGTTCAGTAATATGAAATGAATTATGGTTAGCAAACTATTCTTCACGTATTTAAATTTTTCCTATCTTTGGCATCCAACCTACATTTTTTTTTTCTTTTCACTGTTGCAATGTACAAGCAAATACGAATAACATTCATTCTATCTAATATGTTCCTTAATGGCGTGATTTAAGTTTTTTCCTGTAATATCTATTTACCCGACATAGCTATGGGACCTGGGTTTTTATTGCATCCTATTCTCTACCCTCGAGGTACGAAATTTTTCCTTATTTTACCAAGAGGTTTCAGACTACCAGCGGAACAGACCTCTCATTTGTTCTTATGGGGTTTAACTAGAATCCTTTTTTTTTAATATAGTTTTTGTAAAATTAACTTCCACTATCTCATTTTGTTAGAAAGGCAGAGACATTCTAATTTTTTTTTAGTTTGATAGTGATACCCGTATGGTATACACAAGATATTTACATGAGCAAGCATCCTCTATTTTCTATAGATAAATGTGACTGTAATTTATAATCCTGAAATTTAAAGATATATAGTACAAATTGCAACCATATTTTATAGGAAGGACTCCTTCTACACTATGTTAATAAACAATAACAGACCCTGATGATTAATTTTATACAATAATTATCCATAAGATAATCTATTGCTCTATTCCTCAAAGAAAATAGTGACAAAGTCTTCAAGGATTAAATTTTACTTTTTTGTATTTATTTTCTCATCTAGGAAAAATATACTAGGATGAAGACTCCTCTATCCAACCAATGGAACCGATAATTACGTCTAGGTTCCCCCCCCCCTAAGCCTCTTAGTTTCCAACAAATCTCTAGACGGTATTTATTATTGGACCTCAATACCTCTAGTCCAGTCCATAATCTAGTTCCAGGGTTGCACTGTTATTAGACGCAGCTCAAGAATACCCTACAACAGTTTCCTAATTTTCTTGATAGTATCCTGTCATGTGTTCTTCGAATTTTACTTTGTTCATTCAGCTCTTTCTCGAGATATTTTTGTCTCCTTTTAAGTCTCCAAAGGTAGAGAAAGTAACCGTCTAAGTGCTTGGAAATTGAAGCTTCCTCTTTTGGATTTTTTTCCTCGTAATTTTTCCTGACTAGAAAAATTTTAAACAAAATAAACAAACAATGGTTCACATATATAAACTTTACATATAAATTTCTTTACCAATTACATTAATCCAAAGTTACCTGATCTTGTGTGGTAAAAGTAAAAGACAACTATTTACATACCCTGGGGTGTTACATCTCCCCCCACTCAAGAGAAGCATCGTCCTGGGTGTTCAATATTTCCTTTGGAACAAGTCAGGGGATGATTCCAACATAAATCTTTCATCCTCCTAGGTGACCTCTTCCAGGCTAAAGTGCCTCTACTGCACTTTAACCTGGGTGATATCTCACCTTTGTAACATTGTTTCTCTCTGATCGAGAATACATAGTGGCTCTACCAGGAACTCCTCATCTGGTTCTACATGTTCCACATGAAAATTTGTCATTAATTATACTGAAATTTGATAAAAACACACACACACACACATATATTATTATCTTCTTACCTATACCTCCTGCTAGTTAATAATATGCCTAAGATCATACCCATATTTATTTAGCAATGATACATGGAATACATTGTGAACTCGCATGTAACTAGGTAATGCAAGTTGAGAGGCCACAGGTCCACTTCTTTGCACAACTTGGAAGGGTCCAAAATATCAAGGGGCTAACTTTGCACATCCTTTCCATTGTAGATTGCTTTTCTTGCATTTCGCTCAAAAATACACATGATACCCTACCTGATATTCCTTATAAGTTATTTTCTTTTCTGTGTATGCTTTTTGTCTATCTTGGGAAGCTTTCAAATTTTTTCTGGCCTTCTAATAGATGAGTTCCATCTCTTCTAACATATTAGGGCCTAGCATTAGCTTATCTACTAAACTATTCCAATTAATAGGTGTTTTGCACCACTTTCCTTATAAGACTTTGAACAAGCTCATTTTGAACGATTCGTGGTAATTATTATTATATGTGAACTCTATTAAATGTAAGTATTCTTCCGATTTACTTGGTTGTTGCATTACATACATTTGTAACATATCTTTTACCACCTAATTCACTCGCTCCATCTGGTCGTTAGTATGTGGGTGATAAACAATGCTAAATTGCACTTGAGTCCCTAAACCTATAAAAAGAGTTTTCCTAAATGTTGATGTGCACTGCACATCTTTGTCAAAAGCAATATCTTTTGGCATCCCGTGTAGTCTTAAGATTTCCTGCATAAATATATCTACAATTTGCATGGTTTTATATGTAGAATTAACAAGGATGAAATGGGTTATTTTACTCAATTTATTTACTACCACCGTGGTTGTGTCATTTTTTTTCTTATTTTTGGGCAAGCCTATTATAAAATCCAAATTAATCACTTCCCATTTCCACTCTGGAATGGGCAGTGGGTGGAGAAACCCAACTAGATGTTGATGTTCAACCTTGACTTGTTGACATTCGAAATACTTGGCCAAATACTCAGTGATATCTCTCCTCATGTCGGGCCAAAAATAATTTTTCTTTATAACAAAGAATAATTTCTAATATCCAGGATGGCCAGCATAAGGTGTTGTGTGGAATTCATCCAACATTCATTTTCTAACAACCATTTGATTGGGAACATATATTCTTCCCCTAAAGGTCAACAAATTGTCTTCATTTAGGCCACACTCATTTTATTGTTCATAACTATTTATTTGCTTGGTTTGCTGCAATAAGAACATATATTCCAGATCTTTATTGGTAGCTTCTTTAACCTAATTTGTAAAATTAATTTCCACTTGATTATAAGAGATTGCATACATATGATGTGATTTTCTACTCAATGTGTCAACAACATGATTCTCCTTTCCCTTTAGGTGTTTAATATCGAAATCGAATTCACTCATGAAAGTTGTCCACCTCTCTTGTCATGCATTAAGCCTGGGTTATTTAAAATAACTAGTCAAACTGTTGTGGTTTGTCATTAATATGAACTTTTTACCTAATAGGTAATGTGTCCATATTTTCATGGCGTGTATTACTGCTGTTAGTTCTAAATCGTAAGAAAAGTAAAATTTTTCATGCTCTTTTAGTTTTTGAGACTCATAAGTAATCACCTTGCCTTCTTGTATCAATACTCCCCCCACTCCTTCTTGACATGTATCAGTGCAGAAAAGAAATTCCTTTTCTGGGTCTACAATCTTTAACATGGGGGAAGTGGTGAGTAAATGTTTCATTTGTTCAAAAATATGCTAACATTCAGTTGTCCACTTAAATACTTTTCCTTTCTTTTGTAAAAAATTTATAGGATAAGCTATTCTTGAGAATCCCTCAATAAAATGGTGGTAATATCCTGCTAAACCCATGAATGATTGGATGCGAGCAACATTAGCAAGGACATGCCATTCCATAATATTTTTATTTTTTTTGGGATCAACAGTTATCCCGTCAACAAATATTATGTGCCCTAGATATTGTATCTGACTCTTATAAAAGTCACACTTACTGTATTTGGCATACAATTGGTGTTCCCATAATGTTTGCAGAACCATTTGCAGATGTTTCTTGCGTTCCTCCATATTCCTTTAGTATATAAGGATGTCATCGATAAAAATCAAGACAAATTTATCATGAAATTTGTCATGGCATTGAGAAGGCCGAAGGGTAGAACCAAAAATTCATAATGACCATAACAGGTTCTAAAGGTTGTTTTAGGAATATCCTGCTCCCTTACTCTTATCTGATGATACCAAGATCACAAATCTATCTTGGAAAATAGTGTAACCCCTTTGACTTGATCGAATAGATGATAGATCTTTGGCAAGGGATATTTGTTTTTAATAGTCAGCTTGTTAAGTTATCTGTAATCAACGCGTAGTCCCATGGTACTATCTTTTTCTTCACGAACAAAACAGGTGCTCCCAATGGAGACACATTGGGGCGAATGTAGCCTCTGTGAAGTAATTCTTGCAATTGGATCTTTAGCTTAGTTAACTCAGGAATACTCATATGATAGGGCGTTTTTGACATAGGTGTAACCCCTGAAATCAACTTTATGGTGAAATCTATATCTTGTTTGGGAGGTAGCCCCATAATTTCCTCTGGAAACACATCAGTAAAGTCCTAAATGAGTGGCATAATTTCTAAAGAGGCAGCTTTATATTTTGAATTAGTAAAACCCAATTGAACCGCATAGATTTGACACCCTTTCCTAATACATTTACCAAGTTGAGAAGCAGTTATTGGCTGTAATTTAATAGGTATCCTGACTGCTTGAATATCTTGTTTAACTCCATCCTCAGTGAGGTAATTGATAGTCTTATCCTTGCAATTAACTAAGGATCGGTGATTTTCTAACCAATCCATGCCAATCAAGATATCGTAAGACCCTAAAGGTATATGAATGGGACAATTTTCTACTTTTGTTGCTACTCTTATTTTTTCCCTGACGACCAGATGTACTAACTAGGTATTCTTAAATTTATGTGTTTGGAGACGCCATATTTCAGTTACTTTAGGATTAACATAACTTAAACTTTCTCCTATATCTATCAAAATTGACACAACATGATTGTACATATTACCTTCAAATTCAATCATGGTCGGTTGGTATTCAACTTGATGATCATCCAAAGTAGCATTAATCTTGGGTATACTCCGGGCTACTTCTCCAACTATGGAAGCCTCTTGAATGTTAGCAGTATGCGCGATGAGGGAAATTTTTGTAATAATATTGCTCCTCACAGCCCCAAAACTGCAATGGAGGCCTCTGTTATTAGCTAACGTCAGGTTTACAGGACACTTCACCTTGCTTAGATTCATTTTTTGATCTAAATTTTGTTGCTTCCTTCCAAGGGGTTTACTGTGCTAGTTTTTATGTAAATTTCTAGCATTTCCATTTTTATTACCTTTAATGTTCTAGAAGTTTTTCTTCCCTTTTTTTGTTTTTCCTTCTCTTGCTTCCTTATCCTTTCTATTTCATCTATTGATAACTGATTTGTTCCTTCCTTATAGTCTCATCCATAGTTTTAGGATTATCAAACTCCAATCATTCTTTCATAAATGTTGGCAAGTTTCTCATGAAATGTTATACCTTGGCCTTTTCCTCTTGTATATAAGGCACATATCTCAATAGGGATGTGAACTTGGCCACAAACTCATCCATAGAGAGTTGTCCCAATCGGAGGTCACACAATTATTTTCCTTTACCATCATAAAATCACTAGGTCAAATATTTTTTTTTAATGTTTTTGGAATTCTCCCCAAGTCACCCCCTATCCATTAATTATGTGAAGGGGCTTAACTTCATCCCACCATAGTGTAACCTTCCCTTGAAGTTAGTAGATAAGTAATCTTGCCTTCATATTTTCATCATATTCATAGATTTGGAATTATTTTTCATGTTAATCAACCAAGCCTCAACAACTTCTTCCACTTCCTTGTCAAAAGTTGGGGGTTAAATCTTTTTGAAATCCCCTTTTAATTCAATTTTATGATTTTTTATTTTTTAAGAGTTGAAGCATTATCGAGTTCCTCCTCATTTTCACCTTTAGTTCCTTCAAGTCTTGCAGTTTGACTCCCCATTGGCATAGGGTATCCTATATGTCTTTGTTCTTCATCTATGTCTTTGTTTCTAGGGTTGGGTATGGAATTTCTATGATTCCCGCACTCAGAATGACTCTTCAATATTTTCTCTTGGACCCACATTAGCCTCTCGTTCTCTGCCCACAAGCTAGTGGTATCAGTCCTTAGCTGTTGAATAGTCTCCAGCAACATAGTAGTTAGGTTTTGGTGGCCTCCCTCCAGTTGAATCCACATCTAAGGATTAACTCTTACGATAGGTATGGAACCAGATTTGCGAGTTGGCCTTATTGGTTGTGTACTTCCATCTCCTCTCCTCATTGGGACTTCCTTTCTCTGTGAATACAACATATGTTTGTTATTCGATTGCCCCAAAAGGCCACAGTTTTAAAACCTATGGCTCGGATACCACTTGTAACGAACATCTCTCCCAAATAAGTACACTGAAAAAAAAATAAAAACATTATCCCGAAAACACTAATACGTGTTTGTTTTTTTCGCTTGGTACTCATAGCGACTTTATGTTGTATCTTATACTTATACATATAAAATCACACCAATATGTCATTTGGTTGTGCATTTATGTTGTATTATGTTGTATTGTCCTCTGTCACTCAGAATGGTCACTCATTTTCTCTACCACACGAGAGGTTCACGTTCTGCTCACTTGAAGTTTACTCACACCTTTATGTAAGGCAATCTCAATAAGGGTTTTAAGGCTATAAATTCAATTCTATTCCGTAATGCTTCTTTAGGGATGTTTAAAATGAAAAAAAATTCTTATAAGATTAAAAAGCACAGCTCTGCCCCCACATATAGAAGATGAAGTTTAGCTCTCGCAAAAAAAATAACGATATCAAAATTAAGAGCAAGAATAATCTAAGACTAGGGATTTTTTTCTTGAGATCCATTCGAAATACCTTAAAGACTGAAATTAGTATATGGATCGTTAAAACATTTTAAAATAAAGAGACGCATAATTTATGATGTAGGAATTTTAAAAGTTATAAATTAAAAAATAGAAATTATATATATATATATTTTAAATTATAAATTTAATATGAGTTGAGAGAATCAATTTTTTTAAGTGTTAATTTATTTTAGAGTGGAAAAAATGGTGTAATTTTTCATTATTTATATTGTATTTTTGAATGCTATAGAGATTAGATAACTTAAACTTGTAAATCCAAAAAAAAAAATTAGATTTCAACATAAAAGCATATACCAAAAAATATTAAATTGTAAAATACTAAGATCACTTCAAATGTTTTAAATAAAAACTTATTTTTTTCAATAGCTTTATATGATATATATATAATTTTTTAAAACAATATATAAAATATTTTACATAACATGTGCATTGAACAATTTTATTAGCACACATTAAAATGGTTTTTTGGTTATTAATATATTTTTAACTATAGATTATTATTAATTTATATTAAAATATTTTATTCATAACCTATATTGGACATTTTATTATATACAACATCAAAATATTTTATTTTAACTCTTTTTTTGTATCTATATATGTGTGTGTGTGGACATAAACTAGTTAATATAGATCTTCAAATAGTTTATTTAAATCACATGTTAAAATATTTTTGAAAACTATAAGTTTTAAACATTTTGCTTATCTGTTTTTTATATACTTCTAATTACTTTACATAAAATTATGTTAGCTCATATAAACAACTAATTAAACATTCATCACATATCTTTTTTCTTTTTAATTGGAGAATAATTTTTTTCCTATTTAGAAAATACTTTATTTTTATTTTTTTTAAAATAGTGTCAACTCCAACTCACAATTTAACTTTAAACTATATTTTTCCTTCATACAACATAACAATTAATTAAATAAATATATTTTAAAATTAAAATTTCAAATTAATTAAACACATATATTTTGAAATTAAAAATTTCAAGTTAATTAAACAAATATATCTTAAAATTAAAAATTTCAATTAATTTTCAATGGAAAAAAATATTTTAATATTTCTCAAATATTAAAATTAATTGAATTTTTTATAAAACTTTCAAAGAATATTAACTATTTGCATGACTCACTAGTGAAAAATTACCTTGAATCAGTAAAAGGGAGGAGGGGAGATGATGTAAGCAGTAACCAAGAGCTTTGAATTAAAAGCACGCGGTCATGTCGCTGGTGTGGTAGGACGGATGGCTTGCTGCCTCCCTATCCGAGATCGCATGTCCGCTGCTCCGGCAGCATATTGTTATCGCCATTTTGCTTTGCTGCTACGGCAGCTATCGTGTCAATTTTGGGTTATGTACATATGACATAAATGTAAATATATTGTGAATAATTGTGAATATATAGGTTCCATATAAGTTCTAATCACCCCATATATAAGTTCTAATCACCCCATTCTCCATTTTTAAAAGAGCTTAGAATTAAAAAGATCATGAGAATGATAAGAAACGGGATGGGACCATAATTAAAGGGAGGTGAGAACATAAAAATAAGGAATTTAAAAGACAATGCATCTCACCCATTATATTTTGGGAGAACCTTGATGTGGAGCAAGAGAAGAACCGAGAGAAGCTTGTAAAATTGAAAGAAAAGTAGTAGTTACCAAAAAGCCATCATATTTGAGACCATTATAAATGATGCTATAGTCACGACCGTGACTAAGGGCCACAGAGATTCAGATTATCAGAATGTTTTATTGTGAGAGGAAACATCAAAATCTTAGCCACTAAACAACTTAGTTATGGAAAAAATCGAATGAATCTTACATGAACTCCACACTCGATTTGGTAAGTGACTCATTAACTCCTATCAAATTATGGACAAGGAAAGCTATTAAGGAAATTGCCAATTGAATCAGAAAGTTGTTCCTGGTTGAAGTCGACCTCTTTGGAGGTCTTCTTGCTGGCTTCGACATTTATTGGGGCAATTTTTACATCAGATAACAAATTGATTATTGGGGGATCCATTGTTGTCATAACACTGGGCATTTTCTGTCAGAATGTCCCAATCGCCTCAATGGTGGGAGGTATAGATCTAATAGTCAGACTATAATTGAAAATCGATTACCAAGGAGGGCTCAACTTTTGGTGGGGTTGATCCAATTCGTTTTATTATTCCAAAGAGTGGATTGGATTTGGGACTCCCTGGAAAACAAACTGGGATAGTGTCCTCTAAGTCCATCCCAATAGATCACAAAAGAGGAAATGGATCAAAGTATGTAGAGTTCGTTATTCCTCACAACAATATTACGCCCTCCAAACGCAAAAACAAAGCCAAGGACTCTGTTGGCCCGAGGGAAAACAAGCAGTCCTTATTATCACCTATCTTTCAACAAAAATATCCACTCCCCCACATCAATGGACGTTGATTTGGAGGCCATAGCGGAACATTGGAAAATAATGTCACTGAACATTTGAGGGCTAGGATCCTCTCAAACTAAAATATCCCTTCTTAACAGTATTCGAACAAAAATTCCAGATATTTTTCTTCTGCAGGAAACAAAGATAGAGAAGGTCGAGGCTCAAGAAATTTGGTTCAAAATATGCTCTAAATGGGAGGTTTGTGCTACCAACGCCTCTGGTTTTTCCGAAGGGCTCGCCGCTATGTGTAACCCCAATTTTTTCACTTTTAAAGCGTATAGGATTGGTTTGTGCGTAACCGACTTTTTCAGGGGTCTTGTACACAGAATTTGTATCCTGAACATCCATGCCCGCTATAACAATAGAAAATCCTTCTTGGAGAAGGTTGGCTCTACTGTGATCCTAGATAGGTACTCTCTAATCATGGATTGTTACTTTAATTTCATTTTGGATGCCAAGGAATGTTGGGTATTAAGGCTAAGATGGAATCACTAGCTAACTTTTTCAAAGAATTATTTTGTCAGAAAATCTTATGGGACATTCTTTCTTCCCCTTTATGCCTTTACTTGGAGAAATTGGAGGATAGTGGCGGAGGGAATTGTCAAAAGGATCGTTTTCTTATGCTTATGCCAGATACAAACCATATTTTACCTTGGAAAATTTTAAGGATGGAATTTTATCTTAAAGTTTAAAAATCTCGAGAATCTTACTGGTTTCAAAAGTTTAAAATGTTTAATGATAATTTTGTAAAAAAAAAATTAGATTTCTAATTATTTTATATTAGAAAATATATAATATTGAAAATTTTTAAGGTAAAATAATTTTATACTATAAAATTTGGGCGAATTCATTTTTAGAAAAATGGAAATTGGCGAATATTTTTTTTAAAAAATCATGGAATATTAGCCCACTTGCGAATATTAGCCCCTAAAATTTCCCCTCTTACATTTATGATGTGTTATAGCATGATGCAATCCTACTGGAATGAGAGGAAGAGATTTTCCTTAATCTAGTGCCTTTCAAATTCAACCATATATGGTTGAACGACCCCAATTTCTGTGACGGTGTCAAACAATAATGGAACTCCCCTGTTTAGGAAAAAAAATATTTGACCATCTATGTTGATCAATTTCAAATTGAAGAGGCTTAAAGAGGAGGTTCATGCATGGATTAAAAAACACAAACTCACACTCTCTAAGGAATTGACTTCAATCGACCGGGACATCGCATCTTTTTTGGACCCTTCCATTCTGGAATAGTTCTCTGATCATGTCAAAAAAGCTATTCTAGACCTGATGCAGAAGAAATACAAGATTTTAAGATTGCAAGAAGAGGAGTGGCATCTCAAAAGTAAGATTGATTGGGTTAAATGGAGTGACAAAAATACCAAGTTCTTCCACTGGGCTGCTTCGAAAATAAAATGGTCCAATACCATTTGGGAAATAGCAGGGGAGATGGTCGAATACTTACTTCCATGGAAGATATCAGGTATCAGGCTTTCAACTTCTTCAAAAACCAATTCAAGGATCTAGAGAAAAACAACCTCGAAGAGAAAATGGAATTAGTGAATTTATTTCCAAGAATGGTGGAGGAAGAATTAGCCGTGATGGATGTCATTATTTCTTAAGAAGGGATCTTACAGGCTTTAAAAGATATGGCAAAGGATAAGATTCTCGGGCCCGATGGCTGGCCCTTTGAGCTATTTCTCTTATTCTTTGATCTGATGGGACAAGAGTTGACCTAAATGGTGGAAGAATCCAGAATATTCAACCACATTCTTGGTGCTACCAATGAAACTTTTCTTGTACTCATTCCTAAAAAGTTGAATTCCCTTCAATTTTTTGACTATGGACCAATATATTTATGCAATTTTATTTGCAAAATGATCTCTAAATGGTTAGCTAACAAAATGATTTTTTTTGGTCTCCTCACATTAACCTGGAGAAATTTGGCTTCTTGGATGACAAGAGAATCCAAGACGTCGTGCAAATTGCAAAAGAGTGTATATGCTCCATTAAATATAGGAAATCGAAGGCATGATTAATGAATGTTGACCTTGTCATAGCCTACGATAGGGTCGACTAGGAATTTCTTTAAATGATCCTTTACAAAATTGGCTTTCTACAATTAACGTCAAATGAATCATGGCCTGTGTATCATCGACATCAATGGCTATGTTAATCAATGGGGAACTAACAAACTTTCTCAAAATATATAGAGGAATCAGGAAAGGTTGTGCACTCTCTCCCCTCCTCTTTGTTCTTGTGATCAATTCCCTTAGCAGAAAAATAAAAGTCGAAAAGGAGGATGGGACAATTATAGCACGAGGAACATTTCCCCACACATCTCCTGTTCGTAGACGATGTCCTATGCGCCCGAGAAGTGAAAATTGAAGAATGGGAGGCTTATTTTTGGGTATTCTCGTTGTTTGGCGGAGCTTTTGGCCTCTCTATAAATCTGGACAAATCAGAAATCATTTATGATGCAGGGGATTCTAAATCCATCAATCAGATTGTTGGCTTGTTTGGGATCAAAATTGGCCCGCTATCTCAAGGATTCAAATATTTGGGCTTCAACATTAAGCCATCTAATTATGCGATAACAGATTGGGCATATCTTATAAAAAAGATCGAAAAAAAAAATGATTGCGTAGGACCATAAATGGCTCACTCTTGGAGTTAGGGTCATGTTGGTGAAGGTTGTCCTTCAAGGAATTTCAGTATTTTGGATGAATTTATTTCACATTCCACGGGTGATTATCAAACACATGGATGCTATAATTGAGAAATTCTTATGGTTCGGGGCTGACTGCAACAAAAAAATACATCTTATCAGATTAGGGTCTATTGCCAGGCCTATTCAGATTGGTGTATGGGAAATATAGGATTCAAAAAGATTCAACTTATCTCTCTCTGCGCCCAATCTATGGCAACTTTTCAATATCAAGGGCCCATGGCAAGACATCATATTTTTCAAATACATTCGAATACGGAATTTAGAAGGTTGGATCGCTGTTGGTGCACCTTCACATTCAAGGACATCTTACATATGACATAACTTAATGGTACCTCGGCCCTGGTTCTGCTTCAATCTTCACTGGAAGGTTGGTGACGGGTCATCGGTCCTCATTGGGGTAGATGTAATGAAGGGTTTTGCAGGCAACCACATACTTTTCGTTCCCTTAATTGAATGCCTAAACAATATTAGATACCATTCATTGGCTAATCTTGGAGGCAGAATATTATCTATGCTCTCTTAAATTTCTTGGCCTCATGTCCTCATCGAATGGGAACAATATCGTCAGCAACTAGAAAAAGTTGGAATCTCCTCGACCCAAAATCAATACCGTCTAGTTTGGGATGGTCATGTGGCTTAAGGTTGCATATATGCCAAGGAATCTTATTCATATATATCCATGAACAGCCTTCCTAATCATGTCACGGATTGGACTGCTCAAATGTGGAAATGGGAGGCTCCACTCAAGCTTGAATGTTTCACTTGGCTAACCATCCATAACTGCATTCTTACATGGAAAAACTTGATGAAACGTGGTTTCCACAAACCTGGCAGATACATGATTTGTAGGTTGGCCTTCAAAGACTGTTCTCACCTTTTTCTTCTTTATTCCTTAGAAGTGGCTATTTTGAAGGAAGTTCTTAGGTCTTCAAAAATTACAGCCCTGGTAAATTGATCATCTATCCTCTTGTGTATGACTTATTGGTATGTGTGTCAAATTTCTTATAGAGTTCTGCCTCTTTACATCATTTAGGGAATTTGGGGTGCTCGTAATGACTCTATTTTTGAGAATATGTGACTTAATATTGATTCCTCCTGCATTTAGATCATCTCATATCTCGTGGAGATTGGTTCGTGGTTCCCCAGGTCTCATTCTCGGCTTGTCTCCTTTCTTAACTTGGAGGACAAGCTCCCTATTATGTTGTTTGATGGAGCCTCTTTTAAGAGTCGGTGTAGATGTTGGGCGCATATTCAGATAAGCCCTTTCTAGGCGTATAACTTTTATTGGTATGGAGGTGATGGATCCAATTGCAGGGCTAAATTAATTGCCCTTTTGGGAATGCTACAATGTGCTCTTTAGCTGGCCATCAACAAAATACTTACTGTTGGTGATGCTTTAACAATAATCAATTGGATACAGGGAGCTAATGCTCTCGAGGTTCCCTCCCTAGTTAATTGGATGGAGACTACCAGGTCGCTTCTTCCCTCTTTTACGGGCATCTCCATCCAACACATGTTTAAAGAGCAGAATCAGACTACCGATGCTTTTTCAAAGTGTACTTTGTCCAGATGTCCTGGGCATATTCATTTTGAACATGTCATCTACAATTCAGTTCAGGGCAAAGGAATTTTTTAAGTATAAGGTTGTGAGGCTACAATACTCTATTTTGGCAAATTTGTGAAGGAAGCTCTATTTCGTTCTATGTCCTCTTCCATTTCTAGTAGGTTATTTGGAATTTTGCTGCATTGTGCTATCTTTGGTTGTCTTTATGTACTCTCATCTCTATTTCTGTGGTTAATGATGTCCCTATCAATGTCTATTGAGCCCTATGGTTCTGGATCTGAGCTACTGAAGCATGGTATTTTGTTTTTTGTTGAATGAACGCGAAGAATAGAACTATGCATATGTAAACGCCTTTATTTATAATAAAGAAACGTGTTTTTTCTCTAAAAAAGTGACTCATTAACTCGCGACGTTGAAGGACGGCGAATCTATGTAATGAGCGCATGAGTTGTCAGATGCTAACACCCTCCCTTTAGAAGTTCTCAATTAGACATATATCACTACTCATTTCCATATTTCAATATATATAATTTTGTTTTATCGATTTAGCATATTACGTTATTAACAGATTTCAAGGTAGAAAGTTTAATTTGATCAAATTACGTATTTTACTGTAATTTTATGCTGATAGGCATTTCTATGATGAGGTTCTTTGTGACGACATTGTTTAGATTCATCGTCTTTGATACAATTATCAACATGTGTCTCACCTCAACACTAATATCTGAACGATTTAGATTTTCTTCGATCTAAGTTTAGGGTTTAGGGCTTTACTTGATAGGAGGTCTAGCCAATTTCACATTTCGCCTGGTTGGAGTGCTGCTTTGGGTTTTCGCCTTCGACGAAGGATCCACCTGCTTTGAAGGGTTATTTGGAAAGAAGTAGTAATCTGAGATTTCTGGTTTCTTCGAAGCTGGAGGACGATAGTCAAGGTTTCTAGTGCGGTCATTTTTTATGCAAATCCATGGTGTCTAAGCTCGTGGTCTCAGAGATGCAGGATAAAATCCATGGAATCTGATCTCATGGTCTTAGAAATGTAGATTGAGAAATGTATATCGTTTTATGGTAATCAAATGCGTGACCTATGGTGGATTTTGTAGAGGACTATATGCAATTATTATTGCCATAATTCTAAAGGTGGCTCTGGTTGTTGCTGTTCTGCAAGTCAATGTAATTTGGGAGGATGAAAGGTAATTGATCATTAATTATGGTTCTGCATAAAACTATTCCATGCCATGTTGTCCACTTCATTTAGGCGTGTGATTCTAAATTAGATTCTTACTATCTTAGCGTGTGATTCTAAATTAGATTCTTACTATCTTAATGCAGTGAATTTTTTGATATTTTTCACGTCAAACATTTCAATAAAATTCTCAAAGACAATTTACAATGGCAGCGCCTAACCAGTGATATATCGCGTATTCAATGCACCCGGAGATGCACGCGAGATAATCCGTTAACACACGAATTTGAAAACTCGTCACTAAATAAAAAAAGGCAATTTGTGTGTTAACGGGCTATGTCCCGTGCATCTCCGGGTGCATTGAATACGCGATATATGGCTGGTTATGCGCTGCCGTTTTTTATGGCAGCGCCTAACCAGCCATATATCGCGTATTCAATGCACCCGGAGATGCACGCGAGATAATCCGTTAACACACGAATTTGAAAACTCGTCACTAAATAAAAAAAGGCAATTTGCGTGTTAACGGGCTATGTCCCGTGCATCTCCGGGTGCATTGAATACGCGATATATGGCTGGTTAGGCGTTGCCGTTTTTTATGGCAGCGCCTAACCAGCGATATATCGCGTATTCAATGCACCTGAAGATGCACGCGAGATAATCCGTTAACACACGAATTTGAAAACTCGTCACTAAATAAAAAAAGGCAATTTGCGTGTTAACGGGCTATGTCCTGTGCATCTCCGAGTGCATTGAATACGCGATATATGGCTGGTTAGGCACTGCCGTTTTTTATACCATAGATCTTGTGTTTCTTTTTCGTTTTTATATCAATTCATTGAAAAGGCAGAGGATGAAAAGGCAGAGGATGTAAGGCACAAATAATACAAATTTCACACACACAATAATATGAGGTGTGACTCTTTTATTGATCTACAAACTTGATTTGACTTGATATCAATGAACCCCTGAGGGGTATTTAAACCTAGGGTATTTAAACTTTTTCGTCTAGTCACTCGCTCTAAATAACTTAACATGCACACACTCTAAATTCGACTTTACCCAGAATACGACTTAACTCGAGCTCACTCGACTTGACTCAGTTAACTGACTCTCCAAATTTAGCCAACCCTTACATGTGGCAGTGATTACAATTTCCAACAAATCTAGAATCCAATTCTCAAAGAAGCATAACTTCTCCTTTGTTTAGGAGCCATTAGTAAATAACGGTCAATTTTCAATTCAAATTAGGAACTTCTAAACGTCTATTCAGAGGATTTGAATAAATTACATGCTCCCCTGCATGAGGCAGTGAGATCAAATCCTGCAGGGACTAACATTGAGAAGAGTTATCTTCTCCTCCATAAGCCTCAACATCAAATGAGTGGAAGGAAAGAAGAAGTGATAAAAAACGGCAGCGCCTAACCAGCGATATATCGCGTATTCAATGCACCCGGAGATGCACGGGACATAGCCCGTTAACACGCAAATTGCCTTTTTTTATTTAGTGACGAGTTTTCAAATTCGTGTGTTAACGGATTATCTCGCGTGCATCTCTGGGTGCATTGAATACGCGATATATGGCTCGTTAGGCGCTGCCATAAAAAACGGCAGCGTCTAACCAGCCATATATCGCGTATTCAATGCACCCGGAGCTATAAAACCTACATAGCTAGTGAGAAGAGGCCAACGAGAAAGAAACACAAGATCTATAGAACCTACATAGCTAGTGAGAAGAGGGCCAAGTTAAGAAAGACGACAATATTTTTTTTAATTGCGTTGCAAAATTATCACACTGTTAAAGAAATACAAGTGCGCAAGTGAGGTGTGAAATTCACACTTTCCTAGAGTAAAAAGTGCAACAGTTTGGGAAAATGTTTTGGCTTTCGTTTAAACGTATAAAGGTCAAGCATTAATTTTAAAAAGTGGTTCATTAAAGAATTGAAGTCGAAGGTCACGTGGGTTAACTTTTCTCATTTTGTTAATTCGTGACAAGCATAGCCTTTTGAAAGGATTATTTATTAAAAGTTTGAATGTATTCACAATTTAATATAAAGTCTTTTTAAAAGGTGTTTTTTGAAAGGTGTTATTTATAAAAGGGTTTCTTATAAAATTAAAAAAAAAAATAGTAAGGGGTTAATAAGGAGTGTGTTCAATTAAATTCACAAGGAAATTTTTTGGATAGTTATATAAAGAAAAGTTTTCTTTAGTAGATCAAAACAAGGTGTTTTAAAATTGAAATTTTGAAGTGATTTTTTATAAGAGAATTAAAAGAAAAAGGAAAGAGATTTTATTTGAAGAGAGTTTTGGGCTCTGCAAAAGTTTGTTTGACTGCAAAGTTTTTTGTTTTGTCAAGCATTACAATGATTTGGATGAAAATTGTGCCTTACAGGGGCGCATATTAAACATTATATATTTTTTTTTTCAGGGGCGATATGGAGGATAATCCCATTCAGTCAGGGAAGCAATTATAAGACAGAGGAAAGGCAACAGTCATAGGTCGCAAAGCACAACTAAAGACAACTAAAGAATATTAAGAAAAGGAATCGAAAATAAGAGGCAAATATTGTTGCTATTTTCAGAGAGGTTCAAGCCATAACCAAGGAATTGAGAAGTCTATCAGAAGACAAAGAAGAAATCAAGTTTGATTGGTGCAGCTTTGATTTGCTACCACCTCCTATGTTTACTGATGAATATTTTGAATTTTGGGTTATCAAAATGCTAATGTTTCTTTGAGCTAAAGAGTTAATTGAGTACCAATCTAATAACCCATATTATGAATTATGTGATGCTTTAGAATTGGATTTTATAAAACAAGCATTGGATGAAAAGTCTTTGTTCAAAGCAGCAAAAGCTACAACTTCCAAGAAAGCATGGAAGGTCTTGGAAGAAGAATTTTGCGCAAGGGGAGTGCCATGCAGCAACAGGTTATGTCATAAGAAGCAGATATGAGAGTAGATGAGAAAGAATATGAGAAGACAACATATATTGAAGAATCCCACTCAAAAGTGGATGATGGTCATGAAGACTATACAAGTGAAACCCATTATGCAGACATGCATATGGATGAAGAAGATGTAGCAGAGATTGTAAAGAGAGTGATTGAATCCTTTTTGTGTGAAACATAGCAATATAATATAAATTCTCAAAGGCTCCATTGTAACATGGATGGTGTAGATGCTGATGAATCCCACTTTGACGAAACACATGTGGATGGTGAGTGCAAAGTAAGATATGAATTGGTGAATCCAACCACAACTGATCAATTTGGTGAAGTTGAAATTGTCAATGAGCACATGCATGCTCAGATATCCCACAATAGGGTGGATGAACATTATATTGATGATATGTGTGGTTCCTTTTTTGAAACAAGGATTGATTGTGGTAATATGGTAAGCACCATGTTTGATGAAGAATTGAAGGTTGAAGTTGCCACTATAGCAACAAGTTATGAAGCAGTTGGAATTACTCATGAAGTAGTGTGTGAACAAGCAGCAACTAAGTTTGGCATAGATAAAGCTATCAATAGAGCAACAAGTGGTTTGGTGGATCCAACAATTGGAATTGTTGATGTTAAATTTGATGAAGATAATTTAACTGGTGATTACTGGTTTCATATGATGCAACAGAAATAAATCATTTATATGTTGTTATTTGGTGAGAGAAACCCACTTGTGTTTGGAATGCAAGTAGAAGAAACCATTTTGCAACAACAAAGGTTAGTAAAAGGGTAGAAAATTAAAATTATGATGCAATGAAAAAACAAAAGAAGGTAGAGAAGGAAGAGGTAGAGCAGGAAGATCTCACTAAAGATCATAACAAAGATGTTTTTAACATTGTTTTTGAATATGCAGGTGTTCAAAATGGCATGGGAGAAAAAGTTGAAAACAAAGTTGCTAATAAGTTTGATGCAGATTTGAAACTCATTGAAAAATGGATTGATAATCCAATCAAACAATTTGATGAAAGTCTTGAAGCAATAACTGGAATAAAAGAGTTAAATGAAGTGGTGAATGAGAAAAACAAGAATGACTATGATTTTAGATGTAAGCACAATGATGATATTGAGTGTGTAGACTATAGGTAAGAAGAAACACTACCTGCTGATGAAAGTGAAGAGAAGGACATGGAAGTTTCTGAAAACAAGGAAGAATGCATTAAAACCATTTTTCAGCAATGGAGTCAAGAAGAGATAAGATTTTTCTATCAAGAAATATGGCAGAAAGAAAGTGAGGAATATGAAGCACAAGAAGTAGAGAAAAGAAGACAGTTTGAAGATGAAGAGTTGTGGCAACAATCCATGGTTGAACAAATTGTTGAAGAGGAAGTTGTAGTAGGCAGATTCATAATAAATACAATAAAAGTCAAACAAAAGTTGCAACAACAAGAAGAAAAGAAATATGGAGTCTACAACAAGAACGCACAAACATAGAATGAAGCAATTTAGAGGGTATAGAATTTGGAAGAAGAGAAAAAGAAAATGAAAAATTGTAATCATTCACTCGTAACATATCTTCTAACACCTAATTCACTTGTAACCATTCTTTCATAAATGTTGGCAAGCTACTCATGAAACATTGTACCTTGGCCTTCTCCTCTTGTATATAAGGCACATATCTCAACAAGGATGTGAACTTGAACACAAACTCATCCATAGAGAGTTTTCCCAATCTGAGGTCATGAAATTATTTTCCTTTATCGTCATAAAATTGCTCAGTCAAATATTTTTCTTTAAACTGTTTCTGGAAGTCACCCCAAGTCACCCCCTATTCATCAATTGCGTGAACAACCTTAACTTCCTCCCACCACACTATACCCTTACCTTGAAGCTGGTAGATAGCTAATCCTGCCTTCAAATTTTCTTCATATTCACAGATTTGGAAGTATTTGTTCATGTTAATCAACCAAGCCTCAACAACTTCTTCCACTTCCTCTACAAAAGTTGGGGGTTTAATCTTTTTGAACTCCCCTTTTAATTCAATTTTATGTTTTTTGCTTTTCTTAGGAGTTGAAGCATTATCCAATTCCTCCTCATTCTCACCTTTAATTCCTTCAAGTCTTGTAGTTTAACTCCCTATTGGCATCAGGTCTCCTCTTTGTCTTTTTTCCTTATCTATGTCTTCATTTCTAGGGCTGGGTATGGAATTTCTATGATTCTGGCATTTAGAAATACTCTTCAATATTTTCTCTTGGTCCCGCCTTAGCCTCTTGTTACCTGCCCACAAACTAGCCATCTCAGACCTTTGTTGTTGAATAGTCTCCAAAAACATAGCGGTGGGGTTTTGGTGGCATCCCTATAGTTGAATCCACATCTCAGGATTATGTGGAGGTTTGCCGTTACACCAAAACCCGCAGGTGTTGGTAAACATTACAAGCCAGTAACTAGGATCCCCAGGGTGGAAATTACGGATTCTATAGAGGTGCGGTGATTCTTCCAACACCCCCCCTCAAACACAACTTGGGGGAATCGAACCTGGGTCCAAGCTCTGATACCATGTGGAGGTTTGCCGTTACACCAAAACCCGCAGGTGTTGGTAAACATTACAAGCCAGTAACTAGGATCCCCAGGGTGGAAATTACGGATTCTATAGAGGTGCGGTGATTCTTCCAACAGATTAACTCCTAAGATAGGTATGGAGCCAGATTCGCTATTTGGCCTGATTAATTGTCACACTTCCATCTCCTCTCCTCATTCGAACTTCCTTTCTCTATGAAACAACATATGTTTGTTATTTGATTGCCCCAATAGGCCACAATTTTGCAACCTGTGATTTTGATACCACTTGTAACGAACATCTATCCCAAATGAGTACAAAGTAAAAATTTAAAAAAAATTTATCCCGAAAACATTAATACCTCTTTGTTTTTTTTTTGCTTGGTATCATATCCACTTTATGTTGTATCTTATACTTATACATATAAAATCACACCATCAGGTCATTTGGTTATGCGTTTATGTTTTATGATGTTAGGAGGTACCTAGGTACAGATCACATCATTCTCATGCATATATTGTATCGATTTGGCATAATTTACACCGCATCTTGTTGTTGATACAATTACTCTTAAATTATCAATGTTGTTTTGATTGTATCATTGTACTCGGAATATGACTATGATCCACCTGGTCGTGGATCCACCATACACCTACCCACTATATGATTTGACAACTCAAGTTGCTTCCGGGAAGTTAAGGCTAATTGTCCTGTCATCTATCGCTCAGAATGGTTTCTCATTTTCTCTACCATGCGAGAGGTTCAGACTCTACAACCGTCAGGAAGGGTTAGTGTTTGGAGCCAACATGACAAGTAAATCACTCTGCGATAGTCTTCTCTCTCGAAATTACATGATCTATATAGATTTTCCAAATAACCTCTGGTCTCTCTTGCACGTTTGGGCAGTGTTTCATGCCTCGTTCAATAGGGCAAATTTTTGAACTAGGAGTTTCTGGCACATGTAAGGGAAGAAGGCTCTCCCCGAAATTAACCCATTTGTGGAGCTTTCTTTCTCTATCTTCTGGATTAACATTAAACCCTCATTCCAAGTCCATGGATATATACGTAGCGGCAAGCATTTCTCCCTAGGTAACTCTCATTTTCTTTGATTTATTTTAAATAATCTAGAGAGAATTGGGTTTTCCATTCTTACAGCTCCATCTTACTTCCCATTTACTTCATTTTTCTGCAAGTGGGTGTTTTTTAATCCCCTCCTAATGGTTGTGTTTCTTTTCCTTCTCATTTCTCAGGGAACTTATGGGAATTTTTGTTATTATTTCATCTTGTTTTTTTATTTAAAAACCCTAACTCTGTCTTCTAATGTGCAACATCTTAGTTCAGAGTAATATGTATATTATAGTTTGGACTATTATATTGGAAATTCTCGTCGACTTCAGCTCGGTCTAGTTTTACTGTTCATGGGTTATGTTACTTCATATTCTCGGGTTATTTATGTATTTGCTACATTCTATTATGGCCATGTTTGTTCTCACTTCCATGAAAGACGCAAGTTCTCTGGTAATGGATGCTAAGTTTTTCTTAGCCTGGAAAATTCATCTTTGTAAAGTTTGATGTGAATGAAAGTTATGATTTAAATGTTAAAGCTACAACCTCTTGGAATAATTCTTTCATTTCTAGGGTTTGTCTCATAAGAAAAAAATATTATTTTACCCATTAAATTATTTGGTAATCTGAAATGAATTATGGTTAACAATATGTTCTTCATGTATTTAAAATTTTCCAATGTTTGGCATCCAACCTACATTGTTTTTTCTTTTCGTTGTTGCAATGTACGAGAACATATGAATAATTTTGGTTCTGTTTAATGTGTTCCTTAATTGTGTGATTTAATTTTTTTTCATGTAATAACTATGTACCCAATAAAGATATGGGACATCAGTTTTTATCGGGTCCTATTCTCTACCCTCGAGGTATGGAATTTTTCTTTATTTTACCAAGAGGTTTTAGACTACCACTAGAACATGTCTCTCATTTGTTCTTATGGGGTTTAACCAAAATCATTTCTTGTTTGATATAGTGTTGGTAAGATTAACTTCCACTTTCTTGTTTTGTTAGAAAGGCAGAGACATTCCAGTATTTTTTTAGTTTGATAGTGATACTCGTCTAGTATACACAAGACTCTATTCACATGAGAAAATATCCTCTATAATTTTTCTACAGATAAATTGGACTATAATTTATAATCCTGAAATTTAAAGATATATAGTACAGACTTCAACCATATTTTACCGGAAGGACTATTTATGTATTGGCTACATTCATTTAGAGTTTTCTAGAATGCTTATGTGAACTTCACATCTCTTTCATAAAAAATGTATTTTGGCTTACCGTGTATTCTGAAGATTTCTCCCATAAATATATCTACAATTTGCATGATTTTACATGTAGATTGAACATGGATTAAATGAGCTACTTTACTCAATTTATCTATTACCACCATGATTGAGTCATTTTGTTTCTTAGTTTTGTGAAATCCCATTATAAAATCTATAGTAATCACTTTCCATTTCCACTCTGAAATGGGCAGTGAGTGGAGCAACCCAACTAGATGCTCATGTTCAACCTTGACTTATTGACACTCGAAACACTTGGCCAAATAATCAGTGACAGTACTACACTAAGGGCACTTTTAAGACATTTTTTTAAGACAAAAGAAATCTTTTGTCTTAAAAAATCATTTTTTATTTTAGTTATTTTACATTAAAAATTAATATCAATTGATTTGTCTTAAATATAAACTTTAAGACAAAAATAGGTTGAGACAAAAATATTTTAAGACAAAACTTTATATTTAAGACAAAAATAGTTTAAGACAAAAGTAGTTTGAGACAAAAATATTTTAAGACAAAACTTTATATTTAAGACAAAAATAATTTAAGACGAAAATATTTTGAGACAAAACTTTATATTTAAGACAAAAGTAGTTTGAGACAAAAATTTAAAGACAAAACTTTATATTTAAGACAAAAATAGTTTAAGACAAAAATAATTTAAGACAAAATTATTTTAAGACAAAACTTTATATTTAAGACAAAAGCATTTTGAGACAAAAATATTTTAAGACAAAACTTTATATTTAATACAATGACCACTTTAGATCAAACCTATGTTTAATACGATATTTCACTTCGAATGAAAATGGAGAGCGGAGCGCTTAGGGTTTGACGCTGCTCTGCAATTGGCAAACCTTCACAAACTACGTCGTTCTGCCATTAACCTTCAGCCATAAGGCAGCTACAACATAATAAGGAACATCTATCGTGCAATGGAACCCCCTCAGGGGGAGGACATGATGCCTCCCCTCGCTGATACGAAAAATGGCCTGCGACAGACTGAAAATGTCAGGATGGACCATCCAGAAGATACAACAATAGAGAATGAAAATACGCCAACGAATAACAACACAAATGAAGAACCACGAGTGACGTCAAACACCTGCAAGCCGGTAGTAGTTGACAGACCCAAAATCGAGCTCCTAAGTCAGCACATCAACACTCATATCCAGTTTATGAGGAATCATGCTTTGATAGGAAAGTTCATAGGCCTTTGGCCAACGGAGAAAGCTTTGCACAGCTAGATCACAGCCAAATCGAAGCCCAAAGGGCACATAACACTACAGTTAGGGCCTAAGGGCTTCTCTACTGCCATTTTCAATTTTCTGGAGGACCAAAATAGGTTATTGGATGGAGGACCATATTTCTTCAACGCAGCAGGGCTATACCTAAGAGGATGGATCAAGCGCTTTAACCTGGACAAAGAAGATCTAAGCTGGTCCCCGATATGGTTGCGTCTTTATTCTCTCCCTCTGGAGTATTGGGACGAAGACTCTTTGCGAGACATTGGGAATGGTTTAGGCGAATTCATCATAGTGGCAGAGGAGATAAAGCTGAAGCGATAAACCTCCTATGCGCGGACCTGTGTATACATGCACCTCAGCAAAGCTCTCCTGGATGTGGTAAGCCTCTACCATGATGATTATGAATGGTTACAAACAATAGATTACGAGCATGTACCATACCGTTGTCAAAAATGCCATTCCCTGGGCCATTTATTTCGATACTGTCCCTCCAATATGAAATCCATGACCACCCCTTCAATGGAAAAATCCGACTCGAATGGGTTCACAAAAGTTCCCAATCGCAAAAAGACCCATAAAAAGCCCTCTACCTCTGTCAAAAAACCCGTCACCAGCACCTCCTTGCCTTCAACAAGCAACAACTTTGAAATCTTGCTCCAGCCGGAGGTTCATATTTTAGATAATCAGAAACAACCTGAAGCCATTCCTAAGACTTCCCCCCATTCTGCTCCATCAAGCTCAAAGAAAGCCCTCACTTCTAAGCAACCCGCGGACACCAAAACGCCCTCTCCCAGTAACATGCAGAAAATCACTGCTCAAGGTATGGAGGTAGATAACACTTAGATGTAGCTCACAATTGTAGATGATATAGAGGCATAGCAGGAAACAATACAACACATGGAAGAGGAACTAGAGAGGTTCGACATCGGAGATCTAGATATACTAGGATTGAACAGGCTTGTAAGAAAAAGGAATATGACAAAATTGCTGAGCAACAACTAGAGAACTTAGAAGTAATTCTCTCAAGAGCACAGAAGCAAAGATCATTAGGCGTCAAAACTGGTATTCAGTGGGATGGAAGAAATATCTTCAAAGACAACAAGAAACGAGGAGGGAAAACCGATCTTCAGAGAACCATCCACGCAGGGGAGATGCTGGTGGAATCTGGAAGATACTCCAAGCTCACCAAATACTATAATCCCCTTCCCAATCGTGAATCATGAAGCTTATCTCATGGAACATCACAGGGCTCAACAGCCGGGGGAAGGGATGATTAATAAAGAACATACTACAATAAGAAAAGCCTCAAATTCTCTTCTTGCAGGAGAGTAAGTGTAATTCCACAACGTTGGATCAGATCCTTGCCAAAGCGTGGCTAGGAAGCAAAGAAGTGGCGGTGGAAGCCATGGGAGCCTTAGGAGGGCTAGCCATTGTTTGGGATGATAGAGCTATAACACTTACCAACATACATGCTAGTAAGCACTTTATTTAGGCCAAGTTTCATTTAACAGGGACAAATGTTCATGGACACTTAACTAATGTCTACTTCCCCCAGGAGGCAACAAACAAAGTAGACACACTGAACACCCTAACTCAGATCAACTCAGAAAGATCCCACCCACTTTGGATCACAAGAGGGGACTTCAACATGATTACAATATTGGAGGAAAAAAGAGGAGGACGGATCAAGTTGGACTGTGAAAGCACGCACTTCAAAAACTACATTCATAACAACAAGCTTATAGATATGGAATTCAACAATGGCGTTTATACTTGGAACAAAAAGCGTGTAGATGCCCACCAAATTGCATCTCGGTTAGACATATTCCTGATCTCTGATAACGCAATACATCTTGGTGGGGATCTCTTGGCCTCTATATTGCCACTCTCTGGCTCAAACCATTGGCCTATTAGGCTTCACTGGCAAAGACCGGGAGACAATGTTCGCAGGCCCTTTTGCTTTGAAGCCTTTTGGCTAGATCACCCTAATTTTCATAACCTGATAACAGAGAGATGGAGAAATTTCACACCACCAGAATGTGCAAAAATGTACACGCTCCAACAAAAGCTAAAACATATCAAGGAGAAAATAAAACAGTGGAATCGCTTTACCTTCAGCAATATCTTTTAGGCACAAAACACTCTTGAACAAGAAATGTAAAAATTACAGCAGAGAATCATAGCTGAAGGCAGATCCGAAACCATAGCAGAATAGGAACGTCAAATACAAACGCAGATCTCAAAAAGATCAAGATAGGCAAAGATTCTTTGGAGACAAAAATCGAGGATCCGATGGCTTAAAGAGGGCGAACACAGTACAAAGTTCTTCCACCATACCACTATCGAATGGAGAATGCACAACAGCATTACTGTCCTCCAAAATCGACAAGGGGAACATCTAGAGAAGCATGAAGATATAGAACAGGAACTCCTCACCCACTTTCGGAGGGTGCATAAGGAAACAGAGACTAATCGGCTACTAGCTATAGAGAAGATCATCAAGATTGTTCCTAAGATCGTAACTAAGGAACACAATCAAATACTCCTCAGGCCTATTTCTTTACAGGAAGTGGAGACAGCTATACGACAGCTCAAAGTTGGGAAAGCACCCGGACCAGATGGCTTCACTTTGGAATTCTTTCACAACTTCTGGGATCTAATCAAGGAGGAAGTTTGGCAAGTAGTCGAGGAGTCTAGAGTTAACAGATGGATGCTTCCATCCTTGAATTCCACCTTCATTGCCCTCATCCCTAAGGAGGAGAACAGCCAGACTCCAAACAAATTCCGACATATTGCACTATGCAATGTATTGTATAAAATTGTCTGCAAAGTGATCGCCACACGCCTCAAGCCCCTACTTCCTCTTCTTATATCACCGGAGCAATCAGGTTACGTGGAAGGAAGGCAGATCACTGATGGCATAATTCTCACTCATGAAATCATTCACTCCCTAAAGCAAACCAAAAAGGTAGGTATGCTCCTAAAAATCGACTTCTTAAAAGCTTTCGATACTTTAAGCTGGAAATATACTCAAAAAATACTTCTAACCTTTGGCTTTACCCCCCCTTGGGTAAGATGGATTATGAGTCTCATCACTTCTACCTTTTTCTCAATTCTTGTCAATGGGACCCCCTCCACCCCCTTCCACCCGTCCAGAGGTATCTGACAAGGGGACCCTCTCTCACCCTTTCTATTTGTTATTATGGCAGAAGGTCTTGGACGTTACATCAAAGATGCCCTTCAAAACCAGAAATTACGTGGCCTTTCTTTCCAGAATACCCCTGCTTTCACCCACCAACAATTTGTGGATGACAATATGTTATTTGGTCATCCTTCGGTCCAGGAAGCCTGTAAGCTGAAATCAATTTTATCTAACTTTTCGGATGCCTCTGGCGCCTGCATTAACAAATCAAAATCTCAAGTCTTCTTCTTTCACACACCTCCCATCACTCAAGCCTCCATAGCCAGAATTCTGGGCTTCTCAATTGCATCTCTGCCCTCCAAATACCTGGGAGCTCCAATGGCAGCCTCTGCCTTAAAGCACTCATCCTGGAAAATTCTCCTAGAAAAACTGGAAGCCCATATCTCTTCATGGACCTTCAGAGCTCTCAATATGGCGAGTTTCCTAGTTCTAATAAAGGCATTGCTACAATCTATGCCGCTCTACCTCTTCATGGTCCTGGCAGCACCCAAATGGGTTCTTAAAGCAATCAAAAATCTTCAATGGGATTTTTTATGGGGGAATACGAAACAAAAAAGAAAATGGGCTCTGGTAAAGTGGGAAATAGTTTGTCACCCAAAATCCTCTGGAGGCATTGGATTACGAGATCCTCAGCACAACAACGAGGTCATGGGAGCATGCATTTGGTGAAGATGGCTCTCAAACACATATACTCCTTGGGCAATCCTCTAGATAGCTAAGTATGCTCATAATAGACCAGTGGATGATTTAATTCGGCTCAAAGAAGTTGGCACAGGCTCTCTAATTTGGAATGCTGCCAAACAACATAAAGATCTAATCCAACAACACAGTTTTTGGGAAATCAGGAATGGAGATAATGCGAGGTTTTGGGAGGACTCCTGGCAGAAAAGACCAAAATTGAAGGACCTACTCACGCCCCACCAGCTTCAGGATTGGGTAGAGGAACCGACAATCAAAGTAAATCAACTTTGGGAGGAAGTTCACAACCAAGGTTATAAGCAATGGTTATGCTCGAACCTCATTCTTGGGCAAGCCATGCAATCCATCAAAGATAGCCTGGATCCGAAAGTCTCAAACAGGAAAATTCGCCATTCAGATAAGAAAGACATCATCAGATGGGGTTATGAAACGAGAGGTACCTTCACTTCCCAGGAAGCATATCATATAATACTAAGGGACCATACTATCAAAGATAGCCTCTGGCACAAAGTTTGGGAACCACCAATTTGGCCAAAAATCTCCACCTTTCTCTAGTTGCTGTGCCAAAATAGAATCCTTACTTGGGATAATCTAAGGAAACGGAGTTTTCACGGACCTTCCATCTGCCCAAATTGTAAACAGGCAGAAGAAACTAAGGAACATCTCCTAAACTCATGTATGTTAGCAACCCGAATTTGGGAGAAGGTTAGCTTCAAATGTCAAAGAGATGGAAGAAATAAGGAGAATTCAACCAGCACTATTCGTTCTTAGGAACCTTACCCTTATAAAAGCAAAATCTTAAATTCCTTATGGAAGCTAATACCAGGTTTGCTCATGTGGACAATTTGGAAAGAGAGAAATAGTTGCATCTTCAAAGACCATTCCTCTCCCATAGAAGTTCTATGGATCAATATATGTCAAAACATACGAGAAACCTTGATGCTCCAAACATGGCTTGATGATGATTTCCCATCCACACCACAGGAACAAAATATATGGTTGAACTAGAACCTTCAATGGAACCAGGAGCAGGTACACCTAAGGAAAATCCCTCCCTCTGGAGATACACCTGACAAATGGACTCCACCCCCACCACACATGGTACTGCTCAACTTTGATGGAGCATCAAAGGGAAATCTAGGTAAAGCAGGATTTGGGGGAATATTTAGAAATCACAAGGGCAATGTTCTCCAAACATTCATGGGGTCAATAGGTTGTGATACAAACAACTCAGCCGAATTAGAAGGAATTTGGCAAGGACTTCTCCTGGCTCAGAAGAATAGATTCTTCCCACTCATAATTGAAGGGGACTCTCAGATCTTAATTAACATGATAAACCAGATCTTACAGGGAACTCTAGCACATAAAGTGGGTAGCAGTTGGAGATTGGCAGAAAGGCTGGAATAGATTGAACAATGGCTACTCATTCATAGAGCAGTTACCATCAGGCACACTCGTCGGAATGGTAACAAAGTAGCAGACCTCCTAGCAAACATTGGCATTGAAAGTGGTAAGACTCTTCATGTAGGAGCTCTTAGCACTATAACCAATACTCATCAATTGCATGATTTCAATGATCTAGTGCAAAAGGAAACGACAAATGCAAAGGAAACGCACCTGGATGCGGGTCTCAACAACGGCATTTAAATGACAAGATGGATCGTCGGCGGGTTGGGAAGCCATCTGGCTAAGTGCTTTGTCCTGAGAGCTCACCACAGATGGATTAAGAACACCTTGCAGGTGACATTTATTGACTCCGAAAGCTGTGACGAGCTCACCTCCTTCAACACCATGGCCCCTGCAAACCATTTTGTTACTCCTCCCCTTCTCCATGGCGTTTGTCCTCAGCAAGCGGCTGAACCATGTTTCAGAATTGCTACAGGCAGTCGCTGCCTAATTCTCCCTTGTTAGGATTTTGGTAATGGTTTTCATTTTTCACATTCTCGTCATTGTCTTCTTGATTATGGTTCGCCCACCCCTGCTCCCGCTCATCGTCACCTTCATTCCAATTCTTTCGCTATCAATTCAGCCATGGCTCGCCTCAGGCACCGCATGCGCAGTAGGCATGGAGGTTCGCGTGGAGGTTTTAACAGCTCGCGAGCTTCTACCAGTTCCACCTCTGAATCCTTGGACTCAACTACTGAATTTCCCAACTCACTCATTAACCCCACTCATAGCTACCCAAATACCAGAAGTGGGAGAGGTTGGAGGGACAATGCTGTCCACACTGTGGATCCCCCACTCCCTCCTCTTTCTGGCCCTCACAGCACACAATTTCGTTTCTGCAGTTCATTAAACATGCCTACAATCACTGCTACCATCACAATTTATTTCAAAGAAGAGTCTGCAATGCAAGCTACTCTGTCTAGTCGTGGGAACAAGAAGAATAGGGAAGAGACACGTAATCATGGGATCAGTAATAAGCAGCAAGGTGAAAGCAGTAAGGCTCTGCATGACAAAGATAAAGCTGGGGATGCTGGTAAGCGACAGATGGATACTGAAGACACTGTAGATGCTCCAACTGTTAAAGGTCGCGACGCGTCTGAAGAGGATGACGATTGGTATCAGTTTGCCTGCCGGATTGAGGAAGAGCCAGCTCTGGAGGAACCACCAGCCTAACACGTGGCCTCATGCAAAGGTCTCCGGCTCCCAGGTGGATTCGTCTCACTTTTTGTGGTTTTTGGTCTCTCGTAAAGGTGTCTGGCTTCTAGGTGTATATGTTTCTATGATTCATGGTTTTGTGGTCTGGATGTGTTTTGTCTTCATGCCAAGTGTCTTGAATCCTATGGTTGACTCTCTGCCAGGTGGAAATGGCATACTATTACTTGGTTATGTCCCTGTCTTTTTGGTTCAGGATTGCATTCCTCTTTGTTCATTTTGGAAAACCAAGATCTACTTTGAAATAGTTATTCTGGTTCAATGGCTGGTTTCCCCCATAACAGGGGTAGTCTTCAAAGCTTCTTGGATTGGTTTCCCCTCTGTTGGGGCAGTCCAATACCAACAGTTGCATTTTGTGATGATGATTGATGCTTAACATCTCTGAGATTAGGTTTCTCTATAACCTTTTTTGTATTATATTAATAGATCAGTACTACTTAGAAAAAAAAAACCTACGTTTAATATAATTAAAAATTAAGACACAAACATACCAATTTAAGATGATATTATCTAATTACAACTGAAAAATTGACTGTGACAGTGTGCCCTAAGTCGGCCAGCTTGTAGACAACTATTGTGTTGTGCCTATACCAAGATTGTTATTTTACTTACCATTCACGTTATCTTATATAAAGACAACGATTTGTTGGGCTCTTTGTTTTGTGGGGGTAGTCGACTAAGAAGAACGCGACAAGTTTTACTGACAAGATTTCTCGGGCATCAATTCCTCTTCTGTCCCTTTCATATATGCTGATATGATTAGAGACAACTTGTCTATTGTTATTTGGCACTACTACACGAAGGGGGGCTTTAAGACAATTTTTTAAGAGAAAAGAAATATTTAGTCTTCGAAATTTCAATCTAAGGCGATAGTAAAAAAGGTAAATGTAAAGGATTAGGGGTTTGTCTACTGGCATTCACTGAGTGGTTGGTTTACCATGGTTGTGAAGTGATATTCAACAAAGGAAAGGCATTCCTGAAACACATAGCCATGGGGCAGGTGAAGTAGATCGGGGTTCGTGTGAAGAACCTATATAAGCTAGATGTGGAAGAATGTGCTACATTAAGCACTAAGGCAGAGAAAGTGAAGGTCGCGATGTCGATGAATTTTGGCACAAAATACTTGGTCATTTGTATCATGGTACCTCGAATATTATAGAACAAATAACCACTCGCCTCTCTAAAGGAGCACTTAAGCAATAGGATATATGCAAAGGATGTACATTACAAAAGTACATAAAATCCACATTCCATGATCAGGACAACAAAGCACATGCAATCCTAGAAAGGATCCACTATGATGTTTATGGACCTTTCTCAACAACCTACACTATCAGACACAAATATTTTGTCACTTTTATTGATGACTTCTCATGGAAGTGTTGCATCTTCTTCACGTGGAATAAAGATGAGACATTCTCTGAGTTTGTATAATTCAAGGCACTAGTTGAAAACGAAGCTGGCATGAAGGTGAAGGCTCTGTTGTAGAGGCTGCAACACCCTCCAAAATTTTTGCCTGCACTTAAATTTCAGAGCCTACTATGGATATTGTGATCAATCATTCCTTAGTCACTTATTGGTATGTTGATGATCTCAAGCTCCCCTTTTCGATCTTAAGAGTCGTTTATGCTTTTATCTTTACATAGAATGTGTCATCTTTGGGCATGGGGGTAATCGCTTGTCATGCAAAGGGAGGTTTGTTTTGCTTCAAGGGGAAATATTTATGGGAATGAGACATGTTTAACACTCATTTCACACATTCTTACACAAGTGTCGCCTTTATCCTCCCAGAGTCTATAATCGAAGCCGCACTTGTCGTTAGCTGCCACAAAGGTTGTTTCATTAAGTGAAGTATGTGTAATATGTTCTGGATGGTCTATGTTGTATCGATAGGTTTTCAAGTGTGTGATCATAGTGAAGTTTTATCACTATTCACATAAGTTCCACTGATCCCACACTTAGCTAAATTTTGGAGTTTCCTTAGCAACCTAGCCTCATCCAACTTTCCTGAACTAAACACTTCACATATGTAACCCTCAAGCTTTTTCGTTGCTTGTTCGAACCGTGAAATGCGTAGAAATCCCAACCTCCCTTACCATTCAAAAATGCGTAGTGGTTTCCTCCAGTGTCCTTCCCTCAGCTGGAACCCACTGTCTCCAAAAACTGTGCAGTTTTGTCCCTTGACTACCCAGTCTTCCTTGCATCCTGAAATTGCATAGATGTGTCCTCCTAGGGCCTCATCCCAAGTAGTGCCTTACATCCTAAAACTATGTAAATGTGTCCTCCCAAGGCCTCATCCCGCAACAGTCACTACCCATTGAAACGACACAATTATGTCTCTCACGGGCCACGAAGAAAGATGACATGATAGATGACTCTCAAGGAGCTGAGGAGAAAAATAAGCAGACCAAGAAACCCAAGGTATGATAGAATATTAGGACCGCATGAAGAATCCATCTGATGCATAAACCTTTGGAGGCTAGGTATGGAAAACAAAGCACGCCTTTTGAAATACACCTCTTAATGTAGCATAAAAGTTTGCTTATCATTGTTGTATCATTCTGTCTTCAATGACATTCATGGTTGCAAGAAATGAAAGTCATTCCATGTGTTTGATCTACGTGTCTTGCTCCCTTTCACTTGTTTATTACATAGCTTAGAAGATGAAGAGTATTACCACTTGTTTATTTAAGCTACTGAGGTTGTGACCAACATGATCTTATGACTAACCAAGCACGATGCAAGGCATCCTAAGTGGGATGAAAGATGTTTGATGATATGTATGTAGTCAGTACACTCCTCTACATTACTCCTTTGCATTAATCCTTGCTTTGTATCTTGCATGTACCCTCACCACTTGTCAGATTTGGATACCTGCTGCCAATAGTCTCTTAGCTCTTTCCTAACAAAGCAGGTGAAGGAATTTCCTTCAACTTGATTTCTTGAAGGCTCTTCATAGAAATTATAGAGCTAAGAGAAGGAGATGTGGAATCTCACTATCAAACTCTTGAAAATACTTTTCATGTTCGAATATATCCAAACAATTAAGCTACCACTCAACCACATTGTCAATCTTAGAAGACTCAAGAAAGATCACATCTCTAGATATTATAAACTTCTTATTCACTTCATCATAGAGATGGTATGCTTTGGAGGTATGAATACCCAAAGAAGATACATTTGTGATTCCTTGCACTGACTTTTTTTATCTGTTCCTTAGGTATGAAGGCATAATATGAGGAACCAAAAACCTTGAGATGCCTCACCGAAGGAATGTGGCCATACCACATTGCATAAGGAGTATTGTTTCTAATAGCAAGAGTTGGACACCTATTATTTATATACACAACACATAGAACCACATCAGACCAAAAACGTATGAACTTAACATGTGAACTATGCCAAGTTCATAGTGAAAGTAATACATTCCAATGAACTATGTGTTGAAAAATGCAGCAAGAAATTCTCAATTTGATTTTTCCTTGATTAAATTGAAAAAATTCAAATTTCCACATCAACGGACAACTTGGATGATGCTAACTTGTGTGACATGGCTTGTGTCACCTAGTTTACTCAATAAATTCGAGTTGGAGGAGTTAGAGTTCAGTTATGCATATGCAATTTCTAACTTGTGGCAATAAAGGTCAATTATCTCAGGTTGTTGTCAGTTAAACTAGTTCTAACTTTTGGAGGAACTAGTGGAAGGTCATTTAAGCAATGGGACTTCAGTCAAACTCAATGATCATCTAGTTAACTGATCAATCAACCCAAAATAGTTGGGGCATGAAGAGAAGTCAAGTCCCATAAAATTGGTGGAGATTCGAAGGTAGTTTTAATTTCTTGTAGCTCACACAGTTGCAAGAACTTGCTATAACCATAGTGGAGGAGGTAGCTTGATTAGGAGCTTTTTGTGAATTAGAGAGCGAATGATTGTTGGTAGCATTAATAGCCTACCAACAATTTTTTTTGCACCACACTTCAATGTTTTGGGCATGGTTTTTGAGGGTGGATATTTTTTTTTATGCTTTTTGGTCATGCACGTCCTCACTAAGTATCTTGGGAGGTCTGTAATAGTTCCTTGCATGCACATCCTCACTAAATATCTTTTGGGATGTCTGTTCTAGGTCCTTGTAAATTTCTGTTTGCCAAGGCTTAACTACTTATGATCTTAGGTGCTCACAACAATTCGACAGTTTATGGCACTTTACAAATCACCATTCCTAAAAGGATCCAACAAAACGACTTCAGAGGAAGATGAGAAGCGAAAATTCTTATTGGAACTAGCCTAGACTAGTGGAATTGCTTGGTCCCAATGGTTTTAGAGTTGTACTAGTCTAGTTTGGTGGTTCAGATTGGATAAGGTCGGTCTTGTATTGAACTGACCTTAAAACACCAAATTCACTAGTTCTCTAATAAACTGACCAATTCTGAAGAATGTAGTGCAACATAGCTAATGACCACCAAATAACAATTTTTTAATAAAAAACTGAAAAGGAAAAAAAAAATTATTAACTTGAGGGCCCTACAAAACCTAACCCTAGTAATTAATGGTAATATTTAATTTTTAAAGTTAAAGTAAAAGTTGACATTCTCCTTATCTTTCCTTTTTGAAAAGGAAAGATAAGGATAACGTCAGCTTTTACTTAAATTTTTAATATTAACATTAATTGTTTCGAGTTGTTTCAGAGTGGTTCCAAATTCATTCAATTTTGAGAAAATCAAATTTTAGATCCCATTCAAAACTTAGTGGTTATTGTTTGAACCGCTTCTTTATAATGAGTCCTAGACTTTGACTTCCAATTTTTCAGGTGCAGTTATTGCATAATCATATTCCTCGTGAGACTTTGCAGCAGAAGTTGATCTTTAATCCATTGCAAGCACTTGCCCTAGCATAGGGAACCATCAGCTACCCCTCCCAAGTTGCACCTCTACATTGAAATTTTCTTTTTCAGTAGACATTCATTTTATCCATTAGTTCATTTCTTCCACTGTGACAATCCAACAACACCCCTGCCAGCATATGCTTGAAAATCCATCTCATCTTTACTGCTACCTTATAAACACTCTTAAATCTTGTGTCTCCAATATAAAAGAGGAAGAACCAGAAAGGGCCTTCTTGGCCCTCTTCACAACCCACAATATGTTTAGCTTCTCTCTTGTGCTTACACTCTAGTCTTCTCGCAACTTTAGAATGGTGAATCTTAAACATAGTCTCATGATGTCCATTCAGGGAAGCGTAATTCACCCTTTGTTTGAATCAAATTACCCCCCTACCATTCCCTTTACCTTTAAATGCAGGCATATATTTTCCTTCTGGATGACTGTTAAGCTTCCCATCTCTATTTCGCCTCCCTCTCCTACCCTCATGAACCCGATAAGCTGAATTTAACCAATCTCAATGTATCTGAGATAAACAATCCATCCAACTGGGTAGATTGTTGAGACCCTTTTAGAAACTAAATCCATCCCTCCACAATGATATATCCCTCCCCAACAACATCATCATGCTCTGTTCGAGATCTATCACTCCCATGGTCACTATAAATTTCCAAGTCCTTCACTTACATATTTGGTAATATCATCATTCAAATCACTTATACTTTGTTGTGTTGTTTCTTGTGTTATGATTTCCTTTAATGGAAATATCTCCCTAGTAGGCACGAGTAACTAAATTCAAGTTCTTATTGAACTCTTGCGTTAACATACTTAATTTTCATTTTGACCTATTCGGTTTCAAATTCTTGTGTGGTTGGTTTACTGGTTGACTACTAGCATTCACCAAGTGGTTATTGATGATCATAGTTAGTCTAGAGTGAACGTTGGACTTTGCCTTGAAAACCAAGCCCCAAGAATGAGCACTTATCATGGAACATTTTAGAGCCCATACTAGTGGAAGGCCAATTGTCCAGTGGGACTTTAGTCAAACTCAGTGATCATCCAGTTAATTGATCAATCAACCCAAAATATCTAGTGCATGGAGAATTCAAGTTACCCAAATATGGTGGAGATTCCAAGGCAATGTAACATCAATTGTAGACTAGCCTTGAGTGTACAGGTGTTAGATACTTTCCCCATTTTCTTGCTTATTCATTCATTGCCAAACACTATACCACTAGTTCTAAGAATCTTGTGGATACTATCACCACAATAAATGTATATTTTATTTTATACGAGACAAGAATTGTATATTTACCTTTGGGACACTCCAAAAATATTTTGATGCACCTTTGTGACCTTTATGACTTTATGACCTTAATTCCCATTCCATGTTCATCCATGTGGATGCACTTTATTATTTTCTACGACAACCTAATGTCCTTGTCAACTTCCTCTCATCTTCCTTGTCATGTTTTCAGGACTTGTGTATCCAACAAGAAATTTGGGAGATGAATGCCATCAGGGTAGAAAATCAAGGGGGTTTCAAGTCATTTATTTAGGGTTCCCACTAGCATAGTCCCACCATATGATCCACCCAATCCCTAAATTGGGGTCTACTGCTATTTCAATTAATTATTAGATGATCAATAATCATGGTGGGCCATAATTCCAAGTTAAATATTATGACTCTTCATATGATATTATTGGAGATACTTGAGGAGACATCTTTTTGGCTAAAGGGTTAAGGGGGGATTTTGACTTCAATATCGACCCATCAACCATATCCTCAACATTTGAACCATCAACCATATGATCAACATATCTAGCCAACAATCAAGAAGGCAACTGAGGTGAAGCATGGGCATCCTCTCTCGCCCACGTTGTTCAACGTATATATCAATCTATGAATGCCTCTACACTCCACCAACTATGCATCAATAAAATTTTGGGTTTCCCCACTGTCCTCCAAGATGGATACATGTTGTCCCTGCATTGTGCCTTTGATTGCAGAGTGGCTAATAATCATAGTTTATCATGGATGATTGTGATCGTACGTAACATCCATGGTCCAATTCATTTGTTTGGTGCCCAATGTTGGTGAATCATTGTATTGCATCATGGTAGCTTTAATTGCCATTTTTAAAGCAAAAATATATTGAAAATAAATTAAGTTATGTCTCATGCAAATGTTCAATATTATTGTGTTGTGAGAGCTTTGCATATTATATGTATCATATATCTATAATCACTTATTTCAAGCCTAATTTAAGAAATAAAGGAAGAGGTGCAAGCCCTTGCCATAAGGACTCCCACCAACTCCTCTTCTCGTAGAAAATTTTCAAACGTTAGCCCATAAATCAAACACATGCCCTTGTTTCTCTAGTTTGGAAACCCTTGGATGTTTTTGACAATGAACTCCTCCCAACCACTACTTTAACCATCTATTGAATGCCTTTGATTGGTATGTGTAAATTATTTTGATTGATTCCTATAGAGGTGTGAAATCTAATTTTTCATGACATGATACAAACATCAAATTTAACCCGTGGTAGCCAAAATTTTAGCCTTACAACTCTCTCATCCAATATTAGATACTTCACTAATTATTCAATGGGTAATCTACTTAACAATATATTAAATATTAGAATTATTCATATTAATATAAAAAATAAGAATAGTATTTAATATTAAGTTATAATGCAGGTAACTGCCAAGTTGACATATTCTCTGCCTTGGAAAGTGAATAGTCAGCTTGACTTAATGTTCGATGTTAGTTTTAAAACAATTAAGATAAAATTGTTTAAGAGAACTCACATAGATCTATAAGTGTTGAGATGATAAATACGATGCAAAAATTTACTCAAAAGTTCACATTGTAAAAGAGCTTTTCACTTATAGTAATATGACCCCATTCCTCCCTTGATAGATCCAAGGTTGGTATAATTGTCCCAATATAATAAATGTGTTTCTCTTTTATATTATTAAATTAGGTTGCTTCAATAATCATGTCCTTATTGTTCAGGGGAGATTGTCTTAAAGTAAGTGTTCTCATAAGTAGTGTGATAGAAGTAACAATGGGAAACTATATCTATATTTTTTTTTATACATGTGAAAAAGTAATCCCTAATTTACTTATGTCCATGGTAGTGAAAATCTATTTTTTATAGTGGTAGCTCAATTATTTGTCATGTCAGTATGAGTAGTGGTACCTTGTGGTCATTGTATTATGTTTAGTAGATATAGTAATAAATGGTGTAATTTAAAAATTTTAATTTAGACTACATTTACATCACAATGTGATACTCTATAATTGTACCAAAACTTAGCAGTGAAGACATGACAAGGAACTAGATGTATTCAACAAAATTTTAATGCTTATCATTGTGTCTTTGAATAATATTTATAGTGCTAGCTAAATTGGGTAGTATTGACTTACTTTTACGATTCACATAGATATCATCATAACTCGTTGGTTTTGATACTTGATTATTTGAAAATAAATGCTAGTTAAATTAGGTAGTATTGACTTAGTTTTCCAATGCTAGTTAAATATTAACTTGGTTAATGCTATATTAGAGAACATGTGTACACAATAAAATTATAGGATTTCAGTGGCTCGCAGCGATGGATAAAGTTGTTTGAGTGAAAATGGAAGTTGAAGCACAACATGAGAACTCTGCTGTTCTGTGCGAGCCCTTATGCCTTGAACCATCTCTCGTCGCGTGGCTTTGAATGCGGAATATCTCTCTGCATTTGATTTATGGCTACGACCCATGTCTCTGCACGTGGCATTTCCTATATCCATCTACCCTACGCATGTCTTTTTTTTTTCAGGTAAGATGTCTTCATGATTTATAACATCATTTTGGTCTTAGTCTACCATTAATGTTTCCTGTCTAGACGAGTAGATATCAGTTTTTATCCTTGTAGTTGAGCATGGCCATCTTTAGTCTGGCGTATGGCCTTTCCCTTTCTATTTTGCCTGGTGCGTGGTATGATTCTAAATTGGTTAGATCTTTTTTGGTGCCTCGCATACTAGTTATGGCCTGACAATTGCAAGACTTTCACACATTTTCATTTCATTCATTGAACTTTCACCTTTTTCCTTACTCGAATCCATGACCATAGATTTGAGTCTTCATGATTATAGATGCGTGCCGGTTTTAATCCTCTTCTCATCATCTTGAGCGGGTTTCTTTTCTCGTCCATGTTTAGCATGGACTGAACCTTTTCTTTTTGTCTTACTATTTGGAGTATATGAGGAGAAAGTATGGTTCTCATCATATTAATTCTTCTTTGGGTGGGTATTTGATAACCTTATTTCCTCGTTTAAGTGAGTATCAATCTTATTTCAGTTATGAGATTTCCTGTTGAAGAGGAGCATTCTTCGTTGGGTCTGGATTTGCGGGTGGTATTGATGGTTCAGGCTTCTCTTTTTTGCAATGAAGGCCTCGCGCGGAGCATAGAGGTATGGTATCAGTTCTCCTTCCTATATCTGATGAGTTGTGCTACTATATTTTAGTTTTTTCCATATCCTCTCTGTGGTTTTTTAGTTTCAGTCTGAGTGGTTCCTTACTCCTTGCAATTGATATGGTAAAGATGAAATGATTTTTACTCGGTTAGAATTACTATTGCAGAGTTCTTACCTAATATTTAAGGAATTCTTTGTTTCGAAATTCCCATGCACAATATTTACAAACCATTTCATTATTTTCCGGACATGCACTGATGCTCGCTATAGAATAGGGAATTCCTGGTGTATATGCTATAGCTGTATATGTTGCTGTCCTGATTGTTCCTGATTTCCATGATACTATGGTATACTTTTTTTAGCATATTTCCTGCTACAGTCTAAGGCTTTTCCATTTTCGTTTCACTTGGACAACTCTTAGGTTTAGGGTTCTAGATGGGTCCTTAGGTTTGCAAGTCTCTTGGTTTTTCTGGGGTTAATTTCCGGTAAGGTTTCGGTTTTCTGACTCCTTGCTCTAGAATTCTCTAGAATGGTATGGACTCAAGTTTTCATGTTTTGGTACTCATGACACATGGGTTGGCATGTTCCGGATGACTTTCTTAACCGTCATTTTGGCTATGACGTGATCTCTTTCATCAGCTAATTTTAAATTTTTAATTAGCTCTATCGGTTTTTATACCCTCGCACATATATCTCATCAGTGCGTAAGGTTGTACTTCCCTGAAAATATTCAACTTTCAAAAATTTCCACTTAAGCAAATCTGATAGGATTTTCTCACTACCATTTCCATATCTATCCATATATCTGATCCCTCTATATTTCCTGTAGCTTTTATTATCCTCCTAACTTTCTGAGCTACGCGTGTCATTATTTTTTAGGACAAGCTGTCTCCAATACTTTCTTTGTCCCTCTCTACAGTACATATGGAAATCCCATATGATGTGTCTGCTTCGTCAGGCTTGGTGTGGGCTGTTATAGAGGCAGAGAAAGCCTTTGGTAGTGGATCATTACGTAAATATTGGAAATCTGAGGTGGCAAACACAATTATACCTCTTGTCCATATGACACGGAATAAGGAAGGTGGCGGGGATGATTTCCCGCGACGTAAAAAATATCAGCAGCCCATGAAGACTACTCCGCCACCCTCTGCATGCAACCTTGACAATGTTTTCATTGCTGATCGAATTACAAGCAACAGAGGAACAAAAAATATAGAGGGTTTCAAGGAATAGAGAGGGTTTCTGGAAGGAACAGAGAGGGTTTCTGCAAGGAACAAAGGAACGAAAAAGATTGAGAAATGTTTGCAGATTCACGAAGATGGTGACAATGCCACACCAATGTCACTTTATTTCTGTTGTGCTAAGAGATGGCTAGATAATCGCCTCAATTTGTTCTAGAGGGATTCTCCAGACGACACGAGAAATTGGGCTTTTGGGAGGAATTGATGGAACGAAATCCAGTGGTGGGTTTGGCTGAACTACTCCATTCCTTGCCTGATTCCTGCCATGACTTTCCATTATGAATCCACTGGAAAATGGTGCTGCATCTTCATCAACCAAACCTTCCTCCACACTGCAATGAACCAGCACCTTTGCTTCTACAACCAAACCTTCCTCCTCATCATCAACCAAACCTTCCTCCTCTTTTGCCCCATTGCAATGGAGGGTTTGTCGAGAAAATGAAGAGACAAACACCAATGCTTGAGAGCCATGAGACTAGGGTTTATGTGATGGGCATTAAGGGCATGAGGCCCAACGGCAGTAGAGTACATACTCATTTATTCGTGGGTGGCAGGAGATAGATATTAAGACCCTCATTCTTATGAAAAGTGGGAGACATGGGCGGGAAACAACAGGAAACAGCGAGCTAGGCCATCTTAAAATGGAAACAAGACAGCTGAAACCACCAAAACTTTTTTGGTGTAGAGGTCGAAATCTTTTCGGCGCTAAATTGTTTTAGTTTTTATATGCTGGGGCTTTCGCTGTTATTTTGCAAAGGAACTCGAAGCTGAGCTAGAAGTTTCAAATAAGACAACAAAGGGTTTATTTTCCACAAGTATTTTCTTTTCAATTTGATGTATTTCCCTTGCAAATATGTTGGCATTGGTATTATTTTCCATGCGTAGCTGTATTCATTGGTATAGCTGTAGGAATTGGGATTATTTTCAAGGTATAGATGTAGGCATTGGGATTATTTTCAGGGTATATTTGGGTTTGTGGGTATAATTTAACGTGTTTTCCAATTAGGGAAAGTACTTTTGAATTATACTAGTGCATGAACATGGAACCCCAACCTAATTTGAATTAATTAGTCTCTAGCAGAGTCTATATATTGCATTCATGTTCATCAATAACATATTATTAGATTTTATTAGAAATTTGAATTGTCTCTCTCGTTCATTAGTTAATTTCTTAGTGGTTTTCTTCTCTCTTGTTTCTTGTTATGCATGTAACTATCTAGTATTTTTTCACACTTATATCTTTCTATTATAGTTTTATCTTGGCTAAGAAACTCATCTTGGTAGCAATTGCTTCTGAATTTCAGATAGATTTTCTAGCAACAATGCATTCAATTCTAGTGGTCTTTCTCTCTCTTGGATTATCCTTTCATTATCTATCACGTAGCTTTAGAATATTTGTTTTAGGATCCTCACTATTTCTGCAAGATTTAGGAGTGTTTCTACTTTAGGATCCTCACCATTTCTGCAAGATTTAGGGCTTTTTCTACATTCATCCTCTCTTGATATTCCTCACATTGTATATATTATAACCACTGATATATGATGGCATGATCTAGTGAGAAGCCTTCATTAAGTGAATTACATCATGTTATATGGAATTGTCTTGATTTACTATCGAGTACTCACATGTCTGTTTAAGGTTAAAAAATTAGTAAACTGCATTAAAATGCATGCTAGTCACATTATTTTCCGCTGGACAATTATATTGCAGATAAGTAGGCATTAGGCTGCTGGACAATTGTTCAACTTATGAATAATTACAGGTAACCAAAAGATTTGGTTTCTCTGGTAGAGAACTATTTAGCAGAAAATCAAAATAAATTGCTAGTCTTTGCTTTTAGCTAGGACTAACATCCTTTGAGTTTTATAAATGATCTTCAAGACAAACTATTTCCACTGTTAAAACTTAAATAGATATAAGGTGGAGGCTAGGCAATATTTAGATGGCCAGAGGCCAAGACTACTTTATGTAACCCAAAGTATAATCGTGAACAACTATAGTTTGTATTGAAACACTTGCATATAGGCAATGAAGCACATAAAGTTCCATCGTAAGTTGCACATGTACATAATCAAAATGTTTTCTATTAAATAATTTAAGAATCAATACACATTTTAACCTAGGAGACCATGACCATATACAATGATGAGAATAGAAAAATTATTTCCCAACTTAATATTCAACCTCAGTTTGATTTTCTTGTTTATAATCCAGGAAACCATGGTAAGAAGGCCTGTAGATCCAGAGGAGGAGCTCAGAATGATGGCTCAAGAAGTCCGTGGTTATGTGGAAGCTGTTCTGAATAGTCTTGCTGCAAATGTTCCCAAAGTAAGACATCCATGTGGATGAGCACACAATACAACCATACATAATCTCAGTGTTTATTCAGTCCATGATACTTGAATTGATGATTTGATGATTTGCAGGTTGTGGTGCTTTGTCAAGTTGAGAAAGGCAAGGATGAAATGCTGACCCAACTTTATAGCTCAGTCAGGTAAGGTTTAATGACAAAATGTGGTTAAGGTACGTCAATAATTAGTTTTATTATTTTTCCATTTCTGTATTTTGCCAGACTAATTTTGATTTTCACTTGAAATCAGGTCTCTTGGGACTTTACGAAAATAGTGTTTTTTGTCATCCTTTGCAGGTGTAGTAGACACCTGTTGATTGGAGCACTGTACATTTGAGATTTTGGGGTGCCTTTTCAACCTTTTGTTTAAAAAGGTCCTACATGGATTTAAACTTGGATCGATCCCAAGAGAACTTTTGACTTATCAATTATATTTTCCCGTGTTGATATGTAGGTAGTGTGCGCTCAGTAGCAACACCTTTTAACCTCAATATCAATGACAATGGAGCAAATATGAGCCCTTTTTTGGTTCATTTTTATTAGCACTCTGTTTTACTCGTTTATGTTTCTTTATTTTGAATTTTAATTTAATTTAATTTTGAATTTATAGACAGACTGTGTTATTGGTTGTTTTGATCAATACTGGTTTGCTTTTCCTACTTCTGTTGGCATTTTCCTCGTTGAATTGGCGAGGGTTCTGTATTTTTCCACTTATATTTATTTGAATTTTAATTTAGTTTAATTTTTAATTTATAGACAGACTCTGTTATTGGTTGTTTTGATCAATACTGGTTTGCAATTCCTATTTCTATTGGCATTTTCCTGATTGAATTGGCGAGGGTTCCGTGTTTTTCCACTTCTATTTATTTGTTTACTTCTTATTTACTGATTGGGATTTTGTTTGTTGTAGTATTCATGGGCAATGTGAAGTTATCATGTTTGATGTTACTGCACGATTGACTTACAAGAATTTCCCAACATGGCACAGAGATCTTTGCAGGTATCTCTTTTGCAGAGGGGTTGGATCTCGAAGTAGAAATGAAGGTTCCTTAATTGTGTGGTGGCACAACTTCCTGAACCGATTAACTAAATATCTTTGTGAATTTCAGGGTGTGTGAGAACATTCCTATTGTTCTTTGTGGAAACAAGGTTGACGTGAAGAATAGGCAAGTGAAATCTAAGCAAGTTACTTTTCATAGAAAGAAGAATCTTCAGTACTATGAGATATCTACAAAAAGTAACTACAACTTTGAGAAGCCATTCTTGTACTTGGCACAGAAGCTCTCAGGGTGAGCCTTTAATCTAGTTTCTGATGCTCCCTAATATGAATGTTATATTGAAAAATTTGCATTGATTCTATAATGGGTTATTTTTATAGGGACCAAACCTTCATTTTGTGAAGTCACGTGCTCTTGCTCCTCCTGAGGTTCAGATAGACCTTGCAACCTAGCAACAGTAAGTAGAATGTTATTTTCTTATTATTTTTTGTTAACTTTTATTGAAATAATTTGTTCCATTTCTAAAAGATTGAAACTTTGGCTTACAATCTTTTATGTTGTCAGGTATGAGGCAGAACTTGTAGCAGCTACGGCCCAACCCCTTCCAGATGACGATGATGATTCTTTTGAATAGCTTTGTTAAGATGCTTTTGCATATTTAGGGATTGGCGGATTCAATTAGTTTTGTATCATTGGATTTTGCTCTTGAGTTCCGACATTTAATTCTAATTTGTATTTGGGGCTTAGAATAGCGTTATTGCATCTCTCTATATGTGATTTTGGTACTGTGCAGATGTTTTAATCAGTGGAGTTGTCTAAGCTATCTTAGTTCAACTCCATTACAGAGCTATTTTTATATGCTAAGACAGTTTTTTTCTGTTATATACTCTTGCACATTTTGCACAAGAACTTTTTGTACTCTTCAAATATTTCAAGAATGCTCAAGTGCCTTCCGTTGTGTACTGTTGGGGGAAATGCTAGTTGCGATGATTTTTGCTTGTAATATATTATGGCTTGTTAAAACTTTCTCTGAAAATTCTAGCTATGTCTGAGGATTTATTTTAACTCTGAAATTGGTTTACATAGTTGATAATTGTGGCTATCAAGCCTGCCTGGGTATTCTTGTGGTTATGTTGTCTGTCGAACACATAAAGGTATTGCCATTTCATTAATTGGTCTCTAGATTGATTTCTGCATAAAGATTCACATTGTCTAAATCTAAAGTCATTTCCATTCAACAGTTTACAGATTATTCTTTAACTATAGTAAAACTGGGAGATGGAACGCTTATCAAAGCTAAGGTAGCATCTTAAATCCAAACTTCTAACTCCCATTTGAAGTAGATATTAAAGCTTTATAATATGGCACACTGTTGAAAAGTTGATAGTAATTAAATATGCTGGCTGGACATTGCATTTATATATAGGTTGCCATGTTAAGCTCACGTGGTCTTGGAGGAAAGCATTTTCTGCTCTGTATTAGTGCTGGCGCGATTTAGATTTTATAGGAGTGTTCCGAAATCAATTGTCAGTCCTCACTTTTATATATTTATCACTTATATTCATGCCAATGCTGGGTAACTTTGGCTTTGAAGGAAATAGTTCTATGTCGTTTTATTGCTTAAGCATCACATTTTATCTGCTGTTGGTTTGACATGTTTAATGCTCGAGCAATATTTTCTGAAGTGTTGCTTGTCTTCATGTTTGTTGGAAGAAAACCACGTCAGGCATGGAATGCTGCATTGTGATGTTGGTAATTACTGGTGTGGAAATGTGAATGCTGGACTGAGCACTCCACACACACAACTTGTTATTATTTAATTGGCAGAGTAAACCTACAGATTTACAGGGGTGCCAGGTTTTGTTGGAACACAAAGTAAAACTTGGGTGTAAATTTAGTAATGAATTGAATCCCCTCTTGCTAAACAAAGGTAATATTAATAACCCATATGCGCTGGTTTCTATCAAACAGGAATTTCTGTGGTGGTTTCTCTCATACACAAGTACTATCTGTGAACTTTGAATGTGAAACTACTTTGAAAGAAGATTCAAAATGATTTTATTTATTTTTTTTAAACAATTTTTTATATTGTCTCTACAGAGACAATAGTTTGAATTATATATTTTTTTTAATAATTTTTTATATTGTCTCTAGAGAGACAATAGTTTGAATTATGGACATATAGTCTCTATAGAGACAATATGTTTTTAATCTCAGTTATTGTCTCTAAAAAGACAAAAAGTAATTGTCTCTAAAGAGACACAAATGAAGTTGTCTCTAGAGAGACAAATGAAATTGTCTCTAGAGAGACAAATCAAATTGTCTCTTAATAGACAATAATTCTTGTCTTTATAGAGACAATAATAATATGTGTTCTATATTGTCTTTATAGAGACAAATTTTTGAGACATTATATTTTAAGACACCCGCTTAGAGACAATATTTAATACAATACACAAGTTTCTTTTTGTCTTAAGTTAAGACAATTGACTCAAATATTGTCTTAAAACCCCCCTACATGTAGTAGTGTGATATCTCTCCTCATGCCAGGCCAAAAATAATTTTTTTGTATAACAGAGAATATTTTTTGATATCCGGGATGGGCGGCATAAGGTCTTCTATGGAATTCATCAAATATTAATTGTCTAACAACCATTTGATTGGGAAAATATATTCTTCCCCTAAAGGTCAATAAATTTTCTTCATTGAGGCCATACTTACTTTGTTGTTGAAAATTTTTTATTTGCTTGGTTTGCTGCCACAAGAACATATATTCCAGATCTTTATTGGTAACTTATTTAATTTGATTTTTAAAATTAATTTCCTTTTAACTATAAGAGATTGCATACATATGATGTGATTTTCTACTCAATGCATCAACAACATGATTCTCCTTTTCCCTTCAGGTGTTTAATATCGAAATTGAATTCACTCATGAAAGTTGTCCACCTCGCTTGTCGTGTGTTAAGGTTGGGTTGTTTAAAAAAACTAGTCAAACTATTGTGGTATGTCATTAATATGAACTTTTTACCTAATAGGTAACATCTCCATACTTTCAGAGCGTGTATTATAGTTTTTAGTTCTAAATCATAAACAAATTAATTCTACTCATGCTATTTTAGTTTCTGAGACTTATAAGAAAACATATTTCCTTCTTGCATCAATACTCACCCCACTCCTTCTTGATAGCCGTTGGTGCAGACAAAAAATTCCTTTTCAAGGTCTACAATCTTTAAGACATGGGAAATGTTTAGTAAATGTTTCAGTTTTTCAGTACTATGCTGACATTCTCCTATCCACTTAAAGACTTTTCCTTTCTTATATAAATAAGTTATAGAGTAAGCTATTCTTGAGAATCCCTCAATAAAATGATAGTAATATCCCACTAAACCCATGAATGATCAGATGCCAGCAACATTAGCAGGGACAGGCCATTCCATAATAGTTTTAATTTTTCGGTATCAACAATTATCCCCTCAGCATAGATTATATGACCTAGATATTGTATCTCACCCATATAAAAGTCACACTTACTGTATTCGGCATGTAGTTGGTGTTCCCGTAATGTTTGCAAAAACATTTGCAGATACTTCTTGTGTTCCTCCAAATTCCTTGAGTATATAAAGATGTCATTGATAAAAATCAGGAAAAATTTATCAAGATAGGGATGAAACAAAGTGTTCATAAGACTCATGGCAGTTGTCATGCCATTGGCAAGATCGAAGGGTAGAACCACAAGATCATAATGACCATAGCGGGTTTTGAAGGTTGTTTTAGGAATATCCTGCTCCCTTACTCTTATCTGATGATACCAAGATTGCAAATATATCTTGGAAAACATCGTATCCCATTTGAATTGATCGAATAGATCATCAATCCTTGGCAAGGGATATTTTTTTTTAATAGTCAGCTTGTTAATCTATCTGTAATCAATGCATAGTCTCCTGGTACCATATTTTTTCTTGACGAACAAAACAGGTGCTCCCAATGGAGACACATTGGGGCGAATGCAACCTTTGTCAAATAATTCTTATAGCTATGTCTTTAGCTCAGTTAACTCAGGAATACCCATATGATAGGGTGTTTTTGACACATGTGTAGCCCCTAGAATAACCTCTATGGTGAAATCTATATCTCGTTTGGGAGATAGCCTTGGAATTTCCTCTGGAAACACATTAGTAAAGTCCTGGATGAATGGAATTTTTTTAAAAGTGGAAAGCTTATCTTTTGAATTAGTAAAAGCCACTTGAACCACCTAGATTTGAAACCACTTTCGAATACATTTACCAATTTGGGAGGAAATTATTGGTCGTAATTTAATAGGTCTCTTGACCCCTTGAATTTCTTGTTTAACTCCATCCTCAGTGAGGTAATTGATATTCTTATCCTTACAATTAACTAACGACTAGTGATTTTCTAACCAATCCATGTCAATCAAGATATTGTAAGACCCTAAAGGTAATACGTTAAGGGTTGCAATTATTTGTTGGCCTACTATATCAATAGGAAAATTTTCTACCTTTGTTGGCCTCGATGGCCAGCTGTACTATCCTGGGATTCTTAAATTTATGTGTCTAGAGATGGCATATTTTTGTTACTTTAGGATTAACATAACTTAAACTTTCTCCTGGATCTATCAAAATTGACACAACATGATTTTACATCTTACCTTCAAATTCAATCATGGTCAGTTGGTATTCAACTTGATGATCATCCAAAGTAGCATTAATATTGGATATATTGTTATCACCAAAAATTGATCATCTAACTATAATTTACTAGATGGATCAAAGTATACCATGTAGGGCCAATTTTACCATATCAAAATTACTTTCAGTGTATGAAATTACTTAATAAACCACATTTGTTAAGTCATTTTTGATTAAACCCATGAAAAATAATTAAATAAATCACTATTTATTTAATTATCTTCTAGGAATAATTAATTAAACCATTGTTAAAACTAATATTCCTTGTCATATTTGACCCAGTTATGAGAAATAAATAGATAAATAATTAATTATCTTATTTTTCTCTAGGAATAATTAATTAATCACTAATTTATAAAAATTAATATTTATGACAATTAAAATTAATAATTATAACACTTAAACCCGGATGCGGGTGTCCACACCTGTAATTAAGTGCTCGATGGTACAGCCACATGGAGGCAGAACGGGATGCCAGCCCCCGCGCGTGGAAGGCGGTGGTAACATTAAGGTTTTAAGGCGCAGGACGACAGCATTAAGTATGAAGCAGAGCCGACGGGACGCTGCCTTCAGACGGATGCAGAAGTGGCGTGGTGAGGCATTTATGCCTGGTATGTTGGCGCAGAGTTCTAAGGAAAGCAGGGGAGGCGCCAAAAGCCTCTCACACGCAGCAATTATGATAATTCTCCTATTTATTGAGACCAGTAACCACTCTCTGGCTCATCGATGGCAAATTCATGACCAGGGTATTAGCGAAACTGGCTTCCTTGTACATACTCACCGTGGGTATTACAGTGGAGTCGGCTCTCGAGTTTTTGGCAAAATGCCGCGGGATAGAGGCATCCCCAGAAGAGGGGGAAGATCCGGTGTAAGAGTCAGCTCGGAAAGGGGCAGTGTGCAGCCCATTTCACCTATAAATGAAGCGCCCCCTTCTTCAGATTCAGACAATTCTGAGCAGGAATGTCTGCTCCCTCAGGGAACTTATCAGTCCTTCCGTTTTCGATTCCCAAGTCGCCTGGTTCGTCCAGAGGTAGTGGTGAATTTCTCTGTTTTCATAACGGAGGAGGACCCTAGCTGCATCAATTCGGGCTCCCCTTCCAGAGCTCATGACAGTGATGTTTTCGTTGGGGATATGGAGGGTATGGTCTACAGAACGCGCCGCGATTCTGAGATGCTTGCTCCGAGCGTACTAGCCCAGCCGGCAGAACCTCGGGAGGATTCGGGCAACGATCTTTCCATCCAGGAAATCATGCAATTACCTAATCTGAATGCTGTTGCAGAAGTCTCAGGAACCCAAGCTCCCCCGGATCCTGAAGACGGGATGGTCATCTGGATAGATTCTCCCGGCCAAGGTGACAGCGTTCAGACGGAATCGACTAGCCAGCATACTTAGTTCACTTCGGTGTGAGATCTTCTGTCTTTTTGTCTTAATGTTTTCGTATCTAGTGTCTCTCTCTGGTATTCTCAATTTTCAGGCTCTCTACAGTTACTGCTGCTGGCTTCAAGCCACAACAGCCAGCTTTTTTTGCGCTACTCTTCATAATGTAACATGGCACTATCCTGTTAGTCGCCACGGTATCAATGTCAGTAGGAGTCTAGGTTCTATGATATCAAGAAATCATGTGGAAGAATGGAGTTTTGGTACCCAGCAAAAGCGGATAGACAGAATAGTCAAGCCTTCTCAGTTCGGGGACTGGCCTCGGCCTCCTTGTAAAATCTATAGCTCTGTACATATTTTTCTCTTTTAATATAGAAGTAGCATTTACTTAGAAAAAAAAATAATTATAACACTTAAAATTAATAATTAATTAATTGAAATAAATACAATAAAAATAATTAAAAAATAATTAAATAATTAAAAAAGTAATTAAAACAAAAATAGTTAAATAATAACAATTTAAACTAATATGACAACTATAACTATTTAAATTAATAAATATTACACTTAACATTAATAATTAAATAATTAAAATAAATACTATATAAAATAAAAAATTAAAAAATTAAAAGTTATTAAAATAAAAATAATTAAATTATAACAATTAAAATCAATATTTAGGTAAAACTAATAGAATAATTATAACAATTAATATTTATGACGATTAAAATTAATAATTATAACACTTAAAATTAATAATTAATTAATTGAAATAAATACAATAAAAATAATTAAAAAATAAGTAAATAATTAAAAAGTAATTAAAATAAAAATAATTAAATAATAACAATTTAAAACTAATATGACAACTATAACAATTTAAAAGAAATACAACAATTTAAACTCAAATAAATAAAATAAATTAATAAAAATAACCCTAAAAGAAAATTTATATAACCATAATAGTCAGATTATATATATAAATAAAAATAAAAATAAAAATAAAATAAAATAAATAAAAATATAATAACAATAAAATAAATAAATAAATAAATTCTAATATCTGTCGGCCAAGCATCTCATATATATATAAAGAAAAATTGAGAACAATCTTTCAAATAATATCTATCTCAGATCCTGAAGATGAACCATCGTTGTTGGTTCGAAACGTCGATCAGAAGGAAATCTAATGCGATGTATCCGGAAGATAATACAGGCAATGATGCAACTCGCAGAAACCTCAAAGACAAGATAATCACTAATTAGTTATTATTCCTTGTCAAGTTTGACTAAATCCCCTAGGAATACTTAAATAAATCATTATTTGTTTATTATTCCTTAACTATATTTCCTGAGATGATAAATAAATCATTTATTTATTTATTATTTCTAAATAAAAGTATTTAACCGATTTAAATATTTTTCCCTCCAACCAAAATATAATAAAATATTCCAAATGGTTAATTCTAGAATTTGGTTAATAATATTTTATTATTTCCCATTATTCGAGGATAACCTAATATTTTGCTATAAATTGGAGGGTTTTACATTCATTCTTCACTTTCGATTATTTTCGTTGTCACACTCACTGTTGCAGCTCTTATTATTATCACTGTTGCTTTCCATTTCTTTTCATTCTTAAGTTCCCATTTGAGCTCTACACACATTTTGTTGGGTTTATACATTGTAGAGAGGAGAGACTCTACCAAGCTGAAGCATTGAGGACAGCCAAGAACCCATCCCATTTGAGGGGGACTGGTAACATTTTACCTATTCCTTTCACCAGGTGTTACATAATAAAATTACAATTTCATATTCTTGTCTTGTCCATTGGTCGTTTTGGAGTTATTATTTGCTATAGTTCTTATTTATTTCTGTTGTATAACTAGTTTTGTTGCATAGATCTAGAAGTTTGCAGGTTTTATTTCTTATATATGTTGCAGATCTAAAGGGTTCTACAATCATTTTTGTTGTTAGGGTTGTTTATCATCCACATCTTAACATGTTCTCTTTTCGTACACTCTCGATAAGAATACACTATAACATACTCTTGGCTACTTCTCCAAATGTGGAATGCTCTTGAATGTTAGTAGTCTTCTCTGTCCTTGAATGATGAGGGAGATTTTTGTAATAATGAGGCTCCCCACAGCCCCAACACTGCAGTGTAAGCCTCTGTGATTGGTTGACCTCAAGTTTACTAGACACTTCCACTTTCTTATATTCATTTTGTGATCTAAATTTTTGTTGCTTCCTTCCAAGGGGTTTATTGTGCTAGTTTTTATGTAAATCTCTAGCACTTGCACTTTTATTATCTTTAATGTTCTAGAAGTTTTTATGCCCTTTTTCTATTGTCCATCCCTTACTTCATTCACCTTTTTGTTTCATCTATTGATATCTGATTCATGCCTTCCTTATAGCCTCGTCCATAATTTTAGGATTATCAAACTCCAACTATTCTTTCATAAATGTTGGCAAGTTGCTCATGAATTGTTGTACCTTGGTCGTCTACTCTTGTATATAAAGCAAATATTTCAACAGGGATGTGCACTTGGCCACACACTCATCCATAGAGAGTTTTCGCAATCGAAGGTCATGAAATTGTTTTCCTTTATCATCATAAAATCGTTGAGTCAAATATTTTTCTTTAAAATGTTTCTTGGAGTCGCCACAAGTCACCCCTTGTTAGTCAATTCTGTGAACAACCTTAACTTCTTCCCACCACAGTGTAACCTTCCCTTGAAGCTAGTAGATAACTAATCTTGCCTTCATATTTTGATCATATTCATTGATTTGGAAGTATTTGTTCATGTTAATCAACCAAGCCTCAACAAATTCTTCCACTTCCCCGTCAAAAGTTGGGGGTTTAATATTTTTGAGCTCCCCTTTTAATTCAATTTTATGTTTTTTTTATTTTCTTAGGAGCTCAAGCATTATTTGATTCCTCATCATTTTCACCTTTATTTCCTTCGAGTCTCACAGTTTGAATCCTCATTGGCATAAGGTCTCCTCTCTGTCTTTGTTCCTCATCTTTATCTTTGTTTCTAGGGCTAGGTGTGGAATTTCTATGATTTTGGTGCTCAAAAAGACTCTTCAATATTCACTCTTTGTCCCGCATTAGCCTCTCATTTTCTTCTGGCAAAGTAGCCATCTCAATCCTTAGCTGCTGAAAAATATCCAACAACATAGCGTTGGGATTTTGGTGGTCTCCCTCTAGTTGAATCCACATCTCAAGATTAACACCTAAGATAGGTATGGATCCAAATTCGCTAGTTGGCCTTATTGGATGCGTGCTTCCAGCTCCTCTCCTCATTGGGACTTCCTTTCTCTGTGAACACAACATACGCTTGTTAGTCAATTTCCCAAACATGCCACAATCTTGAAACCTATGGCTCTGATGCCACTTGTAACGAACATCTCTCCCAAATGAGTACAAAGTAAAAGACTTTAAAAAAATTATCCCGAAACCATTAATACCTCTTTGTTTTTTTCTTGCTACTCATATCCACTTTATGTTGTAGCTTATAATTATACATATAAAATCACACTAGCAGGTCATTTGGTTGTGCATTTATGTTGCATGATGCTAGGAGGTACCTAGGTACAGATCACATTGTTCTCATGCATGTATTCTACCGATTTGGCATAATTTACATTGTGCCTTGTTGGCCTAAGGATACATTTATTTTACTCTTAAATTATCAATGTTGTTTTGATTGTATCACTGTACTGCAAACATGATTGTGCTCCACCTGGCCATGGATCCACAATACACTTACCCACTATATGATCTGACAGCTTAGGTTGCTTCTTGGAAGTTAATGATAATTGTCATGTCCTTTGCCGCTCGGAATGGTCACTCATTTTCTCCACCATGTGAGAGGTTTAAGCTCTGCAACCATGATGAAGGGTTAGGGTTTGGAGCCAACTTAATAGGTAGATCACTCTACCATAGTCCTCTCTCCTAAAATTACATGATCTCTATAGATTTTCCAAACCTCTGGTCTTTGTTGCAGGTTTAGGCAGTGTTTCCTCCCTCGTGCAGTTGGGTTGGGAAAATTTTTGAACCGGGATTTTCTAGCACACGTAATGGAAAAAGGCTCTCAACAAACTTAACCCATTTGTGTAGCTTTCTTTCTCTATATGTTGGATTAACATTAAAGCCTCATTCCAAGTCAATGGAGATATATGTAGCGGCGGGGGTTTCTCCCCAGGTAATGCTTGTTTTCTTTTATTTCTTTTAAATATTCTAGAGAGAATTATGTTTTCCATTCGTACATCTCCATCTTACTTCCTGTTTACTTTCTATTTGCACAAGTGGGAGTTTTTGAATCCCCTCCTCATGGTTATGTTTCTTTTCCTTGTCGTCTCTCAAGAAACGTATAGAAATTTTCTTTATTGTTCCATCCAGTTTTTTATTTAAAAACCCTCACTCCATCTTGGAATGTGCGATATCTAGGTTAAGAGTGATATGTATATCATAGTTTGGATTGTTATATTGGAAATTCTCACCCACTCCTTCAACTCAGTCTTGGTTTACTATTCATGGGTTTTGTTTCTTAATATTCCTGGGTTATTTACGTATTGGCTACATTTGTTATGGCCATTTTTGTTCTCACTTCTGTGAAATCTGCACATTCTCTTGTAATGGATACTGTCAGGCCAAGGTAACTCCAAAATGGGCAGAAGAAAACTGACTCATTATTTCATTAGATAACTATTGTTTATATACATAAAATGGAAGGATCAGTTCATCTTCTTGATGATTGTTCACGTTCCTGTTTACCCAACCGTTGAAGATTAGGTGTGACCATTCCCCCCCTTAATCTGAAGGGATGTTGGTGAGTCCAAGCATCGTTCTGAATCTTTCAAGCTTTTCTCTTCCAAGTGCTTTGGTGAAGATGTCTGCAATTTTCTCATTTGTGGAACAATGACAGAGATGGATTGTTTTGGCCTCAACATGATGTCGGATCAGATGATATTTAGTGTTGATGTGCTTAGTACGATCATGGAACTTTGGGTTCTTGGCCAACTTTATTGTAGAGGTGTTATCAATCATGAGTGGAGTTGATTGTACTTTTTTTACTTGCAAATCTTCAAGAATTTTCCTGAGCCACACAATTTCTTTCGTTGCTTCAGCTGCTGCCACGTATTCTGCTTCTGTTGTGGAATTTGCTGGAACTGATTGTTTGCGTGATCTCCAGGAGACAGCTCCTGATCCAAGACTCATAGCATATCCTGAAGTAGATACCCCAGTTTCTTTGTCTCCATCGAAGTCTGAATCAGAGTATCCAATCAAGCTGAAGTCGTCCACCCGTGTATACTTGATTCCAAGGTCTTGAGTTCCCTTCAAGTACCTTAGAACTCTTTTTGCAGCAGACCAATGTCCCTCACAAGGCTTTTGCATAAACCTGGAGAGGATTCCAACAGCAAATGAAATGTCTGGTCTGGTAGTAGTGAGGTAGATGAGACTTCCTACAAGCTGTCTATACTTTGTTGCATCCTCAAATTCCTTTCCTTCAATAGATGTGAGCTTCAAGTTTTGTTCCATTGGAGTAGAAAGAGGATTGCACTCTGTCATGCCAAATCTGTTTAACAAATCTCCAATGTATTTCTTTTGAGAAAGAAATATGGATTTTGGATGTTGGGTTACTTCAATGCCAAGATAGTAATGAACATAGCCCAAATCAGTCATTTCAAAACTTTTTCCTAATTCTTTCTTTATGGATGCAATATAGTTTTCATTGTTCCCTGTCATTAAAAGATCATCTACATATACCACAAGATATACAATTGTTTTGCCAACTTTCTTGACAAATAAAGTTGCATCATCAAGATCAAAATGTTTGAAGTTGAGTTTCAGAAGATGCTCAGTTAGTTTTTCATACCAGGCTCGTGGTGCTTGTTTGAGGCCATACAAGGACTTCACAAGTTTGCATACTTTATGTTCATGTCCTTTCATAGCAAATCCTTCAGGCTGGGACATAAAAACATTTTCTTTTAGATCTCCATTCAAGAATGCAGTTTTTACATCCATTTGATGGACTTTCCAACTGTTCTGAGCAGCTAGTGCAAAGAGTGTCTGGATGGCGGCCCATTTTGCTGTGGGGGAAAAAGTTTCCTCATAATCGACCCCTTCCTTCTGTGCAAAACCTTTTGCCACAAGCCTAGCTTTGTGCTTGTCAAGTGAGCCATCAGCTTTGTACTTGTTCTTGTAGACCCACTTGCAGCCAATTGGTTTGGTTCCAAATGGAGGATCAACAAGCTTCCAAGTGCCATTCTTTATGAGGGCATCATACTCCTTCTGCATGGCTTCTTTCCATTCATCATGAGAAGCAACTTCTTTGAAGGAAGTTGGTTCAAAATCTGTAGACAAGTTCAATTCACGGTCATAAGTAACATCCATATCAACAGGTGAATTAGAGTTATCTACATCACCTCCATCTTGTCGGTTTGTATTTCTGGTTCCTGTTTTTCCGATTTCATCAGGATGAAAACTTTCAAGTGTCTTTGTCAGCCACTTTCGGGGACCTTTCTGAGATGGTCCAGGCTGCTCTGTTGATTGAGTTGGGACTGAATCAAGATTGAGTCTCCCAATTCTATCAATTACATCACTTAAAGGATCATCCGGTGTTGGAGTTTCATGCAAGGGAGATTGTTCATCAGAAGAAGATTCCACATGTTGATCTAGTATAGGAATCCCCCCTTCAATATGTGGAATCTGATTATCAAACTCTTGAAATGATTTCGTTTTTGTGAATCTATCCAAGCGATTAAGTTGCCGCTCAACAACATTGTCAGATTTGGATGATTCAAGAAAAATGACATCTCTAGATACAACAAACTTTTTATTTACTTCATCATAGAGACGGTATGCTTTAGAGGTGTTTGAATACCCCAGGAAGATACACTTACGACTTCTAGCACCAAGTTTGTTTCTATGTACCTTTGGTATTAAAGCATAACAGGTGGAACCAAAAATCCTAAGATGTTTTACCGAAGGAACATGTCCATACCACAATTCATAAAGAGTCTTCTTTCTTATAGCACTAGATGGGCATCTATTCTTTATATATGCAGCACATAGAACAACATCAGCCCAAAACATTATCTTTACATTTTCGAAGAAAAGCATGGATCGTACCATATTCAAGATTGTTCTATTCATTCTTTCTGCTACACCATTCTGTTGGGGATTATAAGGTACAGTTGTTTGATGTTTGATCCCATGTTGGCGAAGATAGTTTTCAAATTCATTTGATGTGTATTCTTTTCCATTATCAGTGCAAATAGACCCAATATGAGATTGTGCATCATTTTCAATCCACTTATGAAAATTCTTGAATGTTTGAAAAGCATCAGATTTGTTCTTCAATAAATAAACCCAACACATTCTGGTGTAATCATCGATAAATGTCATGATATATTTATTTCCATTTGCAGAAGGAACAGGCATTGGACCACATAAATCTGAATGAATGAGTTCAAGCTTCCTATGTGCTCTTGAATGTGAATCATGAAAAGACTGTTTGCTATGCTTTCCTAGAATGCAAGCATCACATTGCTTATGTTTTCTAGGAATTGTAGGCAAACCAACAACACCATTTTTCTTTAATAAGCGAAGACTGTCATAGTTTAAATGTCCAAATCTAGCATGCCATAATAAACTTGATGGAAGTGTACCTTCTTCATGATGAGAAATATATGAGAAATGTTGTGCATGAGCAGAGGTTCCTTGCAGTTTAAGAAGTCTTTCTTCTTCTATTCCCCTCATGACCAGTGAGTGGTCAGATGCCTTTCTTACCTCAAGCTTTCCATCAAACATATGAATGGAATGACCTTGCTGGCGGATGTGGACCAAGGACAGCAAGTTTCTCTTGAGCTGTGGGAGATATAGAACATGATCCAGAAGAAAGTCTGGAAGACCAGGCAGTTTAAGCCTGATTGTGCCAAGCCCTGATGGCTTGATTTTTGACTGATCTGCAAAGTATACTGCTCCATCAACATTGTCAGTGAAATATTCAAAAAAATATTTCCTATGAGTCATATGACAGGTTGCTCCTGAATCAAGCAACCAATCACTTTTCGAAGAAGTAAGTGAAGCATTAAACAAATCCTCATTTACTCCAATGTTACATTGTGCCTCAATATAGTGAGCGGATTCAGGTGCTTTACCTTTGTCTGTGTCATCAGTTTTACCTTTCTGCTGATTTCTTCTCTGCTCAATTTTGTCCCATGGTAGCTTGCATGTAGAAGCATCATGTGATCCATTTCGTTTGCAGTGAATGCAATGCAGATCTGAATTTTCTCCTTGAGAATGTCTGCCCCCCTTGCCTCTGAAGTATCTTCCTCTTCCTCTTCGTCCACCTCTTCCTCTTGTAGAATCTTGAGCAAGATGCTTTTCTTTATAAGCAAGGCAAACAGTCTCTTCAGAAGATTCAGGGACTGTCTTCTTTCCAAAGGCTTTCTCTCTTTCAACAAACTTTTTCACAAGAGAGTCAAAGGTTATATCTTTAAGATTTCCATTTGCTTGTAATGACTTAAGATAATTGGAGTAGGTAGGATAGAGTGCTTTGAGAAAGGCAATAAGAGAGATATCCAGCTCAACCTTAGTGGATTTAATATCATGCATTATAGACTTTATTTCAGATGCAATAGCAAGAGGATCATTATTTTTTAGTTCAAGAGTGAAGAGTTTAATCATGAGCTGAACAACTTCAAGTGCAGAATGTGAATCATAGAGTTCTTTTAGCTTTTGTAAAGCTTCAAAGGCAGTGGAATAGGATGAAATATGACGAATTACTTCTTCATTTATAGATGCTGCGATCAATGCATAGGCTTTGCTATTCTTGTTTTCCCAAATGACAAGTTCTTTATCTGATGTAGGCTGCATAGGGTCTTTGTCTTCTTCTCCGACACACACTCCTTTCCACAACTCATTGTAGATGAGGGTGTGTTTTACCATCCGAGACCATTCAGAATAGTTCTCCTTGCCAGTGAGAACTATTCCGACCATAGAGATGATTGAATGCATTCTGTAAAAAATTACTTCTGCTAAAAAAATCCTTACGTTACAGCCTTTAAATCCCTCTAATATTTGCTAAAAGCATCGGCATTTCATTGTACATATCACTGCAATACTACTATGTTTTGAAAAATGCGCAATGGATCACTTCAATATATCACTTCATTCTATATCACTTCAATATATCGAAAATGCGCAAGGGATCACTTCAATATATCACTTCAAGTATAGAGCCACATACAACATCTTATGCGGACCTCCCCAGCCTGAGGTGTTCAGAACAAAATTACGCAATAATCTCAAATAGTCTAGTACCGTACCAATTAGATCAGTTATTAAGACTGATTCATAACTAAAACTATGGAATGAAACTATAGTAAGCCTATGATTCAAAATTCAGCAGCTTATAAATCTAGCGATACAGCGAAGATGATCCGAGATATGCAGGAGGGCCTCCAGCAACAGAGGCTCCTAAATCAGGTCGACGTAAATCCCTTTGCAGAAGAGGGTCCGCATAGTAGCTTTCATTTGGCAGATCACCTAACGGCTTTCGATAATCCGCCTCCAACCTTCCACGATACAAAGATTCAATGCTTGGATCAACCCGGCTCTGAGTTCGAATCCCTTCCCTTCCTGGAGCTTATAAAATTAGGTCATATACTGAAGAGGCGGGTATGGCTCTGACGGACAAAATTAAGCATGAAAATAAGACCTTTTCGATGAGAAATTGCAGGCAGATTGATGGCAGAGAGCTGGTCGGATACGAATTCAGCAACCTCGGTCCGTTCCCTCAAATCATTCGATGCAATGGAAATCCAGGGAGCATCTGACGATATCATGCGATGTCGACACAGGGTCAGGTCATCACATGCAAGGCTGTTGTTGCATGTTGGTGAGGGTGTTACTGCGGTTTAACCATAGAGAGAGGAGCCGAGGCGCAGAGCGGACTTGCAAAAAAAATTTGAATCGAAATGGCAACAGGGTTAAGGTTCATGAACTCGGCAACAAGAGCAGATCAGAGTTGTTAAGCCAGCTCAAGGAGCTCAAGGCTGAGCTTGCCTTGCTCAGAGTTGCAAAGGTCACCGGAGGAGCGCCCAACAGACTCTCTGAGAACAACGAGCTGCAAGTCGGCGTCGGTTTCCTTTGAAATCTCCTCAACGGAAGGATTTTGATTAATCTTTAGTATTTCCACAATGTTCTTAATGATTTGTTGCAGAGTCAGTGCGTCTGGTTTGGAGAGGCAGCGAATCAATGGAATGCAGGACAATTAATGATTTTTAACTGATGCGCAGAGAATTAATGACACTCAGGACAGATGCAGCGCTCAGGGCAGAGCAGCGCTCAGGACTGAGCAGCGCTCAGGACAGAGGAAAGGGAGTTACAAGGAATCTAGGACCTGCGCTCTGATACCATGTCAGGCCAGGGTAACTCCAAAATGGGCAGAAGAAAACTGACTCATTATTTCATTAGATAACTATTGTTTATATACATAAAATGGACGGATCACTTCATCTTCTTGATGACTGTTCATGTTCCTGTTTACCCAACCGTTGAAAATTAGGTGTGAACAGATACTAAGGTTTTCTTAGCCTGTAAAATTCTTTTGTGTAAAGTTTGTTGTGAATGAAAGTTATTATTTAAATGTTAAAGGACAATCTCTTGGAATAATTCTTTCATTTCTATGGTTTTTCTCATAAGAAAAATTTATTCTTTTACTAATTAAATTGTTCAGTTATATGAAATGAATTATGGTTAGGAAACTATTCTCCATGCTTTCAAATTTTTCCTATGTTTGGCATCGAGCCTACGTTTTTTTTTTCTTTTCACTGTTGCAATGTACAAGCAAATATGAATAAATTTCATTCTAGTTAATATTTTCCTTAATGGCATGATTTATGTTTTTACCTGTAATATCTATGTACCTGACAGAGCTATGGGACCTGGGTTTTTATTGCATCCTATTCTCTACCCTCGAGGGATGGAATTTTTATTTATTTTACCAAGAGGTTTCTGACTACCCCTGGAACAGACCTCTCATTTGTTCTTATGGGGTTTAGCTAGAATCTTTTTTTTTTGCTACAATGTTTGTAAAATTAACTTCCACTATCTCATTCTATTATAAAGGCAAAGTCATTCTAATTTTTTTTTAGTTTGACAGTGATACCCGTATGGTATACATAGATAAATGTGATTGTAATTTATAATCCTGAAATTTAAAGATATATAGTACAAATTGTAACCATATTTTACAGGAAGGACTCCTTCTACACTATGTTAATAAACAATAACATACCCTAATGATTAATTTTATATAATAATTATCCATAAGATAATCTATTGCTCTATTCCTCAAAGGAAATAGTGACAACGTCTTCAAGGATTACACTTTATTTTTCTATATTTATTTTCTCATCTAGGAAAAGTATACTAGGATGAAGACTCCTCTACCCAACCAATGGAACCAACAATTACGTCTAGGTCCCCTCATCGAACCTCTTAGTTTCCAACAAATTTCCCGATGGTATTTATTCTTGGACCTCAATACCTCTAGTCCAGTCCATAATCTAGTGCAAGGGTTCCACTGGTATTAGAGCCAGCTCAAGAATACCCGAAAACAGTTGCCTGATTTTCTTGATAGCATCCTGTCATGATTTCTTCCAATTTTACTTTGTTCACTTAGATATTTATGGAGATAGTTTTTATCTCCTTTTAAGTCTTTGAAGGTAGAGGAAGTAACCGTCTAACTGCTTGGAAACTGAAGCTTCCTCTTTTGGAGTTTGTCCTCATAATTTTTCTTGACTAGCAAAATTTTTAAACAAAATAAGGAAACAATGATTCACATATATAAACTTTAAATCTAAAGTTCTTTACCAATTACTTTAATCCAAAGTTACGTGGTCTTGTGTTGTAAAGTAACAGACAACTATTTACATACCCCAGGGTGTTACATCTCCCCCCAACTCAAGTGGAACACCATCCTCGGTGTTTAATCTTTCCTTTGGAACAAGTCAGTGGATGATTCTTACATAAGCTTTCATCCTCCTAGGTGGCCTGTTCCAGGATAAAGTGCCTCTTCTACACTTTAACCTGGGTGATATATCGCCTTTGTAACATTGTTTCTCTTTGATTGAGAATACTAGTGGCTCTACCAGGAACTCCTTGTTTGGTTCTACCTGTTCCACATGAAAATTTGTCATTAATTATACTAACATTTGATAAACACACACACATACACACACACAGATATATATATATATATATATATATATATATATATATATATATAGATATATATATATCTTCTTACCTGTACCTCCTGCCAGTTAATAATATGCCTAGGATCATACCCATATTTATTTAGCAAGGAGACGTGGAATACATTTTGAACTTGCATCTAACTAGGTGATGCAAGTTGAGAGGCCATGGGTCCAATTCTTTGCACAATTTGGAAGGGTCCACAATATTGAGGGGCTAACTTTGCACATCATTTCCATTGTAGACTGCTTTTCTTGGATTTCTCTCAAACATACATGTGATCCCCTACCTAATATTCCTTATAAGTTATTTTCTTGTCTATGTATGCTTTTTTTCTATCTTGGGAAGCCTTCAAATTTTGTCTGGCCTTCTTACAGTGAGTTCCATCTCTTCTAACATATCAGGGCCTAGCATTAACTTATCTACTAGACTATTCCAATTAATAGGTGTTTTGCACCGCTTTTCGTATAAGACTTTGAACAAGCTCATTTTCAACGATTCGTGGTAATCGTTATTATATGTGAACTCTACTAAATGTAAGTATTCTTCCCATTTACTTGGTGCATTACATACATTCGTAACATATATTCTAGGACTTAATTCACTCGCTCCATCTGGTTGTTAGTATGTGGGTGATAAGCAGTGCTAAATTGCACTTGAGTCCCTAAACCTATAAAAAGTGTTTTCCTAAATGCTGATGTGAACTACACATCTCTGTCAGAAACAATATCTTTTGGCATCCCATGTAGTCTAAAGGTTTCCTGCATAAATATATCTACAATTTTCATGGTTTTATATACAGAATGAACAAGGATGAAATGGGCTACTTTACTCAATTTATTTGCTACCACCATGGTTGAGTCATTTTTTTCTTGGTTTTGGGCAAGCCCGTTATAAAATCCAAAGTAATCACATCCCATTTCCACTCTGGAATGGGAAGTGGGTGGAGTAACCCAACTAACGTTTTGATGTTCAACCTTGACTTGTTGACACTCGGAATACTTGGCCAAATACTCAGTGATATCTCTCCTCATGTCGGGCCAAAAATATTTTTTCTTTATAACAAATAATAGTTTCTAATATACAGGATGGGCAGCATAAGGTCTTGTGTGAAATTCATCCAACATTCATTGTCTAACAACCATTTGATTGAGAAAATATATTATTCCCCTAAAGGTCAACAAACTATCTTCATTTAGGCCACACTCATTTTATTGTTCATAACTATTTATTTGCTTGGTTTGCTGCAATAAGAACATATATTCCAAATCTTTATTGGCAGCTTCTTTAACCTAATTTGTAAAATTAATTTCCATTTTATTATAAGAGATTGCATACATATGATGTGATTTTCTACTCAATGCGTCAAAAACATGATTCTCCTTTCCATTCAGGTGTTTAATATCAAAATCGAATTTGTTCATGAAAGTTGTCCACTTTGCTTGTCATGCGGTAAGGCTGGGTTATTTAAAAAAACTTGTCAAACTCTTGTGATTGGTCATTAATATGAAATTTTTACCTAATGGTTAATGCCTCCATACTTTCATGGCGTGTATTATTGTTGTTAGTTCTAAATCATAAGAAAAGTAAACTTTTTCATGCTATTTTAGTTTCTGAGACTCATAAGAAATCACCTTGCCTTCTTGCATCAATACTCCCCCAACTCCTTCTTGACAGGTATCGGTGTAGACAAGAAATTCCTTTTCTGGGTCTACAATCTTTAACACGGTGGCAGTGGTTAGTAAATGTTTCAGTTGTTCAAAAATATGCTGACATTCTATTGTCCACTTAAATACTTTTCCTTTCTTTTGTAAAAAAATTACGATAAGCTATTCTTGAGAATCCCTCAATAAAATGACAATAATATCCCGCTAAACCCATGAATGATCGGATGTCCGCAACATTAGCAGGGACATGCCATTCCATAATATTTTTAGTTTTTTTGGGATCAAGAGTTATCCCCTCAACAAATATCATGTGCCCTAGATATTGTATCTGACTCTTATAAAAGTCACACTTACTATATTTGGCATACAATTGGTGTTCCCGTAATGTTTGCAGAACCATTTGTAGATGTTTCTTGTGTTCCTCCATATTCCTTTAGTATATAAGGATGTCATCAATAAAAATCAAGACAAATTTAGCATGAAATTTGTCATGGCATTGATAAGGCCGAAGGGTAGAACCACAAAATCATAATGACCATAACAGGTTATGAAGGTTGTTTTAGGAATATCCTGCTCCCTTACTCTTATCTGATGATACCCAAATCACAAATCTATCTTGGAAAATAGTGTAACCCCATTGACTTGATCGAATAGATAATAGATCTTTAGCAAGGGATATTTGTTTTTAATAGTCGGCTTGTTAAGTTATCTGTAATCGATGCGTAGTCTCATGGTACCATCTTTTTTCTTCACGAAAAAAATAGGTGCTCCCTATGGAGACACATTGGAGCGAATGTAGCCTTTGTCAAGTAATTCTTGCGGTTGGATCTTTAGCTCAGTTAACTCAGGAATACTCATATGATAGGGCATTTTTGACATGGGTGCAACCCCTAAAATCAACTTTATGGTGAAATCTATATCTCGTTTTGGAGGTAGCCATGTAATTTCCTCTGGAAACACATCAGTAAAGTCCTGAATGAGTGGCATAATTCCTAAAGAGGTAGCCTTATCTTTTGAATTAGTAAAATCCAATTGAACTACATAGATTTGACACCCCTTCCTAATACATTTACCAAGTTGAGAGGCAATTAGTAGCTATAATTTAATAGGTATCCTGACCACTTGAATTTCTTATCTAACTCCATCCTCAGTGAGGTAATTGATAGTCTTATTCTTTCAATTAACTAAGGATCGGTGATTTTATAACCAATCCATGCCAATCAAGATATTGTAAGACCCTAAAGGTATATCACTGGGACAATTTTCTACTTTTGTTGTTACTCTTATTTTCGCCCCGGTGGCCAAATGTACTAACTAGGGATGATTAAATTTATGTGTCTGGAGATGCCATATTTCAGTTACTTTAGGATTAACATAACTTAAACTTTCTCCTAGATCTATCAAAATTGACACAACATGATTGTACATTATACCTTCAAATTCAATCATGGTTGGTTGGTATTCAACTTGATGATCATCCAAAGTAGCATTAATCTTGGGTATACTCCTGGCTACTTCTCCAACTATGGAAGCATCTTTAATGTTAGCAGTATGCTCCATCCTAGCACGATGAGGGAAATTTCTGTAATAATATTTCTCCCCATGACCCCAAAACTGCAATGGAGGCCTCTATGATTGGTTGACCTCAAGTTTACAAGACACTTCCACTTGCTTAGATTCATTTTGTGATCTAAATTGCTTCCTTCCAAGGGGTTTACTGTGCCAGTTTTTATGTAAATTTCTAGAATTTCCATTTTTATTACCGCTAATGTTCTGGGAGTTTTTTTGCCGTTCTTTTGTTTTCCTTACCTTTCTTCCTTATCCTTTGTGTTTCATCTATTGATAACTGATTTGTGCCTTCCTTATAGCTTCATCCATAGTTTTATGATTATCAAACTCTAATCGTTATTTCATAAATGTTGGCAAGTTTCTCATGAAACGTTATACCTTGGCCTTTTCCTCTTGTATATAAGGCACATATCTCAACAGGGATGTGAACTTGGCCACAAACTCATCCATGGAGAGTTGTCCCAATTGGAGGTCACACAATTATTTTCCTTTACCATCATAAAATCACTAGGTCAAATATTTTTTTAAAATGTTTCTGGAATTCACCCCAAGTCACCCCCTATTCATTAATTATGTGAAGGGCCTTAACTTCATCCCACCATAGCGTAGCCTTCCCTTGAAGTTAGTAGATAACTAATCTTGCCTTCATATTTTCATCATATTCATAGATTTGGAACTATTTTTTCATGTTAATCAACCAAGCCTCAACAACTTCTTCCACTTCCTTGTCAAAAGTTGGGGGTTCAATCTTTTTGAAATCCCCTTTTAATTCAATTTTATGATTTTTGATTTTTTTAAGAGTTGAAGCATTATGCGATTCCTCCTCATTTTCACCTTCAGTTCCTTTGAGTCTCGCAGTTTGTCTCCCCATTGGCATAGGGTATCCTATATTTCTTTGTTCCTCATCTATGTCTTCGTTTCTAGGGCTAGGTATGGAATTTCTATGATTCTCGCACTCAGAAAGACTCTTCAATATTTTCTATTGGTCCCGCATTAGCCTCTCGTTATCTGCCCACAAGCTAGCCATATCAGTCCTTAGTTGTTGAATAGTCTCCAACAACATAGCGGTGAGGTTTTGGTGGCCTCCCTCTAGTTGAATCCACATGTAAAGATTAACTCCTACGATAGGTATGGAACCAGATTCGTCAGTTGGCCTTACTGGTTGTGTACTTCCATCTCCTCTCCTCATTGGGACTTCCTTTCTCTGTGAACAAAACATATGTTTGTTATTCAATTGCCCCAAAAGGCCACAGTTTTGAAACCTGTTGGTCTGATACCACTTATAACTAGCATTTCTCCCAAATGAGTACAATGTAAAAAAAATTAAAAACATTATCTCGAAAACATTAATACCTATTTGTTTTTTTTCGCTTGGTAATCATATCCTCTTTGTGTTGTATCTTATACTTATACATATAAAATCACACCAGAAGGTCATTTGGTTGTGCATTTATGTTGTATGATGTTAGTAGGTACCTAGGTACATATCACATTATTCTCATGCATGTATTGCACCGATTTGGCATGATTTACATCGCGCCTTCTTGGCCTAAGGCTACATTTATTTTACTCTTAAATTATAAATTTTGTTTCGGTCGCATCACTTTACTGGGAACATGATTTTGCTTCACCTTGTTGCGGATCCACCTTACACTTACCCACTATATGATCTCATGGCTCAAGTTTCTTTTGAGCAGTTAAGGCTAACTGTCCCATCCTCTATCACTCAGAATAGTCACTCATTTTCTCTACCACATGAGAGGTTCAGGCTCTACAATTGCGAGGAGGGGTTTGGGTTTGGAGCCAACTTGACAGCTATCTCTACCATATTCCTCTCTCCCTAAATTACATGAGCTCTATATATTTTCCAAATAACCTTTGGTCTCTCTTGCAGGTTTGGGCAGTGTTTCCTCCTTCGTACAATTGGGAAAAGTTTTGAACCAATAGTTTCTAGCACAGGTAAGGGAAAAAGCCTCTCCCCGAACTCAACGCGTTTGTGTAGCTTGCCTTATCTATCTGTTATATCAACATTCAACCCTCACTCCAATTCCATGGAGATATATGTAGCAACGAAGGTTTCTCCCCAGGTAACTCATGTTTTCTTTTAATTTCTTTTAAATCTTCTAGAGTGAATTGGGTTTTCCATTATTACAACTCCATCTTACTTCTCGTTTACTTTCCATTTGCACAAGTGGGAATTTTTGAATCCCCTCCTCATGGTTTTGTTAAGTTTCCTTGTCATTTCTCAAGGAAATTATGGGATTTTTGTTTATGGTTTCATCCAGGTTTTTATTTAAAAACCCTCACTCTGTCTTGGAATGTGCAACATCTTGGTTCAAAGTGATATGTAAATCATAGTTTGGACTATTATATTGGAAATTCTCACCAACTCCTTCAACTCGGTCATGGTTTACTGTTCATGGGTTGTGTTGCTTAATATTCCTGGGTTATTTATGTATTGGCTACATTTTGTTATGGCCATATTTGTTCTCACTTCCGTGAAAGATGCAAGTTCTATCGTAATGGATGCTAAGTTTTTCTTCTCTCTGGAAAATTCATTTTTGGAAAGTTTGTTGTGAATTAAAGTTATGATTTAAATGTCAAAGCTAGAGGCTCTTGGAATAATTATTTCATTTCTAGTGTTTGTATCATAATATTGTTCGGTAATATGAAATGAATAATGGTTAACAACATGTTCTTCATGTATTTAAATTTTTATTATGTTTGGCGTTCGACCTACGTTTTTTATTCTTTTCAATGTTCCAATGTACGAGAAAATACAAATAACTTCCTTCTATTTAATGTGTTCCTTAATGTAGTGATTTAATTGTTTTCTTGTAATAGCTATGTAACCGTTAGAGCTATGGGACATGGGTTTTTATTGGGTCCTATTCTATACCCTCGAGGTATGGAATTTTTCTTTATTTTACAAACAGGTTTCAGACTATCCATGGAATAGACCTCTCATATGTTCTTATGGGATTTAACCAAATTCCTGTCTTGTTTGATACAATGTTTGTAAAATTAACATTCACTACCTCGTTTTGTTAGAAAGGCACACACATTCCAGTTTTTTTAGTTTGATAGTGATACACGTCCGATATATACAAGAATCTATTTACATGAAAAAATATCCTCTATTTTATACAAATAAATTTGACTGTAATTTATAATCCTGAAATTTAAAGATATACAGTACAAACTTCAACCATCTTTTATAGGAAAGACTCCTTCTACACTATATTAATAAACAATAACAGACCCTAATGATTAATTTTCTATGATAATTATCCATCAGATAATCTATTGCTCTATTCCTCAAAGAAAATAGGGACAAAGTCTTCAAATATTACACTTTACTTATCTGTATTTAATCTAGGATGAAGACTCCTCCACCCAACCAATGGAACCCACAATTACGTCTAGCCCCCCTGCATGCCCCTTATAATTTCCAACACAGTTCCTAACGGTATTTATTCTGGGACCTCAAGACCTCCGAACTAGTGTAGAATCTAGTTCCAGGGTTCCAATGGGATTAAATCTAGCTCAAGAATACCCCACAGAAGTTGCCTTCTTTTCTTGACAGCGTCCTATCATCAGTGATTTCTCTTTTCCTTTATTCATTCATATCTTTCTCTGGGTTCTCATCCCCCTCTAAGATAGTTTTTTTTTCCTTTTAAATCTCTGAAGACAGAGGAAGTAACCATCTAACTGCTTGGAAACTGAAAATTTCTCTTTTGGAGTGTTTCGTTGACTAGATTTTTTTTTAAATAAAATAAACAGACAACGATTCATACATATAAACTTCACATCTAAATTTATTTACCAATTACTTTAATACAAAAGTACTTGGTCTTGTGTGGTAAAAGTAAAACATAGTTATTTACATAGCCCAGGGTGTTACATCGATCGTTTGAACTTGATATAAAATTCCATTTGCCAAAAAACGAAGGGAAATTTTGAGATCCACCATTGGTTATGCTTTTCCTATTTTATCTTTCTTTTCATTCCTCTGAGAATCCCCTCATTTTCAGTCTTCAAAGCAGTGCACAACTTCTCTTTTTCTCCCTGGCCGATCTCCCCTGGTCTGCAACTCTTTTTCATTTTTCTGGATCTGCCCCTCAAATTGTTGGATTTAGTGATTTTGTATTATGTTTTTATTCTACTATTTTTCCTATTCTTTTTCTTCTTGGTAAAAACCGTATTTATAACAAGGTAACAAATCGATATAGATTCCTATGGATCAGACAAGTAATTGTTTACCCTATTTCTAAGGTTCATTTCGATAAGTTTTAGAACTGCGACCAACTAAATTTGCAATGCATTTGCTTCCTCCTCGAGGATGGAACCATTGCACGTGGGCGTATGAGCACATGCCTCTGTTTAAGGAAAGCGTTGGTAGTCTTTCAACTAGGTTACTTTTTTGCATAAATTTCTTAGTCAATTTTAACATAATTTTAATAAAAAAATAAAAATAGTAAATTTTAAGTTTTGGAGTTTATATAGTAATGATGTTTTGAAATAATTATCACCATTAAATTAAACTAACTCAGGCGACAAAAACAAAAAATCAGTGACTCACCTCCTCACACGCATAAAGTAACCTCCTTAAACTGCTCCTTGTGCCTAGAGTGTAATTAAAACGGAGTTGTCTTTAGTGCGATTTTTTGAAGATTCCGGTGTCGGAATCCGGTGGACAAATTTGAGGTGAAATTTTGTTTTGTGTTATTCAAACTGGTTTTTTAACTGCATATTTGGATTCAACACCCTCAAAAACCCCTAGGACACTTTGATTGTGAAGGGATTACCCATCAAACTTGTGATTTCAATAAATTGTTGCCGGATTTTAGAGAAATTTGACCAGAAAAACCCACCAGAAAAGCCTCCAAAAAATCGCACTAAACACAACTACAATTAAAACACTCAACTACTGGGTTTGTCTTTCCATGGTTTCGTGCGAATATACTTTCATCCAATTTTCTGCCATGGTTTCGTGAGAATATACTTTCATCCAATTTTACGAAAATATCATATTTAAAGTTTCAAGCGATACAAATGTCTTACTGTTTTAAATTTAATGGATTCAAAGATGGCTATAATTGTAAAGCACAATTGTACCTTCGACATAATTGTTGCCTTAAAAAAGCACAATTACATCTTCGACAAAATTGTTACCTTAAAAAATCTATAAGCAGAAGCCAGACGTGAGTATCAATTTAGATATTGGTTTTCCTCAATGTTGTTTTTGTTCTTTGTTACTTTTGTTAGTTTCTAATTTATTTTCTTTTCAATTTTTAATCTTTATCTTGTTGAATTTTAATAATTGTTTATACATTATTTAACTGTTCTGTTAAATTTATTAAAAATATTTATATCTGTAATATAATATATCAAGCAAAATGAAATGTAATAAGTATAGCAAAAATGACCTCAAAATATAACTATGCAGAATAGAACACAACAAATTTGGAATAAGGGAGGTAATTTTACATCACCCTATCTGATCTACAGAATCTCTCTATCTAGATCTGTAAATCGCATCCATGAAGCTCCACAAAAGAAGTTCCTTCCTAAGAAAGATCATTACGTTTTGAATCAACTAGTAAGCATGAAATGTATATAACACTGTACAATAGTCCTTTCCACCATTGAATGTCTTTATATATACATATATATTAATTACAGACTGGATCCACTGTTTCCATAAAAGGAATCAAAAGAAACATGCCTATGACCATTTGTTTGTATAAGTGAAACACAACTAAATGAATAATTACTAACAAATATAGATTCCCTCCTCCACTACATATTTGTTTGTAGAATCTGGAGAAAATGAAAAATTTATGTAAATGTTAAAAATTAAAATACCTCTACACCAAGGCAATTAACTACTACAATTTCTCTAGCTATTGATGATGTCACCTGTGCAAAAAAAATATGAAGTTCCAATTGTCAAACAATCTCCATGAACACCAAGTCCCTTAATATTTAGGTAGTGAAGAGGGTAATATCCTTCAGAGATATAATTGTACAACAATAGTATCTACATTCCATTTAACCATCTAGGAAGTGATTTTAAGAAATAGTCATGAAATATTGATACACCTTTGGGTTGACATTTTGGGCATTCCATGCTAAAGAAGTCCCACTTATTTTTAGAAGCACTCTACACGACCTTGGGGTTTGTAATGTTTTAGTTTTCAAATTATTGGAACGACCAACAAAAGGGGGTGTATCTGCGACAAACTTGCATAAAGGGGAACAATGCAGATTCAACATGAGAAATAGCAAGGTCACAGTATCTTTTACCCATCAAATTACTAGGAAGGCCAATAGGAAAGGGTGTAACTGTTGCAAACATGCATAAAGAGGAATAATGCAGATTCAACACGAGAAATAACAAGGTCATAGTATCATTTACCTATTAATGTTAATGACCCAGAATTAGATAAAAATTCAAACTCGGTGTCAAATGGCCCTAAATGGCCAAAAATTTCCAAAAAGTGATCATTGTCAATTAGGGATCTCAAATAGTCAATATTTAACAAAATTATTAGAATGTACCTAAATGAGAAACTATTTTTCAGTGTTATCGTTAAAATCCAGTTTTTGCAGACTTGGGCATTGTTACAGGTCAATTTGGGCACATCAACCCTAACTCCTAGATCAATACTACTAGGGTCCATCAATCCCTAATTCAATTGTTTTCATTCCCTAATGAGGTCAACCTACATCATGCTTGCCTCCCAAGAGTTTCCATGACACCATTCATCCAAAAAGTGTCCCTAAGGAGATCAACGCAGGTAGCCTTCTATCAGGTTGCATTGCAATGCAGGAACTGCACTGACTGGGTGCATTGCAGTGCACTTAGCCTTTGTTTCACCTGCACTGAGCGAGTTTCAACTAATTTTTTAAATGAATCCATTGGATTCCTCATCCAATGGATACTTCTGGAAGTTTCCAAGTTGGTTGAGCTCACATTTGGATGAGGAAGAGGATGAATGAACCTCAATCCATTATCCCTTCCTCCATGGAACCACTTCCCAAATTTGGCAGAGCATTCATGAAGGCCATTAATGGCTTAACCTCCTCCATTCAGCTATAAATTAACCAAGCATTCAAAGGTTGGTCTAGGTTGGAATTTCTTGAGCTAAGGAGATGTTGTTTGAATGAGATTAGTAAGAGTATTGTAATGATGTCAAATTGTTGCTTCATGAGAAGAGAAGGGATTGAAACTGGAAGGAAGACACTGAATCAAGCATGAACATTCATGGGTTGTAATCTTTCCTCTGATCAATAAAGAATTCAAAGCTTTTTCCATTCATGTTCTTATATGATGTATATCGTATTCTTGATTCTATGATATGTTTAATTAACAGATCTTTATTGTATGCTTTGATGGGTTTTTGTCTCGGCTTGTGTGCAGCTACTTTCCAAGTGAATTAAGTACAGAAAGGATAGGTGGAATCGGTCAAAGGAGAGATGGAGCAAGCGAAAACTACAGGTTGGTTTCTCTTCATGCCTCTCTTATCTGTTGATTAAAGAAAAGGTAGCGAATTACTTTGTCTGTTGTTTCTAGACTAGCTACTAAGTCTAGAGGGTTAGGCATTTGTAGAAACACTAAATTTGACCAAAACAAATTGGCGACCATACTGGGGAATGTTTTAACCCTTTTACTAGCTTATCAGTCTCCTAATACATTTCTACATACTATAATTGTGGTTGTTGACTGAATTTCAGTCTTCTTTCATTGAAAATTGAGTTGAAACCATGTCAAAATTGCCTTTAGAATGGCTTACTATCACCAGCGCAGTCCAATGAAGGACACAGTGCGCTGCAGCGCACTTCCCGCATAGGTCCAGTGCGATTCAGCGCACTATCTCTAACTGCTACCTGCGCTGATCCCTTGAGGGCCAGTTTCCCATCTAGGAACTAAAAGTTTTCTGCCAATTTTCTCTTGTTTGAATGAGTTGCTGAATGTCAATGATGTTTTGTCTCTAAAAACAGTTTTTATCTCTTTATTCGATCCGATTTAGACTGGATTGTTGGATGTTTTTTATGTATTTGTTTATAATTTTCAATCCACTGTCGAAAGCTAGCTTTGATTGATTGTTTTGTTGAAAATTAAGTGTTGTAAAGTCTTTCTTCATAAATAATCGATTGATCTATTTGTGCATTTGATTTGTATTTTCATTTAAAGTGTCGAAAATCTTCATTTCTTTAAAATCGAAAGTGTCGTACAGTCTTCCTTTCCCTTTAAAATAAATTTTCATAAATCATCATTTTTATGAAAAGAGTTTTGAATCATTTGTGCATTAGTTTTTCTTATTGCATCATTCACATTAAGAGAAACTGAAAAGAAATACATGCAATTTGCATTTCAGAGTTTGAGTTTGTGTGTTCAAAAGGAATGGTTTAGGGAATTGCATTAGTTTGTGCTCTTTGTTGTTTGTTCAAAAAGTACTTGTATGCTCTATCCCTCATAGCTAGGATTTTCATTGCTGAAAATAAATGGAAAGAGTGCTTCTCATTCTAGTTGCATTCTTAGGAATTTCGAAAAACATCTCGTGGTGAACCCTCAAAGGCAAATTTTAAGCAAGATCAACCTAAAATTTACATCAATTAATCTAATAACGCATTGGAACTTAACGAAAACATCTAGAGGTCTAGGCTAGAGATGTGTTCCGGCGTCTTTAAACCTAGTGGCTGTTGTTTTCATTGAGGTTGGGTGATTCCTCCTCTCTGATTCGATAAGTACTAGTACGGACTTGTGCTCCCTGTACTATCGAGTATATAGTGGGAGACCCCAATAGGTTGAAATCCTTTATCCCTAGGAAGCTGAGTCTACTACCTTACTAATCGCAACGCACTGAACACAGCATTCAGGAAGATTGACTGCCGTATGTAAAATCCTTGATCATTTCTCTTTCATTTATCACGAAGGTGTATATTTCAGTTTTGCGATTAGTTTGGTAAAACATTTTGTCTAGAATCTCTAGAGCAGTCACTTTCGTTCCTTTTCGACTCTTTAAAAGAAAAGGATCATCTAATCACTTGTCCTTTCAAGCTCATTAAACATCGAAAGTGACTAGAGTCATCTTTTGTTTTTTCTCGACTCTTTAAAAATGAAAAAGCAAAGTTGTGTTCTAGTGTCGTAAAAATTAATTGACCGCGAATAACATCCTTATTCCTTAGTTGATTTTAGGTTGATAGAAACCATCAGCAATTCTGGAGGAAAATCAACCTCCACTCCATCGTTCAAGGAGAGTTACGAGCAAACCGCCCTTGCCACCGAAAGCGACTCCTATTCGGTCAAGGCGGACTCGTCAAACTGAGTCTGGTACATCAAGAGTTTCTAGTACTTCATCTGAATTACCAGAGCTGCCTATCATGGCTAGTACTGAGCCTCCAGTTACTCCAACCATTTCTGGTACATCTGTTACACAAGAAGTTACTCAACTACCTGAGGCCACTATAACAGAAAAAAGTGAAAAAGTAACTGAAGTTGATCCACAACCTGAAGTTAATCAACTAGAAATTACTTCAGAACTTGAACCAGTTCAATTGGAATTCGATCCAGAACCTATAGCAGTTGAAACCGAAGACATTTTTGAACCAGAAGTTGTTCACGAACCTTCCCTTGAAACTGAAGTTCTTTTACCAAAACATCTGGACTTTGACCTTGAACATTTTGAAGTTGTTACTGAAATACCTCAGTCATCTGTAGTTCCTGAAACTTCATCTTTAACACCAGAAGTCTTTTTCGGACCTGACGGTGAAATCCTTCCACCTGGATTAATTGCTGTAGAGGAAGAAGTTGAGGAAGATTCTACCCCCGGGACTCCACATCATTTTGGACCTGGTTTGTTTCTTTATTCTTAATCTCCTCCTCGTTCTACTGTTCCAATTTTTACTGCTGCCTCTGAAATACCACTTGAGTCATTAGGTCAACTTTTGGGTCAGTTAACCATGGCAGAACAACTGCAAACATCCTAGATTGCTTCATCTGATGTAGCTGCAGTAGAATCCTTTACTGCTACTTCTTCGATGTTTTCTACCACACTTGAGTCACATTTATATGGACAGCCATCTGTCCCGATTGGTTACTAGTCTATGTCTAGAATCCACTCAGGGGTTTCTTCTTTGCCATGGTCATCACCCATGTCATCATCGGGAATTTTACCTGGTTCTTCTTATCAAGGACAATAGTTTGATCCTGCTTACCAACACCAGTATCAAACTGGGCAATGCAATTAACAAAGACCCATATATCCTCTTAACACTGGAATGCCACCATATGGTCAGCAATGTTCCTATTCACCACATCCTCCTTATCAAGGAGGACAACCCTATGATTATGTCTCACCGAATTCAGGTCAACCTGAAATGGGAGTCTGTTAGTGGCAGCCAACTTTGCCACCACAACCAAGGCTTGTGTATCCAACACAACCTATGCAAACTGAGCTGATTATTTTGATTGTACCTGTCATAACTATTGAACCGCAGATACAAGCTCAACCTGTTGTATCTCAACCTGCACAAGTTAGTTCTGCTACCTCGCAACCACAAGTTTCGAGTCAACAAACCCAAACTTCTCAAGTTGTTATGAAACAACCGCTTGCTTCCGGGGTACAATTACCTCAGGTTAGTGTGCCATTATCTGGAGCGACTCAAGTTGCTACTGGTTTAGTTTATCCTCAGCCTAGTCAAATTGGCATTGGGGGGCAATATTAGACTTCACAACCGGTACCCCAACAACCTTGGCAGCCACAGTATCAACAACCTCCTTTTCAGAATGTCCAACCTCAGTATGGGCCTACTTTTCAAGCCCAACCTGGGCAAGGACAATATCAAGCGTATCAGGGCCCTGTGTACCAAGACCAACCCGGTTACGGACAATTGCAAGGTCAACCTAGTTTTAATCCATATACCGGTTATGTCCAACCACCCTATCAAGGATATCTGCCTTATGCGGGTATGCAAAGGCCTATTGCATAGGCAATTCCATCTTATCCCAGATATGCTCAACCTGATTTGAATCGGCAGTTGCCATTTGTGGCAACTTTAGAATTACCGGATTTGAACCAACTTACCAATGATCCAATTTTATATGCACCATGGTGGCCGGTAATTCCTCATAAGTTTCCTTCCGATATTCCAAATTTTAATGGAAATCCCGGAGAAGACTCGTCAAATCATGTCATGACTTTTCATTTATGGTGTTCTTTGAACTCCTTGAATGATGATTTGGTAAGACTCCGTCTTTTCCAAAGAACACTCACTGGTTCAGCTGCTAAGTGGTACATTGAATTGCCAAGAGCTTCTTTTAATAATTTCACCAATTTAGCCACTACCTTTTTGACCCACTTCCAGTTACCCATCAGATATGAAACTGGAACGGAACTTTTGACCAACTTTAAACAAACGACTTCTACTCACATATCAGATCATATTCATGAGTGGTGTCATTGTCGTCGAATGGTTAAAACCTATGTTCCTGATCAGCTTCTAGCTGAGTGGTTCATTAAGTCCTTATTGCCATCTATCATCGAGGATGTGGCTAAAGGTGGAGTTGTTACAGAAGAGCAAGTGATTTCTCATGCCCAATACTTGGATTTAATTTACACACAATCCGGCATGCTCTATGACAAAATTCCACATGCACCGCGCCTAAATCAATCCATTCCACCTCCACCATCGAGTAGGGACTCTCATGCCGGTGACGGTGTGATTGGTTCCTCGAGCACGCAAACGGAAAGTAAACCATCTGGTCAATTGCTTGCCATTTTGAATCAAATTGTAAATGCATATGAGATTCTTGCCTCCGAGATTAATGCCGTGTCATCTGACAAAGGTAAGAATCAAAAGCAACCAGGAAGCAAGAAGAAATGGAAAAATAAAAATAAAACTGAAAACCCTCCTCAAGAGAAATCATCTGATTCCTCTAATTCGGGAAAGAAACCTCATTATCCATGTTTGATATGTAATGACGAGCACTTTACAAGAGATTGTCCTCACCGCTCAGAAGTTTCTAAGCTGTTAAAAACTTCTACCACATCCGTAGTGTTGATAGATCCGTTTCCAAACCCGGATACCAATTTGGTTGCAACAGAAAATGCTTCCACATCCCAGGTATTAATGTTATCCATCTCAAAACCTAAAGATGAAATTTTGGTTCAGACACATAATAAATATTATGGTAATCCGCCATCATCGTCAAATAATCAGGCCACTGATCAACCTGGTTCTTCGACTTCGACCACATCGGAAAATGTTCCACTACCCATTGCACCAGAGTTAACAATAAAGCCACCAAAGGGAGTTGTACACAAATCAACATTCAACCCTCGAGCTTGAGCTTCTCAAAATTACAGCATAGTAGAGGATCTCGCTTAGTCTCCTTCTGCTATGTCGACAGTTGAGGTGTTGCAAAATTGCCCCTTCCAGAAGCAGGCTTTACTGTCGGTAATAGGTGGAGTAGATCCAACGGATTCTAATCTTGTGGGTTTTAATCACTCAGGATATATGCCACAGTTACCAGCACAATTAGCTTTTCTAATTCAGATTAAAGCTCTCAACAAAAATATTCATTGAACTATCATAGATGAGGGAGCTTCTACCTGTATTGTGTCAATGAGCTGCTGGAAAACACTGGGGTCACCTACGTTGTCAAGATCACCAACCACATTGAAAGCTTTTGATGGAAGAACATATACTTCATGTGGGATTTTGAATAATTTGCAATTAGAGCTAGGTGGAAAAGTAGTAACTGTTGAGGTTGAGGTGGTTGACGGACCCCTTGACTACAACATTTTACTTGGATGACCATGGGTTTATGTTATGGTTGTTGTTGTTTCCACGTACTTTCATATGATCGCATTTCCTCATAAAGGTGGAATAACAGTTATCGACCAAACCTCATTCCTTGCCTCTAGTTCTCAATTTATGGGAAGAATTCCGTTTGTTAATGGACCACCACTTTCACTTCAATTTGTTGGTGTAGGACTTTTCAGGGATCCTTCCCTAATGGGTACTTTTACACTTCCTTCACCATCTCAGATTTCGGAAGTTGCGAGAGTTGAGACATGTAATATGTTATCCTCTACTTCATCTGACTTAAAGAGGATCACCAATAGTATTGAAAATGAAAGTTTTAATGAGGTTATGCCACTAAGCCCTATCGAGCTTGCATAGCAATCAATTTTTCTTGCTTGTGTAGTATTTCCAATTCCACATTCACTGATTGAATGGGTAGATCATTCACTTGAATACGGTACTTCTTCGGATCCTTTTGCTTGTATATATTCTACAAATGAAGGAATAATTCAATTAATGATGATAGGAGAAGAACCATGGGAAGATTATCATCATCGTTCCCATCTTCCAAATTCTAGTGAAGATTATTCATATGAGCTAATACACCCTTCAATTGTAGATTTCTTTTCAAATTCTGTTAGAATAGATTTGGTAGATTCTGAGCGTAATTTGTTTAACATAGAAGAAACCATTTCTATAGACATTTCGATCAAGCCTAACATTGTAGAAAACATTCATGTCGGCAAATCTTGTTCTCCTTTGGAACTCGATAATTACCGTGCTCTATTTCATGAATTCAAAGATATATTTGCATGGTCTTACGAGGAGATGTCGGGCATTGATTCAAGCATTGTTGAACATCAAATCAAAATGTACCCTGATGTCAAACCAGTACGATAGCGGCTTCGACCTGTACATCCAAAGAAAGTTGTTGCTATTAAGACAGAGGTTGAAAAACATTTGCATGTTGGCTTCATTTACCCTGTACCTCTTACTGATTGGGTATCAAACATTGTTCCCGTGATGAAAAAACAAGGAACAATTAGAGTGTGTGTTGATTACCAGGATGTAAATAAATCATGTCCAAAAGACAATTATCCTACACCCTTCATCGACCTGATTATTGACGAATGTGCTAGATGTGAAATCTTTTCATTCATGGATGGATTTTCCGGCTACAATCAAATCAATATCCGCCCACAGGATCAGTCAAAAACTGCATTTATTTGTTTGTGGTGCACATTTGCTTATAGAAAGTTACCTTTTGGTTTGAAGAATGTAGGGGCTACATTTCAGAGGGAAATTAACTATGCCTTCCATGAAATTAAGAACATTGTACAACCATATCTTGATGACTTGCCTGCTCATTCACGAAAGTGGACTGATCACCCGCAACATCTTATAGCAATATTTTTGCGGCGCTGACACTACAAAATAAGGCTCAATCTACACAAGTGTGTGTTTTGTGTTGGCTTTGGTCGATTGCTTGGATTCGTGGTCTCAAAAGATGGAATTCGACTCGATCCAACTAAGGTTCAGGCAATACTTGACTTGCCTCCGCCTTCGAACTTATTAGAGTTACAAAAACTTCAAGGGAAGGCAAACTTTTTGAGGAGGTTCATTCCAAACTATGCTGAAATGGCTAAAGGTTTTACTCATCTGTTGAAGAAAGGGGTACCCTTCCATTGGGATCAGGTTGCGCAAGCTTCCTTTAGTGCTCTTAAAGATTCCCTGATTAGAGCATCATTAATGTATGCCCCAAACTATCAACAAGACTATTACTTGTATCTCGCCGCTACAGATACAACCATCGGAATGGTTTTAGTCCAAGAAGAAGATGGAATAGAACATCCAGTATATTATTTGAGCCGTAATCTCAATGATATAAAAAGGAAATATTCTTATGTTGAAAAGTTAGCTTTGGCAGCCATTCAAGCTGTGCAGAGGTTTCGTCACTATATCCTCCTGTGTAAAACTACAATTATCTCCGATTGCAACCCTATGACATATATTTTGTCACGTCAATTGCTGGGGGGAAAATATTCAAAGTGGATAGTTATATTGTAGGAATTTTATTTGGAATTCATTAAGTCTAAGTCAAAGAAATCTCTCGTATTTTCCGAACTACTTTCCGATCTTCCCTCATCCTCCAACGATTTAACATCAGAAACATCAATCTTGGATGAGTCTTTGTTTCTAATTTCGTCAAGTGATCCATGGTATGGGGATATACTAATCTATCTCTAGACCCAAGCTTTCCAGCCTGATACCTCTCGCTTTGAACAATGATGTATTCGATACCAAGCCAAAAGTTATCTGATCATTGGTGAAACACTTTATCGCCGTGGTATCAATACAATTTTACGTAGGTGCCTCACTCATGAGGAGGCCGAGAAAGCTTTGAATGAATGTCATTCAGGTGCTTGTGGTGGACATCTATCCAGATATGCTACAGCACAGAGAATTCTCCGTTCTAGTTACTTTTGGCCAACAATATTCAAAGATTGCATAATTGTTGTCAAAAGTTGTCATGCATGTCAAATTTTTGATCGGAAAACTAGATTACCACCTACACCTTTGCATTCAATAGTCACTGTTGGACCATTTGCTAAATGGGGCATTGATTTTATGACATGTAACCCCACCTTGACCAGGGGGCATGGGTATATTATAGTTGTTGTTGACTATTTTACCAAATGGGCCGAGGTGATGCCTACATTAAACAACAACGGCGAAATGACTGCATTATTTTTCTTCAACCACATGGTTGCCAGGTTTGGTGTACTACAGGGCATAGTCATAGATCATGGGTCACATTTTCACAATCACATGATGGTTGAGTTGACTGCCAATTTAGGACTGTCACATGATAGTTCTAATCCATATTATCCGCAAGCTAATGGCCAAGTTGAGGCTATCAACAAGGTCCTTAAGCGCATGTTGCAATGAATGATTGGAGTACATAAACGAAATTGACATTTAATCTTGTACTCGGCTTTGTGGGCATATCAGACCTAAGTGAGAAATGCTACCGGATTCACACCCTTTCAGTTGGTGTATGGTTTGGAAGCAGTCTTGCCAATTAAATGTGAAATTTCGTCACTCAAACTCGCAATTGACCTGTTACTTGATACTTTTGAAGAAGAAGCACATTTCTTGGAATTAATCCATCTGGATGAAACCCGTCGTGATGCCGCATTGGCTAACAAAGCACACAAGAAATGGGTAAAGGCACAATATGATAAAAATGTCAAGCCTCGTGTCTTCTCGGAAGGTGACCTGGTCTTGCTTTACAATCAGGAGTCTGATAAAATTAGAGCAGGAAAATTCGAACAGCTTTGGATGGGCCATTATATTGTTAAGCGTGTTTTGACGAAAGGTGCCTACGAGTTAGTAGATTATGACGGAATTCCATTGTCTAAGCCCAGAAATGGGTTGTATTTAAAACATTACTATGCTTAGTTAAGTATGGTAAAACTCTTGTAAATATGCTTGGATTGCATGTGTGAGTATGTTTCTTTTAGGGGTTTTATTTGGTTAAGTAATCCACTTCGCATTTGTTGCAGATGTCAAACTTTTCAGAACCATTTGTTGGTTATGCTGATGGTTCAAGTTGTAGTACGTAGAACATATCTTCTGCAGCATGGGCTATTTTTGCTCCAAGCGGCGAGTTAATGAGTTTTAGAGGGATTTGCATTGGTCGATCAACAAACAATATTGCTAAGTATAGCGCATTGATTGAACTTCTCTTTGATGCCATTTCACTTGGCATTCGCCGAATCATCATTAGGCTGGACTCACAGCTTGTTGTACTACAAATTACTAGCATTTATACCGTCCGAAATCTGGCAATTCATCATATGTTCCTTAGAGTTTGTATTTTGGAAAGGTATTTTGAGTTTATTCAATATGAGCATATTTCTAGAAATCTAAACACATTAGCTGACTCTCTAGCAAATTATGTGTTAAATAGACATTTGCAACATATGTAAAGTAAATATTTCCAATTAGCATCATCAGTTGAATAGGATTGCATCACTAAACCATAATAAAACCCTGAAAGTAAAATAGATAATTGTAAAATGTTTTTACAAACAGTTTGTGTCCAAGACAAAAATTGGTCATCTGACCCAAAACTAAAATGTATGTAGAAAAAGCATCTAAGTAGACTAGTGGTGCTCATGATAACAGGTCACTGCCTATGCTATCATATGCAAGAGTCTCATCCAATGACTTGGTACACCGATGGTGTGGCGCTGCAGTCGCATAGGTAGCTCCTCGATTCGGACATTCAGAATACCTAGGGTTAATCCCTCTATGTGATCTTGCAATTCAGTCAAAGTCTCGACCAAATCCAAGTCTCGGAGAACCACTCTCCCTATAGGTCTCTGTGCTGGTCCAGCTACATCTCGTGGGTCCCCCACAGGTTGAACAGGTTCGATATCTGTATACATAAAAAAAAAATGATTTTGTTTAGTCTTGGAATTAATCAAAAAACACAAAAAATGCAAAAACTTTAAAAATTAAAAACACTTGGTCAAACAATTTACCAGTAGCACCCCACATTGCTCCAACTGGTAATGGTAATTTTGGATCGCCACGGAAATCCATTCCTGAATATGGATATTCTGTAAAGGTCATCTCCTGTCTACTAAACCATTCAAGGAATGTAGAGGTAAATACGATCGATGAATGGGCACCATGCCTAGCCATAAGATCTCCCCACCTCTACATCCGTGGGTCTCTCGGTCCAGATACACCTAGTGAAATAAGTTGTGGTTGTAAGAGAAGAATTATCTCCAAGGCAAAATAAATCACAATTGATCCATAGCCAAAGTTCTTGATCTTTCCCTTTTTTACCTTGGTTAGTTTCTCTTTCACAGATGAAAGAACAACCTCGCACCAATTGAACACCTTTGGCTCTAAACATTCTAAAGCATACTGAATGTATGATTTGTTGGCCAAATGAAGTGTCGCACTACCAACCAATCTAGCAATGGTAAAGAGGATCGTCCTTAGTGGTAAATCACTAACATCCTTGATATTTATCCTTCCATCTCTGCTAGGCTGGGCACCTTGCCTACAAAACTGTCGCACATAATCTTTCACTGGTCTACCCTCGTGGGCAAGTCCTGTTAGTGAAATGGGGGCACCTCGCCTCAATAGTCCAGTCAGAAAGTATATATTATCAATGGTAAATGGGCACTCTTTGTCCCGAATGTGAAAATTTTGATCAGTCGGATTCCATGATTGAACAAGGAACTGTAGAAGATCAATCTGTTGCCGCATGTTGGATAATTGGAAATACTTGAGTAACCCACAATTTCTTAGGGCCTCAACTGTACCCTGATTATTCAAGGCCATGATATCCTATTCTTCATGCTCTTGTTCTCTCTATATAATTACCATTTCAATTCCTGAATTGGAAAAAGAAACCCTAGGCACCTCAAAAACCTAAAATGTTCTTGACTAAAATAAGAAATAAATAGAATGAAATGAAAGAGAATAGAGTTAGTTCCTACCTAGTCCAAACAGCACAAGGAATGATCCCCTAAATCCTCCACAATCAACTAGTGAACTTCGAGGAAAAATCTGCTCCAGAGATCAAAAGGAAAAACGAGATGGTGAAAATGAATGGTAAGAACCAGTTTTTATGTTTATTTCTTGCACATTAATCGAGTAAACATCGGTTTTCATTTATTTAATCTATGAACATGTATTTTTTAATCTATTTTGATGACATCTTGAGCAATATTAACAACTGATATGCAGTTATGACGTGCTTACGTGTAAATTGAACATATTTGACCACAAAGAAAACTTTTATCGCTTTTTTGAGCTTTGTTAAAAACGAAAAAGGAACCCCCTTGGAGTCCTCTTTAAGCTCTTTTCAAACTCTCTAAACATGAAAAGATTGCCAAGCGCTTGTCATTTCTAGCTTGTTAATGGATTGGAATCGATATCTACTCAGTATAGTTTTACCCCTTCTTTGCGCTGAGATAGATTAACTACAAAGAAGGCACTCATTGATCAAACATGATCAATATGTTCTCTCTTGTATTATTTTATGCCTTTTCGGACTTGAGAGACAAATTTACGAAAAAGAACTTGTGGAGTTTTCTTTTCGTCCCTTTTCAAACTCTCTAACTGTGAAAAGGACCGAGTTATCGTTGTTGTTAAATTCATTAAAAACATTAAATAGCGACAAACTTGTCCATCTAGACAAGACTGAGTTTCACCTTTGCTAGACTCGTTAAAACATCAAATAGATATGGATTCACTTGAAGGGTGGAATTATACAACAAGCATATGTTATCCTCCTCAAGCTTGATAAAAATAAAGAGGTATTGGTCAGAAATGACTGGGGAAAATGGGTAAAAGCCAAGAACACTTTATGGTAGCAGGTCGCTCTTGAACATGACACTTTCACTCATCATCGTGACTATGTGGGTTGGGTCATTCAGCTTGATGGTTATCACACCGTTGGTCTATCATGCCATCCATTACTTTGTTTTGGGTCAATGCTACCAATTCACTTCAGTGTCACCGATATGTTCAAGAGAAGTCGTTCAATTCAAAACTTCATCCTTTACAATACAGTAAACCTTCATTTTCATCCCCGCCATCCCTAAACCTTGTGTCGTCAGTTAATATTAAATCTCCAAAATAATTTACCTCTTTTTGTGTCGTTGATGTGGGATACATCAAGGCCCTCCTGTGACAAGTCGCTTCTTGTCAACATCAACACATCATCCAAGAAGTTGACTTAGAAACACCCCTTCAGTACCTTGAGGCTTGTATACATCAATGGTAGGTTTCTCACTTCCGGCGATAGGTTGATATCACTAGCCTTCGACCGAAATACTTTGTATGGTGTTTGACATCAAATCATTTATTCACACCATGCGAAATGTACTGCAGTACCTTGAGGGTCATTATCATTATCGGTGATTCCTCTCACGTCTATTAACAACTTACATCATTGGCTAGTAATCAGACGATGTCTCTCCATGTTCGACTTAAGATCATCTATTCACATGGTTAAACTTTTACATTGAGTGAAGATTGAATAAGATTGAAGACCTCAGATTTAGTTTCATCCATCTGGGCTACGATATATTTTCAGGAGTACTATACCAAATGTAAAAATGGCCTTACATTCATGTTCATCCATTCATGGGTCTATATCTGTAGACAACTATATTTGTACATGTAATGAAAGTTTATAAGCTGAGCATGGGTATGCCTTCCCTCAGCTAGTTCGTGAGAAAAATCAAATTATCATGATATTTGTAATGTAACTAATGCATGTCACCTTCCACTTCAAAACCTTCTCTCAAAATGGTAAAGCATCTCACGCGACATGTTTATTTTCGACTTCATGCTTTAGGGGGCAACTGTTACAGGTCAATTTGGGCACATCAACCTCGACTTCTAGATTAGTACTACTAGGGTCCATCAATCCCTAATTCAGTTGTTTTCATTTCCTAATGAGGTCAACCTACATCATGCTTGCCTCCGAAAAGTTTCCATGACACCATTCATCCAAAAAGTGTCCCTAAGGAGATTAGCGGAGGTAGCCTTCTATCCAGCTGCATTGCAATGTAGGAACTGCACTGATTGAGTGCACTGCAGTGCACTTAGCCTTTGTTTCACCTGCGCTCAATGAGTTTCAGCTAACTTTTTAAATGAATCCATTGGATTCCTCATCCAATGGATACTTCTGGAAGTTTCCAAGTTGGTTGAGCTCGCATTTGGATGAGGAAGAGGATGAATGAACCTCAATCCACTATCCCTTCATCCATGGAACCACTTCCCAAATTTGGCTGAGTATTCATGAAGGCCATTAATGGCTTAACCTCCTCCATTCAGCTATAAATTAACCAAGCATTCAAAGGTTGGTCTAGGTTGGAATTTCTTGAGCTAAGGAGATGTTGTTTGAATGAGATTAGTAAGAGTATTGTAATGATGTCGAATTGTTGCTTCATGAGTAGAGAAGGGATCGAAACTAGAAGGAAGACACTAAATCAAGCATGAACATTCATGGGTTGTAATCTTTCCTTTTATCAACAAAGAATTCAAAGCTTTTTCCATTCATGTTCTTATATGATGTATATCGTATTCTGGATTTTATGATATGTTTAATTAATAGATCTTTATTGTATTCTTTGATGGGTTTCTGTCTCGGCTTGTGTGCAGGTACTTTCCAAGCGAATTAAGTACGGAAAAGAGCGGCAGAATCAGTCAAAGGAGAGAGGGAGCAAGCGAAAACTACAGGTTGGTTTCTCTTCTTGCCTCTCTTATCTGTTGATTAAAGAAAAGGTAGTGAATTACTTTGTCTGTTGTTTCTAGACTAGCCACTAACTCTAGAGGGTTAGGCGTTTGTAGAAACACTAAATTTGCCCAAAATAGGCATGTTATGTTTGGCAGGGCAGGGTTTGATATGGCACCAACAACTTCATTCTGATCAAGTGACCACGTAGATTCAATAGCGTGGTATTCTATTATTGAGTCTGTTTTGGCTCAATAACAAAAATGCAAGTCTCAAGCTATTGAACAACTCTAAGGGCATAGGGCATGTGAGCATGCTAATATTTAGATAAATATTTTGCAAGCTAAATAGTATTTCTAGCTCTTTGGGTATTGTTCTTGCAGATTGTTCCTATGATCCTAGCTATAGGAAGTTCAATAGTGTAAGAAAAAAAACTAGGATTTTGATTTGATCTTAATATATGTTAGTTTTCTTTCAGGGTTTCTTCATGCTTAGGGTTTGAAAGGCTTTGAAGTATTTTGGGGTTATGGCTATATTTCCACTTCTTTGAGGTTTTAGGATATTTGAAGATATCCACTCTTGGAAGGGTAGATCTTAACGTTTTTCACCATCCAGAGGTAAGCATAATGATGTAGAACATGAAAATTTAATAGTCTGCACAAGCTTCAACAGTGGAATCGAATGAAAACATTGTGAAATAGTATTATGGAATGTCCTACGTTTGTCCATAAAATATATGGGTTTTCATCTTCTTGAAGTTATATGGGTGTTGAAAAGCGAAGTTTTTGTTTTCCTTAGATAGCCTCTGAGATCCATGTATTCATTGTGTAAAGTTTCCTTCCGATATTAATAGATAATGGAGTATTTTTCCTTATTTTGATGCTATTGTGTATCTCCTTTTTTCCACCATTGTGATTGTTGATGCTCCCATGATGTGGGTGATTTTTGTCTCAATGACTGACGTTTATTATTATTATTATTATTATTATTATTATTATTATAGTTTATGCAATGTGTGGCATTATTTTAATTTTCAATGCTCTTAATGGCTTGGGATCTTAAGACCACGTGCATCAAGCGGTTATTACATTATTAATATGAACCACAAGGATTGTTTCAAATATTTGTGGATTTAATCCTCCTCCAAGTTCATGGACGAACAAATGTGCTCATGATAAATAGGTTTTTCTTATTTTCTGTTCATATGAAAGGTTAAAATATTTAACTAAATGTTTTTGGGAGTCCGTTGACCCAAGGTTCAATTGTAACTTCTTTGTGGGTCTGTTGGCCTAGGGCTTGTAGCGTCTTAGTACTTATGACTCATTTTGGTTAGGCGTTTGAAAGTTTTGGGAGTACATCTTGCAGTTATTAGGATGAAACCTAAGGAGTCCTTCAAAGTTTTCTACAAGTCAATCTCTCTTTCAAGGTCTTGAACAACCAATTCAACTCATGAGATGTAGAGGTATTTAGTGAATAGGAAAGTTTTATAGATTTTACTGGAGTATTATTTAGGGAACATTCTTCTGCTAAATAATGCATTACTTTCTTAAATTAATTATAGATTTCATTGTTCACTCTAGATGTGGTTCTTTTCAGTTTCTTTCTGAGGATTTGATACAAAATAATATAATTAAGTGTTATGATAATGTGTATGTGGACGTCTTCATATGCATATCATGGTGTTATAAATTCCACTGTTGGTTTATATTCGAAATTTCTAATCATCTACATCATTAATAGTCTTCTTAATGTAATTTTCATGTCATATGTTTATGTGTTTGATAAAGTATTTTCTATTTTTTGTATCTAGGCATTTGGGCCAGAAGGGAGTGCATCTGATGCCACTTCTCTAACATCACTAGGAGATTAAGGGGTATTATTTTTTTGTGAGGCCTATGAATAAGGTGTGTATTTTTGTTTTGTTTGGATATTGTCCTAAATTGCATCCATATTGTAAGGATAGGAGTAACTCCATCAAATCAATTATTTTTTGCATTAAGATGGAACATGAATATATACATGGAGAGGGAAGATATTGGGTTTCATCTCCCAATGTCTCTTCGTCTTCCAATTCTCTTTGTTTTCCTATTTACAATATTTAAATGGATTTACTTGTAAGGACTCTGGACACCACATATCTCCACAATGGTATGATATTGTCCACTTTGGGCCTAATCCCTCATGGATTTGCTTTTGGACTTACCCCAAAAGGCCTCATACTAATGGAGATATTTGTCCATCCTTATATATCCATGATCCTCCCCACCTCTAGTCAATGTGGGACTTTGGTCGTATACCCAACAATCCTCCCCTCGAACAAAGGACCATCGAGCCTCCCCTCAAACGATTATCCATCCGTCCACTCTCTACCAACTAGGATTCTCCGCTCCAATGCGTTGGAAGCACACGCCTTACATGGAGCACCACCTGCCTCGAGAGCTTGCTCTATCCCAGGTCAACTCCTCTTCACCGTGTTGGGACCAGGACACGTCCATGAAGAATCCGGAGCACACCGCCTGTCTAACTGAGCTCATCCACGGATCCCATCGTGATATTACCGAGGCCCACCACCTTCGTTTGGTATTCCGAGGATTCATCCACTTGGCTAACTTCGGGGCATGGCTCTGATACCACTTGTAAGGACTCTGGACACCACATATCTCCACAATGGTATGATATTGTCCACTTTGGGCCTAAGCCCTCATGGATTTGCTTTTGGACTTACCCCAAAAGGCCTCATACCAATGGAGATATTTGTCCATCCTTATATATCCATGATCCTCCCCACCTCTAGTCAATGTGGGACTTTGGTCGTATACCCAACATTACCTAATCCCAAAGATTAGATATCAACATTCCCCCCCTTAATCTGAAGGGATTTTGGCGAGTCCAAGCACCATTCTGAATATTTCAAACTTTTCTCTTCCAAGAACTTTGGTGAATATGTCTGTGATTTTCTCATTTATGGAACAATGGTGTAGGTGAATAGTCTTGTCCTTAACATGATGTCGAATCAGATGGTATTTTTTATTGATGTGCTTCGTTCGATCATGGAACTTTGGGTTCTTGGCCAACTTTATATTAGAAGTGTTGTCAATCAAGAGAGGAGTTGAATGCACTTGTTTCTCATGCAAATCCTCTAGAATTTTCCTGAGCCACACAATTTCCTTTGTTGATTCAGCTGCTGCCACATATTCTTCCTCAGTTGTGGAATCTGTTGGAACTATTTTTTTGCATGACCTCTAGGAGACAACTCTTGATCCAAGATTCATAACATAACCTAAAGTAGATAGCCCGGTTTCTTTATCTCCATCGAATTCTGAATAAGAGTATCAAATCAAGCTGAAGTCCCACCTGTGTATACTTAAGTCCAAAGTATTGAGTTCCCTTCAAGTACTTTAGAACTCATTTTGCAACAGACTAATGACCCTCACAAGGCTTTTGCATAAAACTGGAGAGAATTTCAACAACAAATGAAATGTATGGTTTGGTAGTAGTCAGGTATTTGAGACTTCCTACAAGTTGTCTATACTTCGTTGCATCATCAAATTATTTTCCTTCAGTGGATGAGAGCTTTAAGTTCCATTAAAGTAGTCAAAGGATTGCACTCAGTCATGCCAAACCTGTTGAACAGATCTCCAATGTACTTCTTTTGAGAGAGGAATATAAACTTCAGATGTTGAGTTACTTCAATACCAAAATAGTAGTCAACACAACCCAAATATGTCATTTCAAAACCTTTCCTCAATTCCTTCTTTGTGGATGCAATGTAGCTCTCATTGTTCCTTGTCATCAGAAGATCATCTACATACACCATAATATATACAATTGTTTTTCCAACCTTATTGACAAACAAAGTTGTATCATCAAGATCATAATGTTTGAAGTTGAGTTTCAGAAGATGCTTAGTTAACTTCTTGTACCAAGATCACAATGCTTGCTTGAGGCCATACAAGGATTTTAAAAGCTTGCATACTTTATGTTCCTAACCCTTAACAACAAATTCTTTTGGTTGCGACATAAAATTTTTCTCTTTTAGATCTCCATTCAAGAAAGCAGTTTTACATCCATTTGATTAACTTTCCAACCGTTCTATGTTTCCAAGGCAAAGAGTGTCCGAATGGTAGCCCATTTTTTTGTGGGGGAAAAGTCTCCTCATAGTTGACCCCTTCTATCTGTGTGAAACCTTTTGCCACAAGCTCAGATTTGTGCTTGTCAAGTGAGCCATCTGCTTTCTCCTTGTTCTTGAAGACCCACTTGCAACCAATTGGTTTGGTTCCCAATGGAGGATCAACCAGCTTCAAGGTGCCATTATTTATCAAGGCATCATATTCTTTCTGCATTGCTTCTTTCCATTCATCATGAGAAGCGACTTCTTTGAAGGAATTTGGTTCGAAATCTATGGAAAATTTCAGTTCACAATCATAAGAAACATACATATCAACAAGTGAATCAAAATCTTCTACATCACCTCATTTCTATTTGGTTGAGCTTCTTATTCATGTCTTTCAAACCTCATCAAGACATACACTTTCTAGTGTCTTTGTCAGCCACTTTGGAGGAACTTTCTAAGATTTCTCAGGCTGCTCAGTTGACTGAGTTGGGGATGAATCAAGATTTAGTCTCCCAATTATGTCAATCACATCACTCAAAGTGTCATCAGTGGCTAGAGCTTCATGCGGGCGAGATAGTGATTCATAAGAAGATTCCACAGATTGATCTAGTATAGGAATACCCCCTTCAAGATGTGGAATCTTATTTTCAAATTCGTAAAAATACTTTGCATGTTCGAATCTATCCAAGCGATCAAGCTGCTGCTTAACAACATTGTCAGTCTTGGAAGATTCAAGAAATATCACATTTGTAGATATTATAAACTTCTTGTTCACTTAATCATAGATATGGTATGCTTTGGAGGTATTTGAGTACCCAAAGAAGATACACTTATGACTCCTTGCACCAAGTTTGTTTCTCTATTCCTTAGGTATCAAGGCATAACAGGTGGAATGAAAAACCCTGAGATCCCTCACCGAAGGAATGTGGCCATACCACATTTCATAGGGAGTCTTGTTTTTTATAACATTAGATGGACACCTATTCTTTATATATACAACACATAGAACTGCATCAACCCAAAATGTTAGTTTAACATTCTTGAAAAACATCATGGAGTGTACCATATTTAAGATTGTCCTATTCATTCTTTTAGCTACTCCATTCTATTGGGGATTATAAGGCACATTTGTTTGATGTTTGATCCCATATTGGTGAAGATAGTTTTCAAATTCATTTGAAGTGTATTCTTTTCCATTATCAGTGTGAATAGAGCCAATATGAGATTGAGCATCATTTTCAATCCATGCATGCAATTTCTTGAATGTTTAAAAAGCTTCAAATTTTTTCTTCAATAAATAAACCCAACACATTTTGGTGTAGTCATCAATAAATGTCATCATATATTTATTACCATTTGCAAAAGGAACAGGAATTGGGCCACAAGAATTAGAATGAATGACTTCAAATTTTATATGTGCTCTGGAATGAGAATCATGAAAAGATTGTTTGTTGTGCTTTCCTAAGATACAAGCATCACATTGCTTAAGTTTCCTAGGAATTGTAGGCAAACTAGTAACACCATTTTTCTTCAACAAACTAAGGCTATCATAGTTAAAGTGTCCAAATCTAGCATGCCATAAAATAATTGATGGCAATGTACCTTCATCGAACTATATGAGAAGTTCTGTAAATGCACAAAGGTTCCTTAAAGCTTTAGAATTCTTTCTTCTTCTCTTCCTGTCATGAAAAGTGAGTGATCTGATGCTTTTCTGGCCTCAACCTTGTCATCAAATATATGAATGGAGTGTCTTTACTAGCGAATGTGGACCAAAGATAATAAGTTTCTCCTCAGCCTCGGGAGATATATAACATCATGTAAAAGAATTTCTAGAAGACCAGGAAATTTGAGCCTAATGATGTCAAGCCCTAATGGCTTGAGTTTTGACTTGTCTACAAAGTATACTGCTCCATCAACATTGTCAGTGGATTCTTCAAAGAAATCTCTCCTGAAAGTCATGTGGAAAGTTTCTCCTGAATCAAGCAACCAATCATATTTCCATGAAGAAAGTGAGGCATTGAATAAGTCTTTAGTTACTCCAATGTTGCAATGTGCCATAACATAATCAGCAGACATAGGTGCTTTACCTTTCCCTTTGTCAGGTGTTTTACCTTTTCCTTCATTTCTTTCCTGCTCAATTTGTCCCAAGGCATCTTACATGTGGAAGCATAATGTCCATCTCTATTGCATCGTATTCAATGAAGATCAAACCTTTCTCCTTGGAAATTTTTTTCCCCCCTTCCTCTAAAATTCCCTCTTCCTCTTCCTCTTCGGCCACCTCTTCCTCTAGAAGAATCTTGTGCATGATTCTTCTCTTTTTGTGCAAGGCACACAACTTCTTCAGTAGACTGAGGAGATGTATTCTTCCCAAAATTCTTCTGTCTCTGAGTAAACGTCTTCTCAAGAGAGTCAAAAGTAATATCCTTAAGGTTTTCACTTGCTTGCAATGACTCAAGATAATGTGAATAGGTGGGATATAGTGCCTTGACATAAGATATGAGAGGAATTTCTATTTCAATACCAGTGGATTTTATTCCATGCATAATGGATCTTACTTCTAATGCTAAGGTAAGAGGGTCATTATTTTTCAACTCAAGACTAGACAACTTAATCATCTATTGAACAACTTCAAGTTTAGACTGTGAGTCATACAATTCCTTCAACTTATTTAAGGCTTCAAAAGCACTTGAAAATGAAGAACTATGGTGATTCACCCTTTCATTTACTGACGCTGCAATCAAGGCATAGGCCTTGTTGCTCTTTTTTTCCCAAATGGCAAGCTCCTTATCTAAAGTGGGCTTTTCAGGTGCATTGTATCCTTCTCCTTCACAAACCCCTTTCCACAACTCATTGAAAATGAGGGTGTGTTTTATATTTAGGTACCAATCAGGGTAGTTCTCCTTTCTAGTGAGAACTACTCCCACTATGGATATTAGTGAATGCATCATATAGTCTAGTTTGGCCTAAAACATTTTCAGTGGTTGCAAAAAAAATTGATGTATTTGTAATAAAATTCAGTGGCTATGTCTTCAAAACTTCATTAGTATACCTCCATCACATATATAATTCATATGGCATACCAACCATTCATGCTTTCAACCTTAAAAATATATATACTCCTCATATATAATATACCACAACCTCTTTTTTTTTTCTTTTTTCTATATATATATATGAATCATATTCAAAATTCCATTAAAAAAAACTCAACTGAAACTTTACACCATTATATAACCACCAAATAAAGACTTCATATGGCCTTCATGGAGTTCACCCAGCATATAAAAAACAATGACCATGCCCAATTCAAAACATATTATGCTTCAATGCAATACACCACATATCTTCAAAAATTGGAGCTCAACCCAAGAAGTTGACAATACATACAATGGATACCAGTTGTTGGCATACCATACTCAATTCAACACAGGAGGAATCGTAGGTTCGACACACTATATGAATAGGTATCAATGAAGTGTTATGCACCATTCAACGTAGAGATACCACAACCATCATAACCGGTGCACAATCATGATTTCAACCAGCATTGCAGAAGTTTTGAGCAATGAAATTTTCCACTCCATATCTGCGTTCCTCGTTCTCTTGAGCAGAGACCCAAACTCCACTTCAGAACTCGACCAAAACTTGGGAAAACTTAGAAATGGTGGAATTCGTGGCAACTTCAACAATCTTACTCGACCTCAGCTTGTCACTTCAATGATGTTTCATAATTATACACAGAATGGATCCACGACCAATAATATTGCCAACTCGTCCATCAAGCAGAAGTAATGGAATTCGACCCCACTTTGAGAATATAACATGTTGCCCTTTATTCACTAAAATACCCAACTCGTGGGTGGACAAACTCAACCCAAGTATAAAGAAGATTTTGACCCAGTCACAACATAACTCAACCTTCCTTTTGGAGTAACCTCAACCAAATTGAGCTTCTACAAGTACCCAAACTTGGTCAAGTGTAATGGAAAACTTTGCTCCAGGAAAATATAAAACCTAGTCACAAAAACATGAATTTCTCTGTGTGTTTGGATAGAGAGAAAAGGGACAAAATATGGTAGAGAAAATAGGAGTTACATGGCACAAAAAAACTAAAATTGGGAGCTGGCTTTGATACCATGTCAAGCAAGGAGTAACTCCACGAAAAGAATTGTATTTTGCATTAATATGGAACATGAATATATAAATGTAGAGGGAGACTATTGGGTTTCATCTCCCAATGTCTCTTCGTCTTCCAATTCTCTTTATTTTCCTATTTAAAATATTTACATGGATTCACCTAATCCCAAATACTATGTGTCAACACAGATATTTATTGTTCACTATCTCATAGATGTGTTTTATTTTTAGATCCCATCACATTGTTATACTGGTCAAACTACAACTTTACCAAAAGGTTATGTTTCGTTAGGAAAATTTGTAGGTTGTTCAAACCAAGGCAATGCCACTGTGTTGTAACCTAATAATCATGTATATTTCAAACCCAATGGGCATGAATATCTTGTTGTTGATAGATTAAATACACAAGAAAAGGTTAATGGAAATGGGAATTTGGATGTCCTCAATGAACACAATAGAAGTCCTCGAATCAACAAGATGAGGAACCCCTGGTTATAACCAGTAGATGTGAATATTGGGGCTAACGACCTGGTGGAAAAGACTAAAAATTGTGGTCCTAAGGTAAATAGGGGCCAATTTAACCTGATATATTTTCCCACCAAAATGTGTTGTTTTTTGTGATAAATTCTTATAGTGAGGATGACATTCATAAGAGAGTATCAAATACAATGTTTGGGCAAGCACTCCAAATGTAAATAAGAGACTAGATGCAGCATATCAAGTTGCACGAGAGAGGTATGGTGGAAATCCTGGAAGTTTTCCCATCTTTTTATTCTTTTCGGTTAGTATTATTTGTGTACTTATTGTTTTTTCCCTAACAGTTAGCTCTGTGGATTTTAACACGAGCATGATTTTTTGGCAATAAGACAAGTGGAATGGTATTTATCTCGTAAAATTTATTAAGAGAAGGTTATTTAATAGAGAGAAATAGGGAAACATGAGTACTAACTAATTACTCTTTGGTCAATAGAGAGACAACCTCTTTATATGGAGTTCCTAGGCTCAATAACTTTGAGACCTTTGCAGGACACCAACACCATTTCCTCGTTTGTTGCAAGCTCCATCAAAATGCTCCTAATCATGAAATGGTTGTGCCATTATATATTCTTTTTGGATAATATTTTGTTTCACTCCCAATTTCACGCTCTTATATACCGTTCATTCACTATTCTTAGTCTACTTAACAATATCATGTGAAGTTATGTCTATCCCCTTTAATTTAAATGACCTAGGTCCATTTCTTTTCTTCACATATGTAAATATGTGAATGAATATTAGCGATCGAAGGAAATAAAAGTTAGTATTCAATTTATTTGTGATATTTGTGATTGGCCAAATTATCTTTATAATTCATAGTCAATCTTTTGAAGATAGAAGATGCAAGCACTTTTCAGTTGTATTTATCAACTCCATAAATTGTTTTGAAAGCAATGGGCCAAGCCATTAGCAAGGTTGTAGCTATTGTTGAAATATAAAAGTAAGTGCATTTTATGTTTGTAGGAAAATTCTTTGAATTTTATGCTTTTAGATTTTAATGGTTCTCTTCTGAATTTTTATTTTTAAAAGCTCAAAGCATATTTTTCAATATTTTTATTAGTTGTCTACATAATTGCATTGTCATTACAAGGTCCTGGTCTACATCATATTACAACAATCAACTCAATAAGCATAACATATGTTTGGGAGCCAATTGAAGAGGGGTTGTTTCCATAAGTAATATTGTGATAGCTAGCTTCATAATTTGATGCTTATTATGCTATTTTCAGTATTAATTAAAATAAATAGGATTCAACATAACCTTGTTCCCTGGCAATGCCTTCCATATTTTTCGCCTATGTACTGAAAGCGTCACCTGCAATATGCTTGTTTTTGTTGTTATAACGAATTAGGGTGGTTGTGTCCTGCGTTCAATGATGAGCACATATCTTATGATATGAAAGGGTGGAATTTTATTATCCCTATGTATTTTGTTTTAACTATGTTGCATTGGTCTATATAATGGATTACTGATTTGATTTGCAATTTTTCACTCTAGCTTGGAGACAACTCGACATGTTTCAATGATCACAATCACTCTTTTGTTGAAGATGTGTGAAAGGGGACAGGGAGTAAGAGGAAGAAGAGGATGGGGTAGGGGATTTGCAACAAATGGGGTTACAGTCTGAGCTCTGAATTCATGGATCACAGTTTTGCACACAAATCATAGTTCTGTTGAGTTTTGGTGCAAATTTCATGCACAATCTTTGATGTCAAGAGAAATTTGGTGTTGAAAATAAAAAAAAGGAAACTATAAGTCAATTGTTTGTGCCTAGGTGTCAACTTTGTGAATAATTAGTGGAGTTTTAAATGGTTTTGGTCATATATTCCACGTGAGTTTTATCAAGGGTTCTGGGATCACATAAAATGTGAAATTTTGTGGAACATAGTAGGATTGTTATCCTTTGTGACAACAAATATTATTGAATTCAAAACATGATTTGGGTTAAACAATGTAAACTTTGAAATGAGAACTATAAACTCAAAATGGGAACTCTGCCCAAAAAACCCTGAAAAAACATCAAAAACAGTGCTAAAAACGAAAAGTGTGTATACTGGAATGATGGTTTTTTTTTAGGGTCAATTTTGAACATGTTTTAAAAATGGCAATGAAAACAAAATTTTTGTGCAAAAAACACCTTGAAAATGAAAAATGTTGATACTGGAACGATGGTTTTTTTTTTTAGGGTCAATTTTCAACATTTTAAAAAAAATGCTAGTAAAACCGAATTTTTATGTGCAAAAAAACAGTTGTTTATGAGGGAAAAAACACACTAATGTTTTTGGTAGAATAACATTTTTCTTTCCTAAGTATAAATTCAACATGTTTTAGTAATGACCATAAAGATAAAATAATGGGATCTGAAATACATTAAAATTCTATTAGTTTTCATCCATGTTGTTAAACATATAATAACATCACACTAAAGATTGCTAAAATTCTAATTGTTTTCAACCATAACATTAAAGATACAAAAAAAATTGGAATTTTTTCAACCATAAAATTAAAAAACCATGACATTATGAACAAATTACATGACTAAATTAATCAAAATGTCATTATTTGTATATTGAATGAAACATACATTATATCTCTAATTTAATGTTGCATTGTAGATATTCTAAACAATAAAAATCATCATAATTAACACATATAATCCAACAACATAAAATGACTCATAACTTCTTATTTAACACCATATGGAAATCAAAATTTTTATTTCAAGATACGATGCAAACATTAGTTATATAAACTGTCTTAGACAATTATTCAAAACCACTCATATTTTCTTGCACACCATCAGAATTCACATCTTCAGAAGAATTATTGGATGTAGACGAAGATGTTCCATATTCTACTCTTTCATCAACTAGTGCCCCATCTGAGTCCACATGCACGCCCACCATTCCAGGTTTCAAAATTGTTCTGGATTTACGGCTGGTTTTAGCAAACTCCCATCTCCACACTGTTCCTTCTGGTAACAACCTTTCAAGAATCTCTATCATCTTGAAGCGAAGAGTTCCTCTCTTTGTTAAATTGAAGTCATAAACAAGTATGTCAACATCCTCTAATTTTAAGAGGTTTGTGTGGCGGCAATTTATATTTGTACCCTTTCTTTTTCTCTTTCTGCCAATTTTTTGTCAACTACCATCTTTGGCTTATACACACCATTGAATGGGTGCGTATTTGTGGCATACCAATGTACTTCAACACATGTAACATCCTCATTTTCTGTAAATACCTTTATAACCTTAGCAATCCATAATGGATAGCCATTGGGATCTCCATCTGCTAGCACTGTGATCATGCAACCCTCCTTAATATCTTGTACTGAACCACTGTAAAGGTCTTCCATGGCTTCACATTGTCCATGAGATCTTTTGGAACTAATATACATCTCTCTTTCCTCTACCTGTGAAGAATTAATAATACCTTGAGATTGTTGTTGTTCAACAATGTTTATTTCCTCATGTTCATTTGACACATTTTGTGGCAAAATAAATGGATTTTTCAAAGGTATATCTTCATTTGTTGTTGTTGAAATGATATCACTTTGATTATTGAAAAATGACTCCCACCAAATTGAATTAGAAATGTCAAAGTACTCATGTATATCTAATACATTTTTTTATTTTTTCTAGGAAATCAAAATAATTTATATCTCTATTTTGTCTGCGTGCATTATGAACTTCACCAACTGATTGTAATAACAATATTTTTTATGCAAATATTGGATGATATGGAATGAACTTCAAAGATTCCAAACCTGATGACGGTGCCCATTCTGTAGTAGTTGAATACTTCTTGCCCCATATTAGTGTTTTACCATCAATTTTTTTGATACGAAATTGATATTGGAAGCTAATGTCATTAAGTTGTTCAATGCATTTCTCCTCACCATGCAATCCTAGAATAAATCTTCGCATGTCAACAGTTTCTTCCAACACATCAAAAGTAGGCTCTAGCATGTATGATTTCTTAATACATTCAATTAATGGTGGCAAGCTCCCAACTTCCTTCCTCGTCAATGTGACTGAAAAAACGACTGAACATCTGATCAATATGGTCATGAGTGTGCCCAACAAGAAGGAAACCAACCTTTACCTTCTGAAAAATTCTCAATTCAACAAGCATGTTTAGATATCCAAAAACAACCTGATTTTTTTTTTTTCACGGCAAGTGTTGTCCAATTGTAGATATAAAACTTTGGGAAGATTTCCAGACTAATAAGAAAGCACACCATGAATTATGGTTATTGTCATATTTGCATCATTATGAATATTTGGAGCTGTGAAGTACACCCTTGGCAACATTTTCCCATTGAAGACCATACAACCAACCAAGTGATACTGAATAAAATTTTCCTCCTGTAAATTTTTGGGTGTGCGAACAAAATGTGGTAAAAGTGTTTTCTTTTGGTCCATACCATGTATGTAGTGTACCTCTCAGGTGACCTCCTCTATCTGCGTTGGGAAGATGGTGCTCCCACATTCTCTCTCACATCCTTCAACAATTTGTTAGCTTCTCTTGTGCGCTTCTGTCCATCTCTGGAAGACTCTGCTTGAGTGGATGTCTCCACTCCTGGAACCTTTGCATGTGGCTCCTCTGCATCAGTCTGAGGCTCTTCCTCCTTAGGAACCAACAGTTCCTCCATAGCCTGTAGTTGGAGCTCCCTCTCAAGGGAAACTCGCATGGCCTTCTTCTCATCAAACTTGAGATCTCTGCAAACCACTATCCTCCGATTGGTAGGCAAGTACACCCGATAGTTGTGAGGTGTATCAGTGTACCCCACAAGTATCCCCAAATCTGTTGTCGACTCAGGCTTCAACCCTGCATTCTTTGTCACATGGCAATATATCAATGATCCAAAGATCTTGAAGTGACCCACATATGGTCTCTTATTGGAGAAAGCTTCCTTTGGTGTCTTCATCCCATGTATGCGATGCGAGCTTCTATTCTACAAATAGACCGTTGTGTTGCATGCCTCATCCCACAAGCTAAGTGGTAGGCCTTGGTCATGCAGCATTGCCCATGCTGCCCCTACAATAGTATGTTCTTCCTCTTGGCCACCCCATTTTGCTGTGGGTTATGAGGTGCTATCAACTCTCGTTTAATTCCTTCCGCTGCACAGAAGTCCTTAAACTCTTGAGAGACATATTCTTCACTGTTGTCACTTCTCAAGGCCTTAATCTTCTTCCCTGACTCTTTCTCGACCAAAGCTTTGAACTCACAAAACTTTGTGAAGATTTGGTCCTTCTTCTGCATGAAATAAATCCAATATTTATGAGAATAATCATCAATGAAAATCACATAATACCTTTGCTTCAATGCGGATGCCATCGAGAATGGTCCACACACATCAGTATGAACTCACTCCAAGATAGCCTCTACTCGACTGTCTCGATCATGAAAGGAAGACTTGGTGTGCTTTCCCAAGGTACAACCTTTGCATGTGTCAACTTGCTCAAGTTTACCTTTAGGAAGTCCTGTAGATATCTATTGCATTATCTTCAAAGCCCCATGATGAAAATGGCCCAACCGCCTATGCCACAACTTGCTAATGTCTTGGATTTGCACCAATTCTGCTTTCGTACTTAATGCTGCACAATCATCTACCTCTAGTTTATAGAGATTCTTCACCCGAATCCCTATCCTCTTGGTCTGACCCATGGCTATGTGTACTAGCAATGCCTTTCCTTTATTGAAGACAACATCATAGCCTTCGTCCTCCAGTATCGTGACTGATACCAAGTTTTTCTTCAGTCCAGGCACATACTTCACATATGTCAAGGTGAGAGGAGCTCCATGCTTCCTCTGAAAAGAAACCGTGCCCACTCCTAAAACACTATACCTTCTGTCGTGACCCATCTCTATGTGCATCTTGAGGTCTTTCTCCTCCAAGACACTGAATAAATTTTTATCACCAGTCATGTGGAATGGGGCTCCACTGTCAAGATACCAAACACAACCCATCATCGATGACACTGTGCATGCGATGAGGGTAAAGTCCTTTCGAATTGAGAGGCTAATGCCTCACCTTCCGAGGATCCCTTCTTAGACTTCTTCGATGGGCAATTAGTCACATAATGTCCCATCTCATGACAATTAAAGAATCTTACTTTAGACTTGTCACCCTTCTTCCCTCCATGAGAAGAATTTGATTTGGAAAAGGAAGCTTTCCCCTTCCCTTTCCTTGCCTTACTTTCTAAGGCTAGATTTTCTTCAACATCATCCTTGGATGAAGAACCATCTCATGTGCTCCTCCTGATCTCCTCCTGCATAAGATCTGACCACAGTCGTTCCCAATCTGGCAGTTTCTCCCTTCCATTCACAGATTCTTGGTAGCTATTCCAACTCTTTGGATGGCCAAGGAGAGCGAGGCTCACCATATCATCATCGGCAGTAGTTATTCCCACACTACCAGGCTCATCTCTACAGGTGGTGAGCTTGTTCAGATATGTGGAAATAGTATCACCCTTCTCCATCTTGATTCTTCAAAGCTTATTGTTGAGCGCAAATTTCCTCTTGTCGCTATTGTTCTGGTAGAGGTCCTTCAATGTCTTCCACATTGAAAATGGAGTATCCTTCCCATGGAGACTTGAGACAATATGGTCTTGAACTCCCTCAAGGATGATATGTCTCACCTTCGCCACACATTTCTTCCACTCAGCCAACTCTTGTGCATTAGTCGAAGCTGGATTTGGGATTTCTTGATCAATGAAATCCTTCAAGCTATTTTTTTATAATACAACCTCCATTCTATCTTTCCATGCTATGTAATTCGAGCTACCTTCCAAGGCATACTTGAGTCTCAAGCCATAGAATGCCATTGGCTAACCTTGAAGTATGATATGAATTCGATTTGCACCTGTAACTCTGAACTTCAAACTTCGAATTCTCTTCTCAGTATATTATTCACACCTCTGATACCATGAAGAAATTCTCTACAAATATCACTCTAAGACCATGTAGAAAATTTGATTGTAGGTTAACTCGATAATGCAATATAACCAAAGCAAAATACTATAACCTACTTCTACTATCAATTTGCGGACGCTTAAAGATCGAATTGAACACATATAACCAGAAGAAGAAGAATCAATCGCACAATACACATGAAAATACTTTGGGGAAAGCCTCAGCTAAAAACCCCACTATCTATATTATCATACAAGGTGGAAATACATAGGAATTATACAAAGCCTTAACTCTCAGTACAATCCTCACAGATGCTCACAGGAAATCCTAGGTTCTCTCAAGCCTTCCTCTCTTCCCTCCTAGCTCCTATTTCCTTGCACTGTTCCTCTGGATGATTCACCTTCAACTAAGTGGAACACTATCTCACACACTGTCAAAACTACGCAATCCTCAAGGAATGATGCCTTGACTGCATGCATGAGTTTCCTTTATAAGAAAACACATGCAGCTAATAGTACAGTGTCCTTGACTTTAATCTCAACTGGGTCTTTCTCAGAATAGACAGCATGAGTTTCTGATGAGAGAATCTTCAGTTAATTGGAGTACACTAGTTGAGTGCATGCATGCATCAATTGACTGTTAACTCTCTATTAGTTCCTCAAACAGTTTGGAACTAATTTAACTGGACTTAACTCAGTAAAATGAGTTAACTAATTACAACTCAAATATAACTCAATCTTGTCTCCTTAATTTAAGGGATAACTCTTGCATGACTTCAGAAAGAATTCTAACTTGAATTTCTCCAACTAATTAATTTGAAACAAATTAATTAATTATTTCCAAGTAGATGTTAAGACTAAATTCGATTTTAATTCACAATTTAATTCAAGGACAAATTAAATTGGAATATTCTTGTTGCCACATTTCAACATGTAGAAATTCTCTACAAATATCACTCAGAGACCATATAGAAAATCTGACTATAGGTTAACCCGATAATGCAATATAACCAAAGAAAAATACTATAACCTACTTCTACTATCAATTTGTGGAAGCTTAAAGATTGAGCTGAACACATATAACCAGAAGAAGAAGAATCAGTCGCACAATACACAAGAAAATACTTTGGGGAAAGCCACAGCTAAAAATCCCACTATCTGTATTATCATACAAGGTGGAAATACATAGGAATCATACAAAGCCTTAGCTCTCACAGCTAGCCAGCTCTCAGTACAGTCTTCATAGACAATCCTGGCTTCTCTCAAGCCTTCCTCTCTGCCCTCCAAGCTCCTATTTCCTTGTGTTGTTCCTTTGGGATGATTCTCCTTCAACCAAGTGGAACACTATCTTAAGCCTTCCCCTTCCTCCAAGCTCCTATTTCCTTGCGCTATTGCTCTGGGATGATTCACCTTCAACCAAGTGGAACACTATCTCACACACTGTCAGAACTGCACAATCCTCAAGGAATGATGCCTTGACTACATGCATGAGTTTCCTTTGTAAGAAAACACATGCAACTGATAGTACACTTGACTTTAATCTCAACTGGGTCTTTCTTAGAATAGACATGCATGAGTTTCTGATGAGAGAATCTTTAGTTAACTGGAATACACTAGTTGAGTGCATGCATGCATCAACTGATCGTTAACTCTCTATTAGTTCCTCAAACAGTTTGGAACTAATTTAATTGGACTTAACTCAGTAAACTGAGTTAACTAATTACAACTCAAATGTAACTCAATCTTATCTCCTTAATTTAAGGGATAACTCTTGCATGACTTCATAAAGACTTCTAACTTGAATTTCTCCAACTAATTAATTTGAAACAAATTAATTAATTATTTCCAAGTAGTTATTAAGACTAAATTCAATTTTAATTCACAATTTAATTCAAGGACAAATTAAATTGGAATATTCTTGTTGCCACATTTCAAAACTCCCTTACACCCTGATCCTGTCTCCATGGAACTCGAATTTACACTTTGACAATGCCTTTGTCAAGATGTCAACGTCTTGCTCCTCTGTCAAAATATACACTGCAGCAACATGATCCTCCTTGATTTGTGAAAAGCCACAGGCAACAAATCTTGCCTTATGCTTCTCCACACTACCATCCGCAGCTTGCTTTACCTTGTAAAGCCAATGGGAACTCACAACTGACTTGTTCTTCTGTCTCGGAATGATGTCCCAAACAATATTACGAACTATGGAGTCATACTCCTCCACCATAGCATCAACCCAAATCGGCTGCTACATTGCTTCCTCAAATGAAGATGGCTCAGTATCAACACATTCCCCAACAAGGGCCATGTATCCAGTGTACCTATCAGGTGACCTCCTCTATCTGTGCTGAGAAGATGGTGCTCCCACATTCTCTCTCGCATCCTTCAACAATCTGTCAACTTCTCTTATGCGCTTCCATCCATCTCTGGAAGACTGTGCTTGAGTGGATGTCTCCACTCTTGGAACCTCTGCATGCAGCTACTCTGCATCAATCTGAGGCTCTTCCTCATTAGGAACCAACAATTCCTCGACAGCCTGTAGTTGGATCTCCCTCTCAAGGGAAACTTGCATGGCCTTCTGCTCATCAAACTTGAGATCTCTGCGAACTACTATCCTCCGACTGGTAGGCAAGTACACCTGATAGTTGTGAGGTGTATCAGTGTACCCAAAAAGTATCCCCAACTTTGTTGTGACCCACATTTGGTCTCTCTGAAAAGCAACTGTGCCCACTCTTGAAACACTATACCTTCCGTCATCACCCATCTCTATGCGCATCTTGAGGTCTTTCTCCTCCAAGGCACTGAATAAATTTTTATCACCGGTCATGTGGAATGAGGCTCCACTATCAAGATACCAAACACAACCCATCATCGATGACACCATGCATGCAATGAGGGTAAAGTCCATTTCAAACTGAGAGGCTAATACCTCACCTTCCAATCCTTCCGAGTGTTGGGTTGTGTTATATTATTTCCACGACTAGCCCACGTAGTTAATCGGGGTGTTAGAAGGGGGGCGGAGCCCCCCCTTCGTTGCGTCGATTATGTAGCGGGGGGGGGTCACAGGGGGTTTGAGGGGTGCAAGTAACCCCACTCTATGGGGTCTGGGGCAGCGCCCCAGAATTTTTTTTTTTTGGACCCTATGTTAGGTTGGGTGGACCTACCTATGGTTTTGTGCATGGATTTTCGCACATGGTTTTGGACGCGATGGTTTTCGGTCCATGGTTTTGGACATGATGGTTTTAGGTCCATGGTATTGGATGCTTCGGCATGTATAAATATGTATTGTAACATTGAAAGGAACATAATGAAAAATCAAGCTGGTATCCCGGTTTTTGGATCCAGGGGAAAATCTTTGTGTATATGTGTTTTATGTGTTATGCTCTCGCATTGTTTATTTTCTGTGTTTTAGAATTCGTATGCAGGTAATTTATATACGGGGTTAAAAACTACATTTGGTATCAGAGCAGTTTTAGCTTCAAGGGGACGCTTTTGTCGTTGAGGGGTTTCGCTCGGGCCTATGGTAGACCCTATTCAGTGGGAGATCTGCGAGATCGATTCTAGTGGTGAAAGAAGATGGCGAGTAGTGGAAAGATAAAGATCGAGAAATTTAATGGTCAGAGTTTTGAGTTGTGGAAACTCAAAATGGAGGATCTGTTGGTGGATAAAGATTAGTGGATTGCGGTAGATTCGGGTACTAAACCAACGGGAGTGTCCGATGAAGAATGGAAGAAGTTGGATTAGAAGGCAAAGAACACAATACGATTGTGTGTCTCATATTCAATATTGCTGAATGTATCAAGGGAAGCTAAGGTGAAGCCTTTGTGGGACAAGTTAGGGACTTTGTACCAATCTAAGTCTCTGGTGAATAAACTGTTCCTACGGAAAAAGTTGTATAACCTGAGGATGAAAGATGGAGACTTGGTGATAGAGCATCTGAATGCGTTTAATACTGTGGTAAGTCAGTTATCATCTGTTGATATTAAAATTTCAGATGAAGATAAGTGTATCAGTTTGTTGTGTTCTCTACCAGAATTGTGGGATAGTCTGGTTATTGCAACAGGTAGCAATACAACTGCCTTGCAGTTTGATGAAATAGTCTCATCCTTGCTGAAGGAGGAGATGAGACGGAAAAATATGGAGAGTCGGAATTGTGATGCCTTGCATGTATGAGGACAGTTCTAGAACAGAAACAAAAATAAGTCATCGAGTGAGAGATCTAAATCTAGAGGGAGATCTAAATCTCCAGGAAAACCTGTAAAGGTGGTCTGTTGGAAATGCAGAAAGGAAGGGCACTACAAAAGGTATTGTAAATCTAAAGCTCCTGATAAAGGAAAGGGATCTGATGATACCTCCTTCTGCAGAGGCGAAAGCCACCTCAGATGAAGGTGGGGATGTGTACTTGGCTTCTTCAAGTACACATGTAGATCATGAGGCATGGTTGATTGACTCAGGTGCATCCTTTCACTTCACTCCCCATAGAGAGTGATTCTGCGAGTATGAGAAATACGATGGTGGTGATGTCTTCTTAGGGGATGATAGGAAGGCTAGAATCATTCGTCGTGGAAAAGTAAAGTTGAAATTGCAAGGTGGAAGGGTTAAAACACTTTCGGGTGTTCTACATATTCTTGCATTAGCCAGAAATCTGATTTATGTAAGCAAGCTAGATGATGCAGGTGTAAAAACAGTGTTTGAGAAGGATACCAACAAGATGGTTCGGGGGCACTGGTATTGATGCGGGGAGTTCGGATTGGAACTCTGTACAAGCTACAAGGTAGCACTGTTGTTGATGGGTTTAACAATTCTGTGGTTCTTGAAAGTGGAGCAAAAAGTCTAGTGGTCTCTGGAGAGAAGATCGTGCTATGGCATCAAAGGCTTGGACATATTGGAGAGAAGGGCCTTAAAATACTTCATGGTAAAGGTATGGTAGAAGGTATGAGTAATAGCTCTCTGGATTTTGATTTCTGTGAAAATTATGTATATGGGAAGCAAAATCGGGTGAGTTTCCCCTCTGGTGGTTAGAGGGCAAAACAGATATTAGAGCTTGTGTACAGTGATGTGTTTGGACGTATGAAGGTTCCATCAGTGGGTAAGTCTGTGTACTATGTATCATTTATACATAACTTCTCAAGGAATACATGGATATATTTCCTTAAGAAGAAATTTGAAGTCTTTGACAGGTTTAAATCATTTAAGGCTCTGGTGGAAAACCAGACAGAGAAGAAGATAAAGGTGCTGAGGATAGATAACGGTGGAGAGTTTTGCAATAAGGAATTTGAAGAATTCTGTAAGAAGTGTGGTATATCACGACAGAAGACTACTCCATATACGCCTCAGCAAAATGGAGTAGCAGAAAGAATGAACAAGACGTTGATGGAAAGGGCAAGAAGCATGCTCAGTGGTGCGGGGTTAGGACAGGAATTCTGGGCAGAGGCAGTGGAGATAGCATGTTACCTGGTCAATAGATCACCTTCATTAACGTTGGAGGATAAGACTCCACAAGAGTATGGACTAGTAAAAAAACCCTCTCTTTCACATCTGAGGGTATTTGGATGTGATGCATATGTACATGTTCCAAAGGAGAAATGAACCAAATTGGATAGTAAATCTGAAAAGTGCATCTTTATTGGGTATAAGTATGGTTTAAAAGGTTATAAGCTTTCGAACCCAGTAACAAGGGAGGTTGTGTACATCCGAGATGTGGTGTTCAGAGAGGTCAAAGATGTTATCAAACATGAAGTCCAACCAAAAGAACCTGAGAAGATAGAGTTTGAGCTAAAGGTGGAAGAATTAGACTCTACAGTAGAGGAGGAATTAGAAGATGAAGAGCCATAAACTCCGGGTGTGAGAAGATCAGTTTGAGAAAGAAGGTAGCCAGAAAGCTATAGTCCCTCTACTTTTTGTTCAAATTTTGCTTTATCTATTACAGATGATGATCCCAAAACTGTGAAGGAAGCAATAGATTCAGAGGATGGAAAACCCTAGAAAGAGGCCATGGTTGATGAAATGGCATCTTTGCACAAAACTGAGGCTTGGGATCTGGTGGAGTTGCCAGCTGGAAGGAAACCCATTGGCAGAAAATGGGTGTTCAAGAAGAAGGCAAATGCAGAAGGAAAGGTGGAGAAATACAAAGCTTGGTTGGTAGCAAAAGGTTATTCCCAGGTGTCGGGAATTGATTTTGGTGATATTTTTTTCCTATTTTCAAGGTAACTTCTATTAGATTACGTTTATATGTTGCTGCTGCTTTTTATTTTGAGGTAGAACAGATGGATGTGAAGACAACATTTCTTCACGGGGTGTTGTTGGGAAAAGTATCTACTCAGAACGCCCCTATCCCACTCTAAGGTGTGACAGTGCCTTAGCAACAAACAAGGAAAACTATTTTCGTATTCTTCTTTATGAAATGTAAACGAAGAGGAAGGATGTAACTAACCTGTGTCTTGCGCTAGTTTGCTGATCCAATCGCTCTCCTCTTTGTTCGCTTCCCGCTGCTTGCTCTCTTACTTGCCCAGCTTCACCAAGTTCCTGCAAGATCACAGAAGAGGAAAACTACACAAAAGACATAGATTTATGTTCATAAATAGCTTAGGATCAGATTTAAGCTAAACATGCAAATATAACAAAACATCATTGATACACAAGCATGTAGGAGAAACTCAAATAGTTTTATTGATATAATAAGAAGATTCGAGAGGAGATACAACCAAGTGAGTCCCGATCCAGCATCTACCTCCCAGCAAAGGAATCCCTTCCTCACCTCCACCAAAGCATAAATCACCCAATGCACTAATCTCAATCTCAAAACCAACAACAATTCTCTGCAAAGTACAAAATTCCAGCCTCCGGATCTCTGGGATGAGGGATCCATATATAGATGTAAGCAGAGAAGATGAGTCAGCTTATGTTTTGACTTGTGGCTTCTCTCTATCAGTTCTTGCTTCCACTTGGAGGCTAAGAGCCTCTTACTCATCCTTGGTCGAACTCAGTGAGGCAAGTGTCATGGAGGAAGATTCTGGAAGCTTCCATTGTCTTTCCACCTTGCGGAATGGCACTACCATTTGTCATTTCCCGCTCAGCGCACCCTGGTAGTGCATTCACCTACATTGCAACGCACCTAGCTAGTGTATTTGGGTGCTTTGCAACGCAGGCAGCTAGTGGAGCATCTGAATTGATCCTGATTTGACTAGTTTTGAGCAGTTTCTGGTGGAGAACTTCTGGGAGAAGCTGTCATTGGTTGACCTTGTTTGTTTAGAGGCAGGAACAACACTTTTAGGGACTTTGGATCCCTTGGATTATGGACATTTCATGCTCAAAGCTGTAAGGCACAAAAATGTCTATAACAGTTGCCCCCTAAAGTATGAGGCTGTTTATCGGGTGAAATGCTTTATTAGGAGGATCCGAAGTTCTTTCGATGCTGGGAGGAGACCTGTAATAAGATACAATACAATACATCATTTTCATACTATTTTCATGATCTAGCTGAGGCGGGCATTCCCATGCTCAACTTTATAAATTCATTTTCATGTACATAGGACAGACAATCGTCTGATGGTAGACTGATGATTCTGGTGAAGTCATCATCCCTTTTGGTAGGATGATTATCTGTGCTGCAATGCTGTACATTTCAATGTCTTTATTTTTTCCTGAATATATATCGCAGCCCGGATGGACGAAACTAGATCCGGGGTCTTCAATCTCGTCCGATCTTCACTCGAAGTACAAGTCGATCCATGTGAGAATTGTTTTGAAGTCGAACATGGAAAGACATCGCTTGATTACAAGTCGATGATGTAAACTGTTAACAAGCGCGAGAGGAATCACCGATAATGATGATGACCCTCAAGGTACTGCAGTACAATTCACGTGGTGTGAATAAAGGACTTGGCGTCGAACACCACGCAAAATCTTTCGGTCGAAGGTCATTGATGTATACCTGTCGCCGGAAGTGAGAAACTTGCCATTGAGGCATGCAAGCTTCAAAGTACTAAAGGGGTGTTCCTAGATCAACTTTTTGGATAATGAGCTGATGTCGACAAGAAGCGATCTGTCAAAGGAGGGCCTTGATGAATCCCACATCAGTGACACGGAACGGAGCAAATGATTTTGATGGAGGTGAAAACGATCTGATGATATATGGTTCAGGGTGGCGGTCATGAAAGAATGAAGTATAATGTATGGTAGTGGATGGGACACGGGTGACTTCTCTGGATGACTTCTCTTGAACATGTCGGCGACACTTAGGTGATGGATTGGTAGCATTTACCCCAAATGTGGATGGTATGGCAAGACCATGGTGATGTGACCGGTGAATGAAACAACCCAACCCGACTCAGGCACGGAGTGGAAGTGTCATGTTCAAGAGCGACTTGCTACCAATAAAGATTCTTTGAGTTTTTCCCAATTTTTCCCCAGTCATTGCTGACCAGTACCTCTTTATTTTTGTCAAGCTTGACGAGGATAACATATGCTTGTTCTATAATTTGCCCTTCGGGCAAACCCATCGCTATGTTTTAACGAGCCTAGCAATAGTGAAACTCGTTCTCGTCTAAAGACAAGTTTGTCGCTATTTAATGTTTTTAACGAGTCTAACGACAAAGATAACTCGGTCCTTTTCAATTTTAGAGAGTCTGAAAAGGTACGTAAAGTTAACTCCGGAATTCCTTTTTCGTCATTTAATCCCTTAAGTCTGAAAAAGTATAAAATAATACAGAAGGGATGAATTTTCGATAGTTTTAACGAGCCGAACAAAACAAGCGCTCGATCTTTTTGTGCAATAATCCCTCAGGTCCAAAAAGATTAAAATCTAGAGGAGGGATAGCACTTCCGGTCGCTTTAACGAGCTGGAAGGCCAAAACTCGGCAATCTTTTCATATTTTACGAGTCAGATGAAAAGAGCTTAAAGAAGACTCGTCTTTTGAGGAACGAGTGATAGAATGGGTAGCAGCTGATTCCAGGTAAGGTTTGGAATTTTCCAATCACGGCAGTGTCACAAGGATGGCTAGTGAAATCACTCTTCGTAGCTGTTCCTCAAAATGGGTAAACAATCAAATGGAGGTGAATGATCGGCCAATGGAAAAGTGGAGGTGACGGTGCAAACACGACCAAGGCTTTAATGGCTGATAATGTTACATTCACGGTGGTTATTTACCGGAGGATAGTTCATTTTTTAACGAGCTTAAACGCGGATTGAAACACTTGCTCGGTCTTATGTTTATTTTTTAACGAGCTTGAACTATGTGCTAAAACTGCTCGATTAATCCAGTCATATGATAAGAATGTCTCATATAAGATGCCATTTTTTATGGAGCTTGCGCCTTACAAAGCTTTGCCCCGCATCCTTTCTTTATGCAAGTTAGGAAACGACTAATCCAAAAAACAGATAAATAACCGCTCTTTGCTTGCACTCCAAAAGGTTTGCATGCCCCCAGGTATAAAGTATGGTTTCAAGATTACCCCTTCTTTAGTCCAATAAAACATTTGTTTTACCGGGAGAGGCCTACCTCTTACAGGTTACCCAAAGATTGTTCTATTCGCGGTGCAAACAAAACACTTCTTCAGCGATATCTACCGAGATAAACAAAGGCGAGTGACTCAGTTCTGCCAACTCACATAACTTTGACAAGAGAATCTTATTCTAGAATAACCCCTCTTCCAATCACGGACGGGGTACAGACTAGTCATATTCTCCCGCGGAAACCTACCCTATACCCGAAGTTTTCCTGCCGAAGCAGACCAGGACGCATGCCCCCTGGGTTCCAGTCACATCCCTCCGAATTACTCGCGCTCATCGGGAGGACGGACCGTGGGTTGAGACATTTCTTGCGTGAAGAGACCATTTAGGGATGGTATATGACTATTTGCGATGCGTGATCCGGGAAATGAAAGCTGGTCCACGAGCTTGACCACTCTTCCTTCGTGCGGAAAACACATTACTCTAAAGAGTGAGGAGACGATGGCTCCCGTGCAATATATATAGTCTCGTCCAAGGAGTAGGTTATAATCCAAGGGTCCTTGAATGACCATCACGTTCATTTGAACAGTCTTCCCTTTCAATGTTATGGGCACATTGGGGAGGATCCCTAAAGGTCGACTGGTTCCTTTATCAAAGCCTGTCAGATTTCTCATTTCAGGCAACAGCGATGGCGAACCAAGCGCTTTCCAAGCAATAGAGGAAAGGATACTCACAGATGCCCCCTCATCAATGATGGTGTCAGCCATGACCATTTTGTATATTTGAACGATAATTCAGAATGGTATGCTTGCTGGCAAACGGGGTCTGCCTAGTTGGTTCCAGTCGAAGGATACAACTAGGTTGCTTGGTGGTGGGACCGAGTAGACGGCCGGGTATGGCTCTGACGAACTTCCTTCCTGCGATAGAGGAATGGGTGGATTGCCCTCGTGTTCGTCGGAGTGTGTGTTGATGAAGAGAATTTGGATGGTGTCATCCTTATCCTCTTCAGTGACTGTATCATTCGAAGATAATTCCTCTGAAGGCAAAATCGGGTCGACTGCCGCCTCGACCTTTTGACTTTCGTCCGGTATGGATTCAGTTGGTTTATCCTCAATGATAGACGCTTCAGCCGACCACTTGAGCGGGCCAGCTGGATTCTCAACTAACGAAGGACTTGGCAAGAGTTTTTTATATCTAGGAGGGAGTCGTAACGGTGAAACCGGATGATCATCCAAGACTCTTTTAGCCTCGTCTAAGAAGGGACAACAGTGGAGGGCATGATCGCCTTCGCACAGTCTACAGGGAAATCTAGCTTTCCCTTTTTGTCCTGGGACTTCACTTTCGCTAGTTGACAGTGCGCTTTCAACATGATCACCAGAGGTTGACGACACCGGATTGTGCAAATGGGGAGACCAGTCCCTTAGTATCCGGGGGATGCAAGGACAATCTCTGTGAAAGTGGTCTCCCTTGCAAATGACACATGGCGATTTAGGCCTGGTCAGTGCAGTGTGTGGATTTTCGTTAGACGACATTTGTTTCCCTCCATTCGCCTTTGGCTCCTTCTTCTTCTTCTCTTTCTTCTTCTTTCCCTTCTTCTCCTTAGGAACTTGACTTTTGGCTTTGCCAGCCCCATCAAGCGAAGAGGAAGGAGGAGAAGAAGAATTAGAGGAAGTAGAAGGTTGGTGGGTAACTCTGGATTCGTCTAATTGTCGATTCGATTGTTCAGGAATAGTGGTGTTCTGAACGACATTGGTTGAGAAGAGCCAGACTGGCAAGCCAATTGTCAGTCCTGGAAGCGACAATGTGGCCATATGGGGTGCACCAACATCTCCCCAAGAGGAGAAGGGACTAGGATTTCCACCAAGGGGAATTCCTTGGTTGGTAGACTCCATTTTCTCAACCTAAAGATCAACGTAGGAAAAGGGTGATGAATATTCTGTTTAAAATAAATTTTTAGACGCTTTAGACACAACTTGTTTTTTCAATTTTAAAGAGTCGAGAAAAAACAAAAGATGACTCTAGTCTCCTTCGATTTTTAATGAGCCTGAAGTGACAAGTGCTCAGATGGACCTTTTCCGTTAAGGAGTCTGAAAAGGAACGAAAGGGACTGCTCTGGAGATCTAGGTAGAGGGTGTACCAAACCAATCACAAAACTGCAGAATACGTTTTACGGTACGGCAGTCAATCTTCCCGAATGCTATGTTCGGTGCATTGCGATCGATAAGGCGGCCGACACGGCTTCCTATGGATAAAAGGTTTTAAGCCTATAGGGGTCTCCCAATATATACTCGACGGTACGTGGGAGCACAAGTCCGTACTGGCAGCTATCGACTCACCGTGGAGGAATCACCCAACCACTCATCGACAATTACCAGGTTTTATGACGCCGGAACACGTCTCTAGCCTAGACCTCTATGTTGTGCGTTAAGTTCCAATGCGTTGTTAGATTCATTCAATTTATTTTAGGTTGATCTTTCTTAGAAGTTTGTCTTTTTGGATCACCACGAGATGTAGATGTAATTCCTAAATGCAGTCTAAAGATGATAAGCAAGCTTTTATCTCTTTTCAACAATGAAAATCCTAGCTACAAGGGGAAAAGAAAGACACAATCTTTTCTCAAAGAGAAAAGAGCACACTGTAAATGCACTTTTCCTAAATCAAGCCATACAAACTATCAATATGCAAATGCACAAGTGCATGTATTTGTTTTTCACTTTCTTAGTATTGATTCCTAAAAAGAAAGTTGTTGTACAAATTTGAATTCGATTTCAAGTGAAAAACACAAACAAGCTTCTTTTCGAAATCAAAAAGTAGAGACGATTACGACACTTTATGATTTTGAAGTAAACACTTGTTTCGACACTAGAAATAGACAAATTCAAACCAAAGGCAAAAGTAAAAGTGTAATCGACTGTCAACAGTAAATAAACTTTCTCCTAAGATCAAAATTGTCACTTACGACAGATCTAAATCCAAGGACGACAGTATGACTAGTTTACTTTTGCAATGGGAAACTGTAAATGATGCCACAAACACATAAAAACACCTACAGTCTTTTTGTACAAAGGAGGCAGAATTAAGGTAGAGAAAAGGGGTTTTCAGATAGGTACCTACACTGGTCACAGGCTACAAAAACAAAGATCAAAACTGGACAAAACAGAGCAAAGAACCTCAGCTGCACAGGGAAAAGGCTGATCAACGCACCTGTTGCACAGAGAAACTGAATTGCAGCGCAGGTAGCCCTCTCGGGACCTGCGTTGAAATGTAGAGTCTCTTCATAGAGCCTGCGCTGGGGCAGAAACGAGACTTCTATCCGGGTTCTGGGTCACGGCTTGCAGTTTAATCTATGGTTTTTGGCCGAGTAAAAGCAATCAGTAAGGTACAATCAGAGGGATGATTTAAAGGAGGACTAAGAGCTATCACAAAGGGCAATCAGATCATCTGTGAATCCACTGTTCAAATCATAAACAGATCCAGTGAATGGATCGAAGTAGCAGGTGTCTACTTTGCATTTGAAAATGGCAAATGCAGTTCGATTGCTACTTCTAAGTCTATGAAACAAACAGCAAGAGAAACACAAATAAACTAATTAGACACGATCCCCAGCGGAGTCGCCATTTTGTTGTTGGGAAAAGTATCTACTCAGAACGCCCCTATCCCACTCTAAGGTGTGACAGTGCCTTAGCAACAAACAAGGAAAACTATTTTCGTATTCTTCTTTATGAAATGTAAACGAAGAGGAAGGATGTAACTAACCTGTGTCTTGCGCTAGTTTGTTGATCCAATCGCTCTCCTCTTTGTTTGCTTCCCGCTGCCTGCTCTCTTACTTGCCCAACTTCACCAAGTTCCTGCAAGATCATAGAAGAGGAAAACTACACAAAAGACATAGATTTACATTCATAAATAGCTTAGGATCAGATTTAAGCTAAACATGCAAATATAACAAAACATCATTGATACACAAGCATGTAGGAGAAACTCAAATAGTTTTATTGATATAATAAGAAGATCCGAGAGGAGATACAACCAAGTGAGTCCCGATCCAGCATCTACCTCCCAGCAAAGGAATCCCTTCCTCACCTCCACCAAAGCATAAATCACCCAATGCACTAATCTCAATCTCAAAACCAACAGCAATTCTCTGCAAAGTACAAAATTCCAGCCTCCGGATCTCTGGGATGAGGGATCCATATATAGATGTAAGCAGAGAAGATGAGTCAGCTTATGTTTTGACTTGTGGCTTCTCGCTGTCAGTTCTTGCTTCCACTTGGAGGCTGAGAGCCTCTTACTCATCCTTGGTCGAACTCAGTGAGGCAAGTGTCATGGAGGAAGATTCTGGAAGCTTCCATTGTCTTTCCACCTTGCGGAATGGCACTGCCATTTGTCATTTCCTGCTCAGCACACCCTGGTAGTGCATTCACCTGCGTTGCAACGCACCTAGCCAGTGTATTTGGGTGCTTTGCAACGCAGGCAGCTAGTGGAGCATCTGAATTGATCCTGATTTGACTAGTTTTGAGCAGTTTCTGGTGGAGAACTTCTGGGAGAAGCTGTCATTGGTTGACCTTGTTTGTTTAGAGGCAGGAACAACACTTTTAGGGACTTTGGATCCCTTGGATTATGGACATTTCATGCTCAAAGCTGTAAGGCACAAAAATGTCTATAACACGTGGATCTAGAAGAGGATATCTACATGAAGCAACCTAAAGGCTTTGTGGTGAAGGGTAAGAAAGAACTTGTATGCAAGTTAAAGAAGTCTCTGTATGGCTTAAAACAGTCACCAAGGATGTGGTATCAGAAATTTGATACATTTATACGGGGACTTGGCTTCACCAGAAGCAAAGCAGATCATTATGTGTATTTTAAATTAATTGGTGATCGTGTTATTTATCTGGTCTTGTATGTGGATGATATGTTACTGGTTGGAAATGGCAAAGAAATTATCCAGAATTTGAAGACCCATTTGTCCTCCAAATTCGACATGAAAGATCTTGGTGCTGCAAACTATATTTTGGGCATGGAAATTAAAAGAGATCGGACAAAGAGGAAGCTCTGGTTAAACCAGAGGAAGTATGTCGAGACAATATTGTAGAGGTTTAATATGTAGGATAGTAAACCGGTGAAGGTTCTTATTCTTGTAGGTGTAAAGTTATATGTTGAACAGTGTCCCAAGACACAAGAAGAGGAAGAGGATATGTCCTATGTTCCATATGCAAGTGCAGTCGGTAGCCTGATGTATGTGATGGTTTGTACTAGACCATACATTACACATGCAGTGGGAGTATTGAGCAGGTTTATTTCAAAACTAGGGAAGGAGCACTGGACAGCAATGTAGCGGGTTTTCAGGTATTTGCGTGTCACTAGTGATTATGGTTTGTGCTACCAAGGAAGAACATGATTGGACAGAGTGTTGGATATTCATGGCTTTGTTGATGCAGACTAGGCTGGAGATCTAGATCAGAGAAGATCTACAAGTGGCTATGTGTTTAACCTATTTGGAGGTGCAGTCAGTTGGATGAGTAAGAAACAATCTATAGTGGCACTATCAACTACAGAGGCAGAATACATGACAGCCACTCATGGAAGCAAGGAAGCAGTTTGGTTGCAGAGATTGTGTTCAAGTATGGGGTTAGTACAGGGAGCTATAAGGATAGACTGTGACAGCCAAAGTGCAATTTTCTTGGCAAAGAACCCTCCATATCATTCAAAGACAAAGCACATTGATGTTCAGTATCACTTTGTGAGGGATATGATAGAAGAAAAAAAGGTGTTGCTGGTAAAGGTGGACACTTTGAAGAATACTGCAAATGCATTGACAAAATCTGTGAACTCTAAGAAGTTATCTTGGTGTAGAGAAATAATGGGCATTGCAGAGCTGGATAAATGACTAAGCTCTCTTGTGGCCCCCTGTGGAAAGAAAACAACAAGTGGGAGAATGTTGGGTTTTGTTATATTGTTTCCACGACTAGTCCACGTAGTTCACCGGGGGGTTAGAAGGGAGATGGAGCCCCCCCTTCGTTGCATCGATTGCGTAGCAGGGGGGGCTCACAGGGGGTTTGAGGGGTGCAGGTAACCCCTCTCTATGGGGTTCGGGGCAGTGCCCCAAAAAATTTTGGTTTTGGACCCTATGTTAGGTTGGGCGGACCTACCTATGGTTTTGTGCATGATTTTTCGCACATGGTTTTGGACGCGATGGTTTTCGGTCCATGGTTTTGGACACAATGGTTTTCAGTCCATGGTATTGGATGCTTCGGCATGTATAAATATGTATTGTAACATTGAAAGGAACATAATGAAAAATCAAGCTAGTAGTCTGTTATGAAACCAACTCAAGAAAAGATAGAAAAGATAGATCAACGCCTTAGAATTCAGCCTCTTCGAGGGGGCAACCTCCTTTACATTACATAAATGAACAATTATTCGATGATACAAATGAAAATACCTCCTTTCTATATATAGGAGTCTAAGGGGTTATAAGATAATCAGAGCCGACATAACAATAATAATGTAAGGGCACAATAATAACAATAGTGGGCTTCTATGGGGCACAATAGTAACAATATGGGCACTACATGGGTACATCAATATAATAAGTGGTTTATACTAATAACAATAAGGGGTTACACTAGTAGTATAAGGGCCTAACATGCCCCTCTCCTTCAAAAAGCGTTGTCCTCAATGCTTGAGTAGTTCTTGGTGCTTCTGTATAAAATTCTTGTCCTCCCATGTGGAATATTCAGCAGATAAGTTCTTCCACTTGATGAGATACTCTGAAATTGATCGATTTCGTAGCTGTCAGGTTCTTTTTTCTGTGACTTCTCCAGGTTCCAATATGATTTTTCCTTCCTCTTTAATTTCTGGCAATATTGCTTGAATTGGGATCTTTTGAAACTTTTGAATAAGTGGACATACTTCTTCGTCCTTCTTCCATTCATCCCTTGCTTCGTTTATCCAATCTGGTTGGATAATATAAATAGCAAAAAACAATGCTTCCACATCCTCATCCTTGAAGAGTCTTCCCATTCGGTAAGGTCGCCATTTTTTAAGTGCATGTAGTATTGCCAACATTTCCTTCTCATAAATAGCTTTCTTGAGATGTAGCAATAAAAATACCCAATCACCTACATCAAAACATTTTTCACTACGATGTTGATCTACCTGTTGTTTCGTTTGATTTTGCACCGAAGTGGTGTTATCCTTTAAAAGTTGGAGAACTTGCTGTTGATGCTCGATGTGATCTTTCTCTGCTTGAACCTTTTTCTTCTTGATATGTCCTTCTATCTTTTGAGGAGTGGTAATTTCTTCCAGTCCTTTACAAGATATGGTCAAATTCATTTCTTGATTCTCGATGTGATCTTTCACTTCTTGAACATTTTTCTTCTTGATGTGTCCTTCTATCTTGATAGTTTGAGGAGTGGTAATTTCGTCCATTGAATTACAAGATATGGTTAGATTCATTTCTTCTTTCTCGATGTGATCTTTCACTTCTTGCACCTTTTTCTTCTTGATATGTCCTTCTATCTTGAGAGTTTGAGGAGTGGTAATTCTTGCCAATGCTTTACAAGATATGGTTTGATTCATTTCTTCTTTCTCTGGGGTGGTGTCCTGGCGTATATCCTCTTCTTTTGATGTTTCTTGATCCTTTTCTTCCTCCTCTTCATATTCTATGTAAAATAATTTCTTCTCAGCACACCTATGACCTTTAGTGCATTTGCTATCACAATTGTAACAAAGCCCTTTTTCTCTTTTTTCTTCCAATTGTTGTGGTGTAACCCTTGTAAGTTGTGGAAGGCTGGGAGAAACAACACTTCCATATTTATAGTTGTGAGGGGTATGCTTCCTGGTTTCCATAATTTTGCTTTCCATTATGTCACAAAGCCCTTTTACTCTTTCCAATTGTTGTGGTGTTGCTCTAAAGAAGGTGTTGCTCTTTGTATCCTCATAATGTGCTATGATTTCCTCCGTGAAAATTGACCACAGAACAAGTTTTTTACGAGAACAAAGCCCTTCAAACCATAAAAATTGATCTGGTTCTAAATATGAAGATGCAATACATACCTTTTGTAACAGTTGTACACCATGTAGATCAAAATATTGCTCCATCTGAAGTATCCAATTTACCGGATCCTTGCCATCAAACTTCCTCATCTTGCTTTTTCTTGATTTTAAGAGATCGACCTTGAAACTACTGCAACTCTGTACTTTCAGATCTTTAAGTTCTGAAATTGTGAACTATAGTAGCCCTTTGTGTCCTCTTTCCAATGCCACCAATCTGATCCAAATTGGATTCTCTAAGAAAGAGTTATGCACAATCTCCCAAGATGACCTGATTATAGACCTTTCCAGAAGAGTGAAATTGTATGAAGTGCCACGTGTCACTCTTCCAACCTTTGGATCTAAAAAATTCATACAAGAAACTACAGTCAGTCCTCTTTCTATACCTTCTTACAAAATTTCAATCCGATCCCCAGATAGAAATTTATGACGATTTTACCCAGGTCACCTGTTTTGAATGTAATTCATGAGTTTGGAAAAAGACCAACTTCCTCAGATCATATCTTCGCAAATATCGTGCGAAAAGCTCTGAAATTCGGACCCAAGGTTCAGCGCGATTTCATCTCAAATGGGTTTTTTTTGTGACTTCTGAAACGTCACAAAAAAACAGTTATAGCGAAAATGCCACGATGACCTGTTTGGAGCAGCGAAACCCTAGAATCCAAAGCTCTGATACCAAATGTTATGAAACCAGCTCAAGAAAAGATAGAAAAGATAGATCAACGCCTTAGAATTCAGCCTCTTCGAGGGGCAAACTCCTTTACATTACATAAATGAACAATTATTCGATGATACAAATGAAAATACCTCCTTTCTATATATAGGAGTCTAAGGGGTTATAACATAATCATAGCCGACATAACAATAATAATGTAAGGGCACAATAATAACAATAGTGGGCTTCTATGGGGCACAATAGTAACAATATGGGCACTACATGGGTACATCAATATAATAAGTGGTTTATACTAATAACAATAAGGGGCTACACTAGTAGTATAAGGGCCTAACATAGTCCCGGTTTTGGGATCCAGGGGAAAATCTCTGTGTATATGTGTTTTATGTGTTATGCTCTCGCATTGTTTATTTTCTGTGTTTTAGAATTCGTATGCAGGTAATTTTTGTACGGGGTTAAAACCTACACCGATGATCCTTTCTTGAACTTCTTCGATGGGAAATTAGTCGCATAATGTCCCATCTCGTGACAATTAAATAATCTTACTTTAGACTTGTCACCCTTCTTCTGTCCATGAGAAGAATTTGATTTGGAATGGGAAGCCTTCCCCTTCCCTTTCCTTGCCTTACTTGCTAAGGCCAGATTTTCTTCATCATCATCCTTGGATGAAGAACCATCTCATGTTCTCCTCCTGATCTCCTCCTGCATAAGATCTGACCACAGTCGTTCCCAATCTGGTAGTTTCTCCATTCCATTCACAGAGTCTTGGTAGCTATTCCAGCTCTTTGGAAGGTCAAGGAGAGCGAGGCTCACCATATCATCATCGGCAGTAGTTATTCCCACACTGCCAAGTTCATCTCTACAAGTGGTGAGCTTGTTCAGATATGTGGAAATAGTATCACCCTTCTCCATCTCAAGTCTTCGAAGCTTATCCTTGAGCGTCAATTTCCTCTGGTCGCTACTATTCTGGTAGAGGTCCTTGAATGTCTTCCACATTGAAAATGGAGTATCCTTTCCATGGAGACTCAAGACAATATGGTCTCGAACTCCCTTAAGGATGATCCGTCTCAACTTTTCCACACACTTCTTCCACTCAGCCAACTCTTGTGCATTAGTTTAAGTTGGCTTTTGGATTTCTTGATCAATGAAATCCTTCAGACCATTGTCTTTTAATACAGCTTCCATTCTATCTTTCCATGCTATGTAATTCGAGCTACCTTCCAAGGCATACTCGAGTCTCAAGCCATAAAACGCCATTGGCCAACCTTGAAGTATGATAAGAATTTGATTTGCACCTGCAACCCTGAACTTCAAACTTCAAATTCTCTTCTCAATATACTATTCACAACTCCAATACCATGCAGAAATTATTTACAACAAATCTTGCTTAAAGACCATGTAGAAAATTTCACTGTAGGTTAACTCGATAATGCAATATAACCAAAGCAAAATACTATAGCCTATTTCTACTATCAATTTATGGAAGCTTAAAGATCGAGTTGAACACATATAACTAGAAGAAGAAGAATCAATCACACAATACACATGAAAATACTTTGGGGAAAGCCACAGCTAAAAATCCCACTATCTGTATTATCATACAAGGTGGAAATACATAGTAATCATATAAAGCCTTAGCTCTCACAGCTAGTCAACTCTCAGTACAATCCTCATAGATGCTCACAAGCAATCCTGGCTTCTCTCAAGCCTTCCTCTCTGCCCTCCAAGCTCCTATTTCCTTGCGTTGTTCCTCTGGGATGATTCTCCTTCAACCAAGTGGAACACTATCTGAAGCCTTCCCCTTCCTCCAAGCTCCTATTTCCTTGCGCTGTTCCTCTGGGATGATTCACCTTCAACCAAGTGGAACACTATCTCACACACTGTCAGAACTGTGCAATCCTCAAGGAATGATGCCTTGACTACATGCATGAGTTTCCTTTATAAGAAAACACATGCAACTGATAGTAGATTGTCCTTGACTTTAATCTCAACTGGGTCTTTCTTAGAATAGACATGCATGAGTTTCTGATGAGAGAATCTTTAGTTAACTGGACTACACTAGTTGAGTGCATGCATGCATCAACTGACTGTTAACTCTTTATTAGTTCTTCAAATAGGTTGGAACTAATTTAACTAGACTTAATTTAGTAAACTAAGTTAACTAATTACAACTCAAATATAACTCAATCTTATCTCCTTAATTTAAGGGATAACTCTTGCATGACTTCAGAAAGACTTCTAACTTGTATTTCTCCAACTAATTAATTTGAAACAAATTAATTAATTATTTCCAAGTAGTTATTAAGACTAAATTCGATTTTAATTCACAATTTAATTCAAGGACAAATTAAATTGGAATATTCTTGTTGCCACATTTCAATAGTTTTCATGGCAAGTGTTGTCCAATTGTAGATACAAAACTTCAGGAAGATTACCAGACCAATGAGAAAGAACATCATGAATTATGGTTATTGTCATATTTGCATCATTATGAATATTTGGAGCTGTGAAGTACACCCTTGGCAACATTTTCCCATTCAAGACCATACAACCGACCAAGTGATACTGAATAAAATTTTCCTCCTATAAATTTTTGGGTGTGCGAACAAAATGTGGTAAAAGTGTTTTCTTCTGGTCCATACCATCAATTATCAAACCCAAATATTTATTCGAATTATCATAACACTTATTTCGATGCTTGTACAACTTTTTCCTTTCACTTGTTTGTTGTTCGCGATGCTCCTGAAGTTCTTTGACAATTGAATCTACACAACATAAAAGAAATCCATTAAGAAATATGTTTTCATAGTTGATGACTATACAATTTTAAAAGTTAAAGTTATGAATTCTTACCTCTTTCTGACCCTTCACATTGTCCCTTTTTTATTTAAGAGAAGCACATGTACTACAAATCCCCATCCTTGTCTTCTTAGGAATACAGACATTGTTGAATTCTTTCTTCCATTACTTCACAAAATATTAATATGTAATAAACCGACCATGTCCCTCAGAACCTTTTGCATATTCTTTGTATAAGTTGTAGATTTCTCATCTTGAAAAATTATCTGGAATATGTATTCTCTCTATTTGGCATACACTCTCCATGCTTTGAAAAGAAATCTTTCATCCATGACATTGCAGTATTTGATAATGACCCAAACTGTCGTTTATGACATACTTCTGAATAAAATGTGGGATCCTTTTCCAAATTTTCTTAGATTCTCGAGAGACGAAAATTAACCATCGAATGAAACATTTTGAAATCCTTTCTACAGATAAATAAAGACCCAATATGATAATCATAACCTAACAATGTAGATTGCATGCACGCATTTAAATATGATTTTTGCATGCTTTTATTCATTGACAAATATCTACTCCTTTTCTCTAATGCAAATTTGAAATCCATATGTTTCAAGCAATCTTTATTTAAACCATTCACTTGAAATGAGAGCACTGATAGAACTTCTTCTCGTCAGATATTCTACTCTAATTCTTGTATAACTAGAACATCTTGGATTGATACGAAAAGTTCTACTCCTACTCCTCTATAAAATATTTCTTGGAAATATCTCCATCGTTGGATCATCATTTGTATAAGCATTTTCATCATCATTCTGAGGAATGTTATCCACACTATGATCAACTGTGCTTTTCAAATTCTGACTTGGAGGATATTCTTCATCTTCCCCTTCTTCAGTGCTACTGCCATAGTCCTTAGAATTGTGACTAAATGGAAAATTTGACTCGATATTTATTGGATATTCTTTGTCATGTGCATTGTCAGTGCTGCTCTCATAGTCCATAGAATTAGGACTACATCGAAAATGTCACTATTTACTTACTGAAAATGCTACATGTTGTCTTTTGTCACTGTTACTCTCATAGTCCTTAGGATTAGGACTAAGTGCTTCATCTTGTCCTTCATCACTACTACTCTCATAGTCCATAGGATTAGGACTAAGAGGACACCATGACACTCCATTCTTTTGAAATTTTTCATCATGCTCTTCATCACTGCTACTCTCATAGTCCATAGGATTAGGACTAAGTGGACACTGTGACAGTCCATTCTCTTGAAATTCGTCATCATTCTCTTCATCATTACTGCTCTCATAGTCCATTGGATTAGGACTAAGAGGACACTGTGACACTCCATTCTTTTGAAATTTTTCATCATGCTCTTCATCACTACTGCTTTCATAGTCCATAGGATTAGACTAAGTGGACATTGTGACCAAGGAAAATTTTAAGGATGGAAAATTTTCTTGAAGTTTAAAACATTGGCGAATCTCACTAATCCCTAATATGCAAATTATAAATGTTTATTGATATATTTGTAAAATTAATCAAATTTATAATTATTTTATATATAGTCTCTCTATAATGTTGGCGATTTTTAAGGTAAAATAATTTTATATTCTAAAATTTGGGCGAATCGTCTTTTATAAAATTGGAAATTGGCGAATCTTTTTTGTGGAAAAATCATGGAAAATTAGCCCACTGGGCGAACATTAGCCCCTAAAATTTTCCATGATTGTGACACTTCATTCTTTTGAAATTCTTCATCATGTTCTTCATCACTGCTGCTTTCATAGTCCATAGGATTAGGACTAAGTGGACACTATGACACTCTATTCAGTTGAAATTCTTCATCACTGTTGTTCTCATAGTCCATAGGATTAGGACTAAGAAAACACTGTGACACTCCATTCTTTTGAAATTTTTCATCATGCTCTTCATCATTGCTGCTCTCATGGTCCATAAGATTAGGACTAAGTGGACATTGTGACACTCCATTCTTTTGAAATTCGTCATCATGCTCTTCATCACTGCTACTTTCATAGTTCATAGGATTAGGACTAAGAGGACATCGTGACACTCCATTCTTTTGAAAATTTTCATCATGCTCTTCATCATTGCTGCTCTCATAGTCCATAGGATTAGGACTAAGTGGACACCGTGACACTCCATTCTTTTGAAATTTTTCATCATGCTCTTCATCACTACTGCTCTGATAGGCCATAGGATTAGGACTAAATGGACACTGTGACACTCCATTCTTTTGAAATTCATCATCATGCTCTTCATCACTACTGCTCTCATAGTCCATAGGATTAGGACTAAGTGAACATCGTGACACTCCATTCTTTTGAAATTCTTCATCATGCTCCTCATCACTGTTGCCTTCATAATCCTTGGGATTAGTACTATGTGGAAACCGTGACCCTTTATCTATTTGAAATTATTCATCCTGTCTTTCCTCACTGCTGCTCTCATAGTCTTTAGGATTAGGACGAAGTGGAATAATTGACTCTCTATTCATAATGGAAGAATTTCCGTTATATTCATCAATATGAATAGAGCTGTTACGCGATAAAGATGTTGATGCTTTACAAAGTGAAACTTCACTATCAGAAGAATCCATACCTTTCAAATAGAAGAGGTTGAATGATACAAATGTAGAAACTCTTAATGATATTATATAGCTTAAAGAATGAAATCTTCCCTCCAAAAAATTTCACCAAAATTTTTCCCTCTAAAAATTTCGTTTCATGTATTTCCCTCCAGTATTTTATTCTACAATTTATTGAAAAATTTTAACTAATTTTTCTTTTGAAATAAAGTAATTTAATAGTTAAACTATATAATATTTACTAGACAATTGAATGTTTTTTTTTAAATTTTTATAATACCTTTTAAAACAAATTAATACCACATTCACCGTGCTGTAAAAAAATTCCATAATATTTTCTTTATCATAGTTTCCTATATCGCCATAACAAAATTAACATGTTAAACTTTTTTAAAAACAAATTAATCCCACATTAACCATACGGTAAAACATTTCCGTAATTTTACCTATATAATAAATTTCATTATCACTATTACTCACATTGCATCAAGGTTTCCGAGGTTTGCTAAAAGACTTTGAGCGAATTTGTGGAGCAGCTACATTTCTATCAACAACATATTCAACGGAGGATTCTCGCATTTGAAATGTTATTTAATTTTTCTGCTTTGCAAATTTTAAAATTAAATAAGTTTACTGAAGTTTATTTTTTTTTTAAATTAAATTTTTTGTGGGCCAAATTTACCCACTACGTTTGCAGTCGGCATGGTGGGCCCGGTAATGCTCACGGTGACCAAACGGGCTTGTGGGTTAGGGACAGTGGAGATGGCTACTTGGCACCCTTCCCCACCCTGGCGGTCGCCTCGCCACCCCCGCAGGTCGTTGGGCTGACGGGGTGGGGCGGTAGGCTGCGCCTAGCCTCCGCCCCACCCCAATGGCCCAATGGTCCGCGGGGGTGGTAAGGGGATTCCAGGAATTGCCCTGCCACCCCTGCAGGTCATTGGGCTGCCGAGGTGGGGCAGAGGGCTGCGGACAGCCCCCGCCCCACTTAGGCGGCTCAACAGCTTGCGGCGGTGGCAGGGCGATTTCGGGCTACAACCCCCCGCCCCACCCTGTGGCCCAACGACCCACAGGGGTGGCAGGGCGATTCCCGTCCAGCCTCCTGCCCCACCCCAGCGGCCCATGGCCAGGGGGGTGGCGGGACGATTCCCATAATTGCCTTGCCACCCCCATGGTCTTTTGGGCTGCCAAGGTGGGCTAGGGTGGTCGGACCCAACAGCCGGCTTGGTTGGCCGGCCAATTTTCAGGGTGGGGCAGCAGGGCGATGTATTTTTTAAATTTCTTATTTTTTTTAAAATTGTTATGGTTTATAAAATTAATTATCATTTATCGTTTTCGTTGTTAATTTAAGTTATTATTTTTTTGTGATTCACTGATTTATATGTGTCTTTTTTAAGGAAAATGACATCAAAGAAGATTTTTGTGAATCTTTCTGGACCAAAGACTCTTAAAGGTGGATCTTTAAAAAACATTGGTGAACGAACCCCACCTGAGTTGATGACTACAAATCTTTCAAGTTCCTCAAACGATAAGAAGATGATTTCATACTGGAAGAAATCAAAAGAAGTGAAACTTCCATCAAATGTCTGGTATGTGAAAGAAAGAGAAAGCCAAAATGTGCATATATATATATATATATATATATACCTAATGATAATGGAATTTATGAGGTGATGGGAAAGGTCATAGATATGTGTTCGGTACCGGACAATGAAGTTGTTTACATACTTACAAAATTTCCGAAGTCACATGAAAGGATTAAATATCAATTATCATATTCATTGTATGACACGAGAGAGGTATCTACAATGTTGTGTAAACAAATCATAAATGAGATGACACAAAATATCGTAAGTATTGTTATTTATATTTGTGTTTTGCGTTCTTGTAACTGTCTCACTATATTTTTATAACTTTGTTTTTATTGACATATGATATTTTGTATGGCAGAATTTTTTTGAAAGTTGTTCAAATAGATTAGGAGGCATTCATTTCATAGACCATGATATTATGAAAGTTGTCAGTAGTTTATACTCAGTGTCAGAAGAAGATATGGAAAACAAGCAAAATGTAGTAATTCATGATGCTACAAAACTACATCCAAGGGATAAGAAAAAAAAGCCTCTAGTGGATAAATCTAGCAAAGGTAGACAAGTTACTTTTGAAGATGAAGAAGTTGAAACTGGTAGTGAAGAATATGTTGTCGTTACTGAGGATGACATTGGAACTGAGAAGAGTCATAAAATACCAAAAGTAACAATGCCCAAGAATAAATCTGTTCCAGTTAATGATGAGAATGTTATGAGGAAGAAAAGTAAAGTTGAAAATTTTGAAGTAGTCATTACCAACAGTCAAGAACCTAGTGAAACTTCAAAAGAAAATAGAGAAATTATTACACTAGGAGCTGATTTAGAGGATGACAGTATCAAACAAAACAAAATGCCATTTGAGAAAACTTGAAAAAGAGAAACTTAATTGAGGGTGGTCGTACATTTCAGTTTAATGTCAGACAAATCTATAAGGCAAGTGAAGGACAATGTAAATATCAAATCAGAAAGCCACACCATCTGCATGTTCACAACTTGAAGACATTGATGAGGTACAATCCATATGCTCATGTGGTTAATTATGTTTTCCTTGTTGATCCAGTTCAAGTTCCCAACAAAGAAGCATTTGATAAGTCAAAATATTTTGAATACAATTACTATGTGCTCGGGGGGAACCATTCTGTAGAAGCTCAAAGACAATTGATGGAGGAATATCCCAATAACCCACATTTTGAAACAATGAAATGTATCATTTATGCTGGTTTATCAAATACAGAAGCAAAGTTAGTGGCATGGGATCATAATCTAGATAATGAATATAGGATGTCTATGACTTTCATCCAAAGGGTTAGATTTGTTCATAGTGAATTTGAAGAAAAATGTGGTGGAGATAAGCTAAATGTTACTGTAGATTTCCGAAAGGAATGTTGTATGGAAATAGGCTATCAAATTGAAGATAAAATCAATTCAAAAGGTGGCAAAGGTGGCAAAGTTAGTGATTTATTCAGAGGCGTTGATAACATTTTCTAGTTGGCATTTAGAACTGGAGAGATTTGGGAGTTGATTAATGAGATTTTTAGCATGTGGGAGAACACTGGCATTAAAAACCAGAAGGTCAAAAGGTCTAAACCATTGATATGTAGCAACAGTAAATCAGGGTCTGAAATGAATCAACTTCCAGAAGATATGACTATCACACCTTGGAGAGAATTTCAAGGAGTGAAGGATGAAAAACTTGTCAAAGCAATATTATCTTGTGTGAGGTCAGGAGAATTATCATTGAAGGAAATGTATGAGGAATTTCAAAAGTAAGTTTGTTGAATTATTTTTATTTATTTCTAGATTATAATTTTCTTTTAAATATAACATATTTTTCTTGGTAGTTGGGATGATGTTGTACGCAACTATCCAAATTCAAGTTCTACATCAACATTAAAAAAAATATTTTGCATTTAAAAAGGTATGTTGATTTATACATTCATTTTTATTCATCTGTATATTATTTTCAATTTATAACTTACACATATATTTGTTTATTTTATAAAAGATGAAGAAGGATGCAAACAGAGCACTAGATAGTTTCATAACCTTTATTGAAAAAATTAAGATCGAAAGACTGAAGAAGCAACGTCTTAAGAATATTGAACTTGATCCAACTCTTACACATTTCATTTGGAATGGGCTTGACACTATTCAATATCAAGTAATATAAGGCGACTATGATTACATTGCTAAACTCATACCTAAAAGGGATTATGCCCTAGTTATTGCAGATATTCCCCATGGTTTCAATATTCCAAACATTGACTATGATAGTGACCCTTATACTTATCAAGCTCTTAGTAAAGTGGTTGTGGGATTTCTAGAAGTCACGTCATCACCATTATGGAAATTTGTGACATTTCATTTAGACACACAATTGGCAATGTTATTGTCAATTTTCAAGGGGAAAACAAATTCAAGGATGCAACTTACATGGTAAGATGTTTAAAATGTATATTTGATTAATGTTAAAAAATTAATTTATGTACAAGTTAATTGAACTTTTACTATTTCATGTTACAGGAAAAAGTCAAATCTTCTTAACCATGAAGATCAACCATTTATAAATGATTGTGAGTTCATCCATATTGATAGTTGGGCAAAAGATGATAGCTATATGTCTATGATTTTTAATTGGGTAGATGGAAAGAGTCAGCCAAATACTGACTTATGATGCTGTTGTGAGAAAGCTAACATATGAATACAAAGAAACAAAAAGAGAGATAATTAACATTTATCAAAAACCATAGTTATTGATTAACTATCTTATAGACATATGCTCAAATGAAGGAGATTGGGTTCTAGATTTATTTTTTGGCTCAGGTAAGTTTTATTATAAGGAATTGAATTTCAATATGTTATTTTTTAATTTATATGTCATTGTACTAATTTACTTCATTATTTATTTTGTGCTTGATAATTAGGTACAACACTAGCATGTTGCCTTCAAAAAGGAAGAAATTGCATTGCATTGAAAAAGATCCAATACAGTGCAATTTTATTCATTAAAGAATTAATTCTCTTCAATTTCTTCCAAATGCAATGCAAGAAATTGGGTTGAAGAAAGGGGACTTTAGTGAATCACGTGTAGCAAAAAAGGCAAAGGAACCCCAACCACCATTACATGGAATGATTAGAAAGGCATACATTAGGAGATTCACAGACATCAAAGATCCATTAGAAGAGGAAAATGAGCAAAATGAAGCAGAAAATATTGTGGAAGAAGACAATGATGAAACTCTAGAGGACGAAGAGTTTGGATTACGTGACATTATTGATTAAATTTAAGTTATGCTTGGAAATCAACCTCATTTTTTGTAACTATTAATTAGTTATACTTGTAAATTTTTGACTTTGACATTTTATGAGAAGAATATGCCCTCAATTAAGGTTGTTATGCGTTCAATATTTGTATTATGTGATTTTCGCATTAATTTTTATGTTAATCATTATTTTTTGAAAAAAAAAGTGATTATTATTATTTTTTTGACATGAAATTCATTAAAAAAAAAAAAAAAAACCTACCTATATTTTAACCATTTTTAGTTTTTTTTTTTTTTATAAAAATTGTGATTTTGACATGTCATTCCCAGCAAAAAATTACAAAAAATTATCAAAATGTGTAGTTTTTTAGTTATATTTATGTTGAAAATGGTTATTTTTATGTCAATTGTTAAAAATTATTATTTTTTAAAGACAATTATTTCATGTGGATTGAAAAATTAATTAACGATGTATAAATATGTAGAATATCTAAAATTCAAATTATCGACCTTCTTCTTTAAATATGCAAAACAATAAAAACCTCACTACAAAAAAAAAAAAAAAAAAAAAATTAAATAAAAGTAAGAAAATATGAAGAAGAAGACCACTTCAAAATTTATTAAACTTAGAAAATAATTATTTACATTTCATACATTAGAAAATTTAAAGTCAAAAAATAGGTCTTTTAACAAAAGGGTCTGATGCAGAATTACCACTTTTTTAAATCAGCATGAAAATCACTACCATTCTAAAACGTAATGTACATAAAAAAAAATTTAAAGTGCCAAAAACTATGCTCTAAAAAAAAACATGTGTGTTCTGTATCACCCCTGTTCAAAATCGGGTCACTTTTTTGTTATCTCTATGAAATGGGTAACAGTATCAGTTTCAGTTTCAAAGTTTACATTGTTGTTCTGGGATAGCATCAAATGTGAAATTTTGTGGAACATAGTAGGATTGTTATCCTTTGTGACAACAAATATTATTGAATTCAAAAGATGATTCATTATGCTTCACCATGCATATATTCTATATACACAAAAAATATTCAAGTGAGTCTTCATTATTCTTATCGTGTGTATATGGTTTGCATTAGTATAAATTAGTTTTTTTGATATGAGTGCATTATGTGTGTTTCCTACAACTTTAATTGGAAAAGTAGTTAAAGTTTGTTAATTTCATTGACATTAACTAGAAAGGAGATTAGATTCAGTAGCAATTATGTTATAGTGTGCTATGTATACATATCTTCATGACCTATGCATATATTGTTGCGTATGCTGTTTCAATGACCAACGTATTAGGCTTCATGTTACTGCGGCTAGGTGTCTTCCATGATCAGCGTATATTTTGCCACCTGTGTGTATATATATTTCATGCTGTAATTTATCATTTCCACGCTGTAATATGTTTATCCATGGCCTGTGCATCCATTGTATTAGGCCCGTCCTACCAGCGTATAAAGTCTCCACCATTTGCTGTTTATATGAGACTGCTTTAACAGCGTGTAAATGTCTTTCTTGACCTGCGGCTAAGTGTCTCCATTACTACGTTGGATCATCTTAGGGCATCCTTCATTAGTGATTCTCCTTATCCAAAAACCCAAGATGTGGAGAGGAGATCACATGAAGTGTGTGTCTAAATGACCTCAAATCCTCTTCTATTTATACTAACGTGTAGACGATGAATAGACACGACGTTTGGGCTTCTAAAGCCTACGTAAGAGCTGGTCAGCTTGATAATAATTACATAAACAAAATAAATTCATATCTCCATACATACTTATCGGAATCGGATGATCTTTGGATCAATTCTACACCTCTCGACGAGAGGGATCCAATAAAAATATCAGCTGCCATAAATAAGCCAACCCACATGGATTTTGGCCCTAGTTGCCAATTTAACAGCAAGAAATTGGGTTGAAGAAAGGGGACTTTAGTGAATCACGTGTGGCAAAAAAGGCAAAGGAACCCGAACCACCATTACACGGAATGGTTGGAAAGGCATACATTGAGAGATTCGCAGAGATCAAAGATCCATTAGAATAGGAAAATGAGCAAAATGAAGCAGAAAATATTGTGGAAGAAGACAATGATAAAACTCTAGAGGACGAAGAGTTTGGATTACGTGACATTGTTGATTAAATTTAAGTTATGCTTGGAAATCAAGCTCATTTTTTGTAACTATTAATTAGTTATACTTGTAAACTTTTGACTTTGACATTTTATGAGAAGAATAAGCACTCAATTAAGGTTGTTATGCATTCAATATTTGTATTATGTGATTTTTGCATTAATTTTTATGTTAATCATTATTTTTTGAAAAAAACTGTGATTATTATTTTTTTTTGACATGAAATTCATAAAACAAAAAAACAAAAAACAAAAAAACAACAACAACAACAACTATTTTTTAACCATTTTTAGTTAAAATTTCCCTATAAAAATTGTGATTTTGACATGTCATTCCTAGCAAAAAATTATCAAAATGTGTAGTTTTTAGTTATATTTATGTTGAAAATGGTTATTTTTATGTCAATTGTTAAAAATTATTGTTTTTTAAAGACAATTATTTCATGTGGATTGAAAAATTAATTAACGATGTATAAATATGTAGAATATCGAAAATTCAAAATATCGACCTTCTTTAAATATGCAAAATAATAAAAACCTCACTACAAAAAAATAAAATAAAATAAAAACAAGAAAATATGAAGAAGAAGACCACTTCAAAATTTATTAAATTTAAAAAATAATTATTTACATTTCATACATTAGAAAATTTAAAGTCAAAAAATAGGTCTTTTAAAAAAAGGGTCTGATGCATAATTACCACTTTTTTAAATCAGCATGAAAATCACTACCATTCTAAAACGTAATGTACATAAAAAAAATTAAAGTGCCAAAAACTATGCTCTAAAAAAAAACATGTGTGTTTTGTATCACCCCTGTTCAAAATCGGGTCACTTTTTTGTTATCTCTATGAAATGGGTAACAATATCAGTTCCAGTTTCAAAGTTTACATTGTTGTTCTGTGATAGCATCAAATGTGAAATTTTGTGGAACATAGTAGGATTGTCATCCTTTGTGACAACAAATATTATTGAATTCAAAAGATGATTCATTATGCTTCACCATGCATATATTCTATATACACAAAAAATATTCAAGTGAGTCTTCATTATTCTTATCGTGTGTATATGGTTTGCATTAGTATAAATTAGTTGTTTTGATATGAGTGCATTTTGTGTGTTTCCTACAACTTTAATTGGAAAAGTAGTTAAAGTTTGTTAATTTCATTGACATTAACTAGAAAGGAGATTAGATTCAGTAGCCAAACATGGATGTAAGTCATATGGAATATAAAGGATTATGGGTTGTCTATATTAAATTCAGATGTTCTGTGAATGAAATGCAAAGCTGACCAATAGCCTTGTTGGAATGTGATTTGAGAAGAGAAATAGTATAAAAGTTCACCAATGTATCAAAGTTATTTGTCAGAAATCCCCAAGAACAATTGAGGTAAGGACTTAGAGAACCTTTGTTGTTTCCCAATCAATCAAGGCCAGGACTCCTCAAAGAACTACTTTGTTTTTTATAGTTGGAAAAGTAGTTATTCAGGTTAATTTCATTGATATTTTCTGGAAATGAAATTACATTATTGTAGCAGAACTTAAATGTAAAGTCATATGGAATATAAAGTAATATGGGTTCTTGGATATGTCAAATTCACATCCTCTCAAAGAAATGAAAAAGTGAGCAATATGATTATGTGAATGCTATTTGAGAAGAAACATATAACAGTTATATTGTATTAATGTCTAAGCAACTTGCCACAAAACTCCCACAACACTTGAGGTGTATAGGTCTCTTGATTCTTCTAAGGGGTGTCTAGATCACTATTTTGTAGCAATTGAAGTGTTTGGTTCAGTGTTGGGGTTATTTAGCAGGTATCTTGTTAGAAAGTCCTTGGAGAGGTATATGAAATTGATGGGAATTTGTGTTGCCAAGTTAATACTAATTATATGCTTATTGCGGTAATCAAATACTTAGTTCCCTCCATTCTTTACTTTGTTTATATGCAATCCCATTATACAACTATCTTCAGTTTCTCAACTTGTTTATAGATTACCTTAATTAGTCTACTCTAATTATCTTTCATTGTATCTCCATTTTCACAACTACAAAACTCTGGTTTATATATATATATATATATATATATATATATATATATTCCATATTGTCTAACCTGACCTACTAAACCTTTCAAATAGTCAATCCACTCTAAACTCTAATAAAACATTATAAATCATTCTATTTTAAATATTATTGTATATATATTTAAAAATAAAAAACCCAAACCACGATCAACCTTCCCTTTGTGCCTCTTGATACGAATGTTAATTAGTTATCAACCTTCCCTATGCAACTCTTGATACAAATGCTAATTAGTTAGATTGTTGAACAAAAAAATGAATCCCTATAAAAACACACGTGTAATAATATGGACAACTGCAACACCGTAATGACTATACCATACTAGAACATTAAATGGCATATCTTTTTATGCTTCAGTTATCCTCTAGCCAGACCTTTTTATGCATCAATTATCCTCTAGCTGGACCGATCATTAAATAACTTTATTAATTTGTCCCATCAAATTCTCAGCGTGTTGTCTTCGCTTGCAAGATTTTGTTGTTTCTGATCTTTTGTTACACATACGATTGTCTTACTTAAAAAAACATCTTTCAAAATACAAGTTCAAAGGTGTATTTTGAGATAAAAATCATTCTGTAAACTGGTTTTAGAATATATGTTTACTTCTGTATTTTGATCCCTATCTCGTTCTAACTTTGTGAATGGGGGGAGATTTTTTTCAAAATACAAGTTCAAAGCTGTTTTTTTGGATAAAATGAAGGTGTATTTTGAGATAAAATTCATTCTGTAAACTGGTTTTAGAATATATGTGTACTTCTGTATTCTTATCCCTATCTCATTCTAACTATATGGGTGGAGGGAGAATTTTTTTTTTTTTTTTTTTAGTTTTGGGTGGGGTCTTTGTAACTTTGTGGGCCAGGAGAAGAACTTATTCCTTTTTATCAAGTGTAAATTCGAAAAAAGAAAATTGGAGTTTTAATTTTTGGGAAAAAAATATGGAAAAAAAATGGAGTTCTAATTTTTGGGAAAATCAAAGAGAATTGGGAAAATTAAAGAGAATTGGAAAAAAAACTGTAGATGGTTTTGAATTGAAGTATTACATGTTTTATGTTTTTCGTTGGTTAAGTGTAATTTAGAAAATAGGTTTGTTTAGTGTGGAATAAGGTATACTTTTTTTATATTTTAATTATCAATAATTATTAAGTGGATGGTAGCGCAGGGACATCATTAGGCGAACACCTCCACGTTGACCACCGAGAATGTCACGGTGGCATACTTAACCTGTGTACGACACGTAACCCACACATGCAATGATGTGTTGGTTGTATATTAATACCGGTTCGGTAGGTTATGGCAGGGTTTAGGGTTTGTTTACCGTGATTATGCTGCGCATTATTCATTTACGCGTTCATTTCTGTTTGGGACCTGTTCATGTCTGTTCTCAGTGCCGGGTAGTTGAACGCCGCTGCTCCAATGGCGGTCACTACCATTACTGTTGTTGGTGATGCGGGTAGTGGCTTCGGTGATGTGGGTGGTGGTCGTTCTTTAGCTTGTTCGATCATTTTCATGTGTTTCGTGTTGTTTTTTCGCTTGGTTTTTCTTCCCCGTCTGGTGGTATGGGCTCGTTATTCATCTACATTTATCCCTGAGGTGAATTTAGCTCGGCTCGGTGTTGGAGATGGCCGTTTCATGCTCCGAACGGATTTTTTAGGTTTGTAGTTCAATTTATGAGCTGCAATTTCACATTTTAACTGATTTTTGGTCCCTATCTAACCATTTTGATGTTTTTTGCAAGTTGTTGCAGGTTGTTGCGGTCTGAGCCACTGTTTGAGCATCTGGGGTTCATGTGGCTTTCTAGCATGGAGAAGAAAGGTAGGACATTGTCTTACCAGCCAGATATACTGTGTTTTTTTAACACATTTAGCCTCCATTGGAATATTGTGCCTTTGTTTTATGTTTTATGCTTGTGTATGTGTTTACCTGTGTGGGTTTTGGCTATTTTTTGGGTTTTGGGTTGTGGGTTTTACAGTCAGTGGGTTAGTGGGTTTTACAGTGGGTTTGTGTTTGTGGTCTTCAATCAGTGGGTTAGTGGGTTTTATAGTGGGTCAGTGGGTTAGAACCTTGTGAGTTTGCTTGCCAAGAAAGTGAGTATATAGGTGTGATTGTTGCACGATTTAAGGATAGGTATATGTTTTCATGTCTATATGAAGTTTCTGGGTTGAGATTCTAGTAGTGTTGCATGAATGGCTAGAAAGTTTGGTAGAGAACACGAGGTGTTTGTTACCCTGGGAAAATCTTTCATGGTTTGCAAAGAATCTAGTAAACAGTCAACATATGAGATAAACTAACATGCGCCATGGATGTTTGGTAAGGTGTGGTAGAGGGTTATGTGTTTGAATTTGAAATAGAATGCCATCATCCTTTGACCAAAGTTCTAAGAGAGAAAGGTTTTTATTTATTGTTTTTTTAGCCTCCTCTCAAAGGTTTATTTACTTTTTTTTATCCTCGGCTCAAAGGCCTCTAGGCAAGAAAGGATTTTATTTACTGGGTTTGGGTTTGTGGTCTTCAATCAGTGGGTTAGTGGGTTCTAGGCGAGAAAGGATTTTATTTACCGGGTTTGTGTTTATGGTCTTCAATCAGTGGGTTAGTGGGTTCTAGATGAGAAAGGCCTTTATTTACTATTTTTTATTCTCGACTCAACAGGTTATTATTTTTTATCCTCGGCTCAAAGGCTTCTATGCAAGAAAGGAAGGCTTTTATTTATCGTCTATGGTTCTCAAAATTGATAGTGGTCTTGGCAATGCCGTCGTTGTTTTAATTTATTCAAATAATTTTTAAAAATTGGTGTGTCACGATGTTGTATTAATAAGCTTGGATGAGGTTTTGTCAATGTTGTTTATGGTTCTTAGAACTGATAGTGGTTTTGGAAACGTTGTTATTGTTTTAATTTATTCAAATAATTTTTAAAAGTTGGTGTGTCAAGATGTTGTATTAATAAGCTTGGATGAGGTTTTTCCAATGTTGTCTATGGTTCTCAGGATTGATAGTGGTTTTGGCAATGTCGTTATTGTTTTAATTTATTCAAATAATTTTTAAAATTTGGTGTGTCGAGATGTTGTATTAATAAGCTTGGATGAGGTTTTATCAATGTCGTCTATGGTTCTTAGAATTGATAGTGGTTTTGGCAATGCCGTTATTGTTTTAATTTATTCAAATAGTTTTTAAAAGTTGGTGTGTTAGGATGTTGTATTAATGAGCTTGTATGAGGTTTTGTCAATGCCATCTATGGTTCTCAGAATTGATAGTGGTTTTGGCAATGTCGTTATTGTTTTAATTTATTCAAATAAATTTTAAAAGTTGGTGTGTCAGGATGTTGTATTAATAAGCTTGGATGAGGGTTTGTCAATTTCATCTATGGTTCTCAGAATTGATAATGGTTTTGGCAATTCCGTTGTTGTTTTAATTTATTCAAATAATTTTTAAAAGTTGGTGTCTTAGGATGTTGTATTAATAAAGCTTGGATGAGGTTTTTTCAATGTCGTCTATGGTTCTTAGAATTGATAGTAGTTTTGGAAATGTCATTATTATTTTAATTTATTCAAATAATTTTTAAAAGTTGGTGTGTCAGGATGTTGTATTAATAAGCTTGGATGAGGTTTTGTCAATGTCGTTTATGGTTCTCAGAATTGATAGTGGTTTTGGCAATGTCGTTATTGTTTTAATTTATTCAAATAGTTTTTAAAAGTTGGCGTGTCAAGATGTTGTATTAATAAGCTTGGATGAGGTTTTGTCAATTTCGTCTATGGTTCTCAAAATTGATAGTGGTTCTGGCAATGTCGTTATTGTTTTAATTTATTCAAATAATTTTTAAAAGTTGGTGTGTCGGGTTGTTGTATTAATAAGCTTGGATGAGGTTTTTTCAATGTTGTCTATGGTTCTCAGAATTGATAGTGGTTTTGGCAATGTCGTTATTGTTGTTGACACTAATCATAGGGATTGGGTGAACAACTGTAATTAGTGTAAATAAATAATAGAGGAAATGGAGAGTCATCGGGAGATGAACTGAACAGTCACTCCCTCTTGTATATAATAATGAACAACCTGAATGAATAGATCAATCACATTTGAGGAGTTACCTCCTGGTCTGACATGGTATCAGAGTCAGCTCCCAAAATTAGCTTTTGTGTTGTAACTCCTTGTATCAGTTTTCTGCCATATTTTGTCCCTCTATTCTCTGCGCTCTCTCCCATATTCTCTGCGCCCTCTGGGCTCTCTGCCATATGATATTTTTTAATCATTCTCTGTGCTCTCTGAGCTGTGCATAATTGTTCTCGTATTTCCAGCATACCTCGGCTGTGCCTCTGGCCTTCATATCTCTCAAGTTGAATACATTGAGTGCTGGTAAACCCTGCGACTTTATCTTGGCGCCCTCCACAACCATCAAGCCTACTAGGGCTTCGTGATTCTCAGCCCGATTTCCTGCTATACCGCGTTGATTGTTCACACAGCACCCAACGCAGCAACCTCAACTTTCATATTAAATACTTCCCACTCGCTTATCAAACTCTCTCTGATCGATAGTCATCATCCGTTACAATTTTCACCATTAAAGGCCCTGTGAATCCTGTGGGTTTTGTTCATATTTGGTCTGCAAATATTGAGATTAATCTTTCATGATTCCCCTGTGTATAAGAGAAGAGCTGGATACATCTATAAACGAATTGAAAGCTTTGTATCCAAGGGACTCGATACTGCAATCCGCGCCTGAATCTTTTGGAAGATTTATTGGACCACACATTGAGTTTGAGTCTAAATATTTTGGTTTGAGTTTGACGAGAACAATTTCCTTTCTTACATATAGGACACAATTCGTTGACTGCGAAATCTTCCGGCTTTTCCAGCAATTCTTTGGTTTTGTTCATTTAAAATCACTAATTTGTATATTCAGTGAAAATCGCCCAGCTGATATGAAATCTCATCCAACGCGCAGCTTTCATTCATATCAAACTTAACTGATACAATCTCAAAGATCCCTGCGTGGGATCACAATTTTATATTCCAACGTTGCCAAGCATGTTATATATTCCAGCGTTGTATATATATACGGAACAGTGTGGTATATGGTGGTCAACTGCGTGGTATTAACACTATCATGGGCCAGCGATAATGGAGTATGGTAAGAGCGTTGTATAGTGGGGAGTCTGGTGTTGTATGGACAGTAATATATAAGCGTTGTTTTCATATATAATGTTGTCTCCCATTTTTTAATATATCAGAGTGCAATTTTTAACCACCAGAAGTGCATTTTTATATATTGGCAGCAGGATACTTTTTTTTTTTTTTAAATGCATTCATTGATATCTATTGTGGGAGTGGTTCTCACCGGGAAGGAAAACTATCCAGAATGGTCACGGAAAATCAAACACACTCTCATTTTTAATGAGCTGTGGAAAGGAGTGTGAGTTAGAAACGGAGACAATGAGCCAGAACAGTGTACCTCAGACAAAGAATTCGCCATTTGGGAAAATAAGAATAGCAAGGCTTATGCATTGATTGCAGCATCAGTAAATGAAGAGGTGAGTCACCATATTTCGCCATTTTCAAATGCTTTCGAAGCCTTACAAAAACTGAAGGAACTCTATGACTCACACTCTGCACTTGAAGTTGTTCAACTCATGATTAAATTGTTCACCCTTGAATTACAAAATGATGATCCTCTTGCTCTTGCATCAAAAGTAAAATCTATTATGCATGATATCAAAGTCACTAACGTTGAACTGGATATTCCTCTGATAGCTTTTCTCAAGGCACTTTATCCCACTTACTCAAATTTTCTTGAGTCATTGCAAGCAAATGGAAACCTCAAAGATATTACCTTTGACTCCCTTGTGAAAAAATTTGCTGAAAGAGAGAAAGCTTTTGGGAGGAAGACAACTCCTCATTCTTATGAAGAGGTTGTATGCCTTGCTCATAGAGAAAAGAATATTACTCAAGATTCTTCCAAAGGAAGAGGTTGTCGAAGAGGAAGAGGAAGAAATTTCAGAGGTATGGGGGCAGACACTCTCAACGAGAAAAGTCAGATTTGCACTGCATAAGCTGCAAAAGAGATGGATCACATTATGAATCCACATGCAAGTTTCCTTGGGAAAAAATTGAGCAGGAAAGAAACCAACCCAAAGGTAAAACTAATGACAAAGAGAAAGGTAAAGCACCTGAATCTGCTCACTATGTTGTGGCACACTGTAATATTGGAGTAAATGAAGGCTTATTTAATGCTTCACTTGCTTCTTGGAAAAATGATTGGTTGCTTGATTCATTAGCAACTTGCCACATGACTTTTAGAAGAGATTTTTTTTGAAGAATTTACTGACAATGTTGATGGAGCAGTATACTTTGCAGACAAATCAAAACTCAAGCCATCAGGGCTTGGCACAATTAGGCTTAAATTGCCTGGTCTTCCAGACTTTATTTTGCATCATGTTCTATATCTCCCACAGCTGAGGAGAAACTTGTTGTCCTTGGTCCACATCTGCCAGCAAGGACACTCCATTCATATGTTTGATGGCAAGCTTGAGGTGAGAAAAGCATCAGACCACTCACTTGTCATGACAGGGATAGAAGAAGAAAGGCTTCTCAAGCTATAGGGTACCTTTGCTCGTGCATAAAATTTCTCATACAATTCTCATTATGAAGAAGGTACATTTCCATCAAGTTTATTATGGCATGCTAGATTTGAACACTTGAACTATGATAGCCTCCGCTTGTTGAAGAAAAATGGTGTTACTGGTTTGCCTACTATTCCTAGGAAACTTAAGCAATGTGATGCTTGCATTCTAGGAAAGCATAGCAAACAATCTTTTCACAATTCACATTCCAGAGCACATAGAAAACTTGAACTCATTCATTCAGATTTATGTGGTCCAATGCCTATTCCTTCTGCAAATGGAAATAAATATATGATGACATGTATTAATGACTACACCAGAATGTGTTGGGGTTTATTTATTGAAGAACAAATCTGATGCTTTTCAAACATTCAAGAACTTTCATACATGGATTGAAAATGATGCACAATCTCATATTGGCTCTATTTGCACTGATAATGGAAAAGAATACACTTCAAATGAATTTAAAACTATCTTCGCCAACATGGGATCAATCATCAAACAACTGCGCCTTATAATCCCCAACAGAATGGAGTAGCTGAAAGAATGAATAGGACAATCTTAAATATGGTACGCTCCATGATGTTTTTCAAAAATGTAAAATTGATGTTTTGGGTTGATGCAGTTCTATGTGTTGTATATGCAAAGAATAGATGTCCATCTAATGCTATTAGAAACAAGACTCCTTATGAAATGTGGTATGGGCACATTCCTTCGGTAAATCATCTTAGGGTCTTTGGTTCCACATGTTATGCCTTGATACCAAAGGTACATAGAAACAAACTTGGTGCAAGAAGTCGCAAGTGTGTCTTCTTGGGGTATTCAAACACCTCCAAAGCATACCGTCTCTATGATGAAATCAATAAAAAGTTTGTTGTATCTAGAGATGTAATCTTTCTTGAATCATCCAAAACTGACAATGTTGTTAAGCAGCAACTTGATCGCTTGGATAGATTCACAAATGCAAAATCATTTGAAGAATTTGATAATCATATTCCACATCTTGAAGGGGGGATTCCTATACTAGATCAACCTGTGGAATCTTCTTCTGAAGCACTCTCTCCCCCGCATGAAACTCCAACAACAGATGATGATGTGATTGATAGAATTAGGAGACTCAATCTTGATTCAGTCCCAACTCAATCAACGGAGCAAACTTGGCCATCTGAGAAAGGTCCGCCAAAGTGGCTAACAAGGACACTTGAAAGTGTTCATCCTGATGAGGTTGGAAAGACAGGAACTAGAAATTCAAACCGGCAAAATGGAGGTGATGTAGATGACTCTGATTCACCTGTTGATATGGATGTTTCTTATGATTGTGAATTGAATTTTTCTACAGATTTTGAACCAACTTCCGTCAAAGAAGTTGCTTCTCATGATGAATGGAAAGAAGCAATGAAAAAGGAGTATGATGCCTTAATAAATAATGGCATTTGGAAGCTGGTTGATCCTCCATTGGGAACCAAACCAATTGGCTACAAGTGGGTCTACAAGAACAAGTATAAAGTTGATGGCTCACTTGACAAGCACAAAGCTAGGCTTGTGGCAAAAGGTTTTGCATAGAAGGAAGGGGTCGATTATGAAGAGACTTTTTGCCCCACAGCAAAATGGGCTACCATCTGGACACTCTTTTCCCTAGCAGATTAGAACAGTTGGAAAGTCCATTAAATGGATGTAAAAACTTCTTTCTTGAATGGAGATTTAAAAGAGAATGTTTTTATGTCCCAGCCTAAAGGATTTGTTGTGAAAGGACATGAACATAAAGTATGCAAACATGTGAAATCCTTGTATGGCCTCAAACAAGAACCACGAGCTTGGTATGGAAAACTAACTGAGCATCTTTTGAAACTCAATTTCAAACATTATGATCTTGATGATGCAACTTTGTTTGTCAAGAAAGTTGGAAAAATAGTTGTATATCTTGTGGTATATGTAGATGATCTTTTGATGACAGGGAACAATGAGAGCTACATTGCATCCATAAACAAGGAATTGAGGAAAGGTTTTGAAATGACTGATTTGGGCTATGTTCATTACTATCTTGGTATTGAAGTAACTCAACATCCAAAGTCCATATTCCTTTCTCAAAAGAAGTACATTGGAGATCTGTTGAATAGATTTGGCATGATTGAATGCAATCCTCTGACTACTCCAATGGAACAAAACTTAAAGCTCACATCCATTGAGGTAAACGAATTTGAGGGTGCAACAAAGTATAGACAACTTGTAGGAAGTCTCAATTACCTAACTACTACCAGACCAGACATTTTGTTTGCTGTTGGAATCCTCTCCAAGTTTATGCAAAAGCTTTGTGAGGGACATTGGTCTGCTGCAAAAAGAGTTATAAAGTACTTGAAGGGAACTCAAGACTTTGGAATCAAGTATACACAGGTGGGAGACTTCAGCTTGATTGGATACTCTGATTCAGACTTTGATGGAGAAAAAGAAACTAGGGTATCTACTTCAGGTTATGCTATGAGTCTTGGATTAGGAGCTATCTCCTGGAGATCACACAAACAATCAGTTCCAGCAGATTCCACAACAGAGACAAAATATGTGGCAGTAGCTGAGGCAATAAAATAAATTGTGTGGCTCAGGAAAATTCTTGAAGAATTGCAAGTAAAACAAGTAAAATTGACTCCACTCATGATTGATAATACCTCAGCAATAAAGCTGGCCAAGAACCCAAAGTTCCATGATCGAATGAAGCACATCAATACAAAATATCATCTGATTCGACATCATGTTGAGGCTAAAACAATCCATCTCCACCACTGTTCCACTAATGAATAGATTGCAGACATCTTCACCAAAGTGCTTGGAAGAGAAAAGCTTGAAAGATTCAGAATGATGCTTGGACTCACCAACATCCCTTTAGATTAAGGGGGGGAATGTTGACACCTAACCATTCGGATTGGGTGAACAACTGTAATTAGTGTAAATAAATAATAGAGGAAATGGAGAGTCATCAGGGGATGAACTAAACAATCACTCCCTCTTGTATATAATAATGAACAACCTGAATGAATAAATCAATCACAATTGAGGAGTTACCTCCTGGTCTGACAATTTTCTTAATTTATTCAAATAATTTTTAAGAGTTGGTGTGTCAAGATGTTGTATTAATAAGCTTGGATGAGGTTTTGTCAATGCCATCTATGGTTCTCAGAATTGATAGTGGTTTTGGCAATGTCGTTATTTTTTTAATTTATTCAAATAAGGTTTAAAATTTGGTGTGTCAGGATGTTGTATTAATAAGCTTGGATCAGATTGACCTACAATGCACTGTATGTAAAACAATGAAATTCAATTAGATTTTTGGAAGGATAGTTTCCAGGAAACTATGGGAGGGATTATGGTTGTCTCTTCTTATTCAAAACTAGGGATTGTTTTTGGGTCGCTATTAACTTAGCTGGACCCAAGGATTAACCCAAATTCGTCTGAGATGGTTCCAGTCCTATTTATTATTCACACATGTCTACAAATATTACTATTATTGCCATACATTTCTTTACATGGTATTTTACCATTCTGTTTCAATACTTTTGCAATGCTTCTACCTACTTGATGAAATTAATACAAGTCTTCTTCTACTTAGAAGGATGCTTTTGGAGTTGGCCAGGCATGAGATGGGTATTTTTGTTGGTTTTCTCAACAACTATAGATCCATGGTATGGTAGTATTTATGCTTGAGTCATAGCTCTGGGGCCTTGCAGAGATTGTCTTGAAGCACTATTTGTAGAGATTTTCTTGTAGCATTATTTGTGTATCTTCTATTATTATTGGTTATTAGTATCTTCTATTGGCAACTACTTGTCATTTATTTTCACTTCTACTCCTCCTTTATGTTGTTTCCTTTCATCTAGTAATTACCAAGACTCTCGTTCAGCTAAGTCAAGAATCTCTTCTAAATGGTTCTTAATGAGCATTTGTGTTTTTCAGCCGAGTCAATAATCTGTTCTAAATGGTTGTTAATGAACATTTTCTTTTTGCTTTTGTGGTAATTGCTTTCTCTGGTGGCCTGTTCTATAAAGCTCTGGAGTTGAGGAGTGGTAATTGTAGAGATTGTCTTGAAGCATTATTTATCTTGGCTCTTTAACTTCGTTACTTACATCGTTCATTTACAAACTCTTAACATAGTTAAAATTTCATTATTATTTACAATTTATTGATATTCATATTGTCTGATTTCACTCCAAATAGAATACTTATAAATCTTGGCTCTTTAACTTCATTACTTACATCGTTCATTTACAAACTCTTAACATAGTTAAAATATTTTTTTGGTTTTGGCAAATAATACTTATTTAATATAAACCTCTAATTTAAACCTTGAAAATTGAACTCAAGTGATCTTTCTCACTTTCACTACCTTGTTGGCATATGTCTATGAATTCCTTGGGTGTATCAACTTGATATGGAAGCTGGTTGACTAATCATACACCTCTCACACTGCCTTCAGTAAGGAGCCTAATCATAATCCTCATGTTAAAGCTCAAGGGTTATTGGACTGAACTCAAGATCCTAATCTTCTTAGCATGATCAGAGTATCGGCATACTCTTCCTAAGGTAGTAAGATTGTAGGTTGTAAGACTGTAATAAGATGATTAGACTGCTCAAAAGGTCAGCTCTTAGGTTCTAAGTTTGTTCTAAGGTTTTATAAAAATTCAAAATCAAAATAAACTGTTTTATAAAAATTCAAAGTCAAAATGAACATTAACTAATTAGTGATTATTTACAATTTCTTCATATTCATATCATGAGATTTCACTCCTAACATAATACTTATGAATCTTTTCCCATTAATTTCTTTTCTTACATCGTTCAATCACAAACTCTTAAGAGATTGTCTTGAAGCATTATTTGTGTATCTTCTATTGGTAACTACTTGTGATTTATGTTCGCTTCTTTTCCTTTATGTTCTTGCCTTTCATTAGGTAATTACCAAGACTATTGTTTAGCTGAGTCAAGAATATGTTCTAAATGGTTCTTAATGAGCATTTGTGTTTTTTGGCTGAGTCAAAAACTGTTATAAATGGTTGTTAATGAACATTTGCTTTTTGCTGTTGTGGTAATTGCTTTCTCTGGGGGCCTATTCTATAAAGCTCTGAAGTTGAGGAGTGGTAATTGCAGAGATTGTCTTGAAGCATTATTTATCTTGGCTCTTTAACTTCGTTACTTACATCGTTGATTTACAAAATGTTAACATATTTAAAATTTCATTATTATTTACAATTTATTGATATTCATATTGTTTGATTTCACACCAAATAGAATACGTATACATCTTGGCTCTTTAACTTCGTTACTTACATCATTCATTTACAAACTCTTAACATAGTTAAAATATTTTTTTTTGGTTTTGGAAAATAATACTTATTTAATATAAACCTCTAATTTATCAAAATCCCTACACATACATGTTTCTATAATTTTTTTCTTTTAGCTTAAACCTTGAAAAATGAACTCAAGTGATCTTTCTCACTTTCACTACCCTGTTGGCATGTGTCTATGAATTTGTTCGGTGTACCAAGTTGATATGGAAGTTGGTTGAATAATCATACACCTGTCACACTGCCTTTAGTAAGGAGCCTAATCATAGTCCTCATGTTAAAGCTCAAGGGTTATTGGACTGAACTCAAGATCTTAATCTTCTTAGCATGAGTAGAGTATAGGCATACTCTTCCTAAGGTAGTAAGACTGCAGGTTGTAAGACTGTAATAAGATGATTAGACTGCTCAAAAGGTCAGCTCCTAGGTTCTATGTTTGTTCTAAGGTTTTATAAAAATTCAAAATCAAAATAAATTGTTTTATAAAAATTCAAAGTCAAAATAAACATTAAATAATTAGTGATTATTTACAATTTCTTCATATTCATATCGTGAGATTTCACTCCTAACAGAATACTTAAGAATCTTTGCCCATTAATTTTTTTCTTACATCTTTCAATTGCAAACTCCTAAGAGATTTTCTTGAAGCATTATTTGTGTATCTTCTATTATTATTGGTTATTAGTATCTTCTATTGGTAACTACTTGTGATTTATGTTCACTTCTTTTCCTTCTTTATGTTCTTGCCTTTCATCAAGTAATTACCAAGATTGTCGTTCAGTTGAGTCAAGAATCTGTTCTAAATGGTTCTTAATGAGCATTGGTGTTATTCAGCTGAGTCAATAATCTATTTGTGTTATTCAACTCAGTCAATAATCTGTTATAAATGGTTGTTAATGAACATTTTTTTTGTTGTTGTGGTAATTTCTTTCTCTGGTGGCCTGTTCTATAAAGCTCCAGAGTTGAGTTCATTTATGTTCACTTCTTCTCCTTCTTTATGTTGTTTCCTTTCATCAAATAATTACCAAATTAAGTAATTACTACTTATTTTCCTTTGCAATGTTGTTTCAAACTGGATTTAATTGATCTTTACTTTCTATTATTTTCTCTTGAATTTCCTTTAGTGATAACAAAGGGATTCTTTTGTTTAATGCCTCTGTGAGTAGATAGAGGGTTGGTTTCTATTGCACTTTTCAAGCACATGCTCCTGGGCAGATCTTTCCTTTGATTGGTAACTACTTTTGATTCATGTTCACTTATTTTCCTTCTTTATTATGTTGCCTTTCATCATAATTCTAGATCATAACTCCAATTCAAATTCAATTTAGTTTATAGTTTAACTTCTACTATGAAACCAATAAACATATTGCATCCTTCCAAAATTCACATTGCGATTATTATGTTGAATTTCATCATAATTCTAGATCTTAATACCAATTCAAATTCAATATTGTTTATAGTTTAGCTTCTACTATGAAACCAATCAACATATTGCATCCTTACAAAATTCGCATTGCGATTATTATGTTTACTTTCATCATAATTCTAATTCAAATTCAACTACCTGGCAAAGTGAATGGACAAGAACAGGTCCCAAACAGAAATGAACGTGTAAATGAACAATGCACAGTGTAATCATGGTAAACAAACTCTAAACCCTGCCATAACCTACCGAACTAGTATTAATATATGGCCAACACGTCATTTCTTGCATGGGTTACGTGTCCTTACAAAATTCACATTGCGATAGCGGTTACAAAAATTAATTCATGCCACCCCTATGATTGATGGCCTCCATTTCTTACATTGCCTAGAATTGTTGAGTCTCCTGCCTGACCCAAGTATGGTGGACTACCCAAGATTGGTTGATTAGGATGTGCCTGAATGTTACCATATCCTTGACTCCAATTTGCTCCTTGTAGCCATGGAGGGACTGAGTAACCCAAGTGTCCACTTGTGTTACTAACTCCAGCACTGGGTGCAGGTGTCATATAAACACAGTTAGGATTTAAACCTACACTGGTAGGGGTATATGAGGTGGGAAGAACCCCTGGCTGATAGCGGGGGACTTGGATGTTAATCAGCTCTTGGTATGATGGTGTGTGCTCTGCAATGTGGTCCAGTGTATTGGACATCATCCTATTTGCCTCAAACTGGCTTGGACCATAGACTTCCCTGCTTGTCACCACTCCTCTTTCCAACACTTCTTGAACCTTTCTTGCCTCCCTCTCTTGCCTTGCCAATTGTTTTTGATGTTCCTTACCTTCCCTTTCTTTTTGTCTTTCCATCCTTTCCTTTGTTCGAGCTTCTGTTGCTGCAATCCTTGCAGCTCTCTTGTCCTTGGACAACTCCTTATTTCTCTTTTTAGTTTCCCGAATTTTGTTTTTTTTATGTTCAGACTCAAATAATACATTCATATAATATTCAGATGTGAGCAACTGTGAACTCCTCCCCAAACAAAGCCAATCTTCAGTTGAGTGCCTTGATGAGGCCTTCACTCTCTCTATTGGTATCTTTAAGAATGCACCAAGTAATATATGATTTTCCCCTTGATCCCTAGGATTTGACACTTGGCTTTCAACCACTAGTATAGCTGATTGGCCCCCATTATATTCTTCAGGTACCTCATGCTGAACAGACTCCTCTTCTAGTGAACCATTGTCCACAAAATAATGAACAAGTTTGGTGTTCAACTCTGATGGTTGTGAAGGCATGTCCATGCTTTCCTCATTGGAGGTAGACACATTATGTGGGTCGATATTCATCATGGCCTCTGCTAACAATGATGGTGGGATTACGTGGGTTGGCATGCTCAATTGTTCATTGTTTAATCATGTTGCATTTTCATTCGCTTCATCAACTGCCTCATATGGAATATCACATGCATAATTGGCATGTGGTTTAGTAGGTGTGACAGCCTCCATGACATTGACAGTTGGTTCATGACTGAACTATGTCTCATTCACATGTTCATCATCATCACCACATAAGTTCCCTTCATAAAGGGACATTATACCTTCAGTAGTAGCAATATATTCTTGGGCATTAACATGGTATTGTAAGTTCTCAGCTTCTTGGCCTTCCACATAAAATTCTAGGCTACAACAAGTATCATGCACGAGAGCATCAACATTAAGTGGCCATATACCAGTCCTCCTAAATCCAGCCTTGATATTAGAAGGTGTCAGAGCCCTTTTTAATGCTTTACTTGCAAGCTCAGCTAGCTCAAACCTCTTTACTTCCACCCCTGGATTCTTTGCCATCCACGAAGCTTGCTCAATCCCAAAATAATTCTTAAAAGGCCCAAACATGCTGACATCAAGGGGTTTCAATCTGTGAGTGGTATGAGACGACAATGTTAACAGGTCAATGTCGAAATTGTTGGCCTCCTCAATTGTCTGCAAAGCCATGTGGCTTCTGTTATCACTCTAATATTTTTTTTGAAGTTAAAGAAAGAAGAAAAATCAAGGGTAACCGCAAACCACTTTTGGATATTAGGACCTAGCCTTCCTGATGCTCACAGAGGGCTCTCTCTTTATAATTTAACTTTGTTTTAGTTAAGATGATTTTAGGCTAGTTATTGTTTTCACTTGGGTTTTGTTTTGAATTTGGGTGGTGGGATCACTTACTTAGATGAAAATAGGTTTGCTTTTACCATTGGGCTATGGGGTCGAATGTCAGACAAACAATACTAGATTCAGTTCTAAAAATAGTGTCTAAAGGGAAAGATAGGTGAGTTACTACAGATCTCAAAGGCTAAATGGTGAAATGGTTTCAAATCGGATCCAGGGAGCAATTAAGGGTTCCCTAGGCCGGACTCTGGAAGGAATTATGGAAGTCAACTGCGACGGGAGAGCAATTAAGGGTTCTCAAATCCTGGTATCAGAGGAAAACATATAAATGACTAAATGTGCAAAACATAGTGTACTTAAACAAATTCTGAGTGATATCTCCAATTAAATCATTCAAATTTAGAACACATTTAAGATTATGAAACACATAAGAAGGTAACAAAATCAAACAAAGAAGATACTTCACTGCAAATAGCTCATCTCATGAATCCCATAGCGAAATGATTTTATTACTTGCTCCAGTCTATTGACTTGAAAGTGGTACAATCACCCTTAGATTTTAAGATCAAAATAACTCTACAAATGTAAAATAATCCACCCTCATACTTCTAATTATAAAGTATTTATACAAAAAATAATTACAAAATATCTCAAACTACATTGAGAACTAATCTAGGAAAAAGAAATATCTTCATGCAAGAAGATAGAGACAGCTATTGAACTGCTACTTGTTGTCCCTGTTATTTAGGTTCTGCTGGCTTTGCTCTTTGATCTTTTGCCCTTTAAGCTAGTTGGCTGTTTGGTATTCATGTTGGATGTTCTATTTTACTTTAACCTTTCATTTGATACTCTTCCATCTAATACACTTTAACCTTGTTGACCTATCAATATCCTTTTATTATGTTGTTTTACTTTTTACTGTAGACTTATATTTTTACTGTGTTTTTCCTATAGTAAATCACTCAGTTTTTCCCATCTCTCCTCATCTGGTAATTGGATATTGATAATTTTTTTGTATATTTCATCTGCCTCCGTATATTTGGAAAAAGTAGGCTTATTAATAAACAAGTGTTTTACCTCATGCTAGAGGTAAAACAAGTTTTCAAAAGTTTGATACAACACTTTGCCTGTTGGTAAGCCCTTCATGGATGAAGTGATTACCTGTTCTCTTGGTGATCCGGATTTAAACAGGAACGCAACAAATTACAGAGATAACCATAAACACAGATATGCAGCGGAAATAATACTTCACTTCATTAATGTAAAATACTGAAATATGCTTACAAACAGTAATGGAAATAAACCAGCTAGGGTGATGGTGGCTTATCTCTGAGAAGAGATGTGGTGGCTACATGCCTCTGAACTGTCTTACAACGAGGCTCGAAGGCCTATTTATTGTTGAGAAACAATGGAAAACCCTTAACATTCCAAAACCTAACCCTAGAAGATGAAACGCCAAACTGTGGGCCCCGTTTGGGTAAATTGGTACATCAACTTCCCGGGGTCGTAACTTTGGCATACGATCTCCGTTTGACGCGTACAATAGCTCGTTAGAAAGATCTATCCGAGCACTACCACTTTGGCAGGAAACATGGATCCATAGACCCACGTTGCCCCAAATTTCCCAAAAAACATCGTTTAGGGCCTCAAAACGACTCCGGAAGTTCAGAACCCGAAAAACTGCTAAAAATAGTAAGTTGTGCTACAATTAAGGAAACTGAAAATGCTGAGAGAAACAATGGTGGGGGTCCAGGTGGACTTGGTAGGTGGCCACCAAGATCCACCTGGATCATTCCTCCCCCATTAGGAAGCAATGGTCCCCATTGCGTTGAGTTCCTCCATGAGATGAGGAAACTTTTGCTGAACTTGGTCCCTGGTGAGCCACTTGCCCTGGTGAAGGAGTTGGCCTGCTTTGACAACTCAAAACAGTTGGATATTCTGTTGGAGAGTGTTCTTGATGTGTGTGTCCATGATCCGATCAGTTGCAGTTTGTTCCATGCAATCTGGATTTAATTCTATGGGTGTGAGTTGTTCTGCAATGTCAGATGTGTCTAGAAATGGTGGAAAGTATGGCCGAAGGTGGTCCACATTGAACACTGGGTACTGGTGTAAGGACCATGTCAAAGTCGCCTGAGTTTCTGATGGGTTCTAGTAAGGCGTTCTCTCTGTAGATGTAACCAAACTTTGTCACCCACCTGAAACTTGTGTGGTACCCCTGTGGGTGAGGAGAAGTTGTTCCTGTGGCTTGTCATGACTGTATCCCTTTGTTGCTGCTGCTGCATGGAGGAACCCTTCGCAGGGGTCATGGATGTGATGACAATCTTCCCCTTAGTTTGGGAGTGAACCAGACAGATGAATTTCCTGGTTTGGGAGATGAGCTTGTTGCCTTTCTTAGCAGTGATCAAAGATGTGGTGGTAGGTGGGGCTACCTCCGGTATCCTGTATAATGAATTATTCAAAGAAATAATGACAGCACGAGGCCTTGACTCATACACAGCATGTCGCCTCCACAAGTATGGTTGGCCTAGTAATACATCACAAATATCTAGAGGTGTAACATCACACAATACCTCGTCTGTGAAGGGCTTGATGCTGTAGGGAAGGCGGCACTGCTGGCGAACTTTGGGATCTCATCCTTCATGAAGCCATCTGATACTGTACGGCTGGGGGTGTGGTGTAGTCGGTAGGCCCAACCGCTTCATGACCTCTGCTAAAATAAGGTTCTTTTGGCTGCCACTGTCGACAATGAATTACAGCGGCGAGCCCTTCACCCACATCTGTGAGTGGAAAAGATGCTCCCCTTCCTCTAGATTTTCAGGCTCATTTTTCTAGATCTTAGCAGTGGCAACAGTGGCGCTGGGATCCGCATCAATGATTTGCTTCCCTTTTCCATTCCCCTTGTCAGGTTCTGGCTCAGGGTTGGAACATGCATCTGATTCAGAAGCCTTCAACTCGGCCACCAACGACTGCTTGGTCCGACACTCACTTGTGTTATGAGTGGGACTCTTGTGGAACTCACACCACTTTCCTGTGTCCTTCTTCAGCTTTGTGGTGTTGTTCTTTTCTTGCGGCTTCGACGGGTTGTCTTAGGTCACCCCGCCTTGGCTTTGTCCTTTGGGCTTCGGATTTGCAGATCCAAAGTCTCGCTTCTTCTGTTTGAACTTTTGCTCGATTTTGACAGCGTAACGGTATGCTGTGCCGAGTGAGGAGATGTTCAAGAACTCCATCTCTTCCTAGATGTATCTGTGTAGGCAACCGCGATATTTGAGTACTAGATGTCGCTCAGAATCTTTGATACCCAACTGTGTGTGAAGGGTATGAAAAATGTTTGTGAACTCTGGCACATCTTGGTCTCGTCCCTGCCGCAGTGTGGTCCATTTGATGTATTTGTCCTCATAGCTTTTGGCAGGGTAGTACTGCTCCTTGATGGCATCTCGGAAGTCATTCCAAGTGGGTGCGGCTGAAAATAGTGAGCCTGTACTTTCATCCTTCTGCTTGCAGTAGGTTTCCCACCAGTCCTTGATATGCGAGGCTGCTTTGAGAAGAGCGAAAACAATCTTTTCCCGACTCGAAAATTCATGAACAGAAAAATAACACTCTAGCAGATTTAACCATTTATCTACAGCATCTGCGTCTATCTGACCCTCGAATATGGGGATTTCAAAATTAACTTGTACCTTAAAGGGCGTGGCGTTTCCAGAGTAGTTGCTGGAAGCCGATGCGTCACTTTTGGGTAGCCGCTGAAGGATCTGGGCAAAGCTGTCCATCATCGCGTTCCGTTGTCGCTCGAGGGCTTCTTCGAGCAAGATTTTGATAGGATCTCCTGCTCCCTCATCTTTCTTCTCATCCGCCATGGGAGGCCGTCGGGATTTACGAGGCTGGTCTTGCAAAGGTTCAACCAGTTCAAGCCCTAACTCCTTATATCCCGACCTCGTTGGGGACATGCAAAGAAAAACAAAGAAAAAGCAGACCGCTCTGATACCACTGATCCAGATTTAAATAGGAACACAACAAATTACAGAGATAACCATAAACACAGATATGCAGCAGAAATAATACTTCACTTCATTAATGTAAAATACTGAAATATGCTTACAAACAGTAATGGAAATAAACCAGCTAGGGCGATGGTAGCTTATCTCTGAGAAGAGATGTGGTGGCTACATGCCTCTGAACTGTCTTACAATGAGGCTCGAAGGCCTATTTATTGTTGAGAAACAATGGAAAACCCTTAACATTCCAAAACCTAACCCTAGAAGATGAAATGCCAAACTATGGGCCCCGTTTGGGTAAATTGGTACATCAACTTCCCGGGTCGTAACTTTGGCATACGATCTCCGTTTGACACGTACAATAGCTCATTAGAAATATCTATCCGAGCACTACCACTTTGGGAGGACCCTTGTTGCCCCAAATTTCCCAAAAAACGTCGTTTAGGGCCTCAAAACGGCTCCGGAAGTTCAGGACCTGAAAAGCTGCTAAAAATAGTAAGTTGTGCTACAATTAAGGAAACTGAAAATGCTGAGAGAAACAATGGTGGGGGTCCAGGTGGACTTGGCAGGTGGCCACCAAGATCCACCTGGATCATTCCTCCCCCCTTAGGAAGCAATGGTCCCCATTGCGTTGAGTTCCTCCATGAGATGAGGAAACTTTTGCTGAACTTGGTCCCTAGTGAGCCACTTGCCCTGGTGAAGGAGTTGGCCTGCTTTGACAACTCGATACAGTTGGATATTCTTTTGGCAAGTGTTCTTGATGTGTGTGTCCATGATCCGATCAATTGCAACTTTTTCCATGCAAACTGGATTTAATTCTGTGGGTGTGAGTTGTTCTGCAATGTCAGATGTGTCTAGCAATGGTGGAAAGTATGGCTGAAGGTGGTCCACATTGAACACTGGGTGCAAGCCAAGGAATGGAGGAATGCTGTGCTTTAAAGCATTGTTGCCCTTAGCCTTGGTACTGGTGTAAGGACCATGTCGGAGTCGCCTGAGTTTCTGATGGGTTCTGGTAAGGCGTTCTCTTTGCAGATGTAACCAAACTTTGTCACCCACAGGAAACTTGTGTGGTACCCCTGTGGGTGAGGAGAAGTTGTTCCTGTGTCTTGTCATGACTGTATCCCTTTGTTGCTGCTGCTGCATGGAGGAACCCTTCGTGGGGGTCATGGATGTGATGACAATCTTCCCCTTACTTTGGGAGTGAACCAGACAGATGAATTTTCTGGTTTGGAAGATGAGCTTGCTGCCTTTCTTAGCGGTGATCAAAGATGTGGCGGTAGGTGGGGCTACCTCCTGTATCCTGTATAATGATTTATTCAAAGAAATAATGACAGCACGAGGCCTTGACTCATACATAGCATGTCACCTCCACAAGTATGGTTGGCCTAGTAATACATCACAAACATCCAGAGGTGTAACATCACACAATACCTCGTCTGTGAAGGGCTTGATGCTGTAGTGAAGGCGGCACTGCTGGCGAACTTTGAGATCTCGTCCTTCATGAAGCCATCTGATACTGTACGGCTGGGGGTGTGGTGTAGTCGGTAGGCCCAACTGCTTCACGACCTCTGCTGAGATAAGGTTCTTTTGGCTGCCACTGTCGACAATGAATTGCAGCGGCGAGCCCTTCACCCACATCTATGAGTGGAAAAGACGCTCCCCTTCCTCTGGATTTTCGGGATCATTTTTCTGGATCTTAGCTGTGGCAATAGTGGCGCTAGGATCCGCATCAATGATTTGCTTCCCTTTTTCATTCCCCTTGTCGAATTTTGGCTCAGGGTCGAAACATGCATCTGATTCAGAAGCCTTCAACTCGGCCACCAGCGACTGCTTGGTCCGACACTCACTTGTGTTATGAGTGGGACTCTTGTGGAACTCACACCACTTTCCTGTGTCCTTCTTCGGCTTTGTGGTGTTGTTCTTTTCTTGCGGCTTCGACGGGTTGTCTTGGGTCACCTCGCCTTGGCTTTGTCCTTTGGGCTTCGGATTTGCAGATCCAAAGTCTCGCTTCTTCTGTTTGAACTTTTGCTCGATTTTGATAGCGTATCAGTATGCTGTGTCGAGTGAGGAGATGTTCAAGAACTCCATCTCTTCCTGGATGTATCTGTGTAGGCAACCGTGGTATTTGAGTACCAGATGTAGCTCAAAATATTTGATACCCAACTATGTGTGAAGGGTATGAAAAATGTTTGTGAACTCAGGCACATCTTGATCTCGTCCCTGCCGCAGTGTGGTCCATTTGATGTATTTGTCCTCAGAGCTTTTGACAGGGTAGTACTGCTCCTTGATGGCATCCCGGAAGTCATTCCAAGTGGGTGCGGCTGAAAATAGTGAGCCCGTACTTTCATCCTTCTGCTCGTAGTAGGTTTCCCACCAGTCCTTGACGTGGGGGGTTGCTTTGAGACGAGTGAAAACAATCTTTTCCCGACTCGAAAATTCATGAACAGAAAAATAACCCTCTAGCAGATTTAACCTTTTATCTACAACATCTGCATCTATCTGACCCTCGAATATGGAGATTTCAAAATTAACTTGTACCTTAAAGGGCATGGCATTTCCAGAGTAGCTGCTGCAAGCCGATGCGTCATTTTTGGGTAGTCGCTGAAGGATCTGGCAAAGCTGTCCATCATCGCGTACCGTTGTCACTCGAGGGCTTCTTCGAGCAAAATTTTGATAGGATCTCCTGTTCCCTTGTCTTTCTTCTCATCCGCCATGGGAGGCCATCAGGATTTGCGAGGCTGGTCTTGCAAAGGTTCGACTAGTTCAAGCCCTAACTCCTTATATCCCGACCTCGTTGGGGACATGCAAAGAAAAACAAAGAAAAACCATACCGCTCTGATACCACTGATCCGGATTTAAACAGGAATGCAACAAATTACAGAGATAACCATAAACACAGATATGAAGCAGAAATAATACTTCACTTCATTAATGTAAAATACTGAAATATGCTTACAAACAGTAATGGAAATAAACCAGCTAGGGCGATGGTAGCTTATCTCTGAGAAGAGATGTGGTGGCTACATGCCTCTGAACTGTCTTACAATGAGGCTCGAAGGCCTATTTATTGTTGAGAAACAATGGAAAACCCTTAACATTCCAAAACCTAACCCTAGAAGATGAAACGCCAAATTGTGGGCCCCATTTGGGTAAATTGGTACATCAACTTCCCGGGGTCGTAACTTTGGCATACGATCTCCGTTTGACATGTACAATAGCTCGTTAGAAAGATCTATCCGAGCACTACCACTTTGGGAGGACCCATGTTGCCCCAAATTTCCCAAAAAACGTCGTTCAGGGCCTCAAAACAGCTCCGGAAGTTTAGGACCCGAAAAACTGCTAAAAATAGTAAGTTGTGCTACAATTAAGGAAACTGAAAATGCTGAGAGAAACAATGGTGGGGGTCCAGGTGGACTTGGCAGGTGGCCACCAAGATCCACCTGGATCATTCCTCCCCCCTTAGGAAGCAATGGTCCCCATTGCGTTGAGTTCCTCCATGAGATGAGGAAACTTTTGCTGAACGTGGTCCCTAGTGAGCCACTTGCCCTGGTGAAGGAGTTGGCCTGCTTTGACAACTCAATACAGTTGGATATTCTTTTGGCAAGTGTTCTTGATGTGTGTGTCCATGATCCGATCAATTGCAGCTTTTTCCATGCAATCTGGATTTAATTTTGTGGGTGTGAGCTGTTCTGCAATGTCAGATGTGTCTAGCAATGGTGGAAAGTATGGCCGAAGGCGGTCCACATTGAACACTAGGTGCAAGCCAAGGAATGGAGGAATGTTGTGCTTTAAAGCATTGTTGCCCGTAGCCTTGGTACTAGTGTAAGGACCATGTCCTGATGGGTTCTGGTAAGGCGTTCTCTCTGCAGATGTAACCAAACTTTATCACCCACCTAAAACTTGTGTGGTACCCCTGTGGGTGAGGAGAAGTTGTTCCTGTGTCTTGTCATGATTGTATCCCTTTGTTGCTGCTGCTGCATGGAGGAACCCTTCGCGGGGGTCATGGATGTGATGACAATCTTCCCCTTACTTTGGGAGTGAACCAGACAGGTGAATTTCCTAGTTTGGGAGATGAGCTTGCTACCTTTCTTAGCGGTGATCAAAGATGTGGTAGTAGGTGAGGCTACCTCCGGTATCCTATATAATGAATTATTCAAAGAAATAATGACAGCACGAGGCCTTGACTCATACACAACATGTCGCCTCCACAAGTATGGTTGGCCTAGTAATACATCACAAACATCCAGAGGTGTAACATCACACAATACCTCGTCTCTGAAGGGCTTGATGCTGTACGGAAGTCGGCACTGCTAGCGAACTTTGAGATCTCGTCCTTCATGAAGCCATCTGATACTGTACGGCTGGGGGTGTGGTGTAGTCGGTAGGCCCAACCGCTTCATGACCTCTGCTGAAATAAGGTTCTTTTGGCTGCCACTGTCGACAATGAATTGAAGTGGCGAGCCCTTCACCCATGTCTGTGAGTGGAAAAGACGCTCCCATTCCTCTGGATTTTCGGGATCATTTTTCTGGATCTTAGCAGTGGCAACAGTGGCGCTGGGATCCGCATCAATGATTTGCTTCCCTTTTCCATTCCCCTTGTCGAGTTCTGGCTCAGGGTCAGAACATGCATCTGATTCAGAAGCCTTCAACTCGGCCACCAACAACTGCTTGGTCCGACACTCACTTGTGTTATGAGTGGGACTCTTGTGGAACTCACACCACTTTCCTGTGTCCTTCTTCGGCTTTGTGGTGTTGTTCTTTTCTTGCGGCTTCGACGGGTTGTCTTGGGTCACCCCGCCTTGGCTTTGTCCTTTGGGCTTCGGATTTGCAGATCCAAAGTCTCGCTTCTTCTGTTTGAACTTTTGCTCGATTTTGACAGTGTGTCGGTATGCTGTGCCGAGTGAGGAGATGTTCAAGAACTCCATCTCTTCCTAGATGTATCTGTGTAGGCAACCGCGGTATTTGAGTACTAGATGTAGCTCAAATCTTTGATACCCAACTGTGTGTGAAGGGTATGAAAAATGTTTTTGAACTCCAGCACATCTTGGTCTCGTCCCTGCCGTAGTGTGGTCCATTTGATGTATTTGTCCTCATAGCTTTTGACAGGGTAGTACTGCTCCTTGATGGCATCTCGGAAGTCATTCCAAGTGGGTGCGGCTGAAAATAGTGAGCCTGTACTTTCATCCTTCTGCTCGCAGTAGGTTTCCCACCAATCCTTGACGTGGGGGGCTGCTTTGAGAAGAGCGAAAACAATCTTTTCCCTACTCGAAAATTCATGAACAGAAAAATAACCCTCTAGCAGATTTAACCATTTATCTACAGCATCTGCGTCTATCTGACACTCGAATATGGGGATTTCAAAATTAACTTGTACCTTAAAGGGCGTGGCATTTCCAGAGTAGCTGCTGGAAGCCGATGCGTCACTTTTGGGTAGCCACTGAAGGATCTGGGCAAAGCTGTCCATCATCGCATTCCATTGTCGCTCGAGGGCTTCTTCGAGCAAGATTTTGATAGGATCTCCTGCTCCCTCATCTTTCTTCTCATCCGCCATGGGAGGCCGTTGGGATTTGCGAGGCTGGTCTTGCAAAGGTTCGACCAGTTCAAGCCCTAACTCCTTATATCCCGACCTCGTTGGGGACATGCAAAGAAAAACAAAGAAAAAGCAGACCGCTCTGATACCACTGATCCGGATTTAAACAGGAACACAACAAATTACAAAGATAACCATAAACACAGATATGCAGTGGAAATAATACTTCACTTCATTAATGTAAAATACTGAAATATGCTTACAAACAGTAATGGAAATAAACCAGCTAGGGCGATGGTAGCTTATCTCTGAGAAGAGATGTGGTGGCTACATGCCTCTAAACTGTCTTACAATGAGGCTCGAAGGCCTATTTATTGTTGAGAAACAATGGAAAACCCTTAACATTCCAAAACCTAACCCTAGAAGATGAAACGCCAAACTGTGGGCCCGTTTGGGTAAATTGGTACATCAACTTCCCGGGGTCATAACTTTGGCATACGATCTCCGTTTGACGCGTACAATAGCTCGTTAGAAAGATCTATCCGAGCACTACCACTTTGGGAGGCAACATGGGTCCATGCACCCATGTGGCCCCATGTTGCCCCAAATTTCCCAAAAAACGTCATTTAGGGCCTCAAAACGGCTCCGGAAGTTTAGGACCCGAAAAACTACTAAAAATAGTAAGTTGTGCTACAATTAAGGAAACTGAAAATGCTGAGAGAAATAATGGTGGGGGTCTAGGTGGACTTGGCAGGTGGCAACCAAGATCCACCTGGATCACTTGGCCACTTCCCTGATCTTCTTATTATAGTATTCATGTGTCATTAACTTATCATTTATTACTAAAGGATTAGGTAATCCCTTTTCCTTCAAAATTTTGAACTTAACCCTGAACCTGTCAATGGCTAGTTGCATGGTTTGACACTTATCCTCCAAGTTCAACATCAAATTCCTCTTAGTGAGGACTTTTCTGACTTCCAAAATTGTACCTGTCCTATCAAGTATCTCAAGTTCTTGCAGATCATACTTATTCTTAGAGTTGAGGAAGTGGATGATTCTTGCTGCTTCCTCTGGCATATCTCCAAGTTCTACTTTAACCCTTTCAATGGCTTCTGTAGCCTACTTTATTAAATCTATTTGTTCGAAAATGACCTGGATGGAGTCGATGATATTGGCCCACAGTTGCTCCTTAACCTTACCTATAGGTTTATTGAGTGTCAGTTCTTTCTCCAGGCTTTTTATTCTTTCATTCATCCTTGTAGCATTTTGTTGTTCTTCTTTATGCATGATCTGGGCAAGTTTGCAATCCATCTGTAGGCTGGTGACTTTCTCCTCTAGTCTATTCATCTCAGTGGTTTGAATGGACATTTCTTCCATTTCTTTGACCAACCTGTTTGCTTCATCACTTGTGGAGGTTGTTGTTGTTGATCTTGTTGCTAATGTAGTCGGTGTAGATGTTGGTAGTGCAATGGCCATTGAAGCAGTGGGAGCTAATGATGCTGCCAATGTAGAAGGTACAGTTGTGGTCACTGTTGGAATGACAGTTGTAGGAGCACTATCAATACTAGCTTGTTTGAGATGAATCAAGCTATTCAACTCTTTCTCCATCTCCTTTAACTGGTCATTCAGCTGTAGCACCAAGTCCATCATTTCCTCATGATTGGTCTAGCTTTCCAGGACTTCCTTTGTCCGTGGGTGCTGTAAATGAAGTAACTTGAGTTGTTTCTTGAGGGCTGCTATGTCCTCATTCTTCTTTTTGATTAGTTTCTATGTGGCCTTAACATCACTTGGGTCATGGCCCAGTTCAATAACCAAGTCCTCCAAGGACTTTATCCTGGTGTCTTTAGCCTGTGAAGAGGCCCTCTCCAATTTCTATTGAGTTGTCACATTGTCCAATGAATCTTGCAACTTGTAAGTAGCCATGGCCTTTGTTGTGAGGGTGGAGTAGATCATTTCTCTACCCTGCTTGTGAAACTCTATCTGATCAATGGGATGAACGTCCCTAGCCAAGACCTCAAAATTAGTCTTCTTATAATCTACTGAGGTCTTTGGTTGTTGTACAGTGGGCTGCAAAAATGAGGCCTTCATTTTTCCTTCTTTGATGTCAAAGGCTGACATCAGTCTAGTCTGGTTTGGTGGTGTAAGCTTGAGGTATTTGGCATATGTTTATGCTTTCAATTTTTCATTCCTCATCTTTATCTCTTTAAATCTATCTTTGATATCCTTTTCCTTGTCAGTTAGCCTGACAAAGGAAGAAACCTCCATACTCTGTTGTCTCTCTATCATTTGTGTTTTCGAGGTTGATGGCTGCTGTTTTTCTTCTGATGCAGCTATTTTTCCACTTTTCTATCCCATTGCCTCAGTGTCAGTTATTTCGTCTAAAGTAATGTTCTCATCCTGTTCAAAGACAGGATTCAACTTGGGCCTCTTGCTTGGCTCAAACATCTCATCAGTAGTCTCCATGGCAGAGTTGGATGCCTCATCCCTGTTTCTCTTAGGATTCTTCTCCTCATTTACTAGAGTTTGTATGACAGGAGGAATGTTCATTGGCCCTTGTAAATCCGGAACCTACAGAAAGAGCTCTAGTCAAATTGCTTTTCTAGATCAATCATTGTGTTCTCTACATCCACAATAGTGTTGTCCATATCAATAAAGGTGTTCTCCACCCTCTCATCCTAGTTAGCAAACTGTTCAATGTCAGGTCTTGGGTGGTGGATGTATGCTCCCAACTTGACCCTGATTCTAAGCTTGTTTATGACCCCCTAAGGGTCATAGTGCCAGATGAAACTGTTTTTGAATTTCATTTGTTGAAGTAACCTATCGGCCTTTGGTCCAGCCTCTATGTTGTTGCAAATGAATGGGCCCATTTGGTTTTTCACTTTGAATTGGGTTTTCTTCCCATAAGCTAGGAAGTGGACCTCATCAGAGCTAATGATTTGTCTGAAATATTCAAGAGAAAATATCCTCATAGGGAGGTATTTGGGCAACCTATAGGGGGCTATCTCACAACCATAAATTATGATCTCAGTGTGGTTTTGGTACAAGTACCAATCTCCCATCTTGTTGTTCTTGGCCAATTGCATTACTCTCTTGATCTCTGCACTGATTCTAGGCTGAGTCTTAGAAGTCAGCATGTTCATGACAGGGTATACAAAGGAATCTATGAAGTCTTTGTAGGTGAATGTTGTGGAAAACTTGTGGACCAAGGGTGTCTAGTAGATGACTGATCTCTCCTTGCCCTTGGTATCCAACTTCTGGATGCTCAAAGGGAACTTATATGTCTGTTAATACAAGAACATATGAAACAACATTGAACAGTATTTGAAAACTCTTTCAATGGGCGGCCTAGTGAATTGCTCATCCATTTTGTCTGCAATGATCTGAGCATAATCAAACATGATAGCAGCAGGCTTTCCTGGAGTAAAAATGGACAAGAAGGCCAAGATGACCTCATCCACATGCTCATCTATGGTATATCCAAGGATGCATGACAGCATGGTTATTATGTGCCTGCCATTCTCTAAAAAGAATGTGGTAGCATAGGGTGGAGTATCTTCAGGAGTATGGCGCTCTTCAATGATAAAATTCTAGAAAATTTGCTTGATTCTGACTGGGTCTAGTGTGATGTATAGGTCCAATACGTTTCCAATGGACAAAGGGGTCAGATTAGGACTAGGCTGGATTTGCAGCATCTGGTTGATAGGCTCCGGTGTAATGGTGAATAGTAATTCCTAGTTTGGGGCAACTATAGGCCTTTGGATAGGGATATAGCAGGCGTGACAAAAGTGTACAATGTCTGGGAATAGGTGAACCTCTGGGAATGTGTATTTGGGTAAATTAGACTCACAAAGGTGAATGTCATCTATATGGTTTAGGAACCTATCCTTACTCCAACAGTGGATTGGCAGAAGGTGGCCTGGAGTAGAAGTGTCTTTAATTTGGAAGTCCCTATCTACTAGGGCCAAATGGCCAATCTCCAGGTGAGGGGTTGATACAGGTCTGACATCCAAGGAGGTCTGGGTAGCCATCTTTGTGATAAAATGTGGAAATTGGGGTTATATACCTCTAGAAGTGAAGTCTGGATGTGTCTGGTTCAAAGATAGGTTATTTGCAGTTTGCAAGATAGAGGTTTTGGTATTTTAGGGGGAAATTCTCTCAATTCAAAGGGAAATCAATTAAACTTAATTAATTATTTTTTGAATTCACTGTACGTTTTAAATTGAGAGGGTCCTTCTGGTTCTTTGTTGAAATACCTGGAATTTGTGGTTCAAGATGCAAATTGGTTTTGAATGGTGGCTGCAAAGGTTTCTGTGGCTTCAGTCAAACACTTGAGAGTTGAACTAGGCTTCCAGAGTGTGTTTAGGAGGAAATTGGTGGTTAGAGCTAGTTACAGAAGCTCGGGTTTGCACAGGAAAGCTTAGGAAGCTTTCGAAGAGAAAATGAGCAAAAAGGGTGAAAATGGGGGTCTGCGGCCTTTTAACTGGTAGCGATTAAAAATTGGCGCAAAAACTTGTTTAATGAACAATGATGGTTTTTTCTTTTGGCAGGGAGGTGGTTTAGGGAGCCATCGCACTGCTTTTGACCAATGGGTGGTATTTTCCAAAGAGCACGCGACTTAACGCGGTGCCGCCACGTAACCCAAGGGGGCTCAAGCAATACTGCCCATATCGCATGCTCTCGAGCTGGTAAAGGTCGGGAGATGGGTGGATGCGATATGGCCGAGGGTTGTAGGATCTAAGGGTACAAGATCGAACGGCCATCGCATGGTGGAGTTGCACGGCAGGAGATGGGGAAGACATTTAGCAGGGCCCAGGGAAATAATTTCACTTAAGTATGATTAATTAATGGATAATTGTGGGGCTAAAATGTAATGTGGATTTATGAAGTAGGGCCAAGGTTTTGTCGGGATAATGATATTGTAGTGGAGTTAATAAAGTAATGCGGGGGGGGGAGATAAAACTTAGGATAAAGGGTTTTATGGGTTTTTTGGGGGGGTTAACAAAGGGAAAATGATTTTTTGCATGGGGAAAGGGTTTCACACTAGGGAAAAAGGGCTTTTGGGTAGGGGAATGAATTTGGAGGGTAATTTGCTAGGGAATTGTGTGAAACCAAGGGGTAGGGGTCAAAATGAAGAGAAAAGGTGTTTTCATAAGAAATGAAGGGGTAAAAGGGGAAATTAGTAAGTATGTAGTGGGGGTGAAATGGAATGAAGGGGAAGTTAACGAAATCAGCTTATGAGCATCATTTTGCTTTCATCACTGCTCTTGCACACTGAAACACATGATTAAGCATGATAGATGTGCTTATGCCTCATATAGCTTGTATTTCTGCAACCTTTCTTCTACTTACCCTTTTACTTACCCTAACATTTTTTTCTTCACTTTGTTGGGTGCATTTAAACTAGCATACCCTTTCTTTCCTTTTTCTTTTGAAAAGTAAACTATCTACTTCTAACCTTATATTTTCCAATGGCTCAGATTAAACTTATGAGCACATTTTATTTCTCTACCTATCTACTAATCTGCCGAGATTAAACGATTTGGCCAGATCTTTATTCTCTAACTATAAACAAGAAATTTAAAGCATGGAGTAGTCAAGATTACACAGTTTGACTATCATGGGTTGTGGAATGAATGACACGTTGCACACAATCATTTTTTTGGACAATAAAGTAAAAGTAGTGGCACTTGGAGTTGCACACTTCCATGATCTGTTTTTGTTTGGGGTTCATATTTTTTCACCTTTTTATATTTTCTTATTCTTTTTGTCCTTTGATATTTCTTTTAGGACATACCCTCTTTACATTTTTTAATTTTTTAATATGGAAAACATTTGCAGAAAATGAAAGGTATGTACAATATTACAAGACTTAATCACAGCCAATTCAAAAATTATGAATCCTATTATTATAGGACCCTAACAGTGACTCCACATGGGGATGGAATTTCCTGATGAAATGTCAAGAACTCTAAATATCAATAGCCTTTGAATTGTGAGTGTAGTTACCTTGTGAATTGTCCTTCTGTGATTATGCTTTATTAGTACTTATGATGGTGAAAACTTCAAAGATCAAGGCCTTCTCTTCGAGCTTCGACTTCATAGGATTACCGTCCAATCCAATCTACACTCTGCAATGTTATGTACAATGATGCAAAGTAAAGTGAACTATTATTAGTCAGTGGAAAAATAATGCTTCAACATTCTACCGTTAACAGGTCCTCCTGGTAGATCTGATTCATCTATCTCTCTCAAGAAAAAAGACATTGTTTCCCCTGTAACCATAAATGACATAAGGGGCCTATCACAATAAATCAAATTTTCCATGCTTGTCTTTGTCTTCTCTCCTTGAATCCCACTTAAGGACTTTATCTCCTATGTAAAAATCATCTACTTTAGTCTTTTTATAAAAAACCTTTTTGATTTTGTCTTGGATTACCTGTGATTTTACATATACTTCTTCTCTGGTCTGTTGTAGGTGTATGATCTGATTTATTCTTCTCTGAATATCATTTGGTTCCACCTGTAATTCCTAGATGATCTTCATCACTAGTACTCCTAAAGATGATGGAAAAACAACATCCATCCCATACACCAGCTGATAAGGTGATGTTCTAATGGATTTCTTAGTAGTCAGTCAATCTGCCCATAAGGCATTGACTAACTTCTTATTCCATGTCTTTTTGTTATCTTCCAGCAATTTCTTAATGATATTTACCAGACTTTTATTAGATGACTCTGCAAGTCCATTACCTTGAGGGTAATATGTAGTGGAGTGGCCAAGGGTGATGTGGTATTTGTTACATAAGTTTGTCATTTTCTTGGACTTAAAGGCAGCTTCATTATCATTAATGAGATTCTGGGGGCATCCAAATCTTGATAGGATATTATTTTCTAGAAATGAGATTATGACAATGTCTGGCTTGTCTAGAAGGGATGTCTTCTATCCATTTCGTGAAATACTCAGTAGCTGTCAGAATCCATTTGTGTTGAGCTGAGGAGGCTGGGTGTATTTCTCCAATGAATTTTAACCCCCATTGTTGAAATGGCATTTCAGTGGAAATTGGATTAAGAGGCAAGAGTAAAAGTTTTCTCTTTCCCTCAAATATCTGGCATTTATGACAGGAGTTCATATGTTTCTTAACATTTGCAAACAAAGTGGGCCAATAGAAACCAGCCCTTGGGATTTTGTCAGTGGTAGTCTTCTAGTACAAGTGTCCTCCACAATCCCCTACATGAAACTCTTTCTTTATTTTATCAGCTTCATTTTTCAATAAACAATTCAAAATAATACCACTATTGTCTTTCCAAAACAATGCATTATATATAATACAATACTTTAATGACTTCATCTTCAAAAATTTAGCTTTAGTTCTTGTTAAACCAGGAGGAGCTTGTAAATTTTGTAACACAAATATAATATCTTCATACCAGGGTGAATTGGTAAAAGGTTCACTGATCGTTAGAGTCGCCATCTCTTCCTGATCATCAAGGGCACTAATGAAGTTTATATCAAGGGCCTGACAGTTCAATTCAGCCATGAGTTTGGCTAAACCTTGGCCTTTGATAAGCTTAGTTAGCTTTATCTCTATGTCATATTCCAATATTGTGGCAATCCATTTGCCTCTTTTCCCTTCAGGCCCATTTTGTGTCAAAATGTCCTTAACTACAAAATTTGGAACATAAGCAATAATGTGAGAATACAGAATGTATACTCTGAAGTCTTTGATAGCCTTTACTAAAGCTAATGCTTGTTTTTCCATAATATTGTATTTGAGTGTGGCATCTCTTAAGGATTTACTAAAAAACGCAATTGGTTGTTTATATCCTTGGTTGTTCTTTTGCAACAAGACTGCTGCAATGGTGTGTTCTGAAGCAAAATAAAAAGTTATAAAATCCTTGTTAAAATCAGGACTTATAAGGACTGGAGTCTTGGTTAATGCTTCCTTGATGGCTTCAAAGGATTGTTTGGCCTCCACTATCCATTTAAGTGTTGAGTCCTTTCTTAGCATGTTATTTAATTCTCTAATCAGTTCTACTAGATTTGAAATGAATCTCCTAAGAAAGTTTGCCTAGAAATGACTATAAATCTCTAATGTTTCTATGATAGGTAATGGTCAAAATGACCTCTATTCTAGCAGATCTATTCTAATCCCATCTTTAGATATGATATGTCCCAACAGTTTTCCCTCTTCCAGATGAAAGAGTGTCTTTTTGGGATTTAAAGAAATCCCAAATTTTCTACATTTGATAAATACTCTTCTCAGGTGGTCTAGGTGTTCATTGTCAGATTTAGAGAAGACTGTGATGTCATCTTGGTATACTACTAGGAAGTCTTGTATCTCCTTTGCAAAAGCTATATCGATAGCTCTTTGAAATGTGGCACCTGCATTCATTAATCCAAAAGGCATATTCAAATACATGAAGGTACCCCATGGAGTAGTAAATGCAATTTTGGCTTGGTCCTTTGGTTGAACTAAGATTTGGTTATACCTAGAGAATCCATCTAATAGTGAAATCCTTGATAAGCCTACTACCCTCTGCAGGATGTGGTCCATTTTTGGTAGAGGATAGTTATCTTTTAGTGAGACCTTGTTTAAATTTATGAAATCTACACAAAGTCTAATTTCACCAGTCTTTTTCCTAGTAGTGACTAAGTTTGAAATCCAATCTGAGTATCTAATGGGGGATATAATTTGGGCATCAAACATTATTTTAACTTCTTTCTCAATAGACGGCATAAGAACTGGGTTTATTCTCCTAAGTTTCTGTTTGAAAGGTTTATGATCTTCTTTTAGAGGTATTTTGTGTTGGATTATGCTGGTGTCATAAGATTTTAAGTCTTCATAACTCCAGGCAAATACATCTTGGAACTCCTTAAACAGGTTGATGTATTTAACCTTTTCCTATGGAGGTAAGGCTTTTGATATTTTAATGAGTTTTGGTTTATCTTCAGATCCTATGTTACACTCTTCTATGTCAGCGCTCAAAGGTTCCATTTTGGGTTTCCTAGCTATGTCATTAGAGTCAAACAAATCTTCTAAAGGGACTAATCCCTTAGGCAAAAAAATATTTTTCAGATTAAGAATTTCTGAATCATCATTTATTATTTCTTCAATCTCTACATTCTCTAAACTATTTATTTCTACTCTAGTAAATTTAGTTGGTTTAATTATATCTAAAATATTTACTTCTATGCTACTTTCTATATTATTGTCTACTGTACAGTCTGTATCTATCTTACAATTTTGAAACTCACCTTCATTGTTCATGAAATCGTAAATCTGAGAATCCTAGGAGAAAATTTGCCAATACTTTAGGTTGTCTAGTATAACAGGCCTATGTCTAACTTTTGTAGTAAACTGATGGTTGGCTTGAAATGGAAATTTACAGGTACTAGCAAAAGTGGCTAGACTGTGGGCCTGCATGTTTTGTTTTCTAGGAATGGCAACAAAGTTTGTTTCTAGGAGGTCTTTGATCAAGTCTAGGACAGTTTCCCTATATTGACCAAGTCTGGGATTGTTTACAGAGTATTCACCATTAATCTGTTTAATAATCAGCTCTGAGTCTCCCATGATGGAAACTCTTTTGGCTCCAAGTTTCCTAACCAATTGTAACCCTAGAATTAGGGCTTCATATTCAGCCATGTTATTGGTACACTTGAAGTTCAATCTAAAAGCATGTCCCTCAGCATGATTATTCTCCATATTATGGATCCACACTCCTGCACCAACCCCTAACCTATTGACAGATCCATCAAAGTCTAGATGCCATAGGGACTCATGAAAAATGTTCTCACTGTCAGTTGTTTTGTATTTCAGTTCTTGAGCTGTGATTTGCTTATTGTCATGTTCTGCATTGTACAAGATAAAAGAGTCCATATCTAAATGCATGGAGTATATGGGAAAGTTTTGTGGTTTTTCATCACTACTCACCATGTATTTCATCAAGGTATCTCTATATAGTTTTCTTGGTTGGCCAAAAATAGATATGGTGGCATAAGACATATCTAACTGCAAGGATCCCTGTAGTTTTGCTCCCCATGAGTGAGATAGCAGCATTCCATATTTGGGTGGGATGTCTGCAACTACTATGTCCATTAGAATACTCTTTGCAGGGCACTGGACAAGAGTTACACATAAGTCCTTGATCAAACCAAGGCATTTAACTTGGCTAGTGTCGAAAGAAAACAAATCCTTATATGGTCTGGTAATTTCTAGGTTCAATCTCTCCATGATTGCCTTTGGCATCAAATTATGGGATTCCCTTGAGTCTAACATAGCATTATGCAATATTTTTTCATGAATGTTCAGGCTAATGTAGAAAGGAGGAACTCCCCCTTGCTGATGAATACCATTGGCCTCAGGGCCAAACAATAATTCAGGTTGATCATCATTCAAGTTAACAACATCCTCTCCCTTTCCTATGTTTAAAGTTTTAGTTATATGTGACCGATAGGATTCATTCTTTACTAGTTTGGTCAAGGGAACTGATATCTTTAATTTTGCTATTTCAGTTTTGATGTTGAAAGGGAGCTGAGGTTTGTTTTCTTGATTTAGATCTTCCTTAACATGTGCAATTTGTGTGTTATTATCCTGTTTCTCAGTACTAGGCATTTCAGTCTATGTTTCTACTATTTTTCCTTGATTTCTCTTATTTTGATTAACTTCAGTAATTGTCTCTGTTTGAGTTTCAGTGGAGTTTGTATCTACAATTTTAGGGATAGAAGTCTCTGGTGTTCCCTTAGGGAGGATTTGTAACACTTTGGGAACTGGAGCTTCTTTTATTATCTTAGTTTGGGTCTGGATGGATCTTTTAATGGGAGTGTCATTGTTTTTTTTACTTCTTAAGATATATTGTTTGTGTACCTCATATATAGCTGACTTATATCCCTGTTTAAAATCAAAGGATTCACTAGATTCTAACTGGAACTACTACAACATATATAACTCTTGTTCTTCTTGAGTAAGAAGAACAGTGTCTTCATCTTTGGTTTCTAGTAAGTTAATCTGGGTTTCATCCTCTCCTTCTTGGTCGTGTGGACCCTCAGCATAGTTCTCTTCAAAGGGGGGCCTAATCTGTTGATCTGGTACATCATTTTTTCCAGTGTTAGGGTTCTTCCTAAAGTTGGGGTTTCTTATTGGGGGTGGTTGTTGATTATCCCATTGAGTTTTCCTCTCCATGTTTTCTAATCTATCCATTATTCTCTCTAAACTCTTAGCTAAAATATCTACCTTTCCATCTGAAGTGGAAGTTTCTTCTTTAAATACAACTCTCTTTTCATTTTTCATTCTGGCCTTCTTGGCTAATAGGTTGGCCTCTACACTAACAGCATTGGTTTTCATTTGTTCCAATGTCACAGGGTTTCTTTCCCTTAACTGGTATGACATGTCAGTGTCAAAACCATCAGGGAATTTAATCAATGCTAGGTCAGGTGGAGGCTTAATATTGGCTGGGATTGCATTGTATATACTATTGAACCTAGTGCAATAGTCCTGAACTGACTCATTAGGAGCTCTTCTAATGTTTTCATATTCAGACAGTATTTGCAATGGGTTTTTCTTTCTCTCCCATCTATCCAAGAATAATCTATGAAAATTAGCTAGGTCTGCAATATGATTGGCAGGTAAGGATTTAAACCATTTCTTTACATCCCTAGTTAAAGTTTGGGCAAACAACCTCATCTGGACATTTGCTTCATCTATCTCATGCAACTCAAAATAATCAGTCATCTTGTTTACATGCTACTGGGCAGTGTACTATCCAATGGCATCAAACAAGAATATTTTTCTCTGATAATCTTGGGGCATGGCATTGAGTTGTGCAGGTAAAACTAGAGGTGCATATCGGTTTGCCATTGCTGTGATTTTGGCTTGACTAGGGGTAAAGTTGTGGTGCTTGAGGAAGGACCTAAACTAGATGGAGGTAAACTAGATGATGATGAGGATGACTGATTACTAATTGGTTTAGGTTATTGGACTGTGGTAGATACAATTGGTGAGGTTGTGGTAAAAGAAGGGATATTTACAACGAGTGAAGTTTATGTAGAAATTTCAGAGGCAGTAGCAGTGAGGGAAGCTATTTCAACAAATTGTTGAAGGTAGGAATCTCCTATATTACTTATCAATTTAGAGGCCCAAGCTTCTATCTTGTCAAAAGTCTCGACGACAAATTTATCTAAATCTAAATGAATAATCCTTTTTTATTCAATGAGTTGAACAAACTCAAGGTCTACGACTGTTTCATGGATTGCATTCTCAGATTTACTTCTAAATAATGAGAGGTCAAATGACAAATCAAAAGGTATTTCCTCTAAAGTTAACAACTCCTAAGGGAGTGAATTGGCTCTAACTAACTGGCTACTACTTGCTTGAGTTTTAGTTGTTTTGGGTTTTCTTAAAATTCTCTCCGTGTCATCAACTATGGTAGTAGGGTTTGGATTTGGATTGGCCCTAGTATAGTGATTCTTCTTAGGAGCTAGAATTTTAAATTTTTAAACTGTTTTATGGAATTCTTCAAGATTAATTTCATAAAATGACCTTAAGGGGCTTAAGATTAAATTTAAGATTTCCTTAAAGTTTTATGAGACTAAGGATCGAAGTCCCCGGTATGGTCGCCAATTATGTTATCACTCTTATATTTCTTTTGAAGTTAAATAAAGAAGAAAAATCAAAGGTAACCACAAACCTCTTTTGGAGATCAAGACCTAGCCTTCCTGATGCTCAGAGAGGGTTCTCTCTTTATAATTTAACTTTGTTTTAGTTAAGATGATTTTAGGCTAGTTGTTGTTTGCACTTGGGTTTTGTTTTGAATTTGGGTGGTGGGATCACTTACTTAGATGAAAAGAGGTTTTCTTTTACCATTGGGCTATGGGGTCGAATGTCAGACAAAGAAGACTGGATTCAGTTCTAAAAACAGTTTCTACAGGGAAAGATAGGTGAGTCACTGTAGATCTCAAAAGCTAAATGGTGAAATGGTTTAAAATCAGATCTAGGGAGCAATTAAGGGTTCCCTAGGTTGGAATCTATAAGGAATAATGGAATTAAATAGGGATGGGAGAGTAATTAAGGGTTCTCAAATCCAGGTATGAGAGGAAAACATGTAAATGACTAACTATGCAAAATGGAGTATCTGAAACAAATTCTGAGTGATATCTCCAGTTAATTCATTCAAATTTAGAACACATTTAAGATTATGAAACATAGAAGAAGGTAACAAAATCAAACAAAGAAGATACTTCACTGCAAATAGCTCATCTCATGAATCCTGTAGCGAAATTCTTTTATTACTTGCTCCAGTCTGTTGACTTGAAAGTGGTACCCTTAGGTTTTAAGATCAAAATAACTCTACAAGTGTAAAATAATCCACCCTAACACTTCGAATTATGAAGTATTTATACAAAAAGGAATTACAAAATATCTCAAAATGCATTGAGAACTAATCTAGGAAAAAGAAATATCTTCATGCAAGAAGATAGAGACAGCTATTGAACTGCTACTTTTTGTCCATGTTATTTAGGTTATGTTGGCTTTGCTCTTTGATATTTTGCCCTTTAAGTTGGTTGGTTGTTTGGTCTTCACTCTAGATATTCTGTTTTACTTTAACCTTTCATCTAATACACTTTAACCTTGTTGACCTATCAATATCCTTTTAGTGTGTTGTTTTACTTTTTACTGTAGACTTATGTTTTTACTGTGTTTTTCCTACAGCAAATCATTCAGTTTTTCCCATCTCTCCTCATCTGGTAATTGGATATTGAGCATTTTTCTATATATTTCATCTGCCTTCGTATATTTGGCAAAAGTAGGCTTATTAATAAACAAGTGTTTTACCTCATGCTGGAGATAAAACAAGTTTTCAAAAGTTTGATACAACACTTTGCCTATTGGTAAGCCCTTCATGGATGAAGTGATTACCTGTTCTCTGGCCACTTCCCTGATCTTCTTATTATAATCCTCATGTGTCATTAACTTATCATTTATTACTAAGGGATTAGGTAATCCCTTTTCCTTCAAAAGTTCGAACTTAGCCATGAACCTGTCAACGGCTAGTTGCATGGTTTGACACTTATCCTCCAAGTTCAACATCAAATTCCTCTTAGTGAGGACTTTTCTGACTTCCAAAATTGTACCTGTCCTATTAGGTATCTCAAGTTCTTGCAGCTCATACTTATTCTTGGAGTTGAGGAAGTGGATGATTCTTGCTGCTTCCTCTAGCATATCTCCAAGTTCTGCTTTAACCCTTTCAATGGCTTCTATAGCCTGCTTTATTAAATCTATTTGTTCAAAAATGACCTGGATGGATGGCCAAATATCATTGACAGAGTCAATGATATTGGCCCACAATTGCTCCTTAGCCTTACCTATAGGTTCATTGAGTGTCAGTTCTTTCTCCAGGCTTTTTATTCTTTCATTCATCCTTGTAGCCTTTTGTTGTTCTTCTTTATGCATGATTTGGGCAAGTCTGCAATCTGTCTCCAGGTTGGTGACTTTCTCCTTCAGTCTGTTCATCTCAGTGGTCTGAATGGACATTTCTTCCATTGCTTTGACCAACCTATTTTCTTCATCACTTGTGGAGGTTGTTGTTGGTTATCCTATTCCTGATGTAGTCGGTGCAGATGTTGTTAGTGCAGTGGCCATTGGAGCAATGGGAACTAATGATGCTGCCAATGTAGAAGGTACACCTGTGGTCATTGTTGGAATGATAGTTGTAGGAGCATTATCAATACTAGCTTATTTGAGCTAAATCAAGCTACCCAACTCTTTCTCCATCTCCTTTAACTGATCATTCCGCTGCAGCACCAAGTCCATAATTTCCTCATGATTGGTATGGCTTTCCAGGACTTCCTTTGTCTGTGGGTGTTGTAAATGAGGAAACTTGAGTTGTTTCTTGAGGGATGCTATGCCCTCATTCTTCTTTCTGATTAGTTTCTCTGTGGCGTTAACATCACTTGGGTCATGGCCCAATTCAATAACCATGTCCTCCAAGGACTTTATCCTGGTGTCTTTAGCCTGTGAATAGGCCCTCTCCAATTTCTATTGAGCTGTCACATTGTCCAATGAATCTTCTAGCTTGTAAGTAGCCATGGCCTTTGTTGTGAGGGTGGAGTAGATCATTTCTCTACCCTGCTTGTGAAACTCTATCTGATTAACGGGATGAACGTCCCTAGCCAAGACCTCAAAATTAGTCTTCTTGTAATCTACTGAGGTCTTTGGTTGTTGTACAGTGGACTGCAAAAATGAGGCCTTCATTTTTCCTTCTTTGATGTCAAACCAAAGGAAAGCCAAACCAATCATGAGGAAATGATGGACTTGGTGCTACAATAGAATGATCAGTTAAAGGAGATGGAGAAAGAGTTGGGTAGCTTGATTTAGCTCAAATAAGCTAGTATTGATAATGCTCCTACAACTGTCATTCCAACAGTGACCACAGTTGTACCTTCTACATTGGCAGAAGAGGCCTGTGAAGAGGCCCTCTCCAATTTGTATTGAGCTGTCACATTGTCCAATAAATCTTGCAGCTTGTAAGCAGCTATGGCTTTTTTTTGTGAGGGTGGAGTAGATCATTTCTCCATCCTTCTTGTGAAACTCTATCTGATCAATGGGATGAAAATCCCTTGCCAAGACCTCAAAATTAGTCTTCTTGTAATCTGCTGAGGTCTTTGGTTGCTATATAGTGGGCTGCAAAAATGAGACCTTCATTTTTCCTTCTTTGATGTCAAAGGCTGACATCAGTCTGGTCTGGTTTGGTGGTGTAAGCTTGAGGTATTTGGCATATGTTTCTGCTTTCAATTTTTCATTCCTCATCTTTATCTCTTTAAATTTGTCTTTGATATCCTTTTCCTTGTCAGCTGACCTGACAAATGAAGAAACCTCGATACTCTGTTGTCTCTCTATCATCTGTGTTTTGGAGATTGATGGTTGTTGTGTTTCTTATGATGTAGCTTTTTTTCCACTTTTCTGTCCCATTGCCTCAATGTTAGCTATTTACTCTAAGGCAATGTTTTCCTCCTATTCAGAGACAGGATTCAACTTGGGCCTCTTGCTTGGCTCAAACATCTCATCAGTAGTCTCCATGGCAGAGCTGGATGCCTCATCCCTGTTTCTCTTAGGATTATTCTCCTCATTTACTGGAGTCTGTATGACAGGAGGAATGTTCATTGGCCCTTGTAAATCTGGAACCTACAGGAAAGAGCTCTAGTGAAATTGCTTTTCTAGATCAATTGTTGTGTTCTCCACATCCACAACAGTGTTGTCCATATCAATCAACGTATTCTCCACCCACTCATCCTGGTTATCAAACTATTCAATGTCAGGTCTTGGGTGGTGGATGTATGCTCCCAACTTGACCCTTAGTCTAAGCTTGTTTATGACCCCCTGAGGGTCATAGTGCCAGATGAAACTATTTCTGAATTTCATTTGTTGAAGTAACCTGTCAGCCTTTTCACTTTGAACTTGGTTTTCTTCGTATAAGCTAGGAAGTGGACCTCATCAGAGTTAATGATTTGTCTGAAGTATTCAAGAGAAAATATCCTCATAGGGAGGTATTTGAGCAACTTATAGGGGGCTAGCTCACAACCATAAATTCTGGTCTCAGTGTGGTTTTGGTACAAGTACCAGTCTCCCACCTTGTTGTTCTTGGCTAATTGTAGTACTCTCTTGATCTCTGGGTTGATCCTAGGCTAAGTCTTAGAAGTCAACATGTTCATGACAGGGTATACAAAGGAGTCTATGAAGTCTTTATATGTGAATGTTGTGGAAAAATTGTGGACCAAGGGTGTCCAGTAGATGACTGGTCTCTCCTTTCCGTTGGTATCCAAATTCTGGATGCTCAAAGGGAACTTATCTGTCTGGTAATACAAGAACATATGAAACAACACTAAAGAGTATTTGAAAACTCTTTCAGTGGGCCGCCTAGTGAATTGCTCATGCATTCTGTCTGCAATGGACTAAGCATAATCAAACATGATAGCTGGAGGTTTGCCTGGAGTAAAAATGGACAAGAAGGCCAAGATGACCTCATCCACATCCTCATCTGTGGTATATCCAAGGATGCATGAGTGCATGGTTATTATGTGTCTGCCAGTCTCTGAAAAGAAGGTGGCAGCATAGTGTGGAGTATCTGTAGGAGTATGGTGCTCTTCAATGATGAAATTCTGGAAAATTTGCTTGATTCTAACTAGTTGTAGTGTGATGTACAGGTCCAATAGGTTTCCAATGGACAAAGGGGTCAGATTAGGACTAGGTTGGATTTGCAGCATTTGGTTGATAGACTCTGGGATATAGCAAGCATGACAAAAGTGTACAATGTATGGGAATGAGTGAACCTCTGAGAATGTGTATTTGGGTAAATTGGACTCCCAAAGGTGAATGTCATCTATATGGTTTAGGAACCTATCCTTACTCCAACAATGGATTTGCAGAAGGTGGCCTAAAGTAGCAATGTCTTTAATTTGGAAGTCCCTGTCTGCTAGGGCCAAATGGTCAATGTCTAGGTGAGGGGTTGATACAGGTCTGACATCTAAGGAGGTCTGGGCAGCCATCTTTGTGATAAAATGTGGAAATTGGGCTTATATACCTCTAGAAGTGAAGTCTGAGTGTGTCTGGTTTAGAGATAGGGTATTGGCAGTTTGCAGGATAGGGGTTTTGGTATTTTAGGGGGAAATACTCTCAATTCAAAGGGAAATCAATTAAATTCAATTAATTATTTTTTGAATTCAATGTACATTTTAAACTAAGAGGGTCGTTCTGGTTCTCTGTTGAAATACCTGGAATTTGTGGTTCAAGATGCAAACTAGTTTTGAATGGTGGCTGCAGAGGGTTCTGTGGCTTCAGTCGCACACTGGAGAGATGAACTGGGCTTCCAGAGTGTGTTCAAGAGGAAATTGGTGGTCAGAACTGGTTGTAGAAGCTCGGGTTTGCACAGGAATGCTTAGGAAGCTTTCGTAGAGAAAATGAGCAAAAAGGGTGAAAATGAGGGTTTGTGGCCTTTTAACTGGCAACGGTTAAAAATTCACGTGGAAACTCATTTACTGAATAGTGATGGTTTTTTCTTTTGGTGGGGAGGTGGTTTAGGGAGCCATCGCAATGCTTTTGAATGATGGGTGGCATTTTCCCAAGAGAACAAGACTTAACGCGGTGCTGCCATGTAACCCAAGGGGGCCCGAGCAATACCGCCCATATCGCGTCCTCTCAGGCTAGTAAAGGTTGGGAGATGGGTGGGAGCGATATGGCCGAGGGTCATAGGATCTGAGGGTGCATGATCCAATGGCCATCGTGTGGCAGAGTAGCACGGCAGGAGATGGGGGAGACATTTAGCGGGGCTCGGGGAAATAATTTCACTTAAGTATAATTAATTAATGGATAATTGCGGGGTTAAAATGTAATGTGGATTTATGAAGTACGGCCAAGGTTTTGTCGGGATAATGATATTGTAGCAGAGTTAATAAAGTAATGCGGGGGGGATAAAACTTAGGATAAAGGGTTTTATGGGTTTTTTGGGGGGTTTTTAACAAAGGGAAAATGATCTTTTGCATGGGGAAAGGGTTTCACACTAGGGAAAAGGGGATTTTGGGTAGGGGAATGAATTTGGAGGGTAATTTGCTAGGGAATTGTATGAAACCAAGGGGTAGGGGTCAAAATGAAGAGAAAAGGTGTTTTCATAAGAAATGAAGGGGTAAAAGGGGAAATTAGTAAGTATGTAGTGGGGGGTGAAATGGAATGAAGGGGAAGTTAACCAAATCAGCTTATGAGCATCCTTTTACTTTTATAACTACTCCTGCACACTGAAACACATGATTAAGCATGATAGATGTGCTTATGCCTCAAATAGCTTGTATTTCTGCAACCTTTCTTCTACTTACCCTTTTACTTACCCTAGCATTTTTTCTTCACTTTGTTGGGTGCATTTAAACTATCAGACCCTTTCTTTCCTTTTTCTTTTCAAAAGTAAACTATCTACTTCTAACCTTATATATTCCAATGGCTCATATTAAACTTATGAGAACATTTTATTTATCTACCTATCCACTGATTTGTCAAGTTTAAACGGTTTGGCCAGATCTTTATTCTCTAACTATAAACAGGAAATTTAAAGCATGAAGTAGTCAAGATTAAACAGTTTGACTATCATGGGTTGTGGCATGTATGAAAAGTTGCACACAATCATTATTCTGGATAGTAAAGTAAAAGTAGTGGCACTTGGAGTTGCACACTTTCATGATCTGTTTTTGTTTGGGGTTCATATTTTTTCACTTTTTTTTTATCTTTTCTTATTCCTTTTGTCCTTTGATATTTGTTTTAGGACATACCCTCTTTACATTTTTTAATCTTTTAATATGGAAAACATTTGCAGAAAAGCAAAGGTATGTACAATATTACAAGACTTAATCACAACAAATCCAAAAATTATGAATCCTATTATTATAGGACCCTAACAGCTTCCACGACCGTCTAAAATCAGTAAGTGTCTATTTTCAGGCGAGACACCACCTGGTACAGATGCAGGAAAATGACAAAGCTAATTCAGGAATAGTTCCTTTGCCATCCATGCATGGGAATGTGCTGCCATGAATGCACCTGGTTCACAATTTTGTATATAGTTTTTTAGTTGTGTTTTACCTTTGAATAGGTAAAATCCTGGGATTGAAGAACCAATTGCATTGACACAAGAAAGTATAGTGATCCACTCCCTACTCTTAGGAAAAATCTTAGGCACATTTCTGCTCCCTCTTTTGGCAATTACCCGCATACCACAATTCATTCCTGCCTGTAAGCCTATTTCATCACAGTTCCATATATGGTCTGGGGCATATGCGTGTTTCTCATATGCAACAGAAAGAGTGTTATCGAACTTAGACACAATTGCAGGGCATATATTTAAAGCCTTGTCTTTTTCAAGGCCCTCAGCTGTACGTAGCACAAGGTTTGGATGTCGTTTCTTAAATCCACTCCACCATGATTTACCAGGAAACCCATCTTTGAAGGGGTTTAGCCTCCCCTAATAGATTTGAGCTACTGTGGATTTAAGTTGTATAATATATAACCCATGTCCAAAAATTGGGCCATCTCCTTACACCACTCAACCAGCTCGGCATCCTCCTCTTTAGTCATAATTGTAACATTCCCTCTACGCTTCATATTAGTCAACCCATTTATCCAATAACATATGTTAGAGGTAGCAATACCATGTTTTTTTGTAGAGGCATGGATTGATTGTCCATTAAACTCGATGTCATCAATTGCAACTAGCATGTCTTGCTTTGTCCAGCCTCTGATGGAATTGATTTTCTTTTTTGAACTTGCACCATGGTTGAAGGTGGCTCTATGGTTGATGGTGAGATAGCATGATCGACAACCACAATGTCCTTTTCAACGACATTACTGGGCGCATTGTGAGCATTCACATCACCCCTCTATCCTCATCTAATGAAGTGGACCGCAGTTGGTCCCCCCTTGCCCCTCGCCTCCTCCTGTTCCTTGTACAATCTGAAATAAAAATTCTTGGCATGACTACAACAACCCGCAAAGTAACCACCAAATTCCAATTTTAAAAAATTGTATTAGAAAACAAGGAAATTCATTAGCCTTTGCAATCAATGAGCAACAACAATCAGTGCTTTATCTATATATTGTAGTTGAATACATCTTTAATCTAAAAATCATTATTGGAAGGGTTTAAATTTCTTTATTTGATTCTTAGATGATTTTTATGAGTTATCAGGAAGAGCTATTCCATTTTAATTTTGTAACAAGTTTGACATAACACAATTTGTTTAACCCAACTATTTTGTTGTGTCCTCAAATGATTGTTCCTGGCATTCATTTTTTTCTTAGCATTTATTTTATTCATAGTTGGTGAAAATATGGGTTTTCAGGAAGAGTTATTCCTATCTCTTTTGGTAACAGCATTGACATAACATAGTTTCTTCAACCGAACTAGCTTTCTATGTCCTCAAATCATTGTTCTTGTCATTGTTTTTGTTCTTGCCATTGTTTTTGTTCTTCGCATTATTTTTGTTCTTGGCATTCATTTTAATCCTAGTTGGTAAAAATATGAGTTATTAGGAAGAGTTATTCCTTTTTCCTTTTTCCTTTTTGTAACAACTTTGACATAACTGAGTTTCTTCAACCCAACTAACGTTTTGTGTCCTCAAATCATCAAATCATTGTTTCTGGCACTCATTGTACTTTTTCCATTTTTCTTATTCCTAGTAAGGGTTACCATGATTTTATGTAAGGGTTCTTAGTTGTAGTATATTTATGTAGTTATGTAGTTATTTTGATAATAAATTATCCTTGTTGTTGACTACTTAGGGACAACAACTCACACTGAGCTTTTTGTGTGCCAATAAACTTTGATTCTTTACAGATTTATGGGTTTGTTGGCAGCATACAACACCTAAGGGACCCCCTTGAGATTGGAAAAGAGAATTTCTAAACCAGTGGGTCTGTTATTTAGTGGGTTCGTTATTCATTTAGAAATGCTTCTCTAACCAGACAATGAATCTACCTGACATCAGAATTTTCTCTTTGTAGGAATGGTATGTTATGCAATGAGTAGTCTGGGAACCTAGGAACAAAAATGAATCTACCTGACATCAGAATTTTCTCTTTGTAGACATGGTATCTCATGAAATGAGCAGTCATTTTGGGAACTGGCATGTCTTTCTTCAATGAAACCAAGAACAAGTTTAAGAACGTTTGTTGTTTAACATGATCGAAAAGGTGATGTTTTAGGTTGTCCCTAGTGAACTTGCTAGTGAAGATACTAAAGTGAAATTATTTTTTATTTAACAGCTCCTCCAACTCCCTGTTTACTTCGTCACTTGGCATGGCTTCTCCTCAGGACACAATTGATGGAAACCTTTTCATATTGATGATACTTTCTACTATGGAGCAATGTTGTTGATATTGTGTCACTAACTTTGCTCTTTCTAGGCATAGTATGTTATGCAATGAGTAGTCATTCTAGGAACTAGCATGTCTTTCTTCAATGAAACCAAGAAAAAGTTTAAGAATTTCTGTTGATTAACATGATCGAAAAGGTGTTGTTTTAGGTTTTCCCTAGTGAACTTGCTAATGAAGACACTAAAGTGAAATTATTTTGTATTTAACAACTCCTCCAACTCCCTGTTTACTTTGTCACTTGGCATGGCTTCTCCTTAGGACCCAATTGATGGAAGTCTATTCATCTTGATGATCCTTTCAACTACGGAGTAATGTTGTTGATATTGTGTCACTGACTTTGCTCTTTGTAGGCATGGTATGTTATGCAATGAGCAGTCATTCTAGGAACTGGCATGTCTTTCTTCAATGAAACCAAGAACAAGTTTAAGAATGTCTGTTGATTAACATGATCGAAAAGGTGTTGTTTTAGGTTGTCCCTAGTGAACTTGCTAGTGAAGACACTAAAGTGAAATTATTTTGTATTTAAAAACTCCTCCAAATCCCTATTTACTTCGTCACTTGGCATGGCTTCTCCTCAGGACCCAATTGATGGAAGTCTATTCATCTTGATGATCCTTTAAACTATGGAGTAATGTTGTTGATATTGTGTCACTGATTTTTCTCTTTGTAGGCATGGTATGTTATGCAATGAGAAGTCATTCTAGGAACCTAGGAATGATAATGAATCTACCTGACATCAGAAATTTCTCTTTGTAGGCATGGTATGTTATGCAATGAGAAATCATTCTGGGAACCTGATTCCTAAGGTAACATTTTCATTGATTAGATAGATGCATAAGCACCCATATCAAAATGATTTAGGGTAGAGATTATAGACACATGTATATGAGGATCTATGCCTATGTGGAGGGTAGAGGGAAGTTCTGTCCTTCCAATAAAAAAAACTCATTAGTTGGGTTCCCCCACAGTGCTTGGGTGCTCCTTTGGCTGAATGACTAGCCAATCAGGGAATTAAAATGGATGCTTGATAGTAATGATGTGTTTGTGTTTGTGGATAGATATTAGATGCCTATCACGTGAATATGAGGAATTGGATGGATATACTTTTTTCAACTTGTAGCCCCGTGGTTTAAGAGGATAGGGGTTATGCTATTCTTAATTTATTATGTTGTTACCACCATAATACATTGTTACAAGTTGGCATGGATAATTACGTATATAACACAAGAACATAATTGTTAGTGTAGGTGCTTGCATGGGCCCTTATAGGGATAGGTGCTTCTATGGGCTTCGGCTAGGTAACCATCCCTTTAGTTGTACTGGAGGCTGCAGACAAAAAGTTCGCTTGAAACAAATTCTTGAAAAAAATTGCATTCACTATTTTCATTCACATCTTCAATCTGGGATTAGACATGAATATCTTACCGAAGAAGTCCTGGAATTTCATGGGATAACCTAACCGAATTTCATGGGGGTAAGGCCATATTTGATTTCTGATGGCAATGAAATTGGTTTCTAAATTAGTAAATCAGTAATGAAATTGGTTGTAATGGCTTTAGCACCTGAGGCTATCTGTCTTTGCTCTTTGAAAGGATATTCTTTGCTATTATAGTAGTCTGATATTGAGTTGCAGGGTCAGATTTGAGGTTATAGTGGCAATGAAATTGGTTTCTAAATCAGTAAATCAGTAATGAAATTGGTTGTAATGGCTTTAATTTACCTTTGTTTCTCAATAGAAATAACATTATTCATTATTCAACAAAAATGGTAACATTATTCAATAAAAACATACATGTATGTCTCCAGCAACTGATGAATAGAGTGAATGTAACATTGTGCACACACTTACTTTGTATGTTTCCAACAACTTCTAAATAGAATGAATGTAACAGTGTCTAAACACTTTGATTGCATATCTCCAATAGCTAATGAGTAGAATGAATGTCTGAAATGAAAATGAGTAAGAGTTGATGTTCTATAGGTTTTTCATATAGAATTTAATTGGTAGGTGTTGTGGCCACAACCACCACCCATTCAAAACTTGCCTTGGCAACAATTTTGGATGGGTCCCCTAGAAGTTAATCTTGCATCTCTCCGAATGATCTATTTTACCTGAGGGATTTGGCTCTCTAGAGAGCCAAATATTCCATTCACAAATGGTTAAATCCCCTTAACAAATCCCTCACATATAACCTCGTTTAAGCCCTTCATTCCTATGCTCATCGAGATTTATTTAACTCACAAAACCCCCATCACATCATTATTCCCGTCATAGCTCTTTATAGCGGAAATGCTCAAAACATGCATAAATCATCCCTTTTTCGCTTATCACACTCAACCTTGGCACATAACGCATACCATAAGGCATCGGACCCGACAACACTATTAACCATACTTCATATATATGTTGGGTCCGAAGCCCCGTCGCATATCGCAATCGGCCAAGGTCTAAGGCTTATATATATAAGGCACACAACTATATTCCAGACCTCACGACACTTTTAACCATACTACATACATATTTCGGGTCCGAGGCCATATCACATATCGCATATCAGCAGAGCCCGGGCCTTATACACAATGTGCGCAGTGATATGGCGGACCCGCCAAGCTTATCAAATATGATATATATGTTTTCGGGTCTGGGGCCATATCGCATATCGCAATCGGTGGAGCCCCAGGCTTGTACATATTGCGATATGCGATATGCCGAACCCGATGATATTTATAAGCCGTGATACATAAAATTTGAGGTCTGGCCTAAGTGATCGGAGCAGGATTTTCTTTGTATTCCCGTGTTTTCCAAAATTCTCGAGATAACAAAGGGAACGGGTTTTTAGTGTAAAAGGCACGCATGTGGAGTCCCGATAGTGTAATCGCACATCGGGGAAGTGGAAGGCATGGGTACTACGGCCCGCAGAGGGGCCGATACCCGATTTCGATTAAGTGAAGCCCTCGAAAATCGTGCCAAGCCTATGAATTAAGCGGGAAAATTGTGTGTTACGTGTGTTTTGTGCATAAATCCTTTTCTTTCACACTTGTTCCCCGTAGTTTTATAAAAGTTAATGAAGGAAATGTTTATGTTTTGTTTGAACATTTCTGTTATATTGTTCACAATCATGAACCTAATGATAGCTATCTCTGCAGGTGAGAAGTAAAGGACGCAGGAGTGGATTCGAAGAGTCATGTATGTAGAAATGTTGTGTTTAAAGATCCGGCCTTAGGCATTCCAGGTCGGAATCCCATGAGTTGCATGTGCATTCCAAAAGCAAAGTTGTCTTGGTCTTCATCATGGGGAGGCGACACACAGTCACCCTTTTTATCAACATCTGTTCACTTCCTCAGGAAATGAAGCGCCCCAGCAGATATGCTTTCTACGTGTCAGTAGTTACACTGACGATCCTATCTTTGTATACTCAGTTTGTATATCGAAAACAGTAGGGGGAGATGAAGAGGCAGGGAAGACTGAGAGTCATGGGCTTTTGCATAATTATTACCTCCAAAGATCAGAAAAGGGCTTTTTCGTTTGGCAGAACAACTTTTGTTTATTGTAAGGAAGATTGTTTGGGTCAGAGAAGGAGCCTTTTCTCAGATTGATTTTCCTCTTCTTTATATGTTAAGAATCAGGATGTTGTTGTGAGCATAAATATGAATGTGATTTGTGTTTTTTCCCATTGATGACTTACAATTTATGATTAGCTTTGGTTGTTTGAATGTGATTCTTCATCATAGTTAATTCATGAGTAGTCCCTGATTTGAAACTATGTTAAACATCAGTTGCAAGCTTTAATTCCATAAAAGGAATGTGTATTCCTGTATGAGTGATTGGATTGCAATTTAGAATTGATGCAACCTTGTTCTTATGTGAACCAGTAATTGATTCATTTAGACTTGGGATTCATATATGATGTTTAACCTCTCTTTCGTCATGCTCCTGCAGGATAGATTAGGATAGCTAGAACTAGATTAGAGTAGTTAGAAGTAGTGTAGATAGGATTTAATACATAGAGGTTAGTTGTTTTATTTTGTTGATTTAATTGAAGTCTTCCTCCCAGAAGAAATTTATCAACGCATTTAACAGTTTACGGGGTCCCTTAAAACCCGTTGGAACTAGCCATTCCAAATGAAAGTAGGTCTAATTGGGGCTTGCGATCAGGTTAGTTCCCGCTGTTGGTATAGTGAAGATTTGCCATGTCCACAAATTGGCGCTAGAAGGAGGGCCTGAACCGCCGTCCATAGCTTTTCAAGAATTCATTTATAAGTGCCACGCACGGATTCAAAAGGATTAATGCATGGATTGTGAAGGTCAAAAAGATCCTTCCTCTCATTTGGAGAAGCCCCACTTCGAAGAAGATACACTGTGGGAGTATCCTGTCACCCAGGAACAACCAGTCAGAAGACTTACTTGGGCTTACACTCATTCCCTATCACAGCTTCCTATCTTTTAGTCTTTACCTTTGACAACAAAAAGAAAGTCAAGAGTCTATCACATAAACAAAGAGACATCTGAAACCCCTTCTCTTAAAGATATTTTGCTTAATTCTTTGCAGAGTATCGACTCTCCTTGGGAAGAAATTCCTGAGGATTCCCCTCCTGAAGGCAATCCTTGACCTGATTTGGAAAGTACTAACAAAGAAACCCTCAACCAGAACATCCCTATCCTCGATATGAATAATATTCCTCAATCGGGTGGAAACCAAATCCCACCTCCTCCGAGAGAATTGCCTCCCTGGCTCGCTCAGGATGCCATGGTGATACTTGGGCCGCAACATCCCTTACCCACGAATGCAGAAAAGGTACTGCCTAAATTCGACCCTGGGCAAGGAGACACCGCTGAAAACCACATCAACTTGTTCTTCCTGGTTGTACACATGCTAGGGGTAGCTGATGAAGATATAGTTCGTCCCCTATTCCCTTTTACCCTGATTGGCGCAACTTCCACATGGTACTTTAGCCTGAGAACAGGATCAATCACTTCGTGGGCTGCCTTTCAGTAAGCCTTTTTAGACAAGTATGGCAATGAAAAAACCCCTGCGGCCTTAGTTCTAGAACTATCCCATTTGAAAATGGAAACCAAAGAAAAGGTCAAGGATTTTAACATTCGGTTCAACACCTTGTTCAACAGAATCCCAGCCACCGCTAGACCTACTAAGGAGGTGCTCATGGAATTCTACATCACTGCTCTCCCTGTCCCTACTGCGATGTGGGTCAAGAGGAGTAACGGACGAACCTTACAAGGTGCTATTGATGAAGCAGTAAAGGTCGAGAATGAAATGCTCAGTCTCACAGCATGCCACCCTACAACCAAAGAAAAGAAAGCCTCTCAGGCAGCCAAGAAGAATAATGGGAGTGATAATAAAGAGACTGAAACCAAAGAAAAGGATACCACAGATGTAGAAGGTTTACATCGGATCATTAAGAAGTTGACAAATACATTCATTGATATGAAAAGGAATTCTGGAGAGAGTACAAGCAGGAGTGGAGGAGAGTATAACAATAGAAAACCTTTCAAACCTTTCTATCATAAAAAGACAGAAGGTAGTCATGGTCCACTTACATTGCCTGCTCCATCCAATGAAGGAAATTTGAATAAAAAAGAGCTGGCTCTTATTGGATCGCTCCTTAACCAAGAAGAACCTATAGTGGAGCTAGAGCCAGAACAAGAAAATGAGGAAGAATACCAAGTAGAAGAGCCCTTGGAAGAAGAATCTCAAATCAACGTACTGTGGGATTTCTATGCAAATGAGAACGATGATGACCAAGGAGATAGTATGGCAGAAATCCACACAAATGAAATCCACACACGGAGCAAAGGGCCACTTGCAGGTGTGATGAAGCCTGTAGATTAGACCAAGAAACATGTCCGCCCGGTGAAGGCACCTGCTCCCAAATTCCCTGTTGAGAAGAGTAGACCCAGTGGTCAGTCCAAGAATACCCCAGTTGCAAACCATCCATAGAAAGAAAATGCATCTCCCGCTATAACGAAGGCTACTCAAGATGGTAAGCTACCAACTAAGAATGGAAAAACCGGTATGTTTACTCTACCATATCCTGTTTATAATATTGATTACAATATTATGGATGGTCTTAAGAAATCTAGGGCTAATATCGCATACTTTGATTTGCTGAAATTAACGTGGTAAAGAGATTTGCTCTTAAGAGTTATGAATGACAGAAATTCCAAAAATTCTGCCATCCCATGTAGCCAAACCAAGAAGTCAATGTCCCAACCTGTCAACACCTCCATTGCAACCCAAATGCCATCAGCTATGGAAGCCACTCTGTCTAAAATGAATCAAAAACCCCAAGATGTCAGTGCAGCCATGATAGGGAGAAAATCAAAATCCATGACCCCACATTTCCTTATCACATGAAATCCTCAACATGAATGTACACAATTGCCTGGTAGATTCCGATGCCTCGTGCACTATGATGCCTTATGCTGTTGCTAAAAGACTAAATGCAATACCTAAGAAAACTGGGACTCGAATTATGCAATTGGATAGGACAAATGTGAAATTAATTGGAGAATTGAAAGATGTGTTGATTCGGATGGCTACTAAACCACAGTACACACAAGTCATTGATATAGTGGTAGTTGATATACCCGAGGCCTATGGAATGCTTCTTTGCAAGGATTGGTCAGCAAAAATCAATGGATATTTCTCAACTGATTGGTCCCACCTCTTGTTGCCTCAGAAGGGAAAAGGTGATATGTTGAGAGTTGATCAAGAAAGATACATGAAGTATGTAGTAACAAAACTAAATGGTCCCAACGAACCTGTAATGTTTGCCAACTCCATCCTTGGGAACTATAGTTTCAATGTTTATGCTACAGAAACCTATTTTGGAGAATTCCATGCAAAAACAGTTGAAGAAACTTTGACATACACATAGTTGGAAGTTCCCCCCCATAATCCAACTGATAAACTATCATGTATTATAGTAGATGATAGGAATAGTCTCGTAGATAGTGGTTCAATTGACGTAACATTAGATTCTATGTTCTGGACACTCTAATTTGATGGTTCTAACTTCCTTGAAGGTGTAGGTGATGGAAGCATTCTCATCGACCCATAAGGGTACCAACATTTGATGGCCAGCCAATTGGAGTATGCATGCACCAATAATACAATAGAATATGAAGGCTTGCTGCAAGGCCTAAAGAAAGCCATTGATATGAATGTAAAAAATCTTAAAGCCTTTGGTGACTCACAGATAATCGTGGATCGGGTAAGGAAAAGGATACATTGCAATTCACCACACCTGGTAAGGTACCAGCATGAGGTATGGAACTTAATTGAAAGTTTTGACTCTTTTAATACCACATATATACCTCGAGAGCAAAACCAAAATGCTGATCTGATGGCTAGTATGGCTGCTAAACTTTCGCCTAATTTTAGATTAAAGAAGAACAAATGTTATGTTAAATTGATTTTTAGACCATCCGCACCTGATAACATCTCAAATTGGTAGGTGTTCGAAGATGACAATCTTATGAATGGGAGTAAAGAGGAGGCTAAGCCCTACCAACAAAAGCTTCAAAAGATGCATCCAGGCCCAAGACCATTGGTGAAGAAAGAGTTTAACAAAACGTTGGATGCCAAAATCATCTCTCTGGTCATGTACAACCCCTGGGTAGCCGATCTCATGCAAGTAAGAAAGAAAATTGGGAACATCAGGCTATGTATCAATTTTAGAAACCTGAACCAAGCATCCCAGAAAGATAGTTATCTTGTCCCTCCTATAGAACACATTCTCCAGTGCATTTCTAGGTCTGAAATGTTGTCCCTATTAGATGTGTTTTCAGGATATAATCGAGCATTGGTGTCTAATGGAGATCAGCTTAAGACAACATTCCAACACTTATGGCTGAGCCAATTCCAAGTTGGGGAAAAAATTGGTCAAGGAACTTACAGATTGAAAACTTTGCAGGGAGAAACTGAAAAACTCCCTGTTAATGGCCAGCATCTGAAGAGATACTTCCAGTAGCCACCACATGGTGGTTACCTCTTGAGTAGATTAGAGTTCATTTCATTTTGTTGTTAGTTTATTTGTATTTCTGTCTTTTCCTTTTTGTTTTCTGCAAAGTTTATTTTCCTGTTGTTTTGAATTACAGTCCTTTTTCAGCCAACTGACTTTGGCCCTCCCATCCTGTTCTCACTCTTCTCAAATTTTCCCTCATGCACCACCTCCAACTTTTCCCTTCCTCATTAACCTGCTGATGATTCCACTATTTCTGAATCCATCATTACCTTGCAAATCAAACAAACTTCCTATCAGCCCATGAGAACTTGAAAATAAGCTATAGAATTCAAACCAAGCCACTCATTGGCATCTGTTGAGAACTGGGTGAGATCTGTTGATAACTTAGATATCTGGAGCATGTAGGGGCATCTTTATAAAACAAAAATGTGTAACTACAGCTAGACTGGCATGGAGGGACGCCGCATTTTGAATAACTCCCACTCAGACCTAGCATATACTTGCCTGTAAGGTTTACAGTCATTCTCCACTAGTCCCATCCACCACACTAAATTGTCCAATACTTGTTATCCACAAGTAAACCTCCTTTCATGGGCTAAACTCACTGTCATATACCTGTGGAAAATCTAATTGTGCTCTAGTCCTTGCACTTGAAACTGGAAGGACTTATTAAAAAAAAAAGAAAAATGAAATGTCAGGTCCTTGTGCCAAACTGGAAGGATAGGTTGTTTAGGAAGCTGGTTAGAGTAGGGACTGTTGCTGGGCTCAGAGTATCAGTTGATACAACAAGCCTAACCTTGCTTAAGCAGTTTAAAAATATGGCAAGATCCATGATTGTGCCCCACTCAATCCTATGAAAATACAACACTGAAATTCTTATATAAAGTGCAGACAAACATATTTGTATCAAGTTTGATGAACAATGAAGAGCTGAGGTACACACCTAAACAGGTATGGATAGACCAGTGATGGCCCCAAAAGGATTTTTGAAAGTGGGAAATAGGTAAAGGGAGGTCAATAAACCCCACAATACTGCCATTGGAGAATGCCTGTCAAAATCCTATCAGTAAGTAAAAGCTATTTGTCTCTATCCCACCTGAAGCAATTAATGTTGAAGTGGAACCCATGCCTTTTCATTTGTACAGTTTGCATTTCAAGTTTATCTTAACACCCTGATGTTTTATTGATCTGAGGTTTATTTGGAAACAAAGATAACTGGTTCGCCCAGCGGTTCACCATTTGTTGTGGCCACAACCACCACCCATTCAAAACTTGCCTTGGCAACAATTTTGGATGGGTCCCCTAGAAGTTAATCTTGCATCTCTCCGAATGATTTGTTTTACCTGAGGGATTTGGCTCTCTGGAGAGCCAAATATTCCATTCACAAATGGTTAAAGCCCCTTAATAAATCCCTCACATATAACTGTAGAAATTCCCACTGTAGATCACCTAGTAATGCAATGTACTAAAGCAAAACACTTGATCTACTTCTACAAACAATTTAGCGGAAGCTTAATCAAACATGAGCAACATCAATAAGAACATGTATAACTGATATGGAGAAATCAATCACACATAACACAAAAGAATTTACCTGGGGAAAGCCTCAGCCTAAAACCCCAACTCTCTATTATTATACAAGTGGAAATATAGCTAGTATTACAAAAAAAATCAGCTCAAAAGCTATCTTGCTCTCTCTGAAATATATCTGCTACTCATAGACAGTCAAAGGCCTCTATCTAACCTCTGGTCTGCCCTCCAAGCCTCCTATTTCTTTGTGCAGTTTCTCCTCGGTCCTCAAGCTGCCACCTGTGTGTAATAATCCCTCACACACTGCTCTGACCTCTAAAATAACTACACAAACCTGAAGGAGATAAATTCTCATCCATGGATAAGCTTCCTTTATAGGAAAATTTTCATCCAACTGATAGTACAATGTCCCTTCTTTGATCTCAATTGGGTCTCTGTCTGAAATGACATGCATGAGTTATTCATGAGAGAATCTTTAGTTATCTAAAGTGCAGCAGTGATATGAAAGCATGCATTAACTAACTGAACTCACATTAATTTAAACAAACTATGTAATTCAATCTAACTGGACTTGACTCAGTTAATTGAGCCAACTAATTACAACTCAAATTAGAACTCATCCTTATCTCTTTAACTGATGGATAAATTCCTCAATTAATAGAGAAACTATTGCATGTCCTCACATAGACTTCAAGTTTGATTTTCCTTAACTAATTAACTCAAGATGAATTAATTAATTAATTTACAAACTGTTGTTAATATCAAATTCAAATTTTACTTCTTATGTTTAGTCCAAGGACTGACTAAAATAGGAATCCATCCTGAACTGCTAAAAATAGCAATTCTATTTTTAGCACTTCCATTTTTCATTCCCTGTTGCCCAATCCAGCACTGATACCCAAACTGCTAGTTATAGAAATGCTATTTTTATCACTTCTATTTTTAGCATTTCTTGTTGTTATTTTCAACACTCCCTCTCAACAAGAAAGGAATTCAAATCGAACCCAATGTTGTACCTTTGGAATGTTCTGCATGCAACACTTCTCCCAAGTTTGGTTGCTCCAGCAATTCTAGAAACAAAAAAAACTCTCAACTGACCTCTCTGTTGGATTAGAAACATACTCTGATGTTGAAGCTATACCTGCTGCTGACAAGTGCTCCCGCTCTGACCTCTGAGTTGCTGCAACACTCCATGCATCTCGCACCATTGCACACCTCTTTGTGCCATCCTGCACTGGTGCAACACTCCTGTGCCTCTCGCATTATTGCAAACTGCTAGCTCTACACAGTGTTGGGACTCCTGCACTGTAGCTCTCTCTACCACTCCATCTGCATCTGACTCTACCCAATCAGCTAGTCCTACTACTCCTCGTCGGGGCTCCTGTAGCAAAGTTGAATCAAAGAGGTTGGGTACCTCAAGGATCCTGCCCCTATTCCAGCCTTCTTGGGATGATCACTCCACATCGCCCCACCTCCTACCTGGAGGTATGGATGCATGTGATCCCTCTGCCCACTTGGCTCGAAATTTCCCCCTTCTGGAGGTCTCTGCATGAGTTGATGCCTCCACTCTATCTCCTCTCGGCTTCCCTAGTTGTGGCTGCTCCACAACCTCCTAAAGCTACTTCACCAATCGTGGCTCCTCCACAATTGTCTGAGACTTTGCCTGGCGCTGCATGTTGAGAGGTAATTTACTCTCCCTCTCAAGCACCAAGTATCTAACCTTTTCCTTTCTCCTCAAGGCTTTGCATGCATCTTGTACCTCAAGTGCATATAGGTTCTTGGCTAGCACACCAATTTGTTTCATATTTCCTACCGTCACCAAATTTTCTAGAAAAAAAGCTGATTTTAAATCAACGATATCTCCCTCATCCAAACTCTGATTCAGCCGATTTTTTTTTTATTATTTTGGGTATTTTTCCACAAGGAATCTAGATCTGCTATTTGTTTTTGAAAATTTTTCACAAAATTTTTTAGATCTGCTCTGAAAACTCACGACCCAAAACTCAAAACTTTGAAATCGCCTCTAGTATATTGTTCTCCACTTTGATCAACTTTTCTATGATACCATGTAGAAATTCCCACTGTAGATCACCTGGTAATGCAATGTACTAAAGTAAAACACTTGATCTACTTCTACAAAAAATTTAACAGAAGCGTAATCGAACATGAGCAACATCAATAAGAACACATATAACTGATATGGAGAAATCAATCACACATAACACAGAAGAATTTACCTGGGGAAAGCCTTAGCTTAAAACCCAAACTCTGTATTATCATACAAGTGGAAATATAGCCAGTATTACAAAAGGAATCAGCTCAAAAGCTATCCTGCTCTCTCTGCAATACCTCTACTTCTCATAGACAGTCGAAGGTCTTTTTCTAACCTCTGGTCTTCCCTCCAAGCCTCCTATTTCTTTTTGTAGTTTCTCCTCGGTCCTCAAGTTGCCACCTGTGTGTAATAATCCCTCACACACTGCTCTGACCTCTGAAATAAATACACAAACCTGAAGGAGATAAATCCTCATCCATGGATGAGCTTCCTTTATAGGAAAATTTTCATCCAACTGATAGTACATTGTCCCTTCTTTGATCTCAACTGGGTCTCTGTCTGAACTGACATGCATGAGTTATTCATTAGAGAATCTTTAGTTATCTGAACTGCAACAGTTATATGCAAGCATGCATTAACTAACTGAACTCACATTAATTTAAACAAACTGTTTAAATCAATCTAACTGGACTTGACTCAGTTAACTGAGCCAACTAATTACAACTCAAATTAGAACTCATCCTTATCTCTTTAACTGATGGATAAATTCCTCAATTAATAGAGAAATTGTTGCATGTCCTCACATAGACTTCAAGTTTGATTTTCCTTAACTAATTAACTCAAGATGAATTAATTAATTAATTTACAAACTATTGTTAATATCAAATTCGAATTTTACTTCCTATGTTTAGTCCAGGGATTGACTAAAATAGGAATCCATCCTGAACTGCTAAAAATAGCAATTCTATTTTTAGCACTTCCATTTTTCATTCCCTGTTGCCCAATCCAACACTGATACCCAAACTACTATTTATAGCAGTGCTATTTTTAGCATTTCTTGTTGCTATTTTCAACAATAACCTTGTTTAAGCCCTTCATTCCTATGCTCATCGGGATTTATTTAACTCACAAAACCCCTATCGCATCATTATTCCCGTCATAGCTCTTTATAGCGGAAATGCTCAAAACATGCATAAATCATCCCTTTTTCACTTATCACACTCAACCTTGGCACATAACGCATACCATAAGGCATCGAACTGACGACACTATTAACCATACTTCATATATATGTCGGGTCTGAAGCCCCGTTGCATATCGCAATCGGCCAAGGTCTAAGGCTTATATATATAAGGCACGCCACTATATTCTGGACCCGACGGTACTTTTAACCATACTACATACATATGTCGGGTCCGGGGCCATATCGGCAGAGCCCGGGCCTTATACACAATGTGCGCAGCGATATGGCGGACCCGCCGAGCTTATCAAATATGATTAATATTTTTTCAAGTCGGGGCCATATCGCATATCGCAATCGGCAAAGCCCCAGGCTTGTGCATATTACGATATGCGATATGTCGGACCCGCAATATTTATAAGCCCCGATACATAAAATTTGAGGTCTTGCCTAAGTGATTGGAGCGGGATTTTCTTTGTATTCCCATGTTTTCCAAAATTCCCAATATAACAAAGGGAACGAGTTTTTAGTGTAAAAGGCGCACCTGTGGAGTCCCGATAGTGTAATCGCACATCGAGGAAGTGGAAGGCATGGGTATTGCGACCCGCGAAGGGGCCGATACCCGATTGCGATTAAGTGAAACCCTTGAAAACCGTGCCAAGCTTATGAATTAAGCGGGAAAATTGTGTGTTACGTGTGTTTTTTGCGTAAATCCTTTTCTTTCACACTTGTTCCCTGTAGTTTTATAAAAGTTAATGAAGGCAGTGTTTATGTTTTGTTTGAACATTTCTGTTATATTGTTCACAATCATGAAGCTAATGACAGCTATCTCTGCGGGCAAGAAGTAAAGGACGCAAGAGTGGATTCAAAGAGTCGTGTATGCATAAGCGTTGTGTTTAAAGATCCGGCCTTAGGCGTTCCAGGTCGAAATCCCATGTGTTGCATGTGCATTCTAAAAGTAAATTTGTCCTAGTTTTCATCATGGGGAGGCGACACACAGTCACCCTTTTTATCAACATCTGTTCACTTCCTCAGGAAATGAAGCGCCCCAACAGATATGCTTTCTACGTGTCAGTGGTTACACTAACGATCCTATCTCTGTATACTCGGTTTGTATATCGAAAACAGTGGGGGGAGATGAAGAGGCGGGGAAGACTGAGAGTCACGGGCTTTTGCATAAGTATTACCTCCAAAGATGAGAAAAGGGATTTTTCGTTTGGCAGAACAGCTTTTGTTTATTGTGAGTAAGGAAGATTGTTTGGGTCAGAGAAGGAGCCTTTTCTCAGATTGATTTTCCTCTTCTTTATATGTTAAGAATCAAGATGTTGTTGTGAGCATAAATATGAATGTGATTTGTGTTTGTGCCCATTGATGACTTACAGTTTATGATTAGCTTTGGTTGTTTGAATGTGATTCTTCGTCATAGTTAATTCATGAGCAGTCCCTGATTTGAGACTATGTTAAACAATAGTTTCAAGCTTTAGTTCCATAAAAGGAATGTGTATTCCTGTATGAGTGATTGGATTGTAATTTAGAATTGATGCAGCCTTGTTCTTATTTGAATCAGTAAAATTGATTCATTTAGACTTGGGATTCATATATGATGTTTAACCTCTCTTTCGTCTTGCTCCTGCAGGATAGATTAGGATAGCTAGAACTAGATTAGAGTAGTTAGTAGTGTAGATAGGATTTAATACATAGAGGTTAGTTGTTTTATTTTGTTGATTTAATTGAAATCTTCCTCCCAGAAGCAATCTATCAACGCATTTAATAGTTTACAGGGTCCCTTAAAACCCATTGGAACTAGCCATTCCAAATGAAAGTAGGTCTAATTGAGGCTTGCGATTGGGTTAGTTCCCCTTGTTGGTATAGCGAACATTCGCCATATCAACAGTAGGGAAGTTTGGCATATATTTCCATCTCCCAAATTCAAATGTGTGGCCTGGATTGATTTGTACATGATCAAATGGTTGATAATCTTTGAAGGTTGATCCATGTGCTTTCCTGTTTTTAATTCTTGAATTGAAAATTCGGGTGTGTTTAATACTTGCATTCAAAGGGTTGGTGACAATTATTTCATCCTCTGAACTAATTCCTGAATTGAATGTTGTCATTTATTGTCTTTAATCCTGAATTGAATGTTGTCATTTATTGTCTTCAATCTTGAATGTAATGTTGTCATTTATTGTCTTCAATAGGTTGAATGGTACACATGTACATATGGCTAACACACATTTCACCTATTCTTTTGCAGGTATTACTGAGCAATGGGGTGTGTTACTCCAGTGGAAATCTGTAGGTGACTATTTGATGGGATAGGTGTACTCCTGAATAGAATTCAATGGAATGTTTTGTAGTGCATTTTTACTTATTTGGTAATTCGGAGCTGGAGATATTTGGGACATTATGTCTTGTCAATAAGTGATGTTTAGGTTTGGTATTTGACACTTGTTGGCCCAATCAATATGTGGGCCCATTTTGGACTAAATTATGTAACTTATATAACTTAATATAAACTATTTATGTGCAATTTTTTTATGATTTATGAATATTTTTTGATGGATGTCTGGGACCAATACTATAACTAGTATTGGTCCCTGCACAACAATAGAAGGCTCTCCCCTAGTAATTTAAACTCCATTTAATATTCTAAGATATTCTTAGTAGTCATAGATAGAAGTTTGAGATTTATTTTAAAATAGTTATACTCGTTTGCTCTTTTATTTAAATGGATTGAATAAAAAATAAATATCATATAAACATGAGATATGAAATTTGATCATGTCTATTATTTTAAAAATGGAATTTGATCATGTGTATTATTCTAAATATTCTTAGTAGTAGCCATAAATTAAAGATTAAGATTCATTTTAAAATAGTTATGCTATTTTTGTTTTTTTTCATAAAATTAATTAATTAAAGGATAAATATCATATGAACATGAGTTATGAAATTTTGGGCGCACCACATATTACTAGTGACGTGTGTTATGGAATTTTGGTCACCCCACATATTACATGTATCTTTCATTTATTTTTTAATATTTCGTTTATTTTAATAGAAAATAAGAATTTAAATAAATATTTTTTTAAATTTATTTTTTGATAATGATATTGATTATTAAGACTAATATGGCCTATTGGATTTTAAGAAAGTAAGAGATTAGTTGAGATTCTTTAATATTTTATTTCTATGATTAAAAAACAAGTGAGAGAAGTGTTTTTACATCACCATAGTTTTGTTGACTTAACAAGTCAAGAATGTGAGTAAGAGTGCATTTCATCTTCAACCATCTTATTATCCCAAAGGTGACAAACTCTTTCTTCCCAAGGTGTTTTGGCAATTGACCACCTAGGAGTTTGACTTTGGAACTCATGAGAATTAGTTCCTATTTTGGCAATGTTCATTTTTTTCCTATTACTAGACAAGACATAAAGATAATTCTTGTTATCAAGATTTGGATTGATCACCTCCTTATAGTACTATAGCTTATTTTGTCCTCTAACTCTTTATCATCCGACAACTCATTCTTAAATTTGGAAGTAAAAATATTTTTAATATTAGCTTTATTCTCCAAAATGATCTCTTCCTTTATCCTCAATGATCTAGCTAAGATTGGACATCTTTATGACAACCTCGCTTGAACTAGAAGTGAAAATTTTAGCTAGAATTAAAAACAATTTGGAAAATCTCTTGGATTCCATGTTGTATAACTTCTTTCTATATATAAAATATCTAATCATAATTATACTTTCAACAAAAAATAAATAAAAAATTTTAAAATTCCAATAAAAAAATAACTTCAATAAAAATGATTATAATTAATTTGATTTTAATTTTGAAATTAATTAGTTTGATTTTAATTTTTAATAATTTCAATAAAATTAAGTAGAACATTATAACCGAGAGTTTCAACCATCCAAATCACTCTAATCACCCAAATTAACTTCCGTAAACTTTAATTTATATTACATTAAAAACATATATATTTTAATCTATATTATATTAAAAATATATATATTAATAATAATTTGTTTGTTAATATTTAATAACAACATTTGTAATTTTTTTGAATGGAAAATATGGCGGTGGATTGTTATAATTATTTTTTCACATTGAATTTGAGAGATTAAAAGTTTATTTTCTTTAGATGTGAGAAATATGGTAATGCTTCTCTAGGGAGTTTATGAGAAAATTTTATTAATAGAAAATTTATATATTAAAAAATAAATTATTAATAATTTATTAAAAAATAATTTTGTTTTATAATAAAATTTATAATATGAATATACAAAAATTATATAAATATTTATTTATATTATAGAAAAATGTCAGTATATAGTTTTTTGATATATTATTTTTAAATAATTGAGATTATTAAAATGAGGAGTATAGTTTTGATATATTATTTTAAATGATTAAGACAAAGAATAATGTAAATTGATAAATAAATAAAATAATAGATATATGTCTCTAAGTCTATATTAACAATATTTATAAATGTAGTTGTTTGCGTAAATTTAAATAAAAAGAGATATGAATATTTAGAATATGAATTTATCTTGGAACATGAAACCAAAAGTTACTTTTGTATGTTATGTAAGTCTATTCTCATCAATGCAACATATTTGGAGGTTAGTGTTCTCTTTCACATTTTGTAAGTCTATTCTCATCAATGCAATAATAACACATTTGGAGGTTAACATTTCTTTTCACATTTTGTCTCTCTTTGTAGAATCTTCCACATTTTGCTAGTCATTTTTAATTTCAAAATTTTGAAATATTTCTCTATACAAATTAACAACATCTTGTCATATAATTATAATAAAAGATAATTGTATATCTGAAATCATCCCTTATTAAAATGACCCTATTCGAAAATCAAATTTGAACGCTATATCTAAATATTGCATTGATGCATCTCCATAATAAACAATTTGAAACTCATTTCAAGACAACACCCAATATTGTATTAAACCATTTCTATAATGGACAATTTAACAATAAAATTTTCAACCATGTATCCAAATATTACATTCCATTTTAAGAATTTATCATTTTGCTTTACTCCAAACTAGCTAATAACATTTTTACAAATAATTTCACAAACATTTTGTGAAACCAAAAATCAATTTCATATATAAAATCATTTTGCATTCAAATTTCAACCCTTTACGTAAATTGCATTGATGAATATCCATTATAAACAATTTAACATTCATTTCAAAATTGTAGCCCAAATTGTAGTGATCCATTTCCATGTTGAATAGCTTGATAGTAAATTTTTCAATCATGTAACCAAATATTGCATTGCATGGTACAAAAATTCATGGGAGGTGCTCAATAGTTGTTCTAGCCTTCACTAAAGATACACGTGAAAACCATATGTAAATGAACAGTCAAAGATTCATTGGGTTATCCAAGTGAAGACAACATTCATTACATGTAACCAGATAATGATGTAAAATAGTATTGTTGCCCTGTAAACATTTCCTTTGGTTGAATCACTTTCATGAAATTCTAATTTGTATATTACAAAGACTCTTTTGGAAATTTTGAAGGCAGATAGGGCCTCTTAGATATTCATATATATGTATATAAGAACATAAGATATGTATTTTTCTTGTTTAGTGGCTTTAGAGATAATAACAAAATTATCCAAAACATTTTTTTTTTATGTTTGTTAATTTTTCATTTTAGAATTTTTTTGAAAAGGAGTACATGTGGATCCAAATTGGGTTGTTATAAAATCTTTTTTGTTCAAAAAAATATCTCAGCACAAAATCTAAGATATAATTCTACAAAGTTGAAGAAGTATGGGCCATTTTGGAAAAATATCATGTGATCTTCCACATTGGAGAATGATCTTTTAGTGTTTAAATCTTGCGCCCTTAGAAACATTGCAGACAGATAGGGGCTATGAGATATTCATATATATGCATATGCGAACATAAGATATGTATCTTTATTTTTTAGTGGCTTTTGAGACACTAACAAAATGATCCAAAGCATTTGTTATGGTTGCTTATATTTCTTCATCCTAGAATTCTCTTGGAAAGGAGTACATGTGGATCCAAACTGGGGCTTTCATAAAATCCTCTTTGTCCATAAATAATATTTTAGTCCAAAACCTAAGATATAATCCTAGAGAGTTGAAGAAGTATGGGCCATTTTTTAAAACCCTCATGTGATCTTCCATATTGGAGAATATAGTAGTGAAAAATCCTTTTGCCCCAAGCCCCATCCCTTTGGTTTCCACTTGTGTTCAATCTAATAGGCTACAATTTTTTTCCTGAGTGCCAAATGCCTAGAAATTTGTTGATTAAAGCATGATATCTCATGCATTTAATGTTCTCCCCAATTAGATTGGAATGCACCTCAAACTTTGGATTTGTTACTCTTTTGTAAGGCTACTTCCTTGAGCTCTTTAACTGTTTAAATCTTGCCTTGAAAATAATTATGGTTGATATGAGCCTTGCATTTTTACAACCTCATTGAGGCAAGGATTAGCTGATTCAACATGGCAATGATACCCTATAGTAACTTTGATATAAGAGGAAGCCGCAAAAATTGCAAAGACAACATGAATAAAAAGAAAATCTATAACAAAATAAATAAAGTTTTTTCCAAAAACCCAAAGCTAGAATCCTTCCATCCTAACACTACACCTTACGACTAAAAATAATTATTATTGATTATTATTTATAAATATTATTATTCCATTATAAATTATTTATAAATAATATATCATAAAACAAAAGAAAATAAAATAAATAATTTATTGATACTATATAAAAATATAACCTTCCACTTTTATAACCTACCTTTTTATTAATGGTATATTAAAATATAGTTAAATATCATTCATATTCTTTTACATTTACAAAGATCTAACTTAAAAGCAATTTTTTAAAAATATTCGTTTTACTAAAAAAGCATTACATGAATAAGATTACATGCCTGCCGAGTGCCGAGGTAGGTATATTGCGATCGGTATGCCACTGACTACATATTAATTGGGTTGACTTTATTTTTAAGCTATTTATTTAACTAAAGTTTTTGTGTGACTAATCCTTGCATAGAGGAATGGAAAAGTTTAACCAAAGTTTTTTTTTGTTGTTTGATTGGATAAGCAAATGAATGTCTTATTGCGGGTTTGCTTTAAGTTTCTGTAACCGATGTATTAACTCTACAACATTATCTTAAGTTTCTCTGTGTTAATCTATCATCATTGAGGGGTGTATTTATTAACTCTAAAACATTATCCTAAGTTTATCTACGTTAAGCTATCATCATTGAGGGGTGTATTAAATTTACAACATTATCCTAAGTTCGAAATATCAATTTCTAATTTGTATTTGAGTTCAGATTGTAATTTTATTTAAGGCCAAATTGTAATTTTATTTGAAGTTGGCTTGAGGATGTCGTGTAACTCGTTGTTTGTTATGAAACCAGCTCAAGAAAAGATAGAAAAGAAAGATCAACGCCTTAGAATTCAGCCTCTTCGAGGGGGCAACCTCCTTTACATTACATAAATGAACAATTCTTGGATGATACAAATGAAAAGACCTCCTTTCTATATATAGGAGTCTAAGGGGTTATAACATAATCAGAGCCGACATAACAATAATAATGTAAGAGCACAATAATAACAATAGTGGGCTTCTATGGGGCACAATAGTAACAATATGGGCACTACATGGGTACATCAATATAATAAGTGGGTTATACTAATAAAAATAAGGGGTTACACTAGTAGTATAGGGGCCTAACATGCCCCTCTCCTTCAAAAAGCGTTGTCCTCAACGCTTGAATAGTTCTTGATGCTTTTGTATAAAATTCTTGTCCTCCCATGTGGAATATTCAGCGGGTAAGTTCTTCCACTTGATGAGATACTTTGAAATTGATCGATTTCGTAGCTGTCGGGTTCTTGTTTCTGTGACTGCTCCAGGTTCCAATATGATTTTTCCTTCCTCTTCAATTTCTGGCAATATTGCTTGAATTGGGATCTTTTGCAACTTTTGAATAAGTGGCCCTACTTCTTCGTCCTTCTTCCATTCATCCCTTGCTTCGTTTATCCAATCTGGTTGGATAATATAAATAGCACAAAACAATGCTTCCACATCCTCATCCTTGAAGAGTCTTCCCATTCGGTAAGGTCGCCATTTTTTAAGTGCATGTAGTATTTCAAACATTTCCTTCTCATAAATAGCTTGCTTGAGATGTAGCAGTAAAAATACCCAATCACCTACATCAAAACATTTTTCACTACGATGTTGATCTACCTGTTGTTTCGTTTGATTTTGCACCGAAGTGGCGTTATCCTTTAAAAGTTGGAGAACTTGTTGTTGATGCTCGATGTGATATTGATCTGCTTGAACCTTTTTCTTCTTGATATGTCCTTCTATCTTTTGAGGAGTGGTAATTTCTTCCAGTCCTTTACAAGATATGGTCGGATTCATTTCTTCTTTCTCTGTGGTGGTGTCCTGGCGTATATCCTCTTCTTTTGATGTTTCTTGATCCTTTTCTTCCTCCTCTTCATATTCTATGTAAAATAATTTCTTCTCAGCACACCTATGACCTTTAGTGCATTTGCTATCACAATTGTAACAAAGCCCTTTTTCTCTTTTTTCTTCCAATTGTTGTGGTGTAACCCTTGTAGGTTGTGGAAGGCTGGGAGAAACAACACTTCCATCTTTATAGTTGTGAGGGGTATGCTTCCTAGTTTCCATAATTTTGCTTTCCATTATGTCACAAAGCCATTTTACTCTTTCCAATTGTTGTGGTGTTGCTCTAAAGAAGGTGTTGCTCTTTGTATCCTCATAATGTGCTATCATTTCCTCCGTGAAAATTGACCACGTAACAAGTTTTTTACGAGAACAAAGCCCTTCATACCATAAAAATTGATCTGGTTCTAAATATGAAGATGCAATACATACCTTTTGTAATAGTTGTACACCATGTAGATCAAAATATTGCTCCATCTGAAGTATCCAATTTACCGGATCCTTGCCATCAAACTTCCTCATCTTGCTTTTTCTTGATTTTAGGAGCTTGACCTTGAAACAACTGTAACTCTGTACTTTCAGATCTTTAAGTTCTAAAATTGTGAACTATAGTAGCCCTCTGTGTCCTCTTTCCAATGCCACTAGTCTGATCCAAATTGGATTCTCTAAGAAAGAGTTATGCACAATCTCCCAAGATGACCTGATTATAGACCTTTCCAGAAGAGCGAAATTGTATGAAGTGCCACGTGTCACTGTTTCAACCTTTGGATCTGAAAAACACATACAAGAAACTAAAGTCCGTCCTATTTCTGTACCTTCTTATGAAATTTCAATCCGATCCCCAGAGAGAAAGTTATGACGATTTTCCCCAGGTCACCTGTTTTGAATGTAATTCAGGAGTCTGCAAAAAGACCAACTTCCTCAGATCATATCTCCACAAATATCGCGTGAAAAGCTCTAAAATTTGGACCCAAGGTTCGGCGCGATTTCTTCTCAAATGGGTTTTTTTTGTGACTTCTGAAACGTCACAGAAAAAAAGTTATAGCGAAAATTCCACGATGACCTGTTTGGAGCAGCGAAACCCTAGAATCCAAAGCTCTGATACCAAATGTTATGAAACCAACTCAAGAAAAGATAGAAAAGAAAGATCAACGCCTTAGAATTCAGCCTCTTCGAGGGGGCAACCTCCTTTACATTACATAAATGAACAATTCTTGGATGATACAAATGAAAAGACCTCCTTCCTATATATAGGAGTCTAAGGGGTTATAACATAATCAGAGCCGACATAACAATAATAATGTAAGAGCACAATAATAACAATAGTGGGCTTCTATGGGGCACAATAGTAACAATATGGGCACTACATGGGTACATCAATATAATAAGTGGGTTATACTAATAAAAATAAGGGGTTACACTAGTAGTATAGGGGCCTAACATTGTTTGGCATGTTAGCCATCTGTTCAGCTCCCTGATGTACTTAAACAACACAAATTCCAATTCCCACAAGCCCCATCTATTTGCCTACCTTCTCTTTCCCACGGGATCCTATATTGTTTTCCAATCTTCACTTTCTCCAATTATTTGTTTGTCTTCACTTTCGCTTCCGGTTTGGGATCAACGGACTCTAGTACTTAATTTTCAAGTGCACCCCCTTTCTTTGTTCTTTTTTCATGACAGTCGTAAAGGCTTCTTCCACAACAACATCCCATCACCATTTTTTTGTTTGTCACAAAGGTAAAGGGATCTTCTGCAACAACATTTCTAGGTTCATAACCCATCGCCCTATACAATGTAGGTACCATATCCCATGGCCCTTTCTTTGTTCATGACAGGGGTAAAGGCTTCTTCCACAACAACATTTCGAGGTACCTATCCCATCACCCCATACAATATATAGTGAAGCACCATTGCCAAGATTTCCACTGAAGTAGCATATCCCCATCGCCTGATACAATGAAGCATCCCTTCCACCCTTTTACCCTGTACATTGAAGTTTCTTTCATGTAATTCATTTACATTGAAGCATAATAAATGCACCTTATTCAAGAAACAACAGCTTCTTCGAGTACCGAACATAAAAAAAACCCAGATTTTACACAATCCTAGTATGTACATAGCATTTTCCATCTGTATTTTTTGCTCTTTCTGGTTTTCAGGAATACTAAAAGAATACTGAAACATTACAAATTTTGTGAGTTCGGTCTAAAATTTACTCATTTTTAGCCTCTAATTTTTTTTTCCTTAATTCTTATGAATCTTTGGTTAGGCTAAAACAACTTAAATTTCAAATTAACAACATTAGAGCCAGAAAACTTTAAAAAATTCTAGGTTTTTTTCCTTTACTAGATTTGATTGTTAGTTGTTGGTTCTCTACTATTCTCCTCCACAAAAAGTACATGCAAGAAGGGATGAGTATGTTTTTCTTGCTTTAGACTGAGAAAGAGTTTCCTTTGGACACAGAAAAATAATAAGATAATAGTATGCCTCATTAGATCATTGTACTCATCGTAGCTATCTCGACTCTAACATAAAAGCAAAAAATATGTACCTGTAATTTGACTTTTGGGCTAGATTCTTTTGGGCTCAGCTTAAACTAGAAGCTTCAAGCATATGTCTCTTCATTTCCATCCTCTTGCTGAAGGATGATTCTTTCCTGTGCCATTGAAAGATATGGCATAACCTTTCTACCTCTTTCTCGACTACATATCATTCTCTCAGAACCCTTCACAGCCCTTTCTCAGGTTGAGTAGGCTTTAGAAGCTTGTCCTTTTTGCAGAGGATCTTTAGTGATGGCAACCTCTGCCACATTTCATTTTCTTTTGTGATCATATCTCTTGCTGCCTTTTCCTGTAACTTCCTCCTCCACATTTAGCTTCTTGTTTACCACCTTCGCTCCTTCTTGTAAGACCGTTGTCTTACCTAGCATCTCCCCAAGCCATGGAGCATAGAGCGTATCTATCAGTGATCTTATGCAAATCCTTGAATCTTATGCCTTTGTACCTCACCTTATGTTCTAAGGCCCATAGGTACAACAACCAAAGGAAGTTGTTTTTGCTACACAAAATCTTCTGGCTTAGTCTACTCAAGAGTAGTAATAGAGGTGCAAAGCTAGAAATGTTAATTCCCTTCAATGAAAATTGCATCTATGTCAATTTTATGAAACAAGGATTGCAGCTCAAAAATCAATAGCATGGAATACCTTCTTGGTTGATATGAAATAACAATTCTAGATCAAAAATTGATGGCAGGGAGTACCTTCTTTGTTGATGGAATTTAAAATGCAGTAGTTTGAAATTCATCCTGGCAAACCAACCAGAAGTGGCTTTTCTTGCTCAAATTTTCCTAGCTTTCCATAAGAAAACAGGTGTTAAATATGCAGGTGCCTAGAATGCATGAAAACATTTCTTCAAGATCCTATTTCAGTTTATGCATCAGCTTCTCCTTCAAGAGCCTATTTCAGTTTATGTGTTAGCCTCTCCTTCGAGTCTAAAGTCTAAAGCTTCTTTTTTCTGCCAGAGCCTATTTCATTCTATGCCTCAGCCTCTCCCAAAGCCTATTTCAATTTATGCCTCAGCATCTCCTTCTTCTATTATAGGGGCACCACACTGCTCTGCACAATGGTAAACTCAGTATCCTCACCCAAAGCATTAGAATACCAGGTTACTAATGAGCTTTTCAAATGCGGAGATACGGCACAGAGACCTGAACAACTTCAGTTTTCTTTACTGCAAGTTCTTTATCAATAGGGGTTGATCACATGTGGAGATACAACCTACCTTGCACTACATATTAATAGCAGAATGTGTGTACTCCCCTATTGGGAATGAATGATGAACATTTTTGAACTTGTTGATCAGAGCGGGGTGGATAACAGGAAATCAAGGAGGAATTATATAGCTCTTCATAGCCTGGTACCATTCCCTATACCTTACTCAGGTAAAAGAAATGACTGCGTTAGGAGGGTGATGTTATGAATGAATGCAGAAAAACATCTCTCATTTAGCCACATCTTGCGCTGGAAAATGTATCTAATAGTAGATCAACCGACCCCCAAATGACCAGAGTGAACCCCTACTCTACCTTCCCCACGGCTAGGTGCCTTTGTGCTATATTGATAGGGAGGGATGTGTTGGGATGGGGGAATATACCCCCTTTGGCGACGCCCTCGTAAGTCTAAGTCAAGTAGCAGGGTATTGCTTGTTCATAGTGTGACTGGTAGGTACTTAACACATCAGTTTGTGCCTCAGTCTCTACCAAAGCCTATTTCATTTTATGCCTCAGCCTCTCCTTAGAGTCTAAGTCTAAAGTTTCCTTTATCTGCCCAGTGATTCCTATGCCTCATGCCCATTTGCTTCTACCTTTTCGTCCATTTCCTTTTTTCCAACCTATTCCAACTTTTGTTTATACATGTCTGATTATTATATCTAAAGGGGGCATGAAGAACCAGAACAATTGGTTGTTGACACAATGACTATGACTAATGCTACAGTGGCTAAGGCACAAAAAAAAATTGACCCCTTACGTTTCTCCTTCATAATCTTTCAACCAGCAGTGTTATGCATAGATGTCCACCTGTCTCATTAATGATTTGCATGGATGCCCGATCAATGGTGCTCTACCTGGATGCCCATGTGTCAATCCTTGAATACAGTGGATGTGGTTATAATGTCAATCTTTCATAAGGATTCGTTAAGTGACAAGGTAGTGTGATAAGCTACAATTCACCCTCAATAATCGCTCCATCACCCTCAAAACACAAGCATAAAAATGGTTCACATGGTTGCCAGAGCATTCAATACTGTGGGTATGGAAACTACAACCATATAAAGGTTATTTCCTAATTTCCATCCAAAACGCAGTTGAAATAAAATAGTTCAAGGCTGCCAGCAATCTCAAGGTCATGGATATGTGCATGGGAATGGTAAGTGGAATGAGGGTTTCCCAAGTCAAAACAAAGGCTAATAGAAAAGGCTATCGAACAATCAATTTCCAAATTTAATGCAAGAAAACGAACACTATACCCATCATATAATTCCCATGCAAGATGTCTAGGTGCAGGCATTTGCATGGCTTGTCTCATGGGTTTGCAAATAGACTTTAATAAAATGATAAGAGGTCAAATTTGTGGAAAAAGAGTTGAAAATAAACAAGCTAACTGAGGGAAACAAGGCACCCAACAAACACTTCAAACTCATGCAACAAAACATTCAAAATGCAAGAGATAAAGGGTATTTTAAGAGCCACAGAGCCTACCTTCTTTTCTTCTAGAGGTGGTTGGACTACTTTCCCCTTCTTTGATGAGCTTTCCATGGTGTTCGCTGCCTTCAACAACGAAATTGATACCCCAAGGGGCTGCATTTATGTGTGTGAAATCGGCCCTCAACTAACTTTTGGTTTTGGGATAAAACAAGAGAGGGCCAAGCTAAACAAAGAAAATATGGCCTCTTCTCTTCACAGCTGAGACCTTCCAACAAATGCGCCTATTCCTAAAGCAACCACCACAAAAATTGGTATCCAATGGTGTGAGCAGAGGTGTGGTATGGGCATTACAAAGGTAAGGATGATGGCCAAGTGCGGGCCGCTCCTCCACAAAGAAATAATGATACATTCTTATTCACAATCTTTCCAAATATAAGTGTTTGATGATCTTATAATAATATGAGACATCTTGTCTTAATAGATGTATGTGTTTTCTATAGACATCATAACAATAAGTTATAAGAATTCAAGATTAGACATAGCATGTAATGCAGTAACTATTCAGTACTGACAACATGGGAAGATCAACAATTCTATAGGATTAGACATATATTATGATGTAGTAGCTATTAAATAATAACAACAATCACTGGAAATATCAACGATTATCTGGCATTGATTGGGAAAAGATGAAATCATGATCAATTTGGCATCTCCCACCAGCTATAAAAAGTTAAGCAAAGGAAGCTACTTTATTGACTCTTGCATAGCTAAGTCATTAAAGTGGATGGAGTAAGCACATTGAGACTTGAAGTAGTCTTAGCTTAGAAGTTAGACTTGTAGCAAGGAAAGTCTTTGAACCAATGTAACAGGTTCCTATGAGAAGAAACAAACTTCCAAGTCTGACTCTGCTCTGTGAGGAAACAGAGTTGAGACTAACTCGGTCCCAAGTCATTTTTGCAGGTATGACATGGACTCACAAGTCACATACAAGTTAAATTCAGTTAGCAAACATGACTCACAAGTCCCACAGCTCATGCTCAGCTATCTGTCAAAGACTGAAAAACAAATTTGAAAGAGACAGAATATTTGTGGTGGGGGCTTCGGGGTGGTGACAGAGATGCAAAGTGAACATAAAAACACACATTATCTTCAGCAACAACATGCATTATAATGTGCCCTGGTTAATAAATTGCAATCAGGAAATGTGATCGATGAGAAATTGGGTGGTAGAAAAGTACCCAAAAGAACACAACCATAGATGCTTTTTAACAATGCACCAAAAACAAGCTTTCATATATTTAAAGACTCATGAGGTTCAAAGGACACTGCAGACCAAAAAATCAAGGATCACAAAATATATGAACACAATGCATCTAACAGTCAACACCATGATGGGGAAATAAAAGATTGTTATCGATGAAAGAGACACATAAAAATGAAGCAAGGCACACAAGATCAAAATATAACAATGTTAATATTGAAATATATGAGGTAGATTTCCAGATTAATAATCTCTCTAAACTTGCATGATTGATGAGTGCAGAAGCACAGGTACAGGAAAATCTTGACTAATACGAGAATATCTAGTCTGCATGTTTACCTCTCTCCAACAAAAACAAACCAACATGTAAAGTATGCAAGTTTATGACTCATATATAAGATATAAGTGAATCTACATAGCATACCTCCAATCTTGGCCTCTTGATTTTAGAGGTTTTCATAGACTCCATTTCTGGAGACTCTAGATTATTATGTTGTTGGAGACTATTGATCACACTTCCACCTGAAGATGCACTGCTTAGGGGCATCGAACTCATACTGTGTCTCATTCTCTTTGTCGTAGCACTACCATCCTATGACATTAGATTTCTTGCTTGCAAATGAAATTTTGTCTAGTAACCAAATCCTCTCCGACAACAACTCTGGAACCATTACCTGGTGCAGAACCTGCCATCCTATCTATCAAGCTTACCACTGAACCTATTTCATTCACAACAACCCTCAAGTCCTTTAGGGAGATTGAGTTGATCTGTAAATTTCAGGGAAAAGAAAAACATCAAACAACATTCCATGATAGATACATCTCAACATGAACTCAACAATTAAGTTAACCAACAATTCTCATGATCTTCAAACTGGTATTACAATTGTTTATGGTGTCTAAGGGAAACCTCAAATAGAAGTGTTCCAACTTCCAAGCATGACAGAATAATGTAGTCCTATTTTTAGTTCATCTATTTCCTTACGCTACTTAGCCTCAAGGAAAGTGATGTTGGAAACCTGGTAGTCAGTTAAACATATTAAAGTAATCAAAAGCATAGCATGATTCTCAGAATAGTCAACTTCACATACTGAAATTCTTCAAATCCAGTAAAATAATAAGGGAGACTGACACTTCATCTATCAATTTTGTTGGTGACCAGGAGCTGTTGAAGTCTCTAATATTTATATTGCTTGAATCCCAATTCAAGTTATTACTGCAATGACATATCCTTATGAAGGGGGTTTCTCCCGCATGGGTACTTTCTTCCTTGAAACCAAATCCACCAACACATAAACTGGAAGGTAACGAACTAAAAAGTAGACAACCAATACTCTAAACAGAACAGGATATATTTGGAGGGATTTTCAACCAGGATTATTGTTACAATACAGACTCCTAATACCATTCCTTGATCACTATTTTCTAGGGTGCATGTACACAGTGCAATCACCTGCAACTCATCCTCAAGTATATAACAAAGAACTAGTCTAATGGACTCCACGATATATTTTCAAAAGAAAACAATAGTAATAATCAGTCCTGGGACTGATAAATAAAATGGTCAAATCTCCTTAAGGTTTTCTAACAAGCTCCTAGGTTTTATGCTATTACTATATAAACTAATTAATTTTAACTGCTAATGTGACCATTTGAATGTATCACCCAATAGCCCCAACAATAGCATGTTACATCTAGTTTATTGTTCCCTTATGTTACTAGAGCATTTTTACACTGTTTTCAATATAATTTGCTTCCATTGAATAATAATTGCCATTGTGGGACAATAATGCATTATAAATTGATAAAGGATACTGCTGCCCCCTAGACATAACCGTGGGATTGTCATTACAGCATCTAGGAGAAACCACGATGAATTACTATAATAGAAATGTTGATTAAAAGTCTCAGCATGGAATTTATAATATCGGCTGGGTGTCTATTACACCAGCAATGAAACCCAAGGAGAATTCCAAGTTTTGATATATTAAAATTTAAAAAGGCATGATGCTTGTTTTGTTTTAAAAAAAAAGGATGTAAAAACAAAATATACCAAAATGTCAAGGAAAATTGAAACATATCCATGGAGCCTAAAAATTGCATAGGTTAGGTAGCTTGCACTATTAATGTGGCAACAACAAGTAACAATAAATAGACCTTTTATGATCAATTTCTAAAATAATGTGGAAAAAGAAAATAACTATCCTTCCAGATATAATCTGAGAAAATGAGTTGACACCTGCATACCACTTTTACCAAGCGCTCCAATGGGGGTTCTGTTGTGCTTGACTTGCCTCCCACCAGGAATCCAGATGAAACAGTTTGGTGTCCATCTTGGTTGATTGTATTCTGAGTTGGGCTAGGAGAAAAATTAGCTAATAGTGGTGAAGTAGAAATTCCAGGTGTACCAATAGCTAGAGATTGATCATGATTTAGTCTAGGAGCTGTCTGTTGAAATCCCTGAGCACTTCCAACATTTGAAATTGAAAAAATGACAGAAGACTACTTCTTAGTGTCTTCTATGTGAGGCGGTGGAGCTAGGAGAGCAGAGGGTGAAGGTGTTGTAAATGGTGAGGTTGTAGGTTACATGGGAGTTTCTTTAGGAACTTGAAGTGAATATGCTACTAAACTTTGTTGATCTACCTGTGGGGAGGATTGCTGAGATACTTGTGGAGAAGAAGCCTGGAGAAGTTGAGGTGAAGAAACAGAAAGTGTTGACCCTGTCTTAAGTTGTTGTTACTGATATACTAAACATTGATTTACTATATGATGTTTTTTTATAAATGTTTGTTTAATAATAGACTATTTTGTCATTGATTCATTACTCAACTCATTAATTTGTTGAAGTTTCAACACTTTTTGTGCCTGAAGATGTGCTTGCAACAGATCAAATTGTTGCAGATTTTTCTATTGGAACTGCTGCAACCGTTGTTGTTGAAGCTGTTGTTGCTGCTGTTTGAGATGTTGTTGTTGATGTTGAAAATGTTGTTGCTGATGTATCTTAAGTTTTTTTTCTTGTGCTTGCATCATTTATTGTTGCTTTAGAGCCTGGTGGTGATGTTGTTGCAGATCATTTATATTATTTTGTTATCGAGCATTGATGTCATTCCACTGTAAGGAGCTAATATTATTCTACTGAAGAGGAGAATTATCATGCCTTAATATCTTGTTTGGGTAACTCATCGAATCATCAGCCATAACATTCAACTCTCTATATATGTGCTGAAAAGAAAATTTTAAAAATGAACTTTTCACTTGTTTGACTCTTTCCATGATCAGGAGAAGAATTTAGATTTCGGGTTTAATTTTTCCATTTTCCCAATCCATGATGAGCTTAGAATCCCCCAGGACCTGAAATCCAAGAAATTAAATTCTTAGTAGTGAGAAAGCAAACAATTCAGCCATATTACTTGTCCCCCAGCCCCTTCCCCCTGTTAACGGGAAGAGTGTCTACTCAGAACGACCCTATCCCACTAAGGTGTGACAGTGACCTTAGAAACAAACAGAGAAAACTACTTTCGTATTCTTCTTTATGAACTATAAACGAAGAGGAATAGGATGAACCAACCTGTGTCTTGCGCTAGTCCTTTGATCCAATCTCTCTCCTCTTTGACAGCTTCCAGCTACCTGCTCCCTTACTTGCCCAGCTTCACCGAGTTCCTGTAAGATCACAGAAGAAGAAAACTACACAAAGACATGGATTTATATTCATAAATAGCTTAGGATCAAATTTAAGCTAAACACACAAATGTAACAAACATCAATGATACACAAGCATGTAGGAGAAACTCAAATAGTTTTATTGATATAACAAGAAGATCCAGGAGGAGTTACAACCAATGATTCCTGATCCAGCATCAACCTCCCAGCATAGAATCCCCTCTTCACCTCCAACAAAGCATAAATCACCCAATACTTTGATATCTATCTCAAAACCAACAGCAATTCTCTACAATGTACAAAATTCCAGCCTCTGGATCTCTGGGATGAGGGATCCATATATAGATGTATGCAAAGAGGATGAGTCAGCTTATGATTTGACTAGTGGCTTCTCTCTGTCAGTTCTTGTTTCCACTTGGAGACTGAGAGCCTCTTACTCATCTTTGGTCGAACTCAGTGAGGCAAGTGTCATTGGGGAAGATTCTGGAAGCTTCCATTGTCTATCCACCTCGTGGAATGACACTGCCATTTGTCATTTCCCACTCAACGCACCCTGGTAGTGCATTTAGGTGCGTTGCAACACACCTAGCTAGTGTACTTGGGTGCTATGCAATGCAGCTAGCTAGTGGAGCAGCTGAAATGATCCTGATTTGACTGATTCTGAGCAGTTTCTGGTGGAGAACTTCTGGGAGAAGCTGTAATTTGTTGACCTTGTTCCTTTAGGAGTTAGAACAACACTTTTAGGGACTTAGGATCCCTTGGTTTATGGACATTTCATGCTTAGAGCTGTAAGGCACAAAAATGTCTATAACAGTTGCCCCCTAAAGTATGAGGCCGTTTATCGGGTGAAATGATTTATTAGGAGGATCCGAAGTTCTTTCAATGCTGGGAGGAGACCTGTAATAAGATACAATACAATACATTATCTTCATACTGTTTTCATGATCTAGCTGAGGCGGGCATTCCCATGCTCAGCTTTATAAATTCATTTTCATGTACATAGGACAGACAATCGTCTGATGGTAGACTGATGATTCTGATAGAGTCATCATCCTTTTGGTAGAATGATTATCTGTGCTGCAATGCTATACATTTCAATGTCTTTATTTTCCTGAATATATATCGCAGCCCGGATGGATGAAACTAGATCCGAGGTCTTCAATCTCGTCCGATCTTCACTCAAAGTACAAGTCGATCCATGTGAGAAATGTTTTGAAGTCGAACATGGAAAGACATCGCTTGATTACCAGTCAATGATGTAAACTGTTAACAAGCGCGAGAGGAATCACCGATAATGATAATGACCCTCAAGGTACTGCAGTACAATTCACGTTGTGTGAATAAAGGACTTGGCGTCGAACACCATGCAAAATCTTTCGGTCGAAGGTCATTGATGTATACCTGTCGCCGGAAGTGAGAAACTTGCCATTGAGGCATGCAAGCTTCAAAGTACTGAATGGGGTGTTCCTAGATCAACTTCTTGGATAATGAGCTGATGTCGACAAGAAGCGATCCGTCAAAGGAGGGCCTTAATGAATCCCACATCAATGACACGGAACGGAGAAAATGATTTTGATGGAGGTGAAAACGATTTGATGATATATGGTCCAGGATGGCGGTCATGAAGGAATGGAGTATAATGTATGGTAGTGGATGGGACACAGGTGACTTCTCTGGATGACTTCTCTTGAACATGTCGGCGACACTTATGTGATGGATTGGTAGCATTTACCCCAAATGTGGATGGTATGGCGTGACCATGGTGATGTGATCGGTGAATGAAACAACCCAACCCGACTCAGGCACGGAGTGGAAGTGTCATGTTCAAGAGAGACTTGCTACCAATAAAGATTCTTTGAGTTTTCTTCCCAATTTTTCCCCAGTCATTGCTGACCAGTACCTCTTTATTTTTGTCAAGCTTGAGGAGGATAACATATGCTTGTTCTATAATTTGCCCTTCGGGCAAACCCATCGCTATGTTTTAACGAGCCTAGCGATAGTGAAACTTGTTCTCGCCTAAAGACAAGTTTGTCGCTATTAATCTTTTTAACGGGTCTAACGACAAAGATAACTCGGTCCTTTTCATTTTTAGAGAGTCTGAAAAGTTACGTAAAGGTAACTCCGAAATTCCTTTTTCGTCATCTAATCCCTTAAGTCCGAAAAAGTATAAAACAATACAGAAGGGATGAATTTTCGATAGTTTTAACGAGCCGAACAAAACAAGCGCTCGATCTTTTTGTGCAATAATCCCTCAGGTCCAAAAAGATTAAAATCTAGAGGAGGGATAGCACTTCCAGTCGCTTTAACGAGCTGGAAGGCCAAAACTCGGCAATCTTTTCATATTTTACGAGTCAGTTGAAAAGAGCTTAAAGAAGACTCGTCTTTTGAGGAACGAGTGATAAAATGGGTAGCAGCTGATTCCAGGTAAGGTTTGGAATTTTCCAATCACGACAGTGTCACAAGGATGGCTAGTGAAATCACTCTTCGCAGCTGTTCCTCAAAATGGGTAAACAATCAAATGGAGGTGAATGATCAGCCAATGGAAAAGTGGAGGTGACGGTGCAAACACGACCAAGGCTTTAATGGCTAAAATGCTACATTCACGGTGGTTATTTACCGGGGAATAGTTCATTTTTTAACGAGCTTAAACGCGGGTGGAAACATTTGCTCGGTCCGGGTTTATTTTTTAACGAGTTTGAACCTCACGGTAAACACTGCTCGATTAGATCAGTCATATGATAAGAATGTCTCATATAAAAACGACAACTTTTCGAGTGTTGCCCCACATCCTTTCTTTATGCAAGTTAGGAAACGACTAATCCAAAAAACAGATAAATAATCGCTCTTTGCTTGCACTCCAAAAGGTTTGCATGCCCCCAGGTATAAAACAGAGTTTCAAGGTTACCTCTACTTCTTTCCGCTAAAACATTTGTTTTACCGAGAGAGGCCTACCTCTTACAGGTTACCCAAAGATTGTTCTATTTACGGCGTAAACAAAACACTTCTTCGGCGATGTTTCTCGAAATAAACAAAGGTGAGTGACGATGCCCGCCAACTCACATAACTTTGACAAGAGAATCTTATTCCAGAATAACCCCTCTTCCAATCACGGATGGGGTACAGACTAGTCATATTCTCTCGCGGAAACCTACCCTATACCCGAAGTTTCCTTGCCGAAGCAGACCAGGATGCATGCCCCCTGGGTTTCAGTCATATCCCTCCAAATTACTCGCGCTCATCGGGAGGACGGACTGGAGATTGAGACATTTCTTGTGTGAAAAGACCATTTAGGGACGGTATATGACTATTTGCTATGCGTGATCCAGGAAATGAAAGTTGGTCCACGAGCTTGACCACTCTTCCTTCGTGCGGAAAACACATTACTCTAAAGAGTGAGGAGACAATTGCTCCCACGCAATAAATATAGTCTCATCCAAGGAGTAGGTTATAATCCAAGGGTCCTTGAACTACCATTACGTTCATGCAAACTGTCTTCCTTCTCAATGTTATGGGCACATCGGGAAGGATCCCTAAAGGTCGACTGGTTCCTTTATCAAAGCCTGTCAGATTTCTCATCTTAGGCAACAGCGATGGCGAACCCAGCACTTTCCAAGCAATAGAGGAAAGGATACTCACAGAAGCCCCCTCATCTATGATGGTACCAGCCATGACCATTCTATATATTTGAACGATAATTCGGAATGGTACACTTGCTGGTAAACGGGGTCTGCCTAGTTGATTCCAGTCGAAGGAGACAACTAGGTTGCTTGGAGGTGGGACCGAGTAGACGGCCGGGTATGGCTCTGACAAACTTCCCTCCTGCGGTAAGGGAATGGGTAGATTGCCCCCATGTTCATCGGAGTCTGTGTTGATGAAGAGAATTTGGACGGTGTCATCCTTGTTCTCTTCAGTGATTGTATCATCCGAAGATAAAACCTCTGAAGGCAAGACCGGGTCAACTGCCGCCTCGACGTTTTGACTTTCGTCTGGTATGGATTCGGATGGTTTATCTTCAATGATAGACGCTTCAGCCGACCACTTGAGCGGGCCAGCTGGGTTCTCAACTAGTGACGGACTCGGCAAGAGTTTTTTATATCCAGGAGGAAGTCGTAATGGTGAAACCGGACGATCATCCAAAACTCTTTTCGCTTCGTCTAAGAAGGGACAACGGTGGACGGCTTGATTGCCTTCGCACAGTTTACAAGGAAATCTAGCTTTCCCTTTTTGTCATGGGGCTTCACTTTCGCTAGTTGACGGTGTGCTTTCAACATGATCATCAGAGGTTAATGACACCGAATTGTGCAAACGAGGAGACCAGTCCCTTAGTATCCGAGGGATGCAAGGACAATCTCTATGAAAGTGGTCTCCTTTGCAAATGACACATGGCGATTTAGGCCTGGTCGGTGCAGTGTGTGGATTTTCGTTAGACGACACTCGTTTTCCCCCATTCGCCTTTGGCTCCTTCTTCTTCTTCTCTTTCTTCTTCTTCTCCTTTTTCTCCTTAGGAACTTGACTTTTGGCTTTGCCAGCCCCATCAAGCGAAGAGGAAGGAGGAGAGGAAGAATTAGAGGAAGTAGAAGGTTGGTGGGCAACTCTGGACTCGTCTAATTGCTGTTTCAATTGTTCAGGAATGGTGGTGTTCTGAATGACATTGGTTGAGAAGAGCCATACTGGCAAGCCAATTGTCAGTCCTGGAAGCGACAATGTGGCCATATGGGGTGCACCAACATCTCCCCAAGAGGAGAAGGGACTAGGATTTCCACCAAGGGGAATTCCTTGGTTGGTAGACTCCATTTTCTCAACCTAAGATCAACGTAGGAAAAGGGTATGAATGTTCCGTTTAAAATAAATTTTTAGACGCTTTGACACAACTTGTTTTTTCAGTTTTTAAGAGTCGAGAAAAACAAAAGATGACTCTAGTCTCCTTCGATTTTTAATGAGCCTGAAGTGACAAGTGCTCAGATGGACCTTTTCCGTTAAGGAGTCTGAAAAGGAACGAAAGGGACTGCTCTAGAGATCTAGGCAGAGGGAGTACCAAACCAATCGCAAAACTGCAGAATAATTTTTACGGTACGGCAGTCAATCTTCCCGAATGCTGTGTTCGGTGCATTGCGATCAGTAGGGCGGCCGACACGGCTTCCTATGGATAAAAGGTTTTAAGCCTATAGGGGTCTCCCAATATATACTCGACGGTACGTGGGAGCACAAATCCGTACTGGCACTTATCGTCTCAAAGTGGAGGAATCACCCAACCATCAGTGAGGACAACAGTTACCAGGCTTTACGACGCCGGAATACGTCTCTAGCCTAGACCTCTAAATGTTGTGCGTTAAGTTCCAAAGCGTTGTTAGATTCATTCAATTTATTTTAAGTTGATCTTTCTTATGAAGTTTGCCTTTTGGGTTCACCACGAGATGTAGATGTAATTCCTAAAATGCAATCTAAAGATGATAAGCAAACTTTTATCTCTTTTCAGCAATGAAAATCCTAGCTACAAGGGGAAAAGAAAGACACAATCTTTTCACAAAGAGCAAAGAGCACACTTGTAAATGCACTTTTCCTAAATCAAGCCAAACAGACTGTCAATATGCAAATGCACATATGCATGTATTTGTTTTTCACTTTCTTAATATTGATGCCTAAAAAGAAAGTTGATGTACAAATCTGAATTTGCTTTCAAGTGACAAACACAAACAAGCTTCTTTTCGAAATCAAAAGGTAGAGATGATTACGACACTTTATGATTTTGAAGTAAATACTCGTTTTGACACTAGAAAGTCACAAATTCAAACCAAAGGCAAAATTAAAAGCATAATCGACTGTCAACAGCAAATAAACTTTCTCCTAAGATCAAAATTGACACTTACGACAGATCTAAATCAAAGGACGACAGTATGACTATTCTACTTTTTCAATGGAAAACTATAAATGATGTAACAAACACACAAAAACATCTACAGTCTTTTTGTACAAAGGAGGCGGAATTAAGGCAAAGAAAAGGGGTTTTTAAACAAACACATACACTGATCACAGGCTGCAAAGATCAGAGACAAAACTGAAAAAATGAAGCAAAGAACCTCAGCTGCACAAGGCTAGGCTGATCAGCGCACCTGTTACACAGAGAAACTGGATTGCAGCGCAGGTAGCCCTCTTGGGAACTGCGTTGAAATGCAGAATCTCTTCACAGAGCCTGCGCTAGGGCAGAAACGAGAATTCTATCCGGGTTCTGGGTCATGGTTTGCAGTTTAATCTATGGTTTTTGGCCGAGTAAAAGCAATCAGTAATGCACAATCAAAGGGTAGATTTAAAGAGGTCTAAGAGCTATCACAAAGGGCAATCAGATCATTTGTGAATCAGTTGTTCAAATCATAAACAAATCCAGTGAATGGATTGAAGTAGCAGATGTCTACTTTGCATTTGTTAATGGCAAATGCAGTTCGATTGCTACTTCTAAGTTTATGAAACAAACAACAAGAGAAACACAAACAAACTAATTAGACACGGTCCCCAGTGGAGTCGCCATTTTGTTAATGGGAAAAGTGTCTACTCAGAACGACCCTATCCCACTAAGGTGTGACAGTGACCTTAGAAACAAACAGAGAAAACTACTTTCGTATTCTTCTTTATGAACTATAAACGAAGAGGAATAGGATGAACCAACCTATGTCTTGCGCTAGTCCTTTGATCCAATCTCTCTCCTCTTTGACAGCTTCCAGCTACCTGCTCCCTTACTTGCCCAACTTCACCAAGTTCTTGTAAGATCACAGAAGAAGAAAACTACACAAAGACATGGATTTATATTCATAAATAGCTTAGGATCAGATTTAAGCTAAACACACAAATGTAACAAACATCAATGATACACAAGCATGTAGGAGAAACTCAAATAGTTTTATTGATATAACAAGAAGATCCAAGAGGAGTTACAACCGATGATTCCTGATCCAGCATCAACCTCCCAGCATAGAATCCCCTCTTCACCTCCAACAAAGCATAAATCACCCAATACTCTGATATCTATCTCAAAACCAACAGCAATTCTCTGCAATGTACAAAATTCCAGCCTCTGGATCTCTGGGATGAGAGATCCATATATAGATGTATGCAAAGAGGATGAGTCAGCTTATGATTTGACTAGTGGCTTCTCTCTGTCAGTTCTTGTTTCCACTTGGAGACTGAGAGCCTCTTACTCATCCTTGGTCGAACTCAGTGAGGCAAGTGTCATTGGGGAAGATTCTGGAAGCTTCCATTGTCTGTCCACCTCGCGGAATGACACTGCCATTTGTCATTTCCCGCTCAACGCACCCTGGTAGTGCATTTAGGTGCGTTTCAACGCACCTAGCTAGTGTACTTGGGTGCTATGCAACGCAGCTAGCTAGTGGAGCAGCTGAAATGATCCTGATTTGACTGATTCTGAGCAGTTTCTGGTGGAGAACTTTTGGGAGAAGATGTAATTTGTTGACCTTGTTCCTTTAGGAGTTAGAACAACACTTTGAGGGACTTAGGATCCCTTGGTTTATGGACATTTCATGCTTAGAGCTGTAAGGCACAAAAATGTCTATAACACCCCCCCTTCCCACCCCCCCCCCCACAACAACAGACTTGAATGTAAAACTATGATTATCATTCAGCCAACTCCACAAATTCCAGGATTCCCTTAACATGCACCGACAAAATATCCACATGCATCTGCTTTATCTATTTCTGGATTTTTCAAAGTTCTAGGACTCTTCATTCTACTAGATTTCCACACCCCTCCATAACCAAGACTAATTTGTTCACAACTTTGACATATATATATATATATATATATAGTCTCCTTAATTCGAAAGATCATTTTATTTTTGGGAAACCAAAGAGCTCATACTATAGTAGAAGGTAGCACCTTACGCTCGTTCATAACTTGATCCTTTAACTATCTATCCAAATAAATAACCAAAGGATTCCGTACCCACTCTTCTTCTCGGTATGTCAATTTCAGAGCTTCACTCCAAATTTCTTTGCTACAATGGCAGTGCACTAGTAGATGATCAATAGTTTTGTCACTATCTTTATAGAGTATGCATCTGCTAGGCCCTTATCAAAACCTCTTCTAACAATTTCCCCAAGTTAGTAATTCATTTTATGGGGCTAGCCACGAGTAGCATAGTTTTCAAAGGGCCTTTATGTTTCCATAATAAATTCCATCACCACTTCATTTCACCCTCTTCACCCTCCTCAAAACTAACCTTGTATTCTAGTTGTGCAATATACATTCCATAGTATTTGTTTTAGACCAAATAATTCCATCCTCTCCCTCCCTTAAGCCAAATAGCACTAGTATATATTTCACCATATCCTAGTCATACCTTATCGAGTCTAATATAAAAAATTGTTGCATTTATTTTGGATATTGTATGTGTATCTATGCTAATAAATGTAGCCATGCATCTCTTTAGTCTAGAAGTAAAAACTGAGAGCAATGGAAATGACTTATTATCACATTCCTGGCAACAGAAGAAACACAAGAGGGAGGCATCTTCACTATGATGTAAACCTGAGAAGTTAATAGTATTCCATTAAAATTCCAATAAAAAACTACAAATAATGTCATGTGTTTTATTTCCGGTATTGGTAACGACATTAAGATTGGATGTCAGATTAATGTGGTACACCTATCACCTAACCGCGCATCTCTCATCCATGACTATGTTAAGAGTTGTCCTATCAACACCTAAAAGAGTCATCTCTTGTGATTCTCATATTGGGATAAAACTGTCATTGTATCCATTTCTTAGATATTTGGAATATTTATGACCCTATTTTCCACTTCATTGTGTTGAGAGAGACTAGAGCTCAGCTCACAACAGTTGCAGGCTAAAGTGCATCCCCTTTCACCCTTGTTTTTTCTCATGTAGGTAACCCATCACTCCCTATCCCTTATCAGCCTGTGTAGCATCATTCCATGTCAATGTACATCCTGTGATGGCATTTGCAGACTACACATGATGCCTTTGTTCACAGAGCATTGATGCCTCAAGGTTCTATATTTTGGCTTTCCCAAGATGATCAACTCGAGTGAGGGTGTCATGACTTTGGCTTAGGGTCAATTATTAGAGAAACTTCATAACTCCTCTCAGTCCTCTGTGACCAAATACATCCTCCTAGATCTAGGAAGATCGTATACAATCAAACACTATCAAGGGTGGAAGTATGGAAGAGGAGAGATTTCATATTGTCCTGTCATGGTGAAGAATTTTCACCAAGAGACCTTTCCCAGTTACATAAATGAGCCCAATATGTGTGAGTCAAGGAAGGGTTAGGATCAAGAAACTGGAGAGGAATACTTTGCTTCCAAGGTGATTGTACTTTCTTTGATATACATTTATATAGATTGTTATGAATTGATTCTCTTATGTACACTTATTTTCCTTCTATTAGGGGCAAGGGATTTTCCTTGTTTGTCTATGATTGTAGTATGTACGTAGGTGACAGATTACAAGTGTTGCTGCAATATCTCTGGATGAAGAGAAATATTTTTGGTAGCTGAATCGAGTCAATAGTCTACACCAATAGGCGAGGGAAACCAAGTGCATATTCGATTCCTTCCTTTGTTTATATTCTATGTGAGAGGTCATGTGCCTAGAGATCTAGGGGAGACTTGTTTAGCATTCTATCATCAATCTAGCAGATACTGAGGTTGGATCTATGGGACAATAGTTCCTTTGCTCTAGTGTAAAAACTGTGCAAAAAAAGGCACACAAAATTCATATCAAATATATCTCATGCTACAGTACAAGGTAGCACCTTATGCTCGTTCACAGCTTGATCCTTTAACCATCTATCCAAACAAATAACCAAAGAATTCCCTACCCACTCTTCTTCTTTGTCTGTCAATTTCATAGCTTCACTCCAAAGTTCTTTACTACAATGGCAGTGTACTAGTAGATGATCAATAGTTTTGTCACTATCTTTACAGAGTATGCATCTGCTAGACCCTTATCAAAACCTCTTCTAACAATTTACCCAAGTCAGTAATTATTTTGATGGTGTTAGACATGAGTAGCATAGTTTTGAAAGGGCCTTTAAGTTTCCATAATAAATTCCATCACCACTTCTTTTCACCCTCTTCATCCTCCTCAAAACTAACCTTGTATTCTAGCATTGAAATATACATTCCATAGTATTCGTTTTAGACCAAATAATTCCATCCTCTCCCTCCCTTAAGCCAAATAGCACTAGTATATATTTCACCCTATCCTAGTCATACCTTATTCAGTCTAATATAAAAAAATTCTGCATCTATTTTGGATATTGTATGTGTATCTATGTTAATAAACGTAGCCATGCATCTCTTTAGTCCAAAAGTAAAAACTGAGAGCAATGAAAACGATTTATTATCACATTCCTAGCAACAAAAGAAACACAAGAGGGAGGCATCTTCACTGTGATGTAAACCTGAGAAGTTAATAGTATTCCATGAAAATGCCAATCAAAAACTGCAAAGAATGCCATGTGTTTTATTGCCGGTGTTGGTAACGACATTAAGATTGGATGTCAGATTAATGTGGTACACCTAGCACCTAACCCCACATCTCTCATCCATGACTATGTTAAGAGTTTTCCTATCAACACCTAAAAGAGTCATCTATTGTGATTCTCATATTGGGATAAAACTATCATTGTATCCATTTCTTAGATATTTGGAAGATTTATGACCCTATTTTCCACTTCATTGTGTTGAGAGAGACTAGAGCTTAGCTCATAATAGTTGCAGGCTAAAGTGCATCCCATTTCACCCTTTTTTTTTCTCATGTAGGTAACCCATCGCTCCCTGTCCCTTATCAGCCTGTGTATCATCACTCCATGTCAGTGTACATCCTGTCATGGCATTTGTAGACTACACATGATGCCTTTGTTCACAAAGCATTGATGCCTCAAGGTTCTATATTTTGGCTTTCCCAAGATGATCAGCTTGAGTGAGGGTGTCATGACTTTGGCTTAGGGTCAATTATTAGAGAAACTTCATAACTCCTCTCAGCCCTCTGTGACCAAATACATCCTCCTAGATCTAGGAAGAGCGTATACAACCAAACCCTCTCAAGGGTGGAAGTATGGAAGAGGAGGAGAGATTTCATATTGTCCTGTCATGGTGAAGAATTGTCACCAAGAGACCTTTCCTAGTTACATAAATGAGCCCAATCTGTGTGAGTCAAGGAAGGGCTAGGATCAAGAAACTGGAGAGGAATACTCTACTTTCAAGGTGATTGTACTTTCTGTGATATACATTTATATATATTTTTATGAATCGATTCTCTTATGTACACTTATTTTCCTTCTATTAGCGGCAAAGGATTTTCCTTGTTTGTCTATGATTGTAGTATGTATGTAGGTGACATATTACAAGCATTGCTACAAGATCCCTCGATGAAGAGAAAGATTTTTGGAAGCTGAATCGAGTCAATAGTCTACACCAGCAGGCGAGGGAAACCGAGTGCATATTTGATTCCTTCCTTTGTTTATATGCTATGTGAGAGTTCATGTGCCTAGAGATCTAGGGGAGACTTGTTTAGCATTCTATCAGCAATCTGGCATATCTGAGGCTGGATCTATGGGACAATAGTTCCTTTCCTCTAGTGTAAAAACTATGCAAACAAAGGCACACAAAACTCATATCAGATATATCTCATGCTACAGAACAAGGCAGCGCCTTGTGCTCGTTCACAGCTTGATCCTTTAACCATATATCCAAACAAATAACCAAAGGATTCCCTACCCACTCTTCTTCTCTGTCTGTCAATTTCAGAGCTTCACTCCAAAGTTCTTTACTACAAGGGCAGTGCACTAGTAGATGATCAATAGTTTTGTAACTATCTTTACAGAGTATGCAATTGCTAGGCCCTTATCAAAACCTGTTCTAACAATTTCCCCAATTCAGTAATTCATTTGATGGTGCTAGCCATGAGTACAATAGTTTTCAAAGGGCCTTTATGTTTCCATAATAAATTCCATCACCACTTATTTTCACCCTCTTCAACCTCCTCAAAACTAACCTTGTATTCTAGTTGTGCAATATGCATTCCATAGTATTTTTTTTAGACCAAATAATTCCATCCTCTTCCTCCCTTAAGCCAAATAGCACTAGTATATATTTCACCATATCCTAGTCATACCTTATCCAGTCTAATATAAAAAATTGTTGCATTTATTTTGGATATTGTATGTGTATCTATGCTAATAAATGTAGCCATGCATCTCTTTAGTCCAGAAGTAAAAACTAAGAGCAATGAAAACGACTTATTATCACATTCCTGGCAACAAAAGAAACACAAGAGGGAGGCATCTTCACTGTGATGTAAACCTGATATGTTAATATTATTCCATGAAAATGCCAATCAAAAACTGCAAATAATGCCATGTGTTTTATTGCTGGTGTTGGTAACGACATTAAGATTGGATGTTAGATTAATGTGGTACACCTATCACCTAACCGCACATCTCTTATCCATGACTTTGTTAACAGTTGTCCTATCAACACCTAAAAGATTCATCTCTTGTGATTCTCGTATTGGGATAAAACTGTCATTGAATCCATTTCTTAGATATTTGGAAGATTTATGATCCTATTTTCCACTTCATTGTGTTGACAGAGACCAGAGCTCAGCTCACAATAGTTGCAGGCTAGAGTGCATCCCCTTTCACCCTTGTTTTTTCTCATGTAGGTAACCCATCACTCCCTGTCCCTTATCATCCTATGTAGCATCACTCCGTGTCAGTGTACATCTTGTCATGGAATTTGTAGACTACACATGATTCCTTTGTTCACAAAGCATTAATGCCTCAAGGTTCTATATTTTGGCTTTCCCAAGATGATCAGCTCAAGTGAGGGTGTCATGACTTTGGCTGAGGTCAATTATTAGATAAACTTCATAACTCCTCTCAACCCTATGTGACAAAATACATCCTCCCAGATCTAGGAAGAGCATATACAACCAAACCCTCTCAAGGGTGGAAGTATGGAAGAGGAGGAGAGATTTCATATTGTCCTATCATGGTGAAGAATTGTCACTAAGAGACCTTTCCCAGTTACATAAATGAGCCCAATCTATGTGAGTCAAGGAAGGGTTAGGATCAAGAAACTGGAGAGGAATACTTTGCTTCCAAGGTGATTGTACTTTCTTTGATATACATTTATATAGATTGTTATGAATTGATTCTCTTATGTACACTTATTTTCCTTCTATTAGGGGCAAAGGATTTTCCTTGTTTGTCTATGATTGTAGTATGTACGTAGGTGACAGATTACAAGTGTTGCTGCAAGATCTCTGGATGAAGAGAAATATTTTTGGCAGCTGAATCGAGTCAATAGTCTACACCAGCAGGCAAGGGAAACCAGGTGCATATTTGATTCCTTCCTTTGTTTATATTCTATGTGAGAGGTCATGTGCCTAGAGATCTAGGGGAGACTTGTTTAGCATTCTATCAGTAATCTGGTAGATATTGAGGTTGGATCTATGGGACAATAGTTCCTTTGCTCTAGTGTAAAAATTGTGCAAACAAAGGCACACAAAATTCATATCAGATATATCTCCTCCATCATATCTGATCAGGAAACAGATCCTCGATACAGATCAGTTTTACATACCTGGAAGACTACCTGATCAATTGTGTGTGTGACAACTTCATCTCATATCCATTTCTGTGGAATCTGGTCAGAAAGAGAGACTCTATGTATCAAGAAATCTGGTGCATTTGTCGTTATTAACTGCTTGAATAAGGTTTATAAATGCCTCTTCAAACTCTCTCTCTCGAAGAGCTTGGTTCATGTGGAGACTGATTGTAAGTCACTATGTGGTGGTTTGTAAAGGAAGATGCTTATCTCCTTGACTATACTAAGGTAGGCCACATAATAGAAAAAATTTCCCCTCATTTTGCTTACTTTGGCCACCAGGTTGGCTATCCTCAATGGTTTTCATGACCTACTGCAAACCTAGTTTTAACAGTCACAAACAAGAAGATTGAAATACTTACAGTCTCACTCTTAGAAGATTTCCAGTTGAGAAATCATTCAGGTTGTTCTGTAACAACAACAAATGTGAGTTGCAAATGAAATTGAATTTATGCTATGTTATCACTTAAGAAATGATTTCTAAATTCAGAGCATCATTTCTATTCCAAAGGATTGGTGTTAGTCTTGGTCTAGTCTTTTCATGGTTGCTTTAGTATCTAAGATCTAGAAAAGAGTCTTGTTGGTATGGTCAAATAGGGTCAACACTCCATTCTTGCCCATCACTGGTCCCACATCACAAATTATTTCCATGTGTCAAGCTTGTGTCAAGGTTTATATTTTACATTTGTTCCTAAATTCATAATGTTAGATGGTGGTTAAGTCACTGTTATGGTTAGAGTCTAAGTCATAGGGTTAGAGTCTCATTTCCATCATCAAATATAGCTCAACAACCTTGTTTCACAATTTATGGATCTCATATCATGTTTTGAAAGTCGTGTGTTTAGCCATTTTGGAAAATTTTTGAAACTCGCTACGAATCCATGTTTTCGTAGCACAGACAGTGTAAAAAACCAGTTTTACGCTATGAAATCACTGAACTAGGAGTTTTCGTAGTGCGCTACGAAATCCCTGAAAAAGCCTGTTTTAGCTTAAAAAACTCTATTTTCTGCGTTTACTAGTCAACTTCCAGAAGGGGTCCTGAAGAGCTGAGAATTCAATTTTGAAAACTGAAAGAGGCTTTTCTTCCTAACATGCCAAAATACAAAATCCTCTTTCAGTTTCTTCAAATTCATTCTGAAGTGGGAGGAATTTATGGTTAAAATTGCGCTATGAAACTGCTGAAAGTCAAGCTTGGTCTTCTGGTTTTAGCAGTCTTATTCAAGATCAGTTTCTGGTCACATGAAAAGGTATTTTGGAATTATGAAGGAGGTTTCTCTTCATCAACTCTCCTGATAAAATAACCTATCTCACTTTCTTCATAAGTGTTTTCAGTTGGGATATAATAAGCTTTCTTTGAGACTCTAATTTCAGAGAATGGATTTTTCCTATTTGACACGTGTTTTTCAAGGACAGATTCTGGACAGTTGGAGAAGTGTTTTAAAAAACCAAGAGAGGTTTTTGTTCTAGACGGCATGGAATACAAAAACCTCCTTCAGTTTTGTAAAATATGTCATGAGTGAGAAGATAAGGGCTCTGTCCCACGTGCCATTTTCAAGGATCCTAAGCCTAAAAACAGAGAAACATGTTCCCTAATTTCTAGGGCTTGTCATCAACAGTAAGGTGACAACGTGGGAGGCTTCATCAAATTCGACTTCATGAGGTTGCAGCTGTCAAATAATTCTTTCATGTTTAGATAAGGTTGTTGTAATCATAATAAGGAGTTACACTCCTAATTGTATTAGGACTCTAGGACTGCTAGTTAGCTGTCATTTGTATTTAATAGTTTGTTTTATGGTTAGAATAGGTGTCACTCATAGAAAATTCGAATTCTCTTGATGAGTGATGAGGGAATACATGTTGTAAATGCTTTATATAGAGCAAGAGGTCGAATTAGCAAAGGGTTGAAGACTTTTTGGCCTAGCTGCTGCTTTATGTTATGAACTATAATCAGTAATGCAGAGAGGTTTTTCTGAACAGATCTGAGTTCTCATGGGGTTAATGTTGTCTTGATTTATATGTTACTTTGAATCATTTGCAGTAGATCTCATTGCTATTACTTAGAATTCACAACTATGTGCTCTGACTTCTTTTAGAAATGAGATGACTGTGTCTTTTTGCAGTTTGTGAGTAAACAATCTTTGAACTACTAGCAGCAAGTTTCATTACCATTACTCAGATTTCATAACCTTATTCTCTAACTTCCTTTAGTAATGGAATTGTTGTGTTTGTGCAGTAGATCTCATTGCCATCACTCAGAATTCACAACCATGTGCTCTGACTTCCTTTAGAAATGAGATGACTGTATCTTCTACATTTTGTTAGTAAACTATCTTTGAACTACTAGCAGTAAGTTTCGTTACTATTACTCAGAAATCATAACCCTATGCTCTGACTTCCTTTAGTAATGGAATTATTGTGATGACCTATTTCCTTGAGTGAATTATCTTTGTTTGAAAACCCCATTTGCCTCAGCTTTCATGTCAAGAAACCTTGCCACTGAATTTATTGACTTGTTGACTCCATAGCCCAATGGTAGCAAGCCTTCATCTTTTCAACCTACAAACACACAAAACCAAGATAGAGTTAGCCATCTATATTATCATCAATCAATATCATTAATCCTTTGAGAGAGCCCTCTCAGGCTGAGGAGGCTAAGCCTTAGCTAAAAGATTGGTTTGAAATAGTTACACCGAGATAGTCTGATCAACAGCCTATCAGGGACCTATTTTGGTGATAACATTTTGGTGCGTCTGCCGGGAGTCTGAAGATTATTCATTCCCGAAATCAAGAGACTGAATTTCTGAAGGTAGCAGGAGCTCAGAAATCTTTTTGAGGCTGCAAAACTACCTTGGCGACTCCATTGTTGAAGAATGCGAAATTCATAGATTCATGGTGATTCCACTGGAGTTATGAAGAACTCAGATGCTACCATTCTTATTTCAAGGTATGCATGCATAAATTTTTCAGGAATTCATGGTTTCCCAAATCATTTTCCCAAGGATACATATTTTCTAAGGAATGGTCCAAAATTCAATGGAGAATATTTGAGTTTAACTTTGAAGCATATATCATATTTCTGTGATTTTACTAAGCTTCTTAGAGTCAAACATGAGGATGTTTGCATTATGTTGTTCTATGATTCATTTCAAGGGAAATGTAAACAGTGGATTGAAAGCTTTCCTGCCAAATCTATTAAGTCATTTGCAGACTTTTGGCTTATGTTTTTGGAGGAATGGATAGATAGATCATATTTGGTGGCAAACTCTCCTTCAATTCAAGGTTTCAAACAATGGAATGATGATCATATTAATGAAGAAATAGATGAAAATTTTTCTTTGTTCTTGTCTTCTTATCTAAAATCATTTGAGTGCAAGACAGAAGATAAGATGAAATTTTTGGATGAAGTTTCTAAGAACATTGAGAAAGACATTGAAGGTTTACAAGGTCAAATTCAATCATATAGTCTTCATGATCATGATCATACTTTTCAAAAGCTTTCTATGGCAGAATACAAAGAGAGGGTGTTTCTTCCTTTCTCTTTTGAGATTGAGGAAGAACACATTATTTTTGAAAATCAATTTGAGGAGCAGTTTGAGAGCACACAGCTGAAGCCTTATGCAGATGATCAAAGTATTGGTGAGTTGTCTAAAGCTGTAGAATATCACAAGAAACATCAAACTAACCATGTGTTTTTTGACCCTATAGCTAACTACATGGAAAAGATTTACTGTTCAGGCTTCCAGTTATATTTTCATCTTGAAGAACAGTTACACCTCATGCTTCCTTGGTTATTTCAGTATCTGGTTTATTTTTGCTTCAAGCATAGTCAAGAGATTCAAGTGTCAGATCAGATCGATGACTGGCTTCATTGGAAGTTTCATGTTCCTTGAGCTACAAGTGGAGATTGCAGCTGATAGGGTAGGTAGATGCAAATAAGCTCAGGGTAGGTTGACTGAGCATCTATTTCAGTAGGTGCAGTTTGAATTCTTCTTGCAAAAAAAATCATTAAAGGCTTGAGGAGCAGATTGGGCAGAAGTTCAGAGTTTTATTCTAGAGAATGGATAGCGGCACTGGAGCTACAAGTTCTTAGTGTACCACAGGGGCACACTATCCCAAGTGGAGCCACTGTTATCACTTAAGAAATGATTTCTAAATTCAGAGCATTAGTTCTATTCCAAAGGATTGGTGTTAGTATTGGTCTAGTCTTTTCATGGTTGCTTTAGTATCTAAGATCTAGAAAAGAGTTTTGTTGGTATGGTCAAATAGGGTCAACACTCCATTCTTGCCCATCACTGGTCCCACATCACAAATTATTTCCATGTGTCAAGCTTGTGTCAAGGTTTACATTTTACATTTGTTCCTAAAGTCATAATGTTAGATGGTGGTTAAGTCACTGTTATGGTTTTTAGAGTCTAAGTCATAGGGTTAGAGTCTCATTTCCATCATCAAATATAGCTCAACAACCTTGTTTCACAATTTATGGATCTCATATCATGTTTTGAAAGTCATGTGTTTAGCCATTTTGGAAAATTTTTGAAACTTGCTACGAATCCACGTTTTCGTAGCGCAGACAGTGTAAAAAACCAGTTTTGCGCTACGAAATCACTGAACTAGGAGTTTTCGTAGCGCGCTACGAAACCCCTGAAAAAGCCTGTTTCAGCATAAAAAACTCTGTTTTCTGCGTTTACTAGTCAACTTCCAGAAGGGGTCCTGAGGAGCTGAGAACTCAATTTTGAAAACTGAAAGAGGCTTTTCTTCCTAACATGCCAAAATACAAAAACCTCTTTCAGTTTCTTCAAATTCATTCTGAGGTGGGAGGAATTTATGGTTAAACTTGTGCTACGAAACTGCTGAAAGTCAAGCTTGGTCTTCTGGTTTTAGCAGTCTTTTTCAAGATCAGTTTCTGGTCACATGAAAAGGTATTTTGGAATTCTGAAGGAGGTTTCTCTTCATCAACTCTCCAGCTACAATAACCTATCTCACTTTCTTCATAAGTGTTTTCAGTTGGGATATAATAAGCTTTCTTTGAGACTCTAATTTCAGAGAATAGATTTTTCCTATTTGACATGTGTTTTTCAAGGACAGATTATGGACAGTTGGAGAAGTTTTTTAAAAAACAAAGAGAGGTTTTTGTTCTAGACGGCATGGAATACAAAAACCTCCTTCAGTTTTGTAAAATATGTCATGAGTGAGAAGATAAGGGCTCTGTCCCACGTGCCATTTTCAAGGATCCTAAGCCTAAAAACAGGGAAACATGTTCCCTAATTTCTAGGGCTTGTCATCAACAGTAAGGTGACAACGTGGGAGGCTTCATCAAATTCGACTTCATGAGGTTGCAGCTGTCAAATAATTCTTTCATGTTTATATAAGGTTGTTGTAATCATAATAAGGAGTTACACTCCTAATTGTATTAGGGCTCTAGGACTGCTAGTTAGCTATCATTTGTATTTAATAGTTTGTTTTATGGTTAGAATAGGTGTCACTCATAGAAAATTCGAATTCTCTTGATGAGTGATGATGGAATACATGTTTTAAATGCTTTATATAGAGCAAGAGGTCGAATTAGCAAAGGGTTGAATACTTTTTTGCCTAGCTGCTGCTTTATGTTATGAACTATAACCAGTAATGCAGAGAGGTTTTTCTCAACAGATCTGAGTTCTCATGGGGTTAATGTTGTCTTGATTTATATGTTACTTTGAATCATTTGTAGTAGATCTCATTGCTATTACTTAGAATTCACAACTATGTGCTCTGTCTTTTTTTAGAAATGAGATGACTGTGTCTTTTTGCAGTTTGTGAGTAAACAATCTTTGAACTACTAGCAGCAAGTTTCATTACCATTACCATTACTCAGATTTCATAACCTTATTCTCTGACTTCCTTTAGTAATGGAATTGTTGTGTTTGTGCAGTAGATCTCATTTCCATCACTTAGAATTCACAACCATGTGCTCTGACTTCCTTTAGAAATGAGATGACTGTATCTTCTACTTTTTGTTAGTAAACTATCTTTGAACTACTAGCAGTAAGTTTCGTTACTATTACTCAGAAATCATAACCCTATGCTCTGACTTCCTTTAGTAATGGAATTATTGTGATGACCTATTTCCTTGAGTGAATTATCTTTGTTTGAAAACCCCATTTGCCTCAGCTTTCATGTCAAGGAACCTTGCCACTGAATTTATTGACTTGTTGACTCCATAGCCCAATGGTAGCAAGCCTTTATCTTTTCAACCTACAAACACACAAAACCAAGATAGAGTTAGCCATCTATATTATCATCAATCAATATCATTAATCCTTTGAGAGAGCCCTCTCAGGATGAGGCGGCTAAGCCTTAGCTAAAAGATTGGTTTGAAATAGTTACACCGAGATAGTTTGATCAGCAGCCTATCAGGGACCTATTTTGGTGATAACATGCTAGATGGACCTTCCACCTACCTCATAGCATTTGAGGATGGCTAACTTCTATTATTTATGTTAATAACCCATCCTGCTTATCTACGTCCAAGCTTTGAATCTAGACTTATAATGGACATGTTGGTTCTCACATAGGATTCGAAGCAGTGTTGCAACATTCGTGAATTATGTTGTGAATTCTCATTTCAGCACACAACAAACTTAGCATCATGATCTTCTACTGGGCTAAACCAGTCATTGCATCCATTATTTACACATCGATAAGACTTACATGATTCATATCAGATCCATATCCTTTAACTGACCTATTAAAAAGGAAATTATGTGTATCAAGAAATGTGGGGCACTGGTGCATTTGTTGTGATTAGCTGCTTTAATTTAAGGTCTATGAATGTCTCCCTAAACTCTCTCTCTCTCTGTGGAAAAGATTGATTCATGCAGAGATTGAATGCTGGTTTGTAAAGGAAGATACTTATCTGATTTTCAATAACAAGATAGAATAGAATGGTGACACGGATGCCATCTTCATTGTAAGGCCCTATCCGGTGTGAGACAGATGGTGAAAGGGATGCCTGAATTCAAAGAAGAGCATGAAGGTATATGTCCAGGATGTACCGAGGGAAAACTTACAAGGGGGCCATTCCCCTTTAATTATAGGAAGACCATAGATGTGGAACAACTCGAGGGGTTTGAGGTTCATGACCGGGAATCTCAAGTATACAAGTTGAAGAAATCTCTCTATGGTTCGAACCAAGCACCCCGGGCTTGGTGTGAGAGGATTGACATCTATTTGATGAAGCTGAGATTCACTAGGAGTGAAGCCAATCCAAACCTTTACTGCCTAGTTATTCTGATGTTGATTGGGAAAGCAGTGTGGTGGATTGCAAGAGCACTTCTAGGCATTGTTTCTCTTTGGGTTCTATTTCGATATCCTAGATGAGAAGGAAGCAGAAGTCGATTGGTTTGAGCACCATTGAGGCTAGATACATAGCTGCGAGTATGGCCTTGTGTGAAGATGTCTCGTTGGAGAAGTTCTTCAATGAGGTATCTGGACATGTGTTGGATATCACCATGATCCTTTGCGACAACCAGAGTCGGATCTGATTATTAGAGAATCCCATATTTCATAATTACTCCCAGCTCATAGACATCAGGTACCACTTTATCTGGGACATGGTACAACAAGGAGAAATAAGGCTCCATCACATTGAGACTGATGAGTTGGTCACCAATATTCTGATGAAGCCCCTGGGAAAGGTCAAATTCTTGACTTTCCAAGAACGACTAGGAGTCATGGAGAGACCCTCTCCTGAGGGTCATGTATGATATGGACATTGAGCTGTAGGAGCTTCGGGGGGGCTTGGGGTACTTCTTGGAGCGATGAGAAACCATAGGGTGAGTGGTTCAGCCTTCCCCTAGTGGTTTTCTATGTAGGTAGGATGAGTTGTTCATCCTTCTCCCGCTGAGACACAATCATAGGGTGAGTGGTCTAGCCTTCGCCTAGTGATTTTTTGTGTACAGGGTGAGTGGTTCAGCCTTCCCCTAGGATGCCCCATGGTGACATGTAGGCAATATGAGTGGTTCATCCTTCTCCTGCTGAGACGTCCCACCCATGCAGTCTGGGACTCATGGGAAGTACCTCTCTTCTGGCCAATGAGTAGGGAAATGAGGATAGGAACCATAGTACTACCGATGGACACATCATGTACTACCATACTCCCTATGCTAGGATGACCCATGTTGATCTGGGATCAATGGAATTGACTTCAGGTCAGTAAGAGTGGTATGAGACACTCTCTTTATTTGGAACTGATTTCGGATTAGCAAGACTGGTATGAGACACTCTCTTTATTTGGAACTAATTTTGGATCAATAAGAGTGGTATGAGACACTTTGTTAAAATTGAAAACTAGGGCCAAGCTCCATGTGGGTCACGTTATTTATGGAAGCTCATATTTTTCTTGGATTCCTCTCATCGAGAGGTGTAGGATTGATCTAAAGATCATCCGATTCCGACATGTATTCATGGAGATATGAATTTATTTGTGTTATGTGACAATTCGTCAAGGTCGGCCAGCAACCTAATTACCCCCACTCAACCTCAACGTTGCACTATAAATAGAGGTGGCTTGCAAGTCATTTTAGACACACCTCTTGTGATCTCTTCCTCTCCACTCGTTTGGGTTTTGGTGGAAGGAGAAGTCACCAAGAGTATACACTGCCCTAGAGGAGATGCCCTAGCTCCTTAACATTGTCATGGAGGACAACCCTTAACTCAGTCATGAAGAAGCCCTAACATTGTCATGGAAAAACCTTAACGCTGTCATGGAAAAGGCTTAAACGTTGTCATGGAAAAGGCTTAACGCAGTCATGGAGGAGAAGACCTAGACGTTGTCTAAAGAGACCTATTCACTGCCCTAAGACATCTAGACGCAGGCCCTATGGATGTTGTCTTGGAGGAGGATTATCTCATTGAAGAGAAGCACCTACGCTGCCCTAAAGGAGGCTCCTACGTAGTCCTAGGAGAGGCTTTAACGTAGGTAAGGAGATGCCCTAGGTGCAGTCATAAACTCGGATGTGTGGAGCAGAAATACCCTCGGATAAGGATGCAGCAGGGAGTGAAGTCTGGGCTCAATACATTCTTGGAATGGATCTGACTTCTTGTTGACAACCTCAACATCAATGATACGTTAACCTCGCATGACAAGGAGCAGTATCCTCTCTCGACATACCTGTGATCTGAAGATGGTGTTCTCGGACGAATGGAGCAAAGAAGGTTGATGATAATCTCGGCATATGTCTAGGCAGCATACCTGTAGGTGTTGTCTTGTCTCAACATCAAACGGATGGAGCAGAAAGGCCTTAAGACCTGTAACAATAATCTCCTGAAGATGTTATTACAGTCTCGACATAGCTATAGACTTGGGTGTAGGATCTCGGTGACTAGGTGCAGTCATGGATGGAGTAGAGATCTGTATTATAGAGGACAGTTTAGGATGTCCTTCTCGGAGGTTGGAAATCTCGGATGAGGTACAATAAGGTACCTCTGTTACAGCATAGTGATGATGAGTGCAACATAGTGATGAAGTGTAGCATAGTGATGATGAGTGTAGCACAATGATGAAGTGCAGCATAGTGGCACAGTGATGAAGTGTAGCATTGTGATGAAGTGCAGCATAGTGATGATTAGTGCAACACAGTGATAAGTGCAGCATAGTGATGAAGTGCAACATAGTAATGATGGGTGAAACATAGCGATGATGATGCAGTATGGTGATGGAATCACCTTGGAGAATCTGTTGAAGAATGAGATCTGATAAATGTGCCTTCACCTGAGTTCAGATTTGCAGTCCTTGTCGTCAGAACTATTGTGTCATCTTCATGGTGAAGATCTCAGATGTCTGATCTTCTATCTTGTCAAGTCAAATTGTTGAATTTTGATATATATGTACTATCTCTCTCTCTCTCTTTGTTGAACTATTGACAATATAAGAAGATTTGATCAAGGGTTTCCCCGCATTGGGATTTGTCCCTGGCTGGCGCCACATCTCGTGTCCTCTTGTCTTGGCTTGTTTTCTATGATTTATGTTTATTTTCTATCTACACTTTACTATCACACTAATGTGATTGCTAATATGAATATTGTCATTGGGCTAATATGGAAAAATTGAAGTAAATTACGCTAAGCATAGAACATACCTAAAATTAACACACTCTCTTTATTTGGAACTGATTTCGAATTAGTAAGAGTGGTATGAGACACTCTCTTTATATGGGACTGACTTTGGGTTAGTAGAGAATGGTATCATACATTCTTGATCACTTCTTCTTCTTCATATTTTAGCAGATCATAGCAGTGTAGGGCACTGCATTGACGGCAAAGATAGTACAGACTGGCAGATGGATTAGCAGTTGGAGTTCTCCCTAGTTGAGAGGGAGTGTTAAAATTGGAAACTAGGGGAAAACGCCATGTGGTTCATCTTATTTATGGCAGTTGATATTTTTCTTGGATTCCTCTCTTCGAGAGGTGTAGGATTGATCTAAAGATCATCCAATTCCGACATGTATTTATGGAGATATGAATTTATTTATATTATTTGACAATTTTTCAAGGTCGGCCAACAACCAAAAAACCCCAGCTCAACCTCAACGTTGCATTTAAATAGAGGAGGCTTCAAGTCTTTTGTGACACACATCTCTGATGATATCTCTCCACTCATTTGGGTTTGGTGGCAAGAGAGGTCAAGTGGGAGATCTCGCCGCAGTTCTAGAGAGGAGATATAGTTGTTGTCTTAGTGAGGAGATATAGCCCTAGCCGCAGATCTAAAAGGAGTGATAGCCACATTCACAAGCAAGCCCTAGCTGCAGTCATGAAGAAAGCCCTAGCCCCAGGTGAAGAGGAGACTTAGCCGTAGTTGAAGGAAAGCCCTAGTAGCATTTAAGGAAGAGGTCTGGCCACAGTCAAAGGAGGCCTAAATCTGCAGTTAAGAGAGGCTTAATACGAAGTCTAGAGAGAGGCCTATGATGTAGTCAAGAGAGGACAAATATGAAGCAATTGAGGAGCCCTAATATGCAGCCAAGAAGAGACCCTAAGCCATAGCAAGAGGTGCTCCAATGCGCTATCAAAAGGAAGCCCTAATCTGCTGTAAAGTGTAGCCATAATATGTAGCAGAGAAGGATACCTAGCCGCAGTAAGAAGGACCCTTATCATAAGCATGAAGAAGCACGGAAATCTATGTGCATTGCAGGTGACAGCATGTAAAATAAGGCAGTTATAAAACATGATTTTAGGACTGTTAGCAAGGCTGGGAATCAGATGTCATAAGTAGAAGCAGTGCGTTGTAGAAGTCTTCTCTCAAGGCCGAGTTTGTTGGGCAGTAGGTTGAGTTTACAAGTGGGCGTAGTATTTGTGATCACTTAGAATTTTCTCTAGAAGTTTTCAGAAGAAATAAAATGACTGAGGTAACCACAAACCAACTTTTAAGCATAGGCTCTAACCAACCTATGGCTCAGAGAGGGCTCTCTCTATATGATTTAGCTTTGTTTGCTGGGATTTCAGGCTAGTTCTGAATGTTCAAGGGGGGTTTTTTATTTGTATTGAAGATTGGATGGTGGAATCCTTTAAAACAGATGGATAGAATGATGTCTTTGGACCACTGGGCTATGGAGTCAACAAAAGGGTAGTAGAACTGGAATTAACTCACTAAAGGGAGTGGTCAGAGGGCAAGCTAGCGGAGTACAGTGCAAGTCTTTGGGCCAGAGGGATGAAATGGTCTTAACCAGGGTGAGATAACAATTAAGAATTCTCCGACCAGGATTAAAATGAGGAATAGAGGATAATCGGAAAAAAAGGGCAATTAAGAATCCTTTGCTATAGATTACAGAGAGACAACCTAAGCTAAGGAGCAATTAAGAATTCCTTAACTTAGATAATCAGTAGAAAACATTTAAATTCATAACAGTTAAGATAAAGTGCAATTAAGAAAATTCTGAGATATCAGTCCATGTTATAACATTCAGATTCAGATATACATTAAAGACTATGGAAAAAATTTAAGAAAGATAACAAAAACATGAGAAAATACTTGTATGCACTTCGCTCTACACACGAATCTTGTGAAATATCTTGTCTTTATTCATCAATCCAGCTTGCTGGTCCAATTAGTGATACAATAGCTTTATAGTATTTTGATCAAAAAGGTCTATAGAAATGTCTAAGAATCCACCCTACATACTTCGAATTGTGAAGTATTTATACAAAAATTATTACAAAATATCTCAAACTAACTTGAGATTTAATCTATGAAATACAGATATCTTCTTGCAAGAAGATAGAGACAGCGATTGAACTGTTTTCATGTTGTCCCTTTTATTGTGGTGTTGCTCGCATTTATAGTTTGGTTTTTAGCCCTTTATGCTGACTTGTTGTTGTGATCTTTTACGCTGGAATCTTCTTTAACTTTTAGCTTTCACCTGATACTCTTTGACACTGATACACTTTAGCATGCTGGCCTGTTTTCATCTGTTTTCCTGGATGTTCTACTTTTACTGTATAGTAACCTTTTTACTATAAATTTCTTACAGTAAATTAGTCATATTTTCCCACCATTTATCATTAGGTAACTTGACATTCATCATTCTCCTATATATCTCATCAGCCTCGGTATACTTGGAAAAATTGGGCTTGGTGATGAACAAGTGTTTTATCTCATGCTGGAGAAAAAACAAGTTCTCAAATGTATTATACAAAACTTTGCCTGTTGGCAGTGCTTTTATTGCTAAAGTGCTAGCTTGTTCTTTAGCCAACTACCTGAGTCTCTTATCATAGTCCTGTTGTGTCATAAGTTTGTCATTAATGACCAATGGACTAGGCAATCCTTTCTCCCTCAAAATTTGGAACTTAGCCATGAATCTATCAATGGCTACCTGCATGTTCTAGAACTTTTCTTCCAAGTTTAGCATTAGGTTTCTTTTGGAAAGGACCTTCCTTATTTCCAAAATGGTTTCAGTTCTATCTTCTATATCCATCTCATGAAGCTCATACCTGTTTTTGTTGTTAAGGAAGTGGATGAGTCTATTGGCATCCTCAGGCATGTCTCCCAATTCCTCCTTGACTTTTTGGATAGCTTCTGTAGCTATCTTTATCAATTCTGTTTGCTCAAAAATAACTTGAATAGATGGCCAAATATCCTTGATAGAGTCAATGATATTGGCCCATAACAGTTCCTTGGCTTGTCCAAGGGGTTTCTCCAATGTTAGGTCTTTCTCCATAGCTTTGACTCTTTCACTCATTCTACTGGCCTTTTGTGCCTCTTCCTTTTGCATAGTTTGGGCGAGTTTGTAGTCAGTTTCTAAACTTGCCACCTTTTCTCTTAGTTTGTTCATTTCTGTAGCCTGGATTGACATTTCATTCATGGCTCTGATTAATTTTTCAGCCTCTTCTCCTAATGTACCTGTTGTTGTAGACTTTGTTGTGACTAACAATGCTGTGGCAGGTGGAGTTGTAGGTGCTAGTGACGCTGCTAGTGTGGAAGGGACTGTTGTGGATACTGTAGGGATGACATTGGTGGAAGTTGTGGCTATGTCAGTTTGCTTTAATTGGATGAAGCTATCCAATTACTTCTCTGTCTCCCTTAGTTGATCATTGAGTTGTAGGACCAATTCAATCAACTCTTCATGCTTGTGATGGGTCTCCAAAACTTCATGTGTTTAAGGATGTTGCAGCTGGGGTATTTTTAATTGCTTCTTAAGTGCAACAATATTATCATTTTTCTTCTTTATGAGCTGCTCCGTAGCTTTAATATCTTTGGGATCATGTCCCAACTCAATAACTAAGTCTTCCAAAGACTTAATCCTGGTATCCTTGGCATGTGAGGAGGCCTTCTCCAACTGAAACTCTGCCGAGATATTATTCAATGAGGTTTGTAGCTGATGGGAAGCTATGGCTTTACCTGTAAGGGTGGAGTATATCATATCTCCATCCTGTTTATGCAGTTCTATTTGGTCTATGGGATGAATATCCCTTGCCAATACTTCAAAGTCAACCTTCTTGAAGTTTGATGATGTCTTGGGCTGTTGTGCTGTAGGTTTGATAAAGGACATTTGAAGCTTTCCCTCATTGATGTCAAAAGCTAACATCAACCTTGTTTGATTTGTGGGAGTGATTTTTCAGATATTGAGCATATGTCTGAGCTTTGAGCTTCTCATTTCTCATCTTGATCTCTTTATATCTGTTCTTTATGTATTGGTCCTTGTTAGCAGGCCTACTGAATGAAGACACTTCCACACTTAGCTACCTTTCCAACATCTAAGTTTGTGATGTGAAGGGCCCCTGCGTTTCTTCAGATAGAGCTTTGCCTTTACTTCTGTATGGCTCAGTATCAATTATTTCTACCGAACCTTCTGTGTCTTCCTGCTCTGAAACAAGATTCAGCCTAGGTTTTTTGCTCTCACTGGTCTCATACTGTACATTTGATGTGCCCATTACTGAACTTGAGGGTTCCTCCCTGGTCCTTTTGGGGTTCTTTTCCTCATTCTGAGGAGCCTGCATGATAGGAGTAGTGCTCATGGATGGCTCTTGCTGTATAGGTACCTGCAGAAACGAGCTCTCATCAAACTGTCTTTTCTATGTCACATAAGGCATTCTCTACATCTACCTTTGTAGTGTCTCTATCTACAAGAGTGTTTTCCACCCACTCAGATTGATTTGCATATCTTTCTATCTCTGGTATGGGGTGGTGAATATAAGGTCCCAACTAGGCCATTTTTCTCAATCTGATCATAAATTCTTGAGGGTCATACCTCTACATGAAACTTTGTTGGAACTTCATTTGCTGCAAAATTTGGTCTACCTCCTTCCCTGCCTCTCTAGAATTGCAAATCAAGGGGCCTAACTGGTTTTTTACTTTGATTTGTGATCTTTTCTTGGCTGAGATAAAATTTATCTCATCAGAGTTCATTATTTGTCTATAGTACTCTAGAGCAAATAACCTCATGGGGAGGTATTTGGGTAGTTTATATGGTGCAAGATGGCAACTATAAATCCTTATCTCTGTGTGGTTTTGGTAAAGGCACCAATCTCCCACTTTGCTTTGTTTAGACAAATGAAGGACCCTTTTGATCTCTGGACTTATCGTAGGTGGATGGCTTCCTTTCAGCATAGTCATGACTGGATGAACAAAAGAATCTATGAAATCTGAATAGGTATATGGTGACTCATACTTATGGAACAATGGGGTCCAAAAAATGACAGACCTAGGCTAGCCTTTGGTATCCAGCTTCTGGAGGGGAAAAGGAAATCTGTCTGGCTGATAATATAAGAACATATGGTAGAGGACAGATGAGTATTTGAACACTCTTTCATTGTTCATCCTGGTGAACTGTTCATGCATTCTCTCAGCTATGAACTCAGCATAATTGTACACAACAGCAAGAGGTTGTCCTGGGGTATAGATTGACATGAAGGCCAGGACAAGTTCATCAAAAAATTCATCAGCGGAGCAGCCTAGGACACATGATATCATGGTGATGATTTGTTTGCCCCTTTTAGAGAACATGGCATAAAGATATGGGCGGGGGGGGGATTTTTAGGAATGTACTACTCCTCAACAATGAAATCTTGGAACAATTGGGCCAGTCTAGAGGGACTTAATTTGTAATATTGGTATAATGAATCTCCAATTGAGAGTGGAGTCAGATTTGATCCTGGTTGGAGTTGTAACATTCCGTTGATGGAATCATTCGTGATAGTAAACAACACCTTTTGGTCATGAGACATTATGGATCTATGGCTAGGGATGTAGCATGCATGGCACATATGGACAATTTCTGGGAAGATATGTACTTGGGGGAACTGATATTTGGGAAAATTTGACTCCCAAAGGCCAATATCATCAGCATGGTTGAGGTATATGTCCCTACTTAGACAATGGATTTTAAGCAGGAGGCCCTGGGTAGATGTATCCTTAATTTGGAAGTCCCTGTCAGCCAAGGGAAGGTGATCGAGGTCCAAATGGGGAGTTGTGATAGGTCTAATGTCCAAGGCAATAAAGGTAGCCATAATTTAGTTCTTGTGGATTTAAATTAGGCTCTGGGGTTTATTCAAAGGTTTTGAGTGGAAATTGGAAACTTTCAGAGGGTTTGGCTGCAGGTGTTTTAAATTTAAAGTATTTTTTCAATTAATTTTACTTAATGAAAATACTTGACTGGACGAAATTTTCCAAATTTGAATGGGGAGTGGTATTCTATGGTGAAATACCTGGAATTGGGCAAATTTGCTTCAAGTTAATGGTTCACAGCAGCTGCAGAGGTTTGTACGGTTCTAGTATGGACTGAGAGGTCAATTGGGTTGTCTGTAGCGTCTTCTGGAGCGAATTTGGAGGTATATGGGCAAGTTTGACGTTTGCAAGAGTCGCAAAGGTTTTCAGAGTTTACAGAGAAAAATGAGTGAAAAGGGTGAAAAGAGGGTTCCATGGCCTTATATAAAAAAAAAAAAATTATTTTTGGTGGGTTCATTTATGAATGAACAGTTGGCGGTTTTTTCGGTTACGTGGGGAAGCGATTTTGCTTGGCCATTCCACCACTTTTATGGAGGGGGTGGTATTTGGGTGGGGTCACCCAATGTACTCCAGCGTTTGACACATAGCATTCAGGGGGTCGGGGAAAACTGCCTTATCGGGCGGGTAAAGGTCGGCGATCGGGTTCGGCCGATATGGCTGTAGGCTGTCAAATGAGGGGGGTGATGATCGAATGGGAGCCGGGTGAGGGAATTGCACGATGGATAAAGAAAAGGCTTTTGAGGGGGTCAGGGGTTCTAATCTTCGGCGGTATGGGATTAGTTTAGGATTTAATCACTGTATTAGTAGATCGGGTGCTACCTAATGACAGGATTAGGCGATCGGGTAGGGTTAAATTCTGGGATTAATAAATTTTGTTGGGATATGGGGTAAAGTGTATAGTTTATAACTAAACTAGGGGTTGGGTTATTTATATAAAGGAATTAATTAATACGGGATAATGGAATTTTGGGGTTTATATAATAAAATTAAAAATTAATATGAAGTGAATGAGCGGAGTGGGTAATATCCCTTAAGCATAATGTAACATGTAATATTTGTGCGCTTTACATACACTTAATACTTAGGATAAAATTCTTTTGTGGGTTTTTGAATGAAATATGTTTTAACGTGGGGGGGTTTACTTTTCCTAGGTAAATGAAGTTTAACCTTAGGAAAAGGGGTTTTATGAAGGGGAATGAATTGTTTGTAGGGGATTTTAACACTTGGTGTCCTTAAGTCATTAAGCCGAGGGTCCGGTCCCACCAAAAGTCAGAGAAATGCTCTGAGCCTCTTTGACTTAAAGGATTTAAGTATTTAGAACTTATTTATGGGAAATTAGTAAGTAGAGGGGTGAAATGACTGAGGGGATGTTAAATAAACGAAGTTGTAAACCATTGTCCTTACTTTGTTTACTGATTATGTACATTTGAAAGATGTATTTAAACATGACATAAGTTCTTTTGTGTAATCACTTAATATTTCTGCAACCTTTCTTCTACTTACCCATTTACTTACCCTACCATTTTTCTTCATTTTATTTGGGTGCATTTAGGCTAGCAAACCCTTAGCAATCCTTTTTTTTTTTTTACAAAGTGGACTATCTAATTCTAACCTTATATCATCCAAGGGCTCAGATTAAACTGATGAGCTCCTTTTATTTTCTCTACCTATCTAATGATCTACCAAGATTAAATTGTTTGGTCAGATTTTATTCACTAACTATAAACATAAAATTCAAAGCATGGTATAATCAAGATTAATCATTTTGATTACCATGGATTGTGGCATGAATAACAAGCTGTACACAATCATTATTATGCATAAAATTAAATAGTAGTGGCATTTTGACTTGCACACTTTCATGGTCTCTTTTTCTTTTGGGGTTCATGTATTTTCATTTTTTTGACCTTTTCTTATTCTTTTTGTCCTTTGATTATTCTTTTAGGACATACCCTCTTTACATTTTTTAATTTTAATATGGAAAACATTTGCAGAAAGCAAAGGTATGTACAATATTACAAGGCTTAACCTTAGTCATTCAAAATTATGACTCCTATTGGTATAGGAACCCAATAGTATTGATGTTTGGGGTAACTATTTGGGCCTATTGGAGGAGGCCGCAACTACAGCTAGTTGCTTTGCTAGGCTGCAAGCCATAGAAAGAAGCTAAGGTTTTTCCAAGGCAGCATTGAGGTGTACATTGCTTGTAGGAGGAAGCATGGATAAAGGGGAGACTCTCCTAGGTGGACTGCAGCCTTAGAAGGGCTTAGTTTGCTCACAACGTGGAAGGTTAAGGGCTGCATATTGTGCCCTAACCAGAATTGCAGGAGCAACAAGCAGTTAGAGGAATGTTGCAGCAGTGTGATGTGCAGGGCTTCTACATTGATGATCTACTCAAAGAATATGCTACAACACTCATAGTGATTGGTTACTGACTGTCATGAGAATTTCAGGGCCACATCTTTGAACAGTGATCATTAGAAAAATGATGGACTTTCTGCTACTATCATAAAATATCAATCTTGTATATTTGTGCTATCTCTATCTCTCTGTTGAACTATTGAAGATTATAAGAAGATTTGATCAAAGGTTTCCCCACATTGGGGTTTGTCCCTGGTTGGTGCCACATCTTGTATCCTCTTGTCTTGGCTTGTCTTCTACTATTTATGTTTATGTTCTATTTGCATTTTACTATCATGCTAATGTGATTGCTAAACTGGACATTGATATCGGGCTAATTAAGAAATTGAAGTAAATTTCTCTTAAGCATTAAACATACAAAAAAATTAACAAAAATCATTACCATTGATAGCAACAAGCAGGAGTGACGTGTGGTAGTGGACCTTTAACCTATCTTGAAGCATTCTAAGAGAAGCCAACTACCACTACATATCTTAAAAATCAATGATACCTTTGTCTACATGGAACTTTATCAGTGTAAATTTCTAGTGATTATGATGGTTTTCACCTCTAATAGGTCTTTGCAAGTCAATCCAGGACAAGGTCGGTCCAACCTAGACCCAGCAGGTCTGAATTAGACCTAGGTTGAATCACACATACCCTCCTAAAAAGGAAAAAATAGGCCAAGTCTACCCAACAAATGGAAAAACCCATCGTGTAAATCATGAACACATCCACTTAAAGAAAGAACCTCCAAGTCAACTTTGACCAGCTAACTAAAATCATTATTTTTCTCATTTTCCCATTCTTGCTCATTTGTCCTGGAATTTTCAAAAGGGTTCTTCTGTTGGCACTGACTCCTAGAAGCTACAAGTTTTTAAGTATTTATCTAGTATTTCAAAATTTTCACATGATCTCAGATTTGACTTTAAATCATTGAAAAATGTGCAACAAGAAATGTTAAATTTAGAATGTGCCAAAAATAGATCTATTAAAAATAGAATGTCTAAAACTAGCAGTTTGGCTAGTGAGGTCATTGGCCACATTGGGTGAGAGGTGAAATTGCTAAAAATAGAAAGTTCTAAAAATAGCATTTCTGGGTCCCTTCCTATTTATAGCAGTCCCTAATCTATCTATAGGAAGTAAAATCAATTTTGGTCTTAACAGCAGTTGGAAATATTAATTAATTATTTCAGTTGAGTTAATTAGTTAAGGAAATTCGAATTTGAAGTCTTTGTGAGCATGCACATGAGTTGTCCCACTGATTGAGGAATTTATCCTTAATTTCCTCCACTAATTGAGGGAATATGTATGAGTTCTATAATGAGAGAATCAGTTGACTTAGTTCTAACTAGTCAAGTCCACTTAGATTATTTTAACAAGTTGTTAAAATAATAAAAATATAGTTTGTTAATGCTTGCATGCGTGTGACAACTATTATTTTAGATAACTGAGGATTTACTCATGGATAATTGTTGCATGTCAGTTCTATCAGAGACCCAGTTGAGATCAGATGTGGGACAATGTACTATCAGATGCTTGACTATGTCTAGTAAGTAGTTTTTGCATGGTTGAGGAACTAGTGTCCTCAAGGATTGCGTAGTTGGACCATTGGTTAATTTTGGTATGTTGGAATTAATAGCATATGCTTTTGCTATTATTTCCTAAGAAAACTACGCAAGGACCATAGGTAAAGCCTATATAAACAGGGCTTGGTTGGTTCATGAGACATATCTTCATATCTTCATAGTTCATTGAGAACTGAATAGCTTGAGAGCTAATTATTTTTGTATTGTGAAGAGGATTTCCACTTGATTGATAATACATGGTTGGGGTTTTATGCTGGTGCTTTCCCCTGGATATATCTTGTGTTATGTGTGATTTATCTTGATCAGTTATGCATGTTTCTACTTGATGTTGCTCATGAATTTGATTATGCCTCCGCTTAATGTTTTGTAGAAGTAGAACAAGTATTATGCTTTAGGACATTGCATATATCGGTTTGTTCTACAAGTAAAATTTCTACATGGTATCAGAGCATAGGTGATCAAGCAAGAACAGTATACTAGCAGGAGAAATTCAAAGTTTACTATTCGGGATATAGATCTCAAGTTCTTATCAAATCTATTTCATCGATGGCGTTCTACGGTTTGAGGCTTGAGTATGCCCTTGATGGCAGCTCAAACTATATAGCTTGGAAGGATTGCATGGAGGCAGTTTTGGAAGATAATGGCCCTAAGGATTTCATTGATCAAGAAATTCCTAAGCCTACTGACAAGACTGAGTAGGTGGAATGGAGGAAGTGTGTGGCTAGAGCTAGGAGAATTCTCTTGGAGGGAGTGCGAGATCACATTGTCTCGAGCCTCCATGGGAAGGAGACTCCGCATGAAATGTGGAAAACATTGAAAGATTTATATTAGAATAAAATTGATCAGAGGAAGCTGACACTAAAGGAAAAACTTCGAAAGACCAAGTGTGAAAGGGATGAGACAATCTCTATGTATCTGACCAAGCTCATCACATGCAGGGATGAGCTTGCAAGTGTAGGGGTCGTGACATCAGATGAGGATATGGTGAGTCTAGCACTCCTTGGCCTTCCTAAGAGCTGGCATAGCTAACAGGACTCAGTGAATGGAAGGGAGAAACTGCCAGATTGGGAACGACTATGGTCGGATTTGATGTAGGAGGAGATCAGACGAAGCACCAGAGACAGTTCTTCATCCATGCATGATGAGGAGAACTGTGCCTTAGCGAGTAAGGTGAAGAAGGGGAAGGAGAAGGTTTCTCTTTTTGAATCCAGTTCTTCCAATGATGGGAAGAAGGTTGACAAATCAAAAGTGTGATGCTTTCGTTGTCATGAGGTGGGCCATTATGTTGAAAATTGTCCACGGAGGAAATCCAAGAAGGGATCTGGCGAAGGATCTGAAGGTGAGGCACTTGCTTCACAGTTTGAGTTGGATTTCACACTCTTCGCATGCATGGTTTCATCCATGGTGGGAAGTGGTTGGTTTCTTGATAGTGGAGCTTCTTTCCACATGATCGGCGACAAGAGTTTGTTCACTACTTTGGAGGAGAAAGATCTCCAGATACTCATAGCGATGGGTAATGATGAGAAGTATTATGTCTCAGGTGTAGGCACGGTTATTTTTCAAAGGGAGCATGGATCTCACCTTACCTTGACCGATGTCAAGTATGTACCAGGACTAAAGAGAAACTTGGTGTCGATCGCGATGCTGGAAGACAGAGGCTATGATGTAGTCTTCAATAAGGGAAAGGTTTTCCTTAGACACATCATCACTAGACAGGTGAAGCAAATTGGTTCATGGGTCAAGAACCTGTATGCTCTTGAGGTTCAAGATGCATGCAAAGCCTTGAGCAGCAAGGCAACTGATGGAGACTTGGTGGTTGAGAGGGAGGGTATATTACCTCTCAACATGCAGAGCTAGTAGAAGTCGCAGACGATTGTGGAGGAGCCACAATTGGTGTAGTAGCTTCAGGAGGTTGTGGAGCAGCCACAACAAGGGAAGCTGAGTAGAGATTGAGTAGAGACATCTACTCATGCAGAGACATCTAGTAGGGGGAAACTTCGAGCTAGGTGGGCTGAGGGATCACATGTAGCCATATCTCCAAGTAGGAGGTTGATCCAAATCGGATCCATAAACAACTGTCATAGAACCATGACTATATTGGGACGAAACAAATCCTTAAAGAAATCCAAAATAGCAATCGAAAATGCCCTAAACCAGTGGCCATGGCAGCCGGCGTGGAACGACGAGGACCTCGGTCAAAGCACGCTGACCGAGGCCCATGGAGACTGCGCAGGAGGTTGTTGTAGCCCCTGGGAGCCCTGGAATCGGAAAAGGAGCTGATTTTCGATGCGCAATTAGTGCATAGCGCTAATAGCGCATCACTGGGCGAATAGGGCTGAAATGGTAGAGCCTTAAGCACTCGGTCACGTTGGGAGCCAGAGGACCGTGGGTGGAAAAGCGAAAAGCACCATCGTATGAAGGTGGGACCCACAACCTGGAAACCGGCAGTTTGATCGGGGCACCCTTGAATGGTAAGAGGTTTTGGAGAAAATGGAGCGATCACACTCAACGATCGACGCATGGCAGCGGAGGTGAGAGAAAAAATGTCGTGATCGCGCATTATCGGTCGAGCAAGTCAACCACGCTCGACGTGCATATGACGTTGGATCTGGAGGAGCCCAGATCTGATGGCTGAGATTGCATCCGATAGACAGAGTGGAATTGACAGGGAATTAAGCCGCGATTTAAGGGGATTTGGAATCCGTTGACCGCCATGGTGGAGAAAGAAACGAATCGACGAACAGGCTAGCACTGTTCTGATGGAGACACGTGGCTACTTCCCAAGCGTTCATGCTGATGCCGAACAGGGAACTCCCAGCACACAGGTGGAAGGAGAATCGACGTAGAAAGGAGAATAACCGAACAGGCATGGAGGTTGAATGGCTAAAGCCATGAACAGAGACAGCCGAATGGGATTAAGAAAGAGATTTAGAGTGAAGAGTCCAAGCGACCAAGAGAGACAGTGAACAGTGAACCCTGAGAGGAGGACTGAGCACAGAGAGCATTAAAGCCAAGCAGAGGAGACATAGGGCCGAGCTAACCACAGGTAGCATCAAGCACCAGAGAGCTTGAAGAATCAAGCCTTCCCATAGAGGAATCTATCCGGATTGAGCATCATAGTTGGCTCTTTCCACTGTAGACCGAGGGTCATAGAGCTGGTAGGAAGAACAAGAGTCTATGTACTCCAAGTGGCTTGGAGAATCCAAGAACCACCCTGCCAAGCAAAATCTGCTTCAGGAGAACTCATATTGAGTCCTTGCATTGTAATTTCTCTGCTGAAAGACACAATAAAACAAGGCCACCACTGAAGTGGGACCGGAGACGTAGCCCTGGAGAATAGGGTGAACTCCTTATTAAAAATTGTTTGTGTCTTTGTGTTGCTTACTGTATTTCTCTATTGTCTTTCCATTTAATTTCTGTGTATTGGCAATCTGATCGATCCATTGTTTCAATAACACAGAACACACACACCAGCACATGGGTCTGTAATACCTTTTGTTTAATAAATCTTAAACTAAGGTCACTCATAGGGTGATTGTCAGATCAGAGGTGGGCCGATATAGAGTGATCGTCCCAAGGAGGAGGGCAGGATCCTTGAGTTACCCAACCTCTTGGATGAGACCTTGCTATAGGAGCCCCGATGTGGAGTAGCAGGAACTGACTGATTGGGTAGAGACAGATGCGGATGGAGAGGCAGAGAGAGTGATAGTGCAAGGAATCGCAGGACAGCGCATAGCTAGCAGGCTGCAACAATGCGAGAGGTTCAAGTGTTTTGCACAATGTTAGGTGGCATAGAGAGGTGTGCAATGGTGCGAGATGCATGAAGATGTTGCAGTAGCGTAGATGTCAGAGAGGGAGCACTTGTCAGCAACAGGTAGAGCTTCAACATTAGAGTATGTTCCTAGCCCAACAGAGTGGTCAGTTGGGAGTGTTTTTGTTCCAAGTGTTGTTGGAGCAAGTGGACCGGGTAGATGTGTTGCATGCAGAACATTCCAGAGTTACAGGATTGGGTTCAAGAGAAAGCCTTTCTTGTTGAGAGGGAGTGTTGAAAAATGTGCAACAAGAAATGTTAAATTTAGAATGTGCTAAAAATAGACCTGCTAAAAATAGCATGTCTAAAAATAGCAGTTTGGCCAATGAGGTCATTGGCCACATTGGGTGAGAGGTGAAATTGCTAAAAATAGAAAGTTCTAAAAATAGCATTTCTGGGTCCCTTCCTATTTATAGCAGTCCCTAGTCTATCTATAGGAAGTAAAATTAATTTTGGTCTTAACAGTAGTTGGAAATATTAATTAATTAATTCAGTTGAGTTAATTAGTTAAGGAAATTCGAATTTGAAGTCTTTGTGAGAATGCACATGAGTTGTCCCACTGATTGAGGAATTTATCCTTAATTTCCTCCACTGATTGAGGGAATAAGTATGAGCTCTATAATGAGAGAATCAGTTGACTTAGTTCTACTAGTCAAGTCGAGTTAGATTGTTTTAACAAGTTGTTAAAATAATAAAATATAGTTTGTTAATGCTTGCATGCATGTGACAACTATTATTTTAGATAACTAAGGATTCACTCATGGATAATTGTTGAATGTCAATTCTGTAAGAGACCCAATTGAGATCAGATGTGGGACAGTGTACTATCAGATGCTTGACTATGTCTAGTAAGTAGTTTTTGCATGGTTGAGGAACTAGTGTCCTCAAGGATTGCGTAGTTGGACCATTGGTTAATTTTAGTATGTTGGAATTAATAGCATATGCTTTTGCTATTATTTCCTAAGCAAACTACGAAGGACCATAGGTAAAGCCTATATATACAGGTCTTGGTTGGTTCATGAGACATATCTTCATATCTTCATAGTTCATTGAGAACTGAATAGCTTGAGAGCTAATTCTTTTTGTATTGTGAAGAGGATTTCCACTTGATTGATAATACATGGTTGGGGTTTTATGCTGGTGCTTTCCCCTAGATATATCTTGTGTTATGTGTGATTTCTCTTGATCAGTTATGCATGTTTCTACTTGATGTTGCTCATGAATTCGATTATGCTTCCGCTTAATGTTTTGTAGAAGTAGAACAAGTATTATGCTTTAGGACATTGCATATATCAGTTTGTGCTACAGGTGGAATTTCTACATTGAATCTTGATATTTTATATTCATGCATCACCCATGGTCGATGAAAAATTTGAATTTTATATCTAGATGGATGAATGACGGCAATAGATAGTAGATACAATCGTTGGATCACAATTATATCATGTACATTGTACGATATACTGTTATCTTTGGATATGTTAATTTTGCATTATATTCAGTATTTGCATTAAATCAGTGTAATATCACATGTATAATCTAAAAAAGAAAATATTTTCTTGAAAATCTATAGTTTATTCTTTCTGGTGCAGAGCCCTTTCCAAGTTGATTCACAAGTCTTTACCAAGTCCTGAGTTGAGTTTGACTCTCAGACCAAAATGAGTCATGTCCCAAGTCAAGCCTGGCAACTGTGGCTCCCCCATATCAGAAGAATTCATGAATTAATAACAAAATTTATATGTTATGATCTTTTGCAATAAGCTGCTAAGCTTGCCTCAGTTCCAATTAAGTGTATTTAATAATTTTCTAAATTGCAGAGCCTATTGTTCTTTTGATGCTCACTGCCCATCATGGCCTTATTTGAATTAGGCCTTATTTCGTTGAAGTTATCAAAACCAAAGGTATAGGGGCAATGCTTCCTCCATTTGATCTTTTACAATAAGCTTCTAAGCATGCCCCAGTTCCAATTAAGTATATTTAATAATTTTCTAAATCGCAGAGCTTGTTGTTGTTTTGATGCTCGCTGCCCATCATGGGGTTATTTGAATTAGGCCTTATTTTGTTGAGGTTATCAAAACCAAAGGTATAGGGGCAATGCTGCCTCCATTTGATCTTTTGATAGTAAAATATCTAATTTTTCCAATTATAAGAAATCATAATATCCAATATAAAAAGAACATCAGTTCTATACAGTGGAGAAATCACTCAAAGAAGATGCACTTAGTCTAGAAAGAGACATGATCCAAGCAAAGGCTATGCTAAAGTTCACTTTTCACTCATTAAAAGAAGGTATGAGAGTAATTTTACTCAGTCAAAACCAATAAACATATTGATTTTTCAATATTTTTTGGATAAGTTATAACTTATACCATAGATAGACCCAAATTAAGAGTTTTTCCAATAAAAAAGGGAAAATCTTGCCTCCCAAGCCAGATGAATAAAAAATCAAGAGATCAAAAATATTTCTTTTGTAACAATTTCTAGTGTTCACTTTTCACTCGGCAAAATAAGGTAAGGAGAATTTTTATTCAGTCAAAAGGAAATCAACATCTTGAGTTTTCAATAATTCTTGCATAGAGTTCCCCCATTGACAGACTCTAATTAAGAATTTTGCATCCAAGCAGAGAGGGAAACTTTGCATCCAAAGCTGAATAAAAATTTGAGAGATAAAACATATTTTCTTGTATGAATTTTGCATCCAAGCAGAGAGGGAAACTTTGCATCCAAAGCTGAATAAAAATTTGAGGGATAAAACATATTTTCTTGTATGAATTCCAACCATTCTCACCTATCTAGCAATGAATGTTTTGTAATGGATCCACGAGGCATTGGATAAAACTTGAACATTGAAAACAAAGGACCACATACCTGATGATCTCTCATCAGGTTCCAATCATGCTCCACAAAAACTATTGTATCTGCTGATGTTAGATTTAAAGCAAGTCCTCCAACTACATTGCATAATATCCAATGCACTTAGAAGATTGTAACAGAACACTATTGTCATATGAATAACCTTTCACATTATAAAAATAAAATATTTGTTCTTACTCACCATGTGTTGTGAGGAGGGGAACATCAATGGTTGTTGGGCATGGAATCCCCCCAAGGCATGTTTTGGGGCTTAAAGCCCAAGTTTTGACCAAGTCTTTTGTAAAAGCTCTGCAAATTATGGGTGCGGAGCGTGAAGTTATAATAGAGTCACAAGGTTGTCTGCCCTCATTTTTGTAATGTAATGTCGGCTTGATAGACCTAGCCATGGTCCGCGGACCATGGGATTGTATAAATAGAGTGAGGCTCTAAGTGTATAACTAATAGCAAGAGGAAGCATGATGAGTCTAAGTGATTGAGTGGAAGGGTAAAGTGTGTCTTTGGGTTGTAGAGTAGGGGAAGACTTTGCAGCTGAGTGCGCAGAGGCCTAGTAGTCCGCAGCTGAGTGTTCAGGGCAGGTCGAGTCTGTAATCATTGGAAGAATTAATAAAGAGAAGTTTACCATATTATTGTGTATCTTTTCGTATTTTAATGTGTGATTGGGTTTAAATTGCAAGTGTACTGTTTATTTGTTGTGCGAACTCTTATGAATGTGTTGTATAAATAAATATAACGTAAGACATCCATTTACGCGAAGATAATTGACTAGGCATAGGAAGATAAGTAAGATCTCAGGTGCGACTTAGGGGAATAACGCAGATCACTGCTCCGGCAGCACGGAAGCTCCACAGCCCCTGGTTAGGGTTGCGCGAAGGCAAGTATATCAGGGTGCGAAGGCCTGGGAAGTGCACAAAGAAACCTATGTGAAGGGACTAACAGTTGGACTAGTTCAACCTCTTAGACATCTCAAGGGTGCAGAAACTTGGTTTCAGCACCCCCCCATACTACTTCGGGTGAGACCTCAATCCCCGCTCCGCGAGCTGTTGCCGAAAGGGCCAATAGTACAAGGATTTGTTTGGCTAATTAACTATGAGCTTGGGTTGGGCCCCAACAAGCCAATAAATGGTATCGTTGTCGAGACTGGGATCTCCATAGATATGTCTGATGTTGTATCATTGGAATCTGACAAAGAAAGTAATTGAAGATTGGTTGGACAGAAAGATTCATGAGTTCACGGCGTTGGAAAACAAGAATCCGTGACTTGTAGAAATTCCCACTGTAGATCAACAGATTATGCAATATACTAAAGCAAAATACAAGATCTACTTCTACAACAAACTTTGTGGAAGCTTAATCGAATATGAGCAAGATCAATTAGAACACATATAACTGAGAATGAGAAATCAATCACACATAACACAAAAGAATAACCCTAGGAAAGCCTCAACCTAAAACCCCAATCTCTGTATTATCATACACGTGGAAATATGTTCAAGTTACAAAATGAATCAGCTCTCAAGCTATCCTGCCCTCTCTGCAATCAAACAATACAGCTCACAGATTGAGTAGACACAAGATATGCCTTTCCTCAGCCCTCCAAGCCTCCTATTTCCTTGCGCAGTTTTTCTTGGGGTCCAATGATATCACATGTGTGAATTGGCCTCATCACACTCACTAAACTAAAGAAGTAATTGCACAATCTCCAAGGAATGAATTCCTTCTGCATGCAAGAGATATTCAGAATGGAATATTCCTACAACTGATAGTACATTGTTCCTCCATCTAATCTCAACTAGGTCTCTGCCTGAACTAACATACATGAGTTATTTATGAGAGAATATTTAGTTATCTGAAGTGCAGTAGTTACATGCATGCATGCATTAACTAATTGAACTCACAATTAATTCAACAAACTGTTTGAATTAATCTAACTGGACTTGAATCAGTTAACTGAGCCAACTAATTATAGCTCAATATTACAACTCATCCTTATCTCTTTAAATGATGGATAAATTCCTCAATCAATGGAGAAATTGTTGCATGTCCCCACATAGACTTCATGTTTGATTTTCTACAACTAATTAACTCAAGATGAATTAATTAATTATTTTACAAACAGCTGCTAAGATCAAATTCGAATTTTACTTCTCTATTTTAGTTCAGGGACTAACTAAAATAGGAAGGTATCCCGAAATGCTATTTATAGCAGTACTAAATTTAGCACTTCTATATTTATCATTTCTTGTTGCTATTTTCAACATGACTATCAAAGGAAGAGTGGTTGGACTACTACTTATACATAGAGATCCACGAAATTTTCTCTGCATCTTTCCCTACTGAGCTATACGAGTGGATTGCAAAGCTAGAAGATAGCCAAGGAAGGTGTAAACTTGATGAACCTACTATGTGGACTCCAGAAATAGTGCATGGATTGGAAGCATCAGAGGATAAGATCATGCGCACTGTTGATCACTGGCTTGATCGAATCATAGGAGGATTCATCACTGAGTTCGCGGTAGATACTTTAGTCAACTATAGCGAGGCAGAACGACGCTTCCTCAAAGGGCCGCGAGGTAAGTACATTAAATCTTTGAACACTTGGATTAAAATGCTACTGTGTGAAAAATAGGTTATGCGAATAAATTGATGTTTGGGGCTACGCGAAGCGGGAGAATCTACAGAAACGAAGGTAGTACAGAACTAGAAACTAACCCCTTGATTTCACCTCCATGAGGAGGCGAGGAAGAGCTCGCGAAGGTCTCACCAGAGGATTCCGCGCATACCATCCCCACCCACACCACCACCAGTTTCACCGTCTTCACCCCCATCTTTGCCCATACCACCTCTACCACCACCGCGAAGCAATATGGCGAGCGCAATAAAGTTTCTAGTCTTCAAGGGAGTAGGGAATGAAGATCCGGACCAGTTTTGGTTCATGATAAAAGTTGTATGGGAAGTGCAGGGAGTCACGAATGACAATATAAATAAGGCAACGTTGGTTAGCTCTCTGCAGGATCGTGCGCTAACCTGGTACATTAAGAATTCCAATGACAATCTGAATGTGGGGATCATGGATATCCAAGCTGTGCTAAACAAAGAATTTAGTAGGCCAAAGTTAGAGGCGCAGCTGATCATTCAGTTCAAGGAAATCACAATGCTACCAAGTGAGACCCCTTGGGAGTTGGATCAGAGACTGAAGTGCACAAATCACAAAGCTAACATGTCGTTGATGGATGGACAACACCGCGAATGGTTTGTAGCATCATTAACGCCACATCTAAGGAACGTGTTATCACAACAGAGGCTAACAACTCAGGCTGAGGCCTTGGAGGTCATGATGAGATTGCACGAGACCCCGATACAAGATCCCAACTTGGGAGTTCAGTAGATTCACGCGCAGTTGAAAAACTTGTGCCTTGAGATGCAGAGTTTGAAACAAGATAGGACAGTTCGCCCAGAAGTGCGCGATGAGGTATGGTGTGTAAAGTGAAAGAGCTAGGGACATGACAAGGACCACTGCCCGCTGTTTGTGAATTACCTCGCGAGAGGAGATCCAATGCCATTGAGACTAGAGGCACAAACAGGACCAAGCACGGCGCTTGCACTATGGTGCGCGATTTGTTAGATAGGAGGAAATCATGCTACAGATAACTACCATTTATTGCATAAGTACACGTAGAATTCACAACAGTTGTTCTGTAATTTCTGTAGATCAGTGGGACATGATGAGCGCACCTGTAGAAGTTATGAACTGATGATGGATTAGACTCCTACCTATAGAGTTCAAGTCGAAACGCGGCCCCTTGATCAGAACGCAGGGATGGCGCGAACTGAATTTCAGGGGCGCAGACAAGGCCGAGGTGGAGGAGGACCAGGAAGAGGTCGCGGACAACTGATATGTTACAATTGCGGAGGGCCAGGACATTATGCCCGCGATTGTACAAATCCAATGCAGCCATCATGTTTGTATTGTACATTGTTTGATCACGAGACAGAGGATTGTCCCATGCTGATAGCACGGTTGCGCGATAAAGGAGCACTCCAACCTCCCCTGACTCAAAACCTGCAAATGATGAGGTCTGAGCTGCGCGAGGAAGACCCTAATGTAAATATTGTGCTCCAAAGTGGAATTACGATAGGGGATGACAAAGGCAAGCAGCCTAAAGAAAGTACTTGGGTTCGCAAGGCTCCAACGAAGGAACTAGAGTTTGATTTGGAGCGCGCTAAGGAAACCTTCATGGAAGCCAAGAGGAGCTTCGCTGATGCCTCCACTTCAGGAAGTAAAGACAGACTGGAGCCGGAAATGGACCCATCGATGCTCACCACGTTCCTGGAAACATGCATGAAGCTGCTGCGTGACAACAAGGCTGTAAAGGGGCTGCAAGAACTCATAAATAGATGCGCTGGGACTGCGCATATTCCGGAAGCTCGGAAAGCACATGACATGAACAGGAAGGGAGATGAGATTGACCACACAGATTGGGGAATATGAGATGGATCAAGTGATTTTGGATCTACGATCGGACGTGAACATCCTGCCAAAGCAGACATGGGAGCGCATGGGAAGGCCTACACTGCAATGGTCTCCTATCCAACTACGAATGACGAACTAGCAAAATATCCTACCTATGGGGAGATTGCAGGGAATCACAGTAGACATCGAAGGAGCAAGTGCGCTAGCAGATTTTGAAGTGATAGAGATTGTTGATATCACCAATCCCTACCCCGCACTATTAGGAATATATTGGGCCACTGACATGAATGGGGTGATAAATTTGAAGAAGTGCAAGATGATTTTTGAGAAAAAGTCTATGTGCGTGGTTGTACCTTTAAACCCTACAGAAGGATCGCACTACACGGAGCTGGTGTGCGACTACGACAATGATGATGACTTGGACTGCATCTACAAGATAACCACGCAAGAGAAAGACTAGGTGAATCCAACAGTGGATGGACGAATCTCATGGAAGAGCGAAAGCTCATGCACATCGAATTCGAATGAGGAAATAGAACAATGGCAGAACCGGTTACACCAGGTAACCACACTGAACTCTAAAATGATGATGAGATCGATGCCCTGTGTATCAATGGAGGTGAGGGATCTGCCTATGTATGATGGGTCAAGTGAAGTAGATGACTTCCTGAACAGATTTGAAAGTGAGGTGCCAAAACAGCAACCTTTCAAAGCTTTGAAATGGGTACTGCGCGATACGCCTGCAAGGTGGTGGGGTATGCACCAAAGAAGTTTTGAGGACTGGCGCAAATGTAGAAGAATGATGCACATGTGGTTTGGGAAGCATCAAATGCGATTTATAGACAAGATTTCTGGGTGAAACGGTCCGTGCACCCACCTATCCAGATGGATGCAGGCATATGGTGCGAAACTTGTACGGAAGCACACGGTCTTTGCGTTAGGAGACACGGTCAGTAAGCAGGTGTAGGCAAGGCAATGGCGCGAACAACTGCTCTGGTTGGAACCATGGAGTATGGAAAGACTAAGTGCGCAGAAGGTTATCTGCGCAAAAGCATTTAATAAAGTGTGTGAAGCGCTGAACAAGGTCCACAATGTGAAGCGGACTAACTGGGACCTGCGCGTACCAGCGGTTCTATGGACTTATAGGACCACGTGCAAGAACCCGACGGCATAGGCACCACCGAGGCTGGTGTATGAAGCGAACACTGTAAGCCCCATAGAGTATGAAATTCTTAGTCCGCTCATGGCAACACTGGTATATACGACGGTTCGTGAAACCTTGGAAGAAGAAATCCAATAGGGAAATTTTAGGCTCTAAGAACTTGAGCAAGAAAGGGTGCGATTAAGGAAGAAAAGCGCTCTAGTAGAAGCGGAAGTCAAGAAGCTGGAGGACGAGATAAAGGAAGATTTTCTTGATAAAAAGACCAGGGTGATAAAACAGGGTGTGCATGATGACGCTGACAAGTTTGAGGACTATCGCCACAAATTGATCAATCTGATGCCTTGGCTTGGACCGCATATTACTAAGTGAATCAACCAGGGTGGCGCACTGTAGATGATAAAGTGCGCGACGCTGCCAGTAACAATAAAAGGTGGGTATTTTCCAGAAAAAGTGATCGATGCCCAGATGACAACCTATACAAGTGGCGTGGCCACCTGACTAGCCGTGGAAAGTACAGTCTTAGCACTCCTCGTAGTTGAAAGGAGGCACGAGACTATAAACTACTTTGCCCGAGAGCTGCACGATCTTGGAGCTACGTGCAAAAGCAAAGATTCATAGGGTCCACAACCATGCAAGGGGGGTTGTGCTGCCATGCGGGTTGGCTAGAAAGTGACCGTTGAAGTCACTATTCACAATGTGATGCTCGACTTGAGACCAAATGGAGCAGGCGACAGGCATTTAAGATGCGATTTATGGGCAAGGTTTGGGAAAATCTGCCGCCAAGGGAGCATTAATGAACCAGATTTGGGGGGGACGGTCGAATTCAAATTCAAAAGGTGCTATAAATTACAAAGGGTTGCCCAGCAAACAACACTTGACTATTTGTGAATTGAGCAGTTGTATCCCCTGCGTAGCCTAAGCAGAGCCCTGTTTGACCTGTGTAGAGCATTTATTAAGCCCTTGAGTACGCGAGCAATAGATTTCTTGTCGGACACGATGGCAGTGTCTGAGGAAGTTATGGAAATTACAAAGATGACCGCTGAAGAGGCCACACAGGCCCTGACTGTAGGGGATGCCCCTGGAGGCAAAAGGATTGTGGCAGAAATCCCTAAATCACTGCGCACGCCAAGACCAAAGAAAGACAAACAAGCAATGGTTCACGTACGTGTGTCCCCGCAAAACCTGTTGTGCACCAAGATGACGATGGAGGAGAAGGGGAAAGCCATTAACATAGAAACCAACAAGGAGGAGGAAGACCTGGAGGACCTGATCATCGAAGAAGATGAAGACGAAGGCGTGGAGGAGGAAACTGAGCCTACGCACCCTCCAACAAAACTGCTCGCCTATATCCCCCCATGGAAGGGGAAGGCTAAAGTGCCCAAGGATCTTAACAAGAGCAAGAGCTATCTCCAGACCCCGTTCCTCCAAGACAACATCATTTTCTAGGGCAAGCACCTAGGACAGGTGCCTAGCTTAAAATTTGAATATTGGGACCTCGCTAACCACGAGAAGTTCCCTCACCTAGAGACCACGTAGTTCATGAAGCCTAAGAAGAACACCGTGGTAGGGGTTACTGAATTAGAGTCACGAAAGTGGTTGCACGGAGTGGAAAAGCTAGGGCTACTAAACGTGCTTTGGGTGACACATTTCCACCGCTCCCCAATAACAATTTTCGTCATCAGGCAGCCGCTCTGCCTGGTGCATGGTGGGTGTTTATGGCCAAAGGAGCCCATCCTTATCATGAAACCTTTGATTCACCGCATCACCCGGCTGCCATGCAAAGGAGAGGACCCCGCAAATATCTTGGAGGGGAAAAGCAGTGACCTGGCCATCACGGAGGCCATGAAGAAGAAGTATAAACTGGAAAAGAAGAAGCGGGGCTACACCATATCTAGAATCAATGACAAAGCAATAAGAGTGGCGACCCAAATACTAGCAGGTAAGGTTATGCACAAGTGTCGCATGGACAAGGTACTCGCACCGATGGTAGCACTTGCTGAGAAGTGCGCGGAGGGGGTCTAGTTTAACTGGTCTGAGTTCCTCTGCAAGGAATTCTTGGAGAATTTCCACGAAGCTCAGGAACAAGGCAAAACATTCCACTATGCATGGCTTCTGCTGTCCATAGTGCTTGTGGCAGGGGAATTGCCGAAGGATAGTCAGTTCCCCACAATTGATAGGGATCTGTTGGAGACCGCAAAGTATGCTTTGCTCTGGGCCACAAAGGATGCAAACCAGATCCGCGACAGTAAGATATTTTGGGTGTTCATGGAGATGAACCTCAAAATGGGGATCAACTACAAGCCGCGATTATCACCCACTGTCTACAACAGCCTGCAAAGTTTTGCAGAGTTTAAGGTGGACCTCCACAGCATATACATCAGAGCGTGCAAGGACCTAGCTAAGCAATGGAGAGAGCTACCCTTTGTAGCCACGAACGATGTAATATTTAATGTACTGGAGACATGGCCACTAGAGTGGCGCGCTCCAGATATCACGGCAATAGAAAAGTCTGCGGTGCGGAGGAAGAAAGAGGAGGCAAAACTACGCATGGCGCAGTTGGTAGAGAAGAGAAAGAAGGAGGCAGTGGTAGCAGAAGCACAGGAGGCGCGAGACGTTTCACAGATAGTAGCTGAATAGAAAAAGTCTGCAGCAGTAGTAGAAGCGCAGGAGGCAGTCGTGAAGGCATGCGAGGGCAAAAATTCACCTTCGCATGGGCAGGAAGTAGAGGAAGAGGAGGGAGGCGCGAACCGACAACCTGCATCAACACAGCTGAAGCACCAACACCCGACCAAGCGAACAGGGCCACACAAGAAGGTCAAGGCATTGAAGTTGTCTATTGACCCGATCACCCTTACCGAGGGTGATCTGCACGACATCGGCGAGACAGTGTGCAATGTCACCTCCAAGGCCCTCCATAATTTTGTGCAGGAGAACCAGATTATGTTGGGGGCCCTCAAAGAGTAGCTATAAGAGTTGCAAGTGCGCACCCCTCAGGCTGGTACCCTTTCGACCAGCCTCACAGTCGGGACAATGGAAGCAGAGCATATGTTGTGCACTCGGGTGACAAATACCATAGTGCTGCCCGAAGGGGAATTGGTGACAACAAATGAGGCCGATAGGCCTACGATTGGTGCACTGAAGGGTATCGGCATCAACATGGCTGCACTCCAGCGAGAGACATTATACGTTTTGCAGGATCGGATTACTGCAGAACTATGGGCTACAGATAGCCCTGCGCTGCAAGTACTAAGCGAGAAGAAAATCAACATGCAACAATTGAGCTTGCAGCACGATGAAGTGGTGTCATACAATCGGCAGCTGGTACACGTACTAGATGAAGCTTGTCAAAGCGTCCCTGAGCTGGCCATCCCAGCAGACACACCAGCAGAGGTGCTCATCCACAGGCTCGCAGCAGGGTTGTGTGAGGCATGGGAGGAAATGGCAAAGGTTCAGCTAGAGCTAAACCTTCAGATCGTAGAGTTGCAATTAAAGGTGCAACTTTCCACCCCTCCGGAAGTAAGAGAACAGCGCGCCAGTGCTGTTATAGCGGGACTGGATGAGATCAGCAATACAATGAGAGACTGCACCAGAATGTTAGAGGAGTCATTTGAGGTCCTCACATATCTACAGGAGGACCCCAACATCCAAGGCTTAGAGATAGAGGCGTGAGAACTCCAGTAGCAGTATGACAGCGTGAAAGGAACTGCACAGACAGTGGCCCTCACTCAGAGGCTCGCACAGATGCAACAGGCCAAAGCGTTGAAAGAACAGGTGGACGCAGCACGACACAAAGAAGCAGTCCTAAAGGAGCGTGTTCAGCCTTGGATCGACGAGGCCTTCACCATCACAACAACAATTGAATGCAATCTCGCACAGATGCAGGGAACATAGACACAGATGCAAGGAAGCAGTTCTGACACCACAGTCTTGGAACAATGCGTATAGGAGATCCAATAGGCAGCCACTCAGTGTACTTCCGACCTTGCAGCAGTTCGGACAAAGTTGGAGGGACTCCACGTGAAGATCTCTGCACCGATAGAGTGACTTGAGGGCGAGTCACGATGTTTGTGTTGGGGGCCTGTTGGGCATGGAATCCCCCCAAGGCATGTTTTTGGGCTTAAAGCCCATGTTTTGACCAAGTCTTTTGTAAAAGCTCCACGAATTATGGGCGCGGAGCGCGAAGTTATAATAGAGTCACAGGGTTATCTGCCCTCGTTTTTGTATTTTTGTAATGTAATGTCAGCTTGATAGTGGGATTGTATAAATAGAGTGAGGCTCTAAGTGTATAGCTAATAACAAGAGGAAGCATGATGATTCTAAGTGATTGAGTCGAAGGGTAAAGTGTGTCTTTGGGTCATGGAGTAGGAGAAGGCTCTACAGCTGAGTGCGTAGAGGTCTAGAGATCTAGTAGTCCACAACTAAGTGCGCAGACCCCTACAACTGAGTGCGCAGACCCCTGCAGCTGAGTGCGCAGAGGCCTAGTAGTCTGCAGCTGAGTGTGCAAACCCTTGCAGCTGAGTGCGTAGAGGCCTACTAGTCTGCAGCTGAGTGCACAGACCCCTGTAGCTGAGCGCGTAGGGCAGGTCGAGTCTATAATCATTGGAAGAATTAATAAAGAGAAGTTTACCATATTACTGTGTATCATTTCCTGTTTTAATGTATGATTGGGTTAAATTGAAACTTTATTGTTTATTTTGTTGGCATTATGACACAGGTTTGGCGCTATGACATAGGTGTTGTCCTTGATGGCAACTCACTCAAATGACAAATCATAGTTAAGAATGAAGGAAAAAGAGATATACGCAGGTTCCTCTAAACTAAGTCGCGTATACATGCGAGTTCGATGATCATAAGGTGTGTATATGTATACATGCACTTTCATGCAAGGAAAAGTGCGTACATGTGGGAAAACTTATTTTTGGTCCATGGTATTTGGACCTATGGTTTCGGACCATGGTATCTCGTCTGATGTGTTGAACCCAGGTATTGGGTCCATGGTATTGATTCTCTATGGTTTTGGACCATGGTTTGAGTAAGGCCTAAGACTATAAAAAGGGAAGGAGATCTTTTGGCAAAAGGATTCACTCAAGCATTGAATATCTTATGAAGAGCAAGATCTAGAATTGGGTTATGGTGCATAGATGGATCTGAACCAAGGAGGAACCTGAGCGCAAGAAGAATGATAAGTTCTATTGTTAGGTCAAGATCTTAAGGCTTGAATAGTAGTATCTTTGTGTGATTTTGATCTGTTATATTTGGTGCATGACTTGATCTATAAATCAAATAATCTAGGTATAACTCATGTCTGAATAAGTGAAAAGGGTAAATTACCTTTTATAGATCTATACGCAGGTTTGGCACAGCAGAGGCACGTATACACGCTGGTTCAATAAGTCAAAGCGGCGTATATGTTGGTTGGTCTTAATACAGAAGCGTATGTATGCAGGTTATACATATTGAAGTAGCATACATCTCATGAAATATGTTTTAGCTACTTCTATTTATTGTTGCAGTGTTCTGGGTTCAGGATTGGTTTCTGGTTACTATCAATGTAGTCTGGTTACAACATTTAGAGAAGTAATTGTTTGATTTAGTTTTGATTGAAGCAAAGGAGATTGGTTGATGCAAATGGTCCCAGGAAGAAAAGAGAAGGTTGTAGCCTTCTGTAGGTTAGCACCTACGTACTAGTACATCAGCTAGTACAAGAGCTAAGGGGGTTGTAGCTCCCTTCCAGGAGAAGCTAGAAAATGAGAGAAGGTTGTAGCCTTCTACAGGTAGAAGCCTGTGTACTGGTATAAGACTGCACTAGTACAGATCCATTGTAAAAATAAGTTTCTAATTAAAAGAAGACAAAGACAAAATGTAGCAGGTGGTTTTCACCCACATTGGGTTTCCACCTTATATCTTGTGTTATTGTGTGTGACTGTCTATTCTATTTTGCTGTTCCTGGTTACTGGTTATATGGTTCTGACAGACAGATTAATGATCAACATCTGAAGAATAAATTAAATTATAAGTCTGCAAGTTATACACGAGTTTCCTTAACTGTAGTTGCATATATACGTCGTTTTCACTAACTAAAGTAGCGTATGCAAATCTGATTATAAAATGAAAAATAATTGACTTGATAATACTGATTCACCCCCCTCTCAGTATTATTTCCAACAATTGGTATCAGATCCAGGTCCTTCAGAAGAAGCTTGATCGCTTGAAGGAAGATCTATCATCATGAGCAACTACGAAAAAGAGGCATCGATCAGGCCACCAATCTTTGATGGGAGAAACTTCGTCTATTGGAAGGTAAGAATCACAACCTATCTTCAATCTCTTGGTACAGAAGTTTGGGATATCGTGGAAGCAGGATACATATTTCCATTAGCAACTCCTACAGATACGGCTGGTAAGAAGCAGTATGAAACAAATGCAAAGGCTGTCAATACTCTATTACGGAGTTTATCTCAATCAGAATTTGTCAAGGTTATGCAACTCAAAACCGCAAAAGAAACATGGGACAAGATCGTTCTGAGCTATGAAGGAGACGATCAGGTAAAATGTGCAAAACTACAAACTCTCAGAATTCAATATGAAAATCTCAGAATGTACAATGATGAAAGTGTGGCTAATTATTTCTTACGGATAAATGAGATTGTTAATTGTATATAAAGATAAGCTTGATAAAGGTAAGGAACCAGTTAGATGGAACAGAAAACAGAATGTAAGTAAGAAGAGCTATTATACACATGAAGACAGTGATGGATTTTCAATTAGTGATGAAGATGAACAATGTAATGATTATAGACTTTTGATGGCTTTTGAAGATGATGATTTCTTGGATGCTATAGATGAAAATGATCTCTATGAAGAAATTTCTAAACTTAAAATCTGTTTAGAAGAAAAGAGTATGATTATAGATACTCTGACATTCCAACTTGCTGAAAGGGAAAAACACAATGAAAAGTTAGAATGTGAAATTGTGGGACTTAGAAAAGATATTGAGAAAACAAAAGCTCTTAATCTTAGATTTGCTAAAGGATCTGAAACTTTAGATGAGATTATCAAAGTGCAGCGTTCTCCACTAATCAAGACAGGTCTTGGATATACTGAAGAAGCATCTCAAGCATAGAAGCCATCCACCTCCAAAAGTTATCTTGATGCAGCAAGGAGAAGTGAACAGGTTGACAATCGATAGCAAAGGCATAAAGCAGATCACCAGGTAAATCAGGGTCAATCTACCTCAAGGATGAACAAAGATCACCAAGTACATCAGGGAAAATATACTTCAAGGATGAATAGAAGCTACAACCAACCACAAGTAAATCATTCTCAATTTGCCTCAAGAATGAATGTCTATGGAAACTACGATCACCTGGATGGAAGGTTTGATAATTGCAGGAATTTCTTCAATGGCCAATGTTTCTCTTGTCATAACTTTGGACACAAAGCAGCTCAATGTGTTGCCTACAAGACCCTCATGGCCAGAGAAGCACGAAATCAAAGGAGTGTGACTGGAATCATGAAAAGAACCTACAATAACTTTTCTACTCTTGAAAATGAAATAGAATGTTCTATTTGTAACAACCTCGGTCATGAATATTCTAAATGCAGGAGTAGGTTTCGGAAAACAACTCAGAAGGAGCAAGCTTCATTGAGTCCCAAAACATGGAGGAAGAAAGAACCGCAACCAGAAAGATGTGATATAGCCTTATATGCGGAAGGACAGGAAAATCAGTGGTACATCGACAGTGGATGCTCGAAACATATGACAGGTGATAAAGAAAAACTTCAGTCATATAGTGCCTTAGAAAAGGAAAGGAATGACTCATTTGGAAATGACACCCTTGCACTCATAAAAGGTAAAGGTTCTATTCTTTTGAAAGAAAAGGTCAAAGCTGGAAATGTTATGTATGTTGATGCCTTAAAGCATAATCTATTGAGTGTCAGTCAAATGTGTGATCAAGGAAATGAGGTAATATTTCAATCAAATGGATGTATTTTTCGTGAGCTTGATACAAGAGAAACAGTGATCAAAGGCATAAGAACTCCAAATAATTTATACATACTCAAGGGAGGACAACAACAATGCTATCTAAGCAAGAATGATGAACACTGGCTATGGCACAGAAGATTGGGGCATCTAAGCTTCTCTCAGATAAGGAAAGCATGCAAATATCAGGCAGTTTGTGATCTCCCTGACATCAGAATTCCAAACAATACAATATGCAAATCATGTCAGTTTGGTAAGCAAACCAGAACTAATTTTCCTAAGAAGGAAGGATCGACAAGTAAGCCACTTGAACTTGTCCATACAGATGTATGTGGTCCATCTAGGAAAAGGTCACCTCGAGGAGAAGAATACTTCATATTTTTCATTGACGACTTTTCTAGGATGTGTTAGATAGGACTTCTAAAGCATAAAGACGAAGCTTTCAAAAAGTTCAAAGCATTCAAAACCTTGGTTGAAAACGAATCAGATCACAAAATCAAATGCCTCAGGTCTGATCGAGAAGGGGAATTTACCTCGGATGAATTTTTCGATTTTTGTGAAGAACATGGAATAAGAAGGAAATTCTCTACTCCAAGGACTCCTTAGCAAAATGGAGTAGTAGAAAGGATGAACAGAACAGTTCAACAAATGGCTCGTGCTATGCTTGATGAGTCTGGAACTCCTGCAACCTTCTGGGGTGAAGCTGCATTTGCTGTCATTACTATTCTCAACAAGACAAACGTCCAGGTGAACAGCACTCAAACTCCTCATGAACTCTGGTATGGTAAGACTCCTACGGTAAAATACTTCAAAATTTTTGGAAGCAAATGTTACATCAAAAGGACTGATGAAAACCTTGGCAAGTTTGAACCTAGAGCAGATGAAGGCATTCTCCTTGGTTACTCTCCCCAAAGCAAAGGATATAAGTGTTACAATAAAAGACTTAGAAAAATTGTTGAAAGTATTGATGTAGTGGTTGATGAAGAAGGAAACATTCCAAGGCAGGTAAAATCTGAAGATTTTGAAGATGATGAGGACTATCATTCAACATCAAATCAGACTAATGATGAAGAAGACACCTATGAGGAACCAGAAGAACAAATAAGGGTAGAAGAAAAGACTCCATCCAGGTATGTCCAGAAGAATCATCCAGAAACTCAAATTTTGGGGCAGAAAGAGGCAGGTGTACAAACAAGAAGAACTATTTCAGAAGCTTCAAGCTATCTAGCATTGCTCTCCTCCACTGAACCACGAAATGTAAGTGAAGCATGCAAATATGAATGCTGGGTCAAGGCCATGAATGAATAACTTGAGCAGATTGAAAAGAATAACACTTGGGAGTTAGTTCCTAGACCAAATGATAAGAATGGCATAGGGACAAAATGGATATTCAAAAACAAGCTGAATGAGAATGGAGATGTTATTAGAAACAAGGCCAGACTTGTTTGCAAAGGGTATGCTCATCAAGAAGCTATAGACTTTGAAGAAACTTTTGCACTAGTTGCTGTTCAAAGTATATCAAATGGATGTGAAATCTACCTTTCTAAATGGAGACTTAGAAGAAGAAGTGTACATTGAGCAACTAGATGGATTCATCCTTGGGAATGATCCAAAACTTGTATGCATAATCAAAAAGGCTCTCTATGGCCTTAAACAGGCTCCAAGGGCTTGGTATTATCGTTTAGATAAGTACCTCCATCAACAAGGTTTTTCAAAAGGATCAATAGATAGAAATCTATATATAAAAATTGATAATGATAAATTGCTAATATTTGTTGTGTATGTTGATGATATCATCTTTGGTAGCAATGAAGAAGCCATGAGTCAAAACTTTACTTTGGTGATGCAGAAAGAATTTGAAATGTCCTAACTTAGTGAGCTCACATATTTTCTTGGTTTACAAGTCCAACAAAACAAAGACGGTATCTTTCTATCACAAACCAAGTACCTCAAGCAGATTTTGAAGAAATATGGGATGGAGGATTCGAAATCGGTATGTAACCCTATGGTAATAGGATGCAGCCTCAGCGCAAATGATGAATCAGCAGCAGTGCATCAACCAACCTATAGATCAATGATTGGAAGTCTGCTCTATCTAACAGGTACCCGACCAGACATCATGCATGCAGTTGGAATAGTTGGAAGATTTCAGGCAAATCCAAAGGAAACTCATCTTCAGGCAGTCAAAATAATTTTCAAGTATCTTCAAGGAACTCAAAATTATGACTTATGGTATCCTAGAGATACAAATCTCACACTTCATGCATATACAGATGCAGATTGGGCAGGAAGCGTGGATGACAGAAAAAGCACTAGTGGTGGTGCATTCTTTATGGGTTCCAGATTAGTATGTTGGTTCAGCAAGAAACAAAGTCCAATTGCATTATCTACAGCTGAAGCAGAATATGTGGCTGCTGCATCTTGCTGCACACAAATCCTTTGGATGATACAAACATTGCAAGACATTTAAATCACTTGTACTCCACCTATCTCCATTTTTTGTGATAATACAAGTGCAATCAGTATTTCAAAGAATCCAGTCATGCATTCAAAGACCAAGCACATACCTATCAAATATCATTTTCTCCAAGAACAAGTGCTTGAACAAAAGGTCAAATTGGAGTATGTTCACTCCAAGGAATAGGTTGCTGATATATTCACCAAACCACTGCCTAGGGAGACATTTGAATATCTCAGACATAAGCTGGGAGTAGTCAATGCATCATCCTGTTGTTGAAATATTTGGTTCAGAGAACAGTGGTTGTACGCGAGTTTCATGAGTTGTATCCGCGTACATACATAGGTGTCTATGGACACAGTCACGTATATTATGGTTTAAAGACAAACAGTGGGGACAGACTCAGGATGAAAAGAGTCGGATATGGGTCTGACAGAGACCATCTAGCACAGGTTCAGGGGGAGCATATAATTCTAATAATGCATTGTTGGCATTATCTTAGAAGATCTTGGTTCAATTTCACAGCTATTTTTTGGTTTCAGATGGATCAGGTGTAGAGGGAGATCATGGTTGCTGGTTTTGATGATGATTGACAGATGCTGCTGATGTTAGTTGCTGATGACTATCATAGTCTTGTCTTAAATATTTAGTCTCTATGTCATGTATTTCTTTTATTATCAAGGTCATGTAATGGCCTATGTTGGTTTCCCTACTATGCCTGGGATGAATGATGTAATATTCTTGTTTTATCATGTGTAAACTTTGGTGTTTCCCCACTTGGTTGGGTGGATGAGTCAATATTGGTATATCCCCCCTTGGTTGGGAGATGGATGTATGTATGAGTCTTTGGTGATAGGAAGGTCATTTATGATGTATAAAGTCATGTTTCTTCTTGTAGAACATCTTCTTGCAGACATTGCCTACAGTCAGGGGGAGCATGGATAGCACAACAGAGCATAGATTTATGTACTCAGGGGGAGCATAACCCTTTGCCCTTGATGACAAGGGGGGAGAATGACTTTGAGTGACTTGGGGTTGCCATCAAGTCCAAAGGGGGAGATTGTTGGCATTATGACACAGGTTTGGCGCTATGACACAGGTGTTGTCCTTGATGGCAACTCACTCAAATGACAGATCACAGTTCAGAATGAAGGAAAAAGAGATATACACAGGTTTCTCTTAACCAAGTCGCGTATACACGTGGGTTCGACGATCATAAGGCGCGTATACGTATGCACACACTTTCATGCAAGGAAAAGTGCGTACATGTGGGAAAACTTATTTTTGGTCCATGGTATTTAGTCCTTGGTATTTGGACCTATGGTTTTGGACCATGGTATCTCGTCCGATGTGTTGAACCCAGGTATTGGGTCCATGGTATTGATTCTCTATGGTTTTGGACCATGGTTTGAGTAAGGCCTAAGACTATAAAAAGGGAAGGAGATCATTTGGAAAAAGTATTCACTCAAGCATTGAATATCTTATGAAGAGCAAGATCTAGAATTGGGTTATGGTGCATAGCTGGATCTGAACCAAGGAGGAACCTGAGTGCAAGAAGAAGGATAAGTTCTATTGTTGGGTCAAGATATTAAGGCTTGAATAGTAGTATCTTTGTGTGATTTTGATCTGTTATATTTGGCGCATGACTTGATCTATAAATCTGATAATCTGGGTATAACTCATGTCTGAATAAGTGAAAAGGGTAAATTATCTTTTATAGATCTGTACGCAGGTTTGGCATAGCAGAGGTGCATATACACGCTGGTTCAGTAAGTCAAAGCGGCGTATACGCTAGTTGGTATTAATACAGAAGCATATGTACACAGTTTATACATATTGAAGTAGCGTACGTCTCATGAAATATGTTTTAGCTACTTCTGTTTATTGCTGCAGTGTTCTAGGTTCATGATTGGTTTCTGGTTACTGTCAATGGATTCTAGTTACAACATTCAGAGAAGTAATTGTTTGATTCACTTTTGATTGAAGCAAAGGAGATTGGTTGATGCAGATGTATTTGATGTTTGATTATCGTCATTGATGGATCCAGTCTGAAAATTTATGAAACGTGGTCCCTGGAAGAAAAGAGAAGGTTGTAGCCTTCTGTAGGTTAGCACCTACGTACTAGTACATCAGCTAGTACAAGAGCTAAGGGGGTTGTAGCTCCCTTCTAGGAGAAGCTGGAAAATGAGAAAAGGTTGTAGCCTTTTGTACGTAGAAGCCTGTGTACTGGTATAAGACTGCACCAGTACAGATCCATTGTAAAAAGAAATTTCTAATTGAAAGAAGATAGAGACGAATTGCAGCAGGTGGTTTTCACCCACATTGGGTTTCCACCTTATATCTTGTGTTCTTGTGTGTGACTGTCTATTCTGTTTTACTGTTCTTGGTTACTGGTTATATGGTTCTAACACACAAATTAATGATCAACATCTGAAGAATAAATTAAATTATAAGTTTGCAAGTTATACACAAGTTTCCTTAACTGTAGTTGCGTACATACGCCGTTTTCACTAACTGAGGTAGTGTATGCAAATCTGATTATGAAATGAAAAATAATTGACTTGATAATATTGATTCACCCTCCCTCTTAGTATTATTTCCAACATATTTGCTGCATGAACTCTTATGAATGTGTTGTATAAATAAATATGACGTAAGACATCCATTTACGCGAAGATAATTGACTAGGCGTAGGAAGATAAGTAAGATCTCAAGTGCGACTTAGGGGAATAGCACAGAGCACTGCTCCAGCAGTGTGGAAGCTCCACAGCCCCTGGTTAGGGTGGCGCAAAGGTCTGGGAAGCGTGCGAAGCAACCTGCGCGAAGGGACTAACAGTTGGACCAGTTCAACCTCTCAGACATCTCAAGGGTGTGGAAACCTGGTTCCATCACCCCCCCATAATACCTTGGGTGAGACCTCAATCTGCGCTCTGTGGACTATTTCCGAAAGGGCTAGTAGTACTGGGATTTGTTTGGCTAATTAAATTCGAACCTGGGTTAGGCCCCAACAAGCCAACAATGGTCAGGTGTGAATTGAAAGCTTTTACAATGTCAAATTGTCCTGAAGGCTCAACAGAACCATCCAAACACAAATATGTCACACTGTAAGTGGTGCAAATAATTCATGGATATTATAAAAAACATGCTCACTATTTCTCAAACTGCAGAATGAAAAACAAGTCATGCATGAGATTAAAAATTATGCTCAAATGTTCTAATCTAGCCAGCCATCTATTATGATGAGAAAACATCACTTCAGTTGTTCTCTATTCACTATGGCCTTGGGGGTGTTTCTTCCCTGCACACCTTATCAACAACTTGTGACGGATGTTTATCTGGTTTCGATGCCCAACCTCATGTTGCTCCCTTCAATGAATACCTTAGTTTTATAAAGGGAAGGATATATGTCAAGTGGAGGGATTGTTTGAATGGGCCAAGAAGGCTAGGTAGGCTCACATACCCTTGCCACAGTCACTCCAAGGAGAAGCACAATGATTAGGGGTATTTTCTTTGGTTAGAAGATCGATCTTCCTTGTTGTAGCAATCATATTGTTGTAGGGTCATTGTGAAGGCCTATAACAGTATTGAGAAAGGACGTGAAGAGTAGCAAAGAGTGACAGTTGTTCTCACTGAGATTGAAGCAGTCAAAAGGATGTGTTTTAATCCTATTAAGGTAGAATGTGGTGGACTGAATATGTAGGAATTTACAGGGTAAGTTCCTCAGATAGAACACCAAAGGAAATCACTCATAAACAGACCGCAGATCAATAAACTAGTATTCTTATCGCGGTTAAAACCCTTAAAGAGGGAAATAGTCCACATCCTAAGCCAACACGGCCACTTCAGGCAATTTATTAATGTAAAAGAAAGAAAAATTACATAAGCTTCTCTCATGAATGGTCACCCTACAAATGACCCTCCATGCTCTTTAAATAGAGAACATGGACCAATCGGGTGTTAAGCCACGGATCAAGTGTCAGTAATACCGAGGAGAGAATGAACTTTCGGATCACTTCATGTCTAGAGCATATCATGACCGTGATATTGTAAGTTACAAAAGTACATAGTAATGAAACACACTTTACATAACTCTACACTAGACCAAGTTATACTTAAATATTTCCTATGTGTCGGAATATCCTAACATCCCCCCTTAAGAACAACTTGGGATAGGATTGAAGGATGTACAAATATGACACAATAGGAGAAGGAATGATGCATTAGATCATACCCCCCCTTAGTGACAACTTCCTAAACTCCAACCATATATCGAAGTTTAGTAAACTTCGCCTCTATGAGAGCCTTTGTAAAGATGTCTGCAACTTGATCATCTGTTGAACAATATTGCACTTCAAGAACGTGGTCATGAAGGAGATTTTTCATGAAGTGCACATGTAGTTCAATGTGTTTTTTGTGCTGATGTTGGACTGGATATTTGCATAGTTGAATGTCACTTTGATTATCACACCAAAGTGTAGTCAGATGTTGCTGCTGAAAGCCAAACTCTGATAGGATCTGACGAAGCCACGGGGCTTCCTCACTAGCTTCTATGGCGCCATGATACTCTGCTTCTACTAAAGAAAGAGAAATGACACTTTATTTCTTGCAAGCCCATGTAATAGGTCCAAACCAAGAGTGAAGACATAACGGCAGTAGACTTCCGATCATCAGGGTCACTAGACCAATCATAATCAGTGAAACCAACCAATAGAGGAGATGCTTCTACACTGTAATGAATCTCAAACTGCATTGTACCTCGAACATAATGAAGTATTCTTTTAGCTGCTTTCCAATGACTTTCATGTGGTTTTTACATAAGCCGAGCAATAAGGCCAACAACAAAGGAAAGGTTAGGACGAGTATGGGTCAGATACAAAAGCTTTCCTACAAGATGATGGTATAAGGTAGCATCAACTTCAGCGGAAGTACAAGTGACTAAAATTTTGGCTCCAGACTAAAAGGGAGAAGGGGTTGGCTTACAGTCTTCCATGTGAAAATGGCTTAGAAGATCATAGGCATACTTGGACTGGGAAAGGGAAATACCTTCCTTGGATTGCAAGACTTGAAGACCAAGAAAATAATGCAAGTGTCCTAAGTATGTCATTTCAAACTTCTTTTTAAAGCTGGACTTCACATGGTTTATAAGGTTGGGATCACTACCAGTAAGGATAAGATCATCAACATAAACAAAAAGAATGATAAGAGACTTACCCACTTTCTTGGTGTAGACAATATTGTCAGAATGACACCTAGAAAAGCCAGTATCTAAAAGAAAGCTATCCATTTTGGCATACGAAGCCCGAGGGGCTTGCTTGAGACCATAAAGGGATTTCTTAAGCCGAAATACAAGGCTGGAGTATGTTTGTATAAATCCAGGAGGTTTTTCCATATAGATTTCTTCATGCAAGTTCGAATGCAAAAAAAAAGATTTAACATCCATCTGATGGACTTCCCATTTGAAAGAGGCAACAAGGGAAAGAATAAGGCAGATAGAGTTCATTTTGGAAATAGGGGAGAAGGTTTCAGTATATTCAATGCCTTCAACTTGTGAAAAAAGTTTAGCAACAAGACGAACTTTATGTTTATCAACTTTTCCATCTGGTCCAAACTTGGTTTTGTAAACCCATTTGCATCTAACAAGTTTTCGCCCCTTTGGAAGAGGAACAAGATCCCATGTATCATTTTCCAATAATGTGCGATATTCTTCATTCATATCTGCGTCCCAATATGGATGGCCTGAAGCTTCTGCAAAGGTGTCAGGATCATAATTCGTTGAAGCTGGAGCCAGTAAAGAAGGGGCTCTATCAAACTGAGAACATGTATATTGTTGATCTGTAGGATGACCTACAAGAGCACCTGTGGCATCCCGAGTATCACGGACCCATTTTGGAAGATGAGGAGATGAACGAGGATCCTGAGAAGGTGGGGGAGGATTGTCATCCTTGTTGTCATCATCTGAAGAAGAAATATTTTCAGAAGTAGAATGGATAGAGAGAGGTGGCACATCCATCGAACTAGGCTCGTAGGCCAATATATTTTCAGCAAACTTTACATCTCTTTTAATGATAACATTTTCTAACTTAGGTGAAAGAAGTATATATCCTTTGACATCTCCAGAATATCCAACAAAAATACATTTTTCACTCTTAGGTTCTAAAGCTTTATGTTTCTCATCTGGAATATGGGTCCACGCTTCACTTGAAAAAACACAAAAGTGACTTACATATGGTTTAATTGAGCTCCATGCTTCTTCTGGAGTGATATTCTTTAAAACCTTAGTAGGAGTGCGATTTACTATGTAATTTGCAAAGTTAACTGCTTCTGCCCAAAAATTAAGACAAAGTCCTTTAGATTGAAGCATACAATTAGCCATTTCCTTTAAGGTGCAATTCTTCCTTTCAGCTACACCATTTTGTTGTGGAGTATATGGAATAGTATGTTTTATTTGAATTCCATGCTCAGTGTAAAAGTTGATGAATTTGTTGTTAACATATTCTCTACCATTATCAGATCTTAGCTTAAGAATTTGATGTCCAGATTGTTTCTCAACAAAGGCTTTAAAGGCCAAGAACATGTTAAATACTTCACTCTTGAGTTTTAAGAAGTATATTCAAGTGCGCTTGGAGAAATTAGCAATGAAAGTAAAGAAATAATTAAAGCCAGAGAATGAAACAACTGGAAGTGGACCATATAAATCACTATGCACAAGTTGTAAAGGGACTGAGGCATGCCAAGAGGCACATTTTTCAAAACTATCCCGACGATGTTTTCCGAGTACACATCCGGAACAAACACTTTCTCTGCAAGATACCATAGGAAGACTTGTCACCATATTTTCTTTACATAGATTTTGAAGGGAGCAATATTTTAAGTGACCAAATTGCTCATGCCAAAGTTTGCTCATTTTATCATTATGAGCAACAAATACCGAGGGAAGAGTTGATGACCCAAAGTTGTTAAAATTATACAACCTTGTAGAATCATCAACAATTCTAGTAGCTAAAATATGTCTAAGATCTCTTAGGTCCTTAATTACGACATCGTGAGGTGAAAATTCAACGATTTCACCTTCACCTAAATGAGTTATCTAATATACAGATAGAAGGTTGCAGGATAAAGTTGGAATACATAATACATCATTAAATTGACCACTGTCTAGATGAAAAGTTCCAGTCCCTACAACACTAAGAGATCTTTCATCACCAACATATATATTTTTGGTGTTACAATCATTTAAAGAAGAAAACATGGCTTTGTTTTTGGCCATGTGATAAGAAGCTCCAGAATCAATGAGCCACTCATGAGAATGAGAAGAAGAAGATACATTTAGTGCATAACTAGACCGAGATGCTTGACAACCACATGCAGAAAGTGTTATTCCTGAATATGAAGTTGGAGTTGAAGAGTGCTTCAAATGGATGTTATACTTCTTCATTGCTACTTCCAAGGCTTCCATTTTCTTAAAGCATTTGGATTCTAAGTGGTCATCTCGATTACAAAAGTTGCAATGTCTATCAGTCTTCTTCCCTTTGTTTTTATTTTCCTTATTATTTTGTTTAATTTATTTTTCATTTTGAGGCTGAAATTTCTTAGGACCCTTGTTTGGTTTAGGACCATTCCTTTTAGGATAATGCTTCTTAGGATTCTTTGAATTTGGCTATTGCTGGGCAGTAAGGTTTTCTTAGAAGATTTTCCAAGATTAAGAAGACCAAGATGTAAGAGTTCTTCATGTTCTCTTATTAAAGAATCACGAAAAGAATCAAAAGAGGGGGACTTGTAGTCTTGTCCTTGAGAAATAAAGGCTTCTCTAGTAGAATGGAAGGTGGAAACAAACACAGAGTAGGCTGGTCCCAATTTAGTAAGAATGGAATATATAAGGCTACCATATTCTTCCTTAACCTTAACACCTTCCAAGATAAATCTAAGGGTCTTGAACTTGGACAAAAAGTCTTCAATGGAAGAAAAATTATTGGGGTCCAACGTAAGCAACTCATTTTCGAGTTGATCAGCTCTAATTTATTCCAAAAACTTTATTGAGTTGTTTCATTACTTCTTTACGGGTATCAAGTTTTGCGATATGGAATCTAAGCTCTGGAAAAATAGACATTCCTATCAACCCACGTGCTTGATCTTACCTATTTTCCCATTTGGCTGCCTTATCTTCATCTTTAGGTTTAGTTTCTTGACCTGAGGCTATTCTGTAAAGACCTTTACTTTGAAATAAATCCACAATGTAGGACCACCATTGGAAGTAGTTGGTGCTGTCAATAATAACTTGGCATGTAATTTCCATTTTAACAGAAACTGAAGCTTTAGATGTTGAGACTAAGTGTTCCAATGGAAATATCTCGAAAAATTAGGCCGATTAAAAAAAACGGCTTCCGGATGAAGAAGTTATGGTTTTTTGAAGAAAAGCTGTTGAAGATGCCAACGAAGTGTGTGAATGTGTGGAAGTGAATGATAATGTTATATTTTAAAAAAAAATTCCCCCCGCCCTCCCCCCTCGCACACCCCCCTCCCCCCCTCCAAACTTAATCTAATTAGCTCACTTAAAAAAAAAATTATGTGACCCACTTTTATAAATAAGTGAAAGTCACTTTTACAATGATACTTTATGAGCTACCCACTAAGTTGCAACTTAAATAAAAGATAAAGAGACTTTGTAATTATAAGTGACTTACCTCTTATAATGGGTGAGAACACTTTTACATAAAGTAACTTTATAACATAAGTTACATGTGCTTTTAGAAAAAGTAACTCAACAAAAAGAAAGACTTTAACTCAAGACCTCTATTCTCATAAAGTAACTTTGAACCAAGTGAGCTAGTTTAAAAGATTAATAATTTTTGGAAAAGAGGAAGGGGACTGAAGCTTTGGACTGAGTGCTTACTTGAAAAATCTCTTTTTTGCCTACAAAACAAAAAACCACTCAACCCAACACCGACATGCAAAAAAAACCAAACCTTATGGCTTGAAGTCAGCTTTCGCTGGAAACTAAATAGTTTCCTCAATGTTTCTAATTTTCCGAGATCACACTAAGGCGCGGTGAAAAAGAGGATACGCATGAGAAAAATCCTTCCTTTTTGTTTCTGGTTTGCCCATATTGCACAGAGTCACGGGGCAAAGAGAATACCTAGAAATGAAATGTATAGATCTGGTAATAAAAAACAAAGAGATAAATAAATAGAAATAAACAAAGAGATAAATAACTAAAACTGTAAATAAAGACTGTATACCTCCAAATCTTAAAAATGACGTAGCTAGGGCTACTGGAAACCTTTTCGTGTGAAACGAAAGGGGTTCCTCACTGGACCAAATGCTCCAAACACAATAGAGCAGTCCTCTTGGCCTGAAAGCAGTCATAAACAATAGATCTAGGAAACGACAGTCAGATGCAGTTGTACGAGCTTCCGATTTGGATCACCAATGGATGCGGCCCTTAAATAGCTCTGATACCATGTAGGAATTTACAGGGTAAGTTCCTCAGATAGAACACCAAAGGACACCACTCACAAACAGATCATAGATCAATGCACCAATATTCTTAACATCGTTAAAACCCTCAAAGAGGGAAACAATCCACGGCCTGAGCCAAAATGACCACTTCAGGCAATTTATTAATGTAAGAAAAAAGAAAATTTACATAAGCCTCTCTCATGAACAGTCACCCTACAAATGACCCTCCATGCTCTTTAAATAGAGATCATGGACCAATCGGGTGTTAAGCCACGGATCAAGTGTTAGTAATACCAAGGAGAGAATGAACCGTCGGATTACTTCATGTCTAGAACATATAGTGACCGTGAGATTATAAGTTACAAAAGTACATAGTAAAGAAACACACTTTACCTAACTCTACACTAGACCAAGTTATACTTAACTATTTCCTATGTGTCGGAATATCCTAACAGAATGTAACCCTAACTTGATCAAGCTTCTATAACAATTTGTCATCAGCTTTCCATTTTGAGCCGTCTATTTATCTAAGTGTTGTACTATTGGATCTCTACACCAGCAAGTCAATTTTGACTGTGAATTCTTGTACTCTCTCTCTGTTGATCATTTGATATTTATAATAAGAAGATTTGATCAAGGGTTTTCCCCATCTTGGGGTTTTTCCCTGGCTTGAGCCATATCCTTGTGTTCTATTGTCTTGGCTTGTCTTCCTCATTTATTGTTTATGTTCTTTCTTCAGTTACTGTCAATGAGATGATGTATTTGAGACTAATTCATGGGCTGATGTAGATCATTGAAGTGATTGTCCTAAGAAAAGAACATGTTAATCAAAATTTAACAGACCCGCAATAATAAATTCTCACCCCACCTGTAATACAAAATCCTTCTTCACTAGAGATATTAGTGTTCTACTTTTCTAGAGATAATGAGAATGATAACTTCAATAAAAATGTAGAGAACTCAACCTTATCCCAAAATGTGGGAGAACACTTTCAGGGCAGGGGATAATTTCGAGTAGTCCTCATACTTGTCCTTATATCTAGCATGAACCCTTATATCCACCATGATCATAAAGGAGATGGATAATCTCCAAGCTACTTAACAAAGTCTAAAATTCTTGATGATCATGCTTTCAATGGCAAGGACATCATGATGAACGTCTCAAATTAGACCTGATACTCCTTATCTAACATTAACTACACAAATTAATTTAGAGGCATACTTTGTTTAGATGGTTAATAAACTTGACAAGATATCAATACTAAGAGAGTTTGATAATACATAAGATTACATCAATATCAAATTCAATGACAAGAAAAATCATCTTCAAATGGGTACCATGTTAATAATGGAAACTCTTGTAATCTGTACATTTGTTTGCAGATTAAGGATATCTGACATGAACATCGCTATTGATTCATTTGAAAAAGGGAATTCATGAATTTTGTGGGCTATTGGTGGGTGTGTAACTGGTCAAACACCTCCAATAAGGTTATTGTTATCAGCTACAAATTTAAAGCTATGGAAAAGATTTGAAACCTTCAACATATTGTTTGTTTACTGATGAAGTTTAATATTTGACACCTTCAATACAATTTCACAATAGAGATTCCATCGGACGACAACAATTAAAATTTACTTGTATTATAGAATTTATACCAGAAAATCGAAATTACAATGTTGTTCACTGTCACAATCTCCTTATTTAAGTCTAATATCCTGATTTAAGTCTAGACTTTCCACTACCCATTTATTCCTTGGAGCTCAGAATACTCATTCTCTCATTCTCTATACCAATAGTTAATCCCAATGCTATGAATTGAGGACAAATAGGGAAAGTAATTTATGTTATAAATGTAAAGAGAATTCATACTATAGTCTATACCTGTCTGCAATATCAATTGAGACGAAATATGGAATTCCAAGCCTACAATGTTTGGTGTTTCCAGTTTCTCAAAGGATGAAATGAAGCCAATGAATAGCCCAATCAAAATGGCGAACTCCCATTTGAGGACTAGGTACTGAAATATTTCTACCTTTGTTCTGGATCTCTGTTCCTGCGGGAACAAATCATTTTCAATAATTATGTGTGTTTATACACAAGGTAAAACTCTAAGCACCAAGCCTTTAGACACACCTCACAGTCTGGTTCTTTACCAATAGCACGAGTCATCCGTTTTGGATCTGACATAGAGAGGGCAACAAGAAAAGCTGGAGCATCATCGCCAACACCTTCTAAGAGCTAGAGGTAGAGTTTGTGGAGCATTTTCAGAAAGTCAAGTGTACTGTGAAAACAATAGCCCTCTACTTCCACCTGAGGCTTTCATCTCAGCTGCCTCATGTGTTCTGCATTCAATCCCTTAGCCCATATCCTCCCACCACTTTGAAGAGGGAGAGGATGGACAAAAAGGAGGACTAAGAATCCCCCTAGCACTTGTGACCTTCAATAACGAAGCTTTGGAAAGTGGCTATCAAAGGGTATTTCTTCTATTTTATATTTTACCTTCATCAGTGGCCAATTTTCACCATTCCAAGGACTCCTAATATCTTGCATAGGCTTCGATGATGGGTAATGAATCCCCAGGATTGTCTCTGAGTTTTTGAAGACTCTCACAACTACTCTACTTTAGCGACCATGAACCTGAGTGCCAAAAAAACAAGATACAAGAGAATTAATAACCTACTAACTACAATATAGGTCGAAAAATTGGAGTTTTATATGAAGGTGGGCAGAAAGATGGAACATACACAATACAATGGCAATTCCAAACAAGAGAAGAGGTGTGGAAGTGTTGCAATTGAGCATTCCGGCACATCTTGCCACAACTCGATTTCACTGTTGGATTTCTCTGCCGCTGTGGATGGAACGCCGCAATGGGTGTTCCCATGATTGCCTGACCACTCTACACAACACTTCAACTCAGATCCAGATCTGCCAAATTCTTAAATTGGGTTTTTTCAACCAGATTCAAACTTCCAAACAACTAAAAACACCCCTTCATTTCCCATGACAACGGAAGCCCTGAAGTGTTAATTTCAAAAGTGAAAAGGATGCGTAGGCTCAAGGAATTTTGAATGCCCTAGCCATTGTCTTTCCCATGTGTATTCTCTATTTGGGTAGGCTTGTCATGTCTGCCCCTGTATCTGTTGGGTATGCTTGTCATTTCCTTTTCCTATGTGTATTCTCTATTTCGGTATGCTTGCTGCGTCTCTCCCTATATCTGTTGGGTATGCTTTCCATTTCCTTTTCCTGTGTGTATTCTCTATTTGGTTATGCTTGTCACATCTTCTCTATCTGGGTATGCTTGCCATGTCTTCCCCTGTCTCTGCTTGGTATGCTTGTCGCCTTTGCCCCTGCCTCTACTAGTAAAAAGTTAGCGGCTACCTTTATTGTTACCTGTGCAGTTGTAGACTATGATTATCTATCTGGGAATCGATCTCAACATGGAGGGGATGCTCTAATGCTACTCTAAAGCTGCCTATCGATCTGGGCATCTCTAGATGGAAGGAAGGATGCTATATTGTTGGTATCACTCATGATGTGGAACTCTCCATCGCCAAGGGCTTCCCCAAATGAAGGAAATCAAACATGCCCTTTTTGACCTGGGATTTTCAACATGCTATAAAGTCCACATAAAGTCCCGCCATAAATATTTTTTCTTTTTGTTAATTAAGACAAAAAACAATTAAAATAGTCAAGGCTTTTTTGTTTTAATTAAGACTATTAAAATAGTCACGATAATTTTAGTACGATAATTTTGTTTTAAAATAATGTTTTAGTGTAGTAGTGTGCTCTAATAAGAAACTATGAATATGAACCAAACTAATAAGTTAGATAACTATGTAGAAACAAAATTATTCCAACCTAGTGATATTATATTTTGTCATATTCTAATGGATGATCTAGCTACAAAAATAGAATTTCATAGTTTCAATAATTTTTATGATAGAATTTATTACATTTTATTTAGTCTCACACTTGACTAGTTACACCAAACCAAGCTCAATCATGTTTCTAAGACCCTATGAAACCTTATGGTGACTAGGTCAAGACTTGAACAAGCTCTTAGTGGAACACCATCTCTATGGAATTTGTGAAATATGAGCTTATCTAAGATAAAGTCCAAGCATGTTTTGTGATGAATTCTGAGCCCATTTTGAGGGTGAAGTTCAAGCCTTGTCTGTGATAATATCTGAGCCCATTTAGAGTTGAAATCAAAGTCTATTATGTGGTGAAGACTGAGATTTTTGGGACAGTAAAGAATGCCTAAATTTGGCCCTAGTACAATTCTAAGTCAAGACTTTGATCAAGTTCATTGTGGATAGTTGAAAGAAAATTTGTGGACAGATTTTAGAGGGTTGACTTGGTATTTGTTGGACACTTGTCTATCTCACATTAGGAGAGAGAAGAAAGTTATGTGTGTCTTGCATGTTATAGATTTGCATGCAACATCCTATTAAATGTTTCAACATGTTTTGACACCCATAAAATGTAGATTGCTTATCATTCTCTTAGGAAGGATATGATGTCTTACATCCTTATAAGTATAGAGCTTTTCATTTAAATGTGGCTAGGGAAATGGAACAACCTTCTACTTTGTAGAAGTTCTTTTGTTCCATCTTCTACTTTGTAGAAGTCCTTTTTCCCAAGCTAGTTGGACTCATTAGCATTGTAGAAGTTCCAAACTTTAGTGATACCATATTTGACTAGTATTCTCTACAAATTATTGATGCCAGGATTATCACTTATTGATCCTTGGACCTCTTCACCTAGTATTCTAGAAATGTACTCATTTATTGACCTCACCATTATTGAAAGTGAAATTTAACATCACTCGTTTTCATATTTTTCATGCATATTTCAGTAGATTCCAAGAGAGGTGTCTCTAAAAGGATGAAAAGGACCAAACAAATATTTATTCATGTTCAAAACACCCAATTATGTTCATAACATTAGTTTTTCAATGAACTTTGATTCCATCTTGCTTCACATGGGTTCATATGACAACCCAACTAATGGAAAAGGCCCATTCTAGTTAAGGGAATTGTAACAGAATTTGTTACTTTATGTCACTTTCCTTTATACCAAATTCTACTTCTAAGGTCTTCCATGCTTCCTAGGAAGATGTAGTTGTTGCTACCTTGCACAAGGACTTATCATCCAATGCATGTTTTATAAGATCCAATACTAAGGCATCACATACTTCCTCATATGGGTTATTAGACCGATGCTCAATCAATTCTTTACATCAAAGAAAAGGTTTCATTTTGACAGATCCCAAAAATTAAATTTTTTACCAGTAAATTTTGGAAGTATGACCAGCTCTATCTTGATTCATTCATCCTCGAATTGTTATATTTCTTCTACTTGTCTTTTAGATGCCCTGATTGTAGCAAGAACATCTATGAGCTCTTCGAAATACTTTAGCTCTTCCTTTCGATTTATTTTATTGGTTTGCTTCAATCTTTCTTTATGGCCCATGATTGTTGTCTTTCTTTTGTCTTCTTTCCTTATTGTATCAATCTTCTAAAAATGATTGTCACATACACTTGATTATCTTTAAAACTAAACATTTTAATCTTCACTTTAATGGTGGCTCCCAACAACTACTAGGAACTTTGCTAAGATCTTCTACACAAGTTCTTATGGAGGCTCATAGCTACAGTGTCATATCCCCAATTAAAATTTTGACATGGAAAATCCCAATTTTGGAAATCAGAGGCATAGTGTAGGGACAATGTGTATCTATCTTGGTGGACAAAGGGGCAACCCAAAATTTTATTAATGCACAGTTGGTGGAGTGTAGAGGAATTCATAGATTGATATATATCTTGAAAAACATGGGCGAGAGAGGATTCCCATGCTTCACCCCAATTGTCCTCTTGATTGATGGTTCGATATGTTGAGGATATGGTTGATGGGACAAATGTTGCGGATATGGTTGATGGTTCGATATTGAAGTCAAAATCCATCCTTAACCCTTTAGCCAAAGAGGTGTCTCCTCAAGTATCTCCAATAATATCCTATAAAGAGTCATAACATTTAACTTAGAATTATGGCCCACCATGATCATCTAAAAATTAATTGAAATAGAACAAGACCCCAATTTAGGGATTGGGTGGATCATATGGTGGGACTATGCTAGTGGGAACCTTAAGTAAATTACTTGAAAACCCCTTGATTTTATACCTTGTTGGCATTCATCTCCCAAATTTCTTTTTATATACATAAGTCCTAGAAAACATGACAAGGAAGACGAGAGGGAGTTGACAAGGACATTAGGTTGTCCTAGAACATCATAAAGTGCATCCACATGGATGAACATGTAATGGGAATTAAGGTCATAAATTAGACTAGAGTGTTAGAGAAATAGGGTGAATCAAAATATTTTTGGAGTGTCCCAAATGGAAATATACAATTCTTGTCTCCTCTAAAATTCAATATACATTTATTGTGGTGATAGTAACCACAAGATTCTTAGAACTGGTGGTATAGTGTTTAGTCATGAAGGAAGATGTGGCAAAGCAATATAAAGCTTTCGACTCACTGGCATAAAATATATCATGGAGCTGAATCAAAATTTCAAGGGACATGTCAAGGATCTCCGATAAAATGGGGTTAGCAGCTAAACACTACCTTCCAAATAATTTAAGGAGAGTAGGGCATATTTAGAGGAGGCCAACTCGAGAAACCATAAGTAAGAAAAGGGGGAAAGTATATAACAAATATGGTTAGAGTACGCATCAAAATCCCCATCCTTGAATGAAATGGTGGTTTACACAGGGCTCATGAGAGAATATGGGACGAAGGGTAGATTAGCATGGTCAATGAGAGAGGAATTTTATCCACTAAAATAATATGGGATGGAGGTTATGTCTAAGTTCAGGGAGACTTTTATCTTGTTTGACAAGGATGGAGGTGGATGTATCACAATAAAGGAGCTTGGGACAATAATGCATTCTTTGGGTCGAAACCCCAATGTATATTGGAAGTGGTCCAAATGTTTTATATTCAATAATCTAGTCTTGAATACAATCAACCATAAAAGAGTAGTTCTAATCTCCCTATAAATGAAACATATTAAATACACCATTCCAAATTGATTTTGCTAAGGAGAATCAAAGAAATAGACAAGTCGGGTCATCCATCCCCTCCATATAGTAAACAAAAACCAAGCCCACTTTGTCCTTTACGACACAAATTATCCCATGTCAAGATGAAGCTGGAAAGATACATTTAATGATATTCTTAGGTAGAGCAAAAATATGAAGCCAATAAACAAAGATGCTTTGAAGGACTACTCGTACTAGAGTCAACTTGCCTCCTTGGGAGAGCCACCTGTGTGCCCATGACAAAAGTTTATAGTGTATTTTCTCTATAAGTCATCTCCAATCCTTAATTCCATAACAATTAGGTTGGATCATAAATCTAAGATATTTAAAATCTGCATCCAATGTAGTGCAGATAACACCAAAAATATGATAAATCTCGAGTACCAATGCATCATCTGGGTAAGCAGAAATCATATGGGATTTAATATCATTCATAGAGAGTCCAGAGACCGATCAAAAGAGGTCAATATACCAAATAGTAACACATCATCAACAAAAATCAAAGGAGTAACTGTGACTTTTCTACCAACACACCTACAACCAAAATTAAATTTAATCCATCTATCTCCACACTTGCAACCAAAATTACCGCCCTTGTGAATTTTGTGACTAATTCTTCCACAATCCAATCTTTTATCCTCAACATCTTCTTCTCGCAAAAGTTGTCGTAGATATTTTGAAGTAGGCATATTGTCTACTAACGAATATTCTGTAATTTGCCTCCACCATCCTTGTAGAAATTATGTTGTAGATTTGAAACTAATGAATTTTTAATCAAAATGACAAGACACAAACCTACTCTACTACTCTGCGGAAGTTAATTCATAATTTAGAACAAAAATTTCATACGTGAAATAAGAAATAACACACATGCACACAAATTTTTTCCTGGACAAAGAAATATTCTAAAAACCCCAATGTTTGTTTGCATTAATATGATGAATAGAAATTTATTACAGTTGCTTTGCTCAACTAAGCACAACCTACAAGTGAATAACTTGTCTCTCTACTCACTGAGAAGCTCTAACCCAGACTTAGTAAATTTCTACCTTTGCTTGAGCCCATATTTACTTGCGCAATTCCTTGAGAAACTAGGCCCCTACTATTTATGAATTTTTACAAAATGGATTGTGCAATTCCCAAGGTTGATTATCTAACTGCATGCAACACTTATCCACTCAAGACTAGTCTACAATTGATGTTACACTGCCTTGGAATCTCCACCACAGCTGGGGAACTCGAATTTTCTCCATGCACTAGCTATTTTGGGTTGATTTATCAGTGAACTCGATGATCACTAAGTTTCATTGAAGTCCCACTGCACAATTAGCCTTCCACTCGTTCCTCAAGCAATTGGAACTAGTTTAACTGAAAACAACTTGAGATAATTGACTTTGATTGCTACAAATTAGTAATCATACATGTTTAACTGGACTCAAACTCCTCCAACTTGAATTTACTAAGTAAATCGGGTGACACAAGCCATGTCACACAAGTTAACTACATCCAAGTTGTCTGTTGATGTGGAAATTCAAATGTTCTCAATTTAATCAAAGAAAAATCAAATTGAGAATTTTTCGCTGCATTTTTCAAGACTCCCTCACTGCAAGAAAGGGATTATCAACCACCCCTACCCTGCACCTATGGAACTCGAACTTCCCTCTTGACAAAGATTTTTTCAAAATGTCAACATCTTGCTCCTCTATCAGAATGGAGTGTAGCAACATCATCCGCCTCTGCACACAGTCCCGTAAATGGTGATATTGGATATTTATATGCTTGGATCGATCCTGAAATACAGGATTCTCAGAGAGATTGATGCAACTCTGATTATCACAACTTGATCCATCATTTAACCAAATACTCCAAAAAGTATCTTTCTCATCCATATCTCCTCACATGTTGCTTGACTTGCAGTGATGTATTATGCTTTTGTTGAGCTGAGCACCACAGATCTTTGCTTCTTATCATACCAAGAAACAACTGTGGACCCAACACTGAAAATTCCACTTGATGTACTCTTTCAGTCTCATGGACTTCGTGCCCGACCTACATCTGTGAAGTCGCACAACTTCACTCCCTTTGTTCGTCTCTACCATATTCCAAAGATGGTAGTTCCTCTGAGGTACTGTGAAACATGCTTAGTTTCCTTCCAAAATAATTTGGTTGACCTAACCATAGCTTGGCTTAGCTGGTTGACTGCACAACACATATATGGTCATGTTTTCACAAGATATATGAGTGAACCCACTAGCTGCTGATAAATGGTAGCATCCACTTCTTCACCTAAAGTGACATCCTCTTTCCTCTAGTTGTTCGCTAGAGCTGTCTCCATGGGTTTACAACTCTCCATGTAGGATCTCTGTAGTATCTCATTTTCATACTTGTCTTGAGAGACAAACAATTCCCCATCACCTTGTCATACTTCCACCCTGAAAAAGTAGTGCATGAGACCCATGTCCTTCATTTCGAATTCCCTTGCAAGATATGATCAACTGCTCATCACTAGTTAAAATAAAATTATCGACATGTAAGACAATAATAAGCAATTTACCTTCTATCCAGATGTGGTGAGGTTTGCATCTGCTTCACTTATGGTGAATCCCAAACCGGTGAGATAGCTATCGATCTTGGTGTACAAAGCATGAGGTTCTTGTTTGAGATCATACAACGCTCACTTTAGTCTGCACACATGAGACTCTTGATCAAATGTCTCAAAGCATTTTTGTTACTCTATGTACACCTCCTCCTTAATAACCCCATTGAGAAATGTTGTTTCTACACCCATCTGGTGGATATTCTACCCCATCTGTGTAGCCAGAGCAAGAATTGATCTAATGGATAAGTACCTTGTTACAAGAGAAAAGGTCTCCTCACAGTCAATTTCCTCAACTTGAGAGTACCCCTTAGCCACAAATCTGGCCTTATACTTCTCTATGCTTTTGTCTATTGCCTGCTTCACCTTGAAGATCTGTCTCAAACCCACTATTGATTTATATGTTGGTATTGGGACCTTTTCCCAAACACTGCTATTTGCAATGGAATTTTATTCCTCCACGTTGCATCAACCCATATAGGTTGCTCTCTTTCTTCCTCAAAATATGATGGCTCAATCTCTATAAGCTCAGTCATAAGATCCATGTAGCCAGTGTACCTCTCAGGTGACCTCTTTTTCTTACACGAATTTGAAGGATATCCCACATTCTCCTTAGTTCTTTTTCAACCTTCTCTGGATGTTTTTGCTTGAGTGAATGTCTCCACTCTCTGCTACTCAATTTGTGGTTGCTCTACAACTTCCTGAAGTTCCTCCTTTGGAGCTAAAAGCTCATCTTTTGGTGGGATCTAAAGCTCCCTCTCAAGAAAAAACCACATAGCTTTCTCCTCATCAAAATTTAAATCCCTTTGCACAACTATCATTCTGAGTGATGGAAAGTACACATGGTAGTTGTGGGGATTTTCTGTGTAACCCACAAATACCCTCAATTCTACGATCGAATCAAGCTTATTCCTTAATTCTTTGGATACATGGCAGTACACAAAGGCTCCAAAACTCTTGAAGTGTGACACATATCTCTTTCTTCCCAAGAAAGCCTCCTCTGGTGTAATCATGCCAAGAATCTGATGAGGACTTAGGTTCTCCAAAAGAAATGTTGCATTGCATGCCTCAACCAACAAATGCAGAGGTAGGCCTTGGTCATACAACATCACCCTTGTTGCTCCCAAAATGCTACGATTCTTTCTCTCAACTACCCAATTTTGATGTGGGTTGTGAGGTGTTGTCAACTCTCGTTGAATGTCTTCTTTCGCACATAAATTTTTAAATTCATTCAACACATACTCACCTCCATTATTGCTCCTGAGAGCCTTCACCTTCTTGATGGTTTCTTTCTCAACTAGTGCCTTGAATTCTACGAACTTGGAAAACGTTTCATATTTCTTCCACATGAAGAAATCCAACACTTATGTGAGAATTCATCAATAAAAAGGACAAAATCTTTGTCTCTGTCTGTGGAGGCTATCAAGAAAGGTCCACAGACATCAGAGTGGATCCTTTCTTGGATTGCACGCCTTTGTTGTCTCGATGATGGAATGCGGATTTTATGTACTTCCCCAAGGTACATCCTTTGCATACATCTTGTTGCTTAACTGCTCCTTTTGGGAGGCTAGTGGCTATTTGTTGTATAATATTCAAGGTGCCATGATGCAAATGACCAAATCTTATGTGCTAAAGTTCACTTACATTGCGGCCCTGCACTTTCTCTTCCTTAGTGATTAATGCAGCACAATCTTCCACATCTAACTTGTACAGATTCTTCATACAAACCCCGATCTTTTTCACCTGTCCCATGGCTATGTGTATTAGGAATGCTTTTCCTTTGTTGAAGATTACATCATAACCACAGTCTTCCAAAACTCCAACAGAGATGAGATTTTTCTTTAGGCCTAAAAGAAACATGACATCCTCTATACCAATACCGGTCATGTTGGACCTTCCATCGTCCCCTAGCTTGATGTGCATCAGGGGATCTTTCTCCTCCAGGGAAAAATAATTAAAATAAAGAGCTATTTTTTAAGACAAGATTTATTTTTCTTAAGAAAATATCTTAAAAGTGCCCAAAGTGCCCTTAGTGTATTAGTGTCCAAGTAGTAGCTTCATCCTCCATTTTAGTGTAGTAGTGTCCGAGCAAATCTTTCTCCTCAAGGAAAAAATAATTAAAATAAAAAGCTACTTTTAAGACAGGATTTTTTTTCTCCTAAAAAAATATCTTACAAGTGCCCAAAATGGCCTTAAAAGTGCCCAAAATGGCCTTGGTGTAGTAGTGTCCAAGTAGTAGCTTCATCCTCCATTTTAGTGTAGTAGTGTCCGAGCAAGTAGTAGCTTCATTCTCCATTTTCAGGACACAGGATTAAGATTTGCCTATTCTACTGAGTGTGATAGCTTCGTTCTCCGACTGCTTTTCTTCTGTGACATGAAGAGAATGCTTGAAATAGTTAATCGCCTCCCAAATTATTTCCATATCTCCATGCATAGCCTTCTCTAATAGTTCTTCCTTCTTTAAATCTCTTACTTGTTTCACATGTTCCTGGTAGCCCATGGGAGGCCCTGCACGCAAAATGCTTTCAGCCCGTTCAAGAGGCCCATAATAGTCCCGTGTTGCGTTCAGACATTTCTTGTATCATTCTCGCTCAGAGCTGCCTCCCGACAATTCTGTACTCATCAGGTATTGGATTCCCTGCCCCAATATGAAGTCTGCGTGGATTTTATACAGCAGCACAGCCATTCTTCTCCTTCCTAGCCACTCCGCTTCAGAGCATGCCACCGTCTCGTAGAGAACTCTCATGACTGGTTCAAAAGCAGCGGAGTGAGTATAAAGTTGTTCAGAAGACCAGTTGACAATCTTAGAAAACGTGTCTTCCATGGCCATTGTTTTATTGCCAGGCTTCCATAATGTAAAGCCTTGAAATAAAACTCTACGCATTTCGCCATCCGGAATTTTGCAGCAGTCGCTCCTCCTTTACCTTTTTGTGCAGTTAATTCTTGTTGATAGATTGCCCATTCGCTCTTTGCCCACGCCCGAATTAAGGCGCTGAGTTTTTTATAACAAGAAGCTCCGTTGTCCGATGTTTGTCCCATGTTCGACTCACATGGAGAGCTTTTTTATATAATTCATGAGATTTTTGTAGATTGTAACACGTCAGAGAAGGGCCGAGATTACCCCTTGAGGTTTTGATGTATACTTCATTTGCTTTTTGCCGTAGAACCTCGCACAATGATCGGGACACCTTGTTGCCTGAATTCGAGGGAGGGCTTCATTTTATTATACCTCTTCTGGGATTATCTCAAGACTGGATTAAATCGAGCCCTCTTTCGTCAGATAGATCCCGTCCAAAATCCAGATAAATTAGAGCAGAACCTATTGCTTGAACGTAGTTGAAAATCATTCTCGAATGAAACTGGGGTATCATTCAGTGCACTGTAAATGAGTGAGCGTGAAGAACATTTCGAGCACCACATTAACAAAGACGGTAGACGTTTTTCTTAATGTGAGAGATTGAATTTAATGATTCGTGGCATGAGTGATGATAAGCTTCGAAAATATTTCCCAACTTATTGTCAAAGCTTTTCCGTCGAATCTATGCGTAGGAGGACACCCAGGCTCTAATGTGCAAAATTGGTCGCCAACGATATCGTGTGGCCAGAGGATTAGTGATGTGTAATAAGATATGCAATTTAATTCTCTGGTGAGAGGAAACAAAAGATGTGGCATCTAGTTTTGATGGACACGATTCGAGCGAATGAAAATGTTGGGTTATAAGAACAAGAGCAACTGCGTAGCAGTTGTCCTTCCATATATGCAATTTTAGTACCTCCAACCCCAGCTCTAGGGTATAAATCAATCAATATATTTGTAAGGAATACCCATACCTAAGGCCCTAAATAACATTTGCTTCCACAACATTATCTGCACCCTAACCAACATGCTCTAGGGAGCAATGCCACTAGCATGTGATAATTAGGCTCTGCCAAGCATTTGATGGGAAAGTTTTAAATAAAATACCATATTAAGGACCTATCCAGCATACCATCATCGCAAATTCTCACGAAAAAATGTGAAGTATAGAAAGAAGCTTCAATTGCAATAGTTGCAAGGCTTCTTGACGGGGATTCCCACATATTGGTTTCTTTTCCTGTTCTCTGGGCTCACTAGATCATCATTAAGAGCCATAAACTATTAAGGTTTTGACCAACAAAATCCCAGTTGTCTCAATTGGTTTCTTTGTCGATATATTCAAGAAATGTGGCTATGAACATAGTGGACAAAATACTTATGGTTAACCTGGTGGATGAAAAAGTAGTTTTGTTGTATGACATGTTTGCAGATTGAAAGGCTCTTGTATCTACCTCTCATCCTCTCTTGGTCAGGGGTCCATTATGATCTATTGTAAAATATTTTAGAAACAAAGACCAAAAATTGGGCAGTTGCTCTTCTCAAGTAGTTCAAGCAAAGACTTTCACTGCACCTGATGGTAATGTGTATGGAGATGGGTGGATTTCTCTCAATCTTGATCCGTTGTGACAACATGGAATTCTAGAGGCTATTTGTTGTTAGCAGTTCGAAAGGCCATAATTTAACAATTGTGTTTTTTTGGCCTAAAAGTTATGGAAATTCTAGTTATATTTTGAAAAAATCTGGTAGGGATTTTTGGAAATGCAAGTAAAAGCTGTCAAAATTCATAATTTTAGGTGCTTTAGAAGTTTTTGATGGTGTTGAATCCATTTCCACCATCAAAAACATGATTCAAAAACTGTCTCTACAAGATTTTTTTGAAATTTTTTTGCCCGGATTCCGACCACTTTTGGCTGAGATGACTCCGTTCGAAAGTACTTTCTAAGTACTTTCTTTGTTAGCCTTTGGTTGTCACACGATCCATCATTTTGGAGAGGAAACCTCTTTCTGTAATTGTGATGGAAATGGATATTATGATGTGTTCACATTCACACACTATGAAACTAGCAAATTATTTGGATGGAACATTTAAAAATTCTCTTTTCATCTTCTTAAGTGTCGTATATTGCTTTAGTATAGGTGTTGAAACTCTCCTTGTAACTTCTCTAGTCCTATATACTTTCTCTAGCATAAATGTCCAGACTTGAAACATCGCATTATTTTTTTAGCACAGTTTTGGGTGAGCTCTGAAGAGGAAAAAAATCAACAAAATGAAAAACAAATGCCTCTAATCTTCCTTTGCATTAAGAAGCTTCAAGAAGATAGCCTAATTCATATGTTGCATTAACATAAAATTAAAGAGCCTAACAATTTTCTTACATTTGAGAGAAAAGCGCTAACGACTTGAGAATAAAAGCTCCACCTTATGATTCTCAAAGAAATTAGCTTCAACACTAGTTATTGGCACTTCGTAGGTCCATCTGGACATGTTTTGTGTGTGTCATTGGCATATCTAACAATGTTTTATGAGTAAATGAAGTTTTATGTTAGTTAGTGCACTTTTTTGTTTGTTAATTGAGTTTATTTTAGGCAGTAGCACTTTTCTGTTAACCAACACAAAAAGCATACTTATCCGATATGCAAAGGCCAAAAGATCTAACATGGAAAATTAATTGCAAATGTACTCTTTGACATTAGAGTTAGGGGCATTTTTAGTGAAGTGTGCTATTGCATGTAGTCGAAGCGATTTCTTTGGGCTTATGAGCAACAACCATATTGCCTTGGCATTGACCTAAGTTGGCATCTATACCTTCTCAACAAGTTTCAGAGTCTATGTGCTACCCTTGGGGCTTCCACTTGGTAGGCATAATCATAACTTGATGTTAATGGAAACTGTCTTAGAGAAGGTCCCCCCCTAAAACCAATCTAACAACTAAAGGAGAACAAAATGGTACTGAAAAGTTGACCTCATCCCATACCTCTACTGCTGGAAAATCTGAAGGAAGAATAGAAAATTCTACTAAGAATGCTTGTTTGTGTACAAAGGGACTTTGATTTAGCTATAAAAAGGTATGGTCCAAGGAAAAAAAATGTAAGATCAGGGGAAGGATCCACATGGTTGATTTAGTAGAAGAATATCATGAAGAGGTAGTTGGAGGTGACCATGAAGAGGCAATAGAAATGGGGAACAAAAGCACCCATGCAGAGGACCAAGAACAATTGTCAATAAGAAATCTCAACTATCTCGCTTGAGCTCACGCTTGGAATCACCCAATATCAGGGACCTAGGGTGTATACGAACAGAGCAAATGGAATACCTTTGGCAACCTTCATTGATTCTCACAACACTCGTAACTTTAGAGACTCAGAGTTGGTGAAATCTATGGGCCTAAGGGTTGTTTCATTACAAGTTTTCAAGTGTAAATGGCCAATGAAATTGGAGCTAGATAACTATGAATTAATATCTAATGTCTATGTTGTAGCCTTATTAGGGGTGGATGTAGTGATGGGGGAATAGTGCTTGAAGACTTTGAATTTCGAATGAATCTTGATCTATTGAACGTGAACTTTGAGAAGGAAGAACAATTATCATAGGTGAAGGGATTGTAAATAGGTGCAAATTTACTCATTTCAACTCACAAAATGGGTGAACATCTGACAAGAGGTGAATTTTGTTATGTTTTACAATGCAACATTATCAAGGTCCTACATATTAAGGTGAAAAGTTCATAACCCATCAAGAGAGAATGAAGCACATCAGTTGATTGGTGAATGTGCATATGTTTTCACCGACCTACTGCATGGGATTCTCCTTGATAGAGAGCTAAAAAATTCATCAAGTAGGGACTATGTATATTGACTACAAGAACTTGAACAAGAGGGCCATCAAACATAGATTCCTATCACATGTATAAATGAATTGTTTGTAGAGTTACATGGGGTAACTATATATATAAAATTGATTTGGGATTTGGATATCACTGGATAAGGGGGAGGGATACAACCAATTTAAACAACCTTGAGAACTCATCATGGTTATTATGAGTTTCAGATAATACTTTAGGGCTAACCAATGTCCCAAACACATTTCAAGGTATGGTAAACTGAACCTTGGATTCATATTTGTGGAAGTTTATTTTGGTTTTCTTTGGTGATATACTTGTTCATAACAAAAACATGGAAGATCATTTGAAGCACATCATAAATATTTTAGAATCTTTGAGGATGAATTCTCTATATGCAAAGGAATCAGAATGTGCCTTTACAAGGAATGAACTTTTATACTTAGAACATATGTTCAGCAAGAAAGGAGTTTTTTGTGGCATAGAGGCTCAGTTACGGAGATTCCAAGGCAGCGAAAACTCTTTCTATGGCACCAAGGCCTATTTGTGACCATTCTAGGGTAGTAAGGCCCTTAACTGATCAATAGGATGATTGTTCGATGGCATAGGTTTTTCTAAGGTAGTAGTAGGGAATCAAAGCCCTCGGATTGGTAGTAGACAACCATTCTATGGTATCAAATTTGGAGTATCTGTACTAGTATATGCATCTAACTTAAGCAAGGGTGGTTGGGAAGCAACTTTGGCAACAAACTCTTTTGGGCCCTTTTTTGAGGTGGCTAGGGCCCAGAAAATGTTCATCCTATAGCAACGAGGCCAAAACATGATCAATTTGGTAGTGAAAGTCCACTCGAAGAGGGTAGGCCACATATGAAGGGTTTTGTGAGAATAGCCTATCATCGCGGAACACTTGAGTAAAAATTACAATTTACAAGAAATAAATAGATTGGGAATATTCCACTAAGAATAAGACTAAGACTAAGAGTAAATCTTAATCATATAAATAATTATATGATTGTTTATCATGTTGGTAACCTGGCAAAAAATTGGGAGCCAAATCAACTAGGCAGGCGCAAGAGGAGGCTATAGTACCAACGGAAAGAAAGAATGAGAGGATATTGTAGACAAGATGCCACGGATTCAAGAATATCCAAGCTCAAATGACAAGTACATGATGTAGGAGGAAATGACCAAGCATGTGATTATTAAGGAAACTTCTAAAATTTAAAAGTAAAATGTTTTATCTAATAAAAAGAAAATATCATTTTTTCTTGTGAATCTAACTTTGCAGGTGTATTTCGTTTCATTGTAACATTCTATGTTTTCATAAACTAAAAGAGAAAGGTTAGAAAATTGTAACAATATTTTGTAGAAACAACACGAGCTAAAATATTCAGAGGTAAAAGCAAAATTAGAATAACACAATGAAGTGTTACCCTCCTTCAACATAAACAAAAGCTATATCAAGTAACAACCTTTGCAAACCAGAGTGCATGTTCAACTTGTGTTCAACCTTTTGTATGCTAATGGTCAGAAATACATTAATACAAGAAAGTGTTTGGAAATCAAAATGGGAAAGGTAAACCAGTCCTAAATAACAACACAAATTGTTCTTGAGGACATTAATTAAATTATGAACTAGAAAAAATGTCAAAGGATATATACATTGAAAGCAGATCGACATACTTTTCAACATGAGTTCATAGGAGAATCAAACCATAAATTCAAAGTGAAAATTGATATTGACCCACTAACCAAAATTAAGAGAAAAAGTTCTACAAAGGAGGAATATGTAGTTGGTTGAAGAGGTTTGATTTCATTAGTTCACTAAGTGTCTGAGAAGTGTTAGTTGAAAACATGTATTCCGCAAAAGAGCAGTAACGAAGGAAAACTTCATGCAGAACTTAGTAACTAGAGTAACGACTTGAATACAGAGGTTGGCTAGCCTTTGTCACTATGCCTCTTCTTCCCTCCTTTCGCTAGCATCGTTATCCACCTAGAAACTGCACAACCAACAATAACGAAGATGTACGCTAAAATATTTATCCACCTAGAAATTATTCAAACAACAACAACAGAGATGTACACAACTTTGACATAGAAAGAACGACTAGCGATCAGAGATTCAGGGTTCAAACTACCCCACCAACACAATACTATACAAAAAAATAAATCAAATAGTTTTGCCAAACTAAGAAACACATGCTTAGTTGTAGAGACATGGACTCCACGATGGAATGAACGAGGCTGATGTTGAGGGAAGAGTTTTGAGAAATGGAATAATGAGACACATGCCCCTCATGGTAGGTCCCACATAGCATTATGTGTCATATGATTACTTTGTTATGTCGACAATGGTTTCATACAAATAAAACGATGGTCAGTTGTAATATATAAAATTTGCATGGACTACATGTGCCTCATGGCTCACCAAGAGAGGTGTAACAAGAGAATGAGTGCCATTAGAGAAACTCAGGCTGCTAAATTCATAGTTCTTCACAAAGGATGGACTGGGGGTAGCCGTGACCTTCAGTTTCACATTAATGCTGATACTTTTCTAAGATGATGAGAACACCAATTTCTTAGGAAAATTTCTTAGGAGATACTTTCACATCCACCCCTGGAGGGGACATCACTGTGGTTGTGTATGTTGAATCAATGGAGATAACATTCGTCAATGTTACATCTATAGACCTGGTGTTGTTCAATTTGGATATAGAAATGGATGGATAGTTGAGGTTGATGATGAGTTCCAGTTGCGAATCTGGGGGACAGACAAAGGATTTGTTCCTAGATATGTTGCCGATCTGGGTTTGATTATATCCCAAACAATTGAGGAACAAAATATTGTCATGTGGATCGCTTTCATAGACCAACCCGGAGTCCAACACCTTCACGAGATTTAGCTCCCCTGTTCCCAAATAAAATACTGTGGCTGAGGAGCTCGCGTCATTTATTGTATGAGTGTTTGCATTGTCCATTGTGGTTGCTGCATAAATGAGAAAAAAATAATCAAAACTGAAATTGGGCATCTGGAATTTGGCTTCGAGGCTTTAAAAATTGTTGACCATTTGAGATTCCTAGAATCATACATGTAGTCATGAGAGCAGATTTGATAGTCAAGGTGCTCCATTTTGGGTTGTCAAATCTCAATAAGGTAGCAATTCCATTGACATGTGGACAGGACATGGATGTTCCTAATTCCGCTGACATGTGGACAGGACATGGATGTCCCTGAAACTATAACATAGGGACTAGGCGATTCACCTGGGTAGGATCGCCCAATGGGTTCTCTTGTGTCCACCTGGTCAATATGTTGACTCCAGGAGAAGTAATGTCTGACTGCAATACAATCGGAGTTGATATAGTTAACGGGCAAGGGCAACATGGCAACCTAGAAGCGTGATAAACTATCAAAAAGAGGAGATTTTTGCAAGGAATTCCAGAATCCACTGATTTACCTTGAGAATTTTTCCAGTTTGTTTATTGGGACCACAAAAATATGGCGATGGCTAGCAATGCCTTGAACCCTACCACAATTTTTTCTGGAAGAATGGCTATAGTTGCCTCATTGCATGTCACATATATCAAACAAACTTGTTAGTGAATGCAATAATATGTAAATCAGTTAAAAATATATCTAAATACTACCATGTAGTAACTAAAGAATTAGGGATTACGTGGTAGACCTTATTCAACAACTTGAGTGAGAATTCAATTTCCAACAACTTAGAGAATGAACCATTCAATTTTTAAGAGGTATACTGCTACCATTTCACCCCTATTTATGTGTTTGTGAATTTCATTTTGTCATTATCTGTTTGAAATTTTAGTTTTGTCATCTTTGCGTATGTTTTCATCGTGTTTTCCAATCTATGTATGTTTTCATCATGTTTTTCAATCCGTCTTATTGTCAAAAGCATGGTACTCATTGATTTGAAATAGAGCAGATTAGTAATGCTATGCTAATTCCCCATTCAGAATAAAACCCAAAATGCTTATCATTTGCTTATCAAGTGCTTAAGGATTCACCATTTTTGCTTAATTAACTGATTCCCATGAGAGTTTCTTATGTAAATGTTATAATCATTTTAACATAAAAAACTATGTTGAACAACAACAAATAACAACAAAATACAACACACAACATAGATTTGATGAGGAGTTCACCCTTCCTGGACTACGTCTCCTTGGTCCAGCTTCCAATGCTTGGGCCTCTCTATTATGCTCAAAATTACAAAAAAAAGAGTGTTTACAATGCTCAAATGCCTCTGAAACCTGTCTCAATGAGTTTAGAATAGCCAAAACTCTTTTTGCAACCCATTTGGATAAGAACTAAATAAGTTATGACTTCTCCAAGTTCTCCCACTATTTGTTCCACAAATTGCTCCAAAAATGGCAGAATCTCGCATTTCCACTCCAAAATCCACTAACCAAGTGAATATTTCATTGCGCCGCGGACCATAACCTGTCAGCCTTATCATAAATCTCAATCGGCAAAGTTTGGTGGGCTGAAGGTCTTGTTAACACAACAACGATGTTGCGATAATGATATCGCGGACTCAACAGGAGTATTAATTGGAATATATAAAATATCGCATCCGGTAAATCCATTGCAAATCGAAATTTGGCGATTACTACCAAAAATATCGCAAACACAATCGTTTTCTACAATTGCGATATGCGATAAATTGCATCGCAACCAGGCTTCGTCGGGCGCCGATTCTTATCCACCTGCGAAATGCAATTGCGATTAGATTGCATCGCAACCTGTCTGTGCTGGGGACGATTTCAAACACATTTCTACTTGCAACTGCAATTTGCAATATTCGGGGGTCAATGGCAGACTGCCACTTGGCGTCTCCTCATTCGTTGAAGGGCTTTGTCATGTCATCCAATCTTGCCATGTAGACAAGTCAAACTTAAACTTTGACTTTCTCTAACTTCTACATATGAGCTCGGATTTGAGTGTTGTTCACACCGTTGGATTCGGAATGACGAGATCTTCAATCTGAATCTAAGTTTAACAAGATTCTAACACTTATATTTTGAACATAAACTTGAGCACCTGATCACTCCTCCCCACTGGAAGCCTTTTGGACCCCAAAATATTATATTCAGTTATTGAAAAAATGAGGGTATTGTTCCCTCACCTTCCCCTCTTTAATCCATTTGGCCTTTGATGGATTTGTACATTTGAGACCCACTCGAATATAATCAACATTTCCCCTTTTTGTTGTCTTCGTTCTTCTGTCAAGTATAGTGTCTTGCTAAAGCACATCAAGGAATTCTGTAGAAAAGTTTTCAATTGATGGAATCTGTACACTTTATCCTTGATCTTCAATCCAAGGAGGCTCATACAATCTCAAATTTTCAACATTAACAACGAAATAAATTTGCATATATGAAGGAAAATCAAGCTTGAAAGCATTATTACCGATCTTTTCTGGAATTTTAAATGGACCATAACAGATTGGTTTCAGATTTTTACCTTCACCTTGAAGCCTTTCCTTGCTAATGTAGAGACAAACTTCATCACCTACTTGAAACTAATGATCCACGTGATGCTTATCATGCCTTTCCTTATACTTGCCTTGAATCTTTTCTAGTTGTTATTGAACTGTTTGGTGAATCAACTGAATTTGCTCAGTGAATTTATTTTCTCTATCTATGTTGCTATGTCCATTTATAGCTACATCTTTCTCAAATATGAAATCCATAGGTGATTTAGGCAAATAACCAAGACATGCCTCAAAAGGCGAAGTTAGAGTAGAAGAGTGTTTTGCTCAGTTGTAAGCATGTTGAATATAATGCAATTGTTCATCCAACAACTTAGGATGTTTGCTGCAATATCATCTTAGCAAATGAATAACTGTCATATTAACCACTTCAATTTGACCATTTGTTTATGGATGCAAGGCTATACTTTTCTTCAACTTGGTGTCCATCAAGTTCCATAAACTTGACCAAAAATTCCCAAAAAATCGGGAATCACGATCACTTACAATAGAAGTAGGTAATCCAAAATGAACCCATACATTTTGAAAGAAAAGTTGAGTTGTTTGTTTAGCTGTAATTTGTTTTTTACAAGGCATTAACATGCACATCTTGTTGAACCTATCCACAACTACGTACAAATAATCATGACCCTTTCTTGATAAAGGAAGACCTCCTACAAAATCCATAGAAACACTCTCCCATGGACGTGAAGGAACTGGAAGTGGTGTGTACAATCCTAGTTTCCTATTACTATGCTTACTGACTGTACACAATGAACAACCTCTGATAAAACATGACACACTTTCAAGCATATGAGGCCAGTAAAAATACCTCAGAATATTTGCCACTGTTTTACTTACACTGAAATGTCCAACAATAAGAGAAGTGTGTGCTTCCCTTGTGACATTTACTCTCTCTCCCTTTGGAACACAAATTTTTCCCAAATGATACAACTAATTATCATGTACATGGTAGTCTAATTCCTCAACTTGGTGTCCTTGACTCAAGTTTGAATATACCTCTTGAAAGTCAGCATCATGTGTGTATTGTTCAACATAACTTTCAGGAAAAACATAATTATTCTTGAGTAAAATGGCTACACTAACAATCGGTCTAGAAAGCATATCAACAACTCTATTATAAATACCTTTCTTGTACCTGATTACCAAGTGGAACTGCTGTAAGAATCCCATCCAACAAAAGTGCCTTGATTGCTGCAATTTTGTTTGAGATTGCAGATATTGCAAAGGTTGATGATCGATGTGAATAAGGGTTTCTTTTCCCATTAGGTAATTATTCCATTTCTTCACACTTTGCACCAATGCGTAAAGATCTTTATCATATGTAGGATAGTTAATAACAACACCATTAAAAATCTGAGAATGAAATCAAATGGGCTTACCATGCTATAAAAGAGCTGCACGCATGGCGTAGTCACTTGCATCTATTTGTATTTCGAATGGTTGTTTCGAATCGGCAATGCTAAAACTGGGTTTGAATTGATATTTTGTTTTAAAGCATTGAATTCTTTTTGTTGTTTGTCTCCCCACTGGAAGACAACCTTCACGCTGGTCAAAGCATGTAGTGGAGCTGCTATGGAAGAGAAATTAGCAATGAATTTCCTCCAATACTGTGCTACTCCTAGAAAAAGCCTTACTTCTGTGACTGATTTGGGTATTGTCCAATTCACAATGACCGAAACTTTAGAGGGGTCAATCTTCATCTCATCTCCTCCAACAATGTGGCCCAAATACAGTAAGAAATTTTTCTCGAATTCACATTTAGACATCTTCAAAAATAACTATTCTTTTCTCAAAACACCCAACATTTCCTCACATGCTTGATATACTCTTCTCACGATTTGCTAAATATCAAAATATCATCTAAATAGACAATTACAAACTCATCAAGAAAGGATCTTAAAACATCATTCATAACTCTCATGAATGTAGCTGAAGTGTTGCAAAGACCAAAAGGCATAACTAGCCACTCAAACAATCCCTGTTTGGTTTTAGAAGCAGTGTTCCAAATATCCTCCTCGACTATTCTAACTTGATGATATCCACTTCTCAAGTCTAATTTAGTGAAATATTTTGCATTCTTCAACTTATCTAGCAAATCATCTATTCTTGGCAGTGGGTATTGATTCTTTATGGTAATTTTATTTAAAGCTCGATAATCTACACACATGCACCAGGTTCCATCTTTCCTGGGTACCAAAACAATGTGGTTCTATTTAAAGCTCGATAATCTACAAATATGTGCCAGGTTCCATCTTTCTTGGGTACCAAAACAATTGGTGAACCACATGGCGAAGTAGAGGGACAAATTACACCTTTATCTAACAATTCCTGGACTTGTTTCTTAATTTCAAAACATTCCAGAATTAACATTCGATACATACCGAATTTTGGGAGTGGACAGTCTTGCTGTAGCTGAATTTCATGCTGGATTCCCCTTTTTGGTGGCAATTCCTTTGGTTCTTGAAATACATCTCCATATTGATTGACCACATCAACCAATTCAACTTTCAACTTTACGTCATAGCCTACAAAGGATTCATGCTCCGTGTCATTCTTCTGCTTGATCATAAGGAGCACAAGACTCTTGCTAGAATTGACATGTCACTTCATTTTCCCTGCGCTTGCCAAAGACATATTAAGCTTCCTATGATGGGCTCTCACAATGTACTCCATTCCATCTTTGACCAAATGATATTTGTTCTCAAATCTATGGAAAACGGCTTTCCTGTCATACATATATGGGCTTCCCAACACAATTCCAGAAATATCCAGCGACACCACATCTAATTCGACATCATCAATGAAATTGGTAGTAATTCCAAACCTGAAATGCATTTCCGTGTGACCTGAAGATTGACATCCTTGGTTATCCAACCCAATAGATACGGTTTATGATGAGGCATGGTTTCCAGATTCAATTTCTTGACCAAGTCTGTAGAAATTAAATTTTCCTTAGATCCACTGTCAAATAGTGTATCAATCTTGGTGTGTTTGGAAATAACTCGGATGTGGAACAACTCAATTATGTTTTCCTCATTTGAAACATTGTTGGAGTTATTTGCTGCACTGGTGCTTGCCATAACTTCCTCTTTGCTCTTTTTTGCCATGACTTTTCCTTTAGTGACTGTGGCTACAATATTTGTTTCATCACCTGAGTCGGAACCTAAGTCTTGTTATACATCAGCGTTTGTCTTATGTTTCCCTTTATTGTTAAATTTCTTTGGTCATAATTCAGGATGAATCTTCCAGCAATGCACTTCATCATGGCACTCTTTGGAACAATTCTCGTACACGGGTTTCTCCCCTTCTTTCTTAACAAAAGCATTTTTCTTTTTCTTTCCTTTAAAATTCTTTCCTTTTTCACCACTCTAGAATGAATTCTTCTTACCTTCTTCTTGTACATTTTTCCCTCTTGCTTCGAGGTGTGTAGCTTGATCATGGACCTCATCAAGATTCGTGGGATTAAACATAAGAATGGTGTGTTGAAGATAACTATGCAAACCTCCTATGTATTTCAGCAAAGTATCTTGTGACTGCAAGTCTACTCCTAGCATAAGATCTCTTCTTCTAAACTCTTGAGTATACTCTTCCACATTTTGACCTTTTAACTCTCTGAAATTTTGTCAATTCATGATAGCTTTTTTCATATGGGCTAAACTGTATGATTGTCTTTTTATAGCAACAATGAAATCAGATCAAGTAATAGAGATCTTACCATGTTTTTTGATCTCATCTTGAGTCCTTGCTTCCCACAAAATGAGTGTTGCACCCTCCATTCTCAATGAAGCCAACGAATTTTGATATCATCCTCTTGAAGGTTCTGAATTCTACAATACACCTCCAACTGACAAATCTAGTTATCCATCTTTTCTGCATTAACTTCTCCATTGTACATAGGCAACTCGAATTTAACACCAAGCTTTAGAAAAGGTGATTTACCAGTTCCTTTTGCAGAATGATGATGAGTATAAGTAAGGGTTCTATTAGTGGAAGAGTGTGAATATTCTTGCAAAGAAGATGATGAAGAAGATGGTGGAGAGGGTGGAGGCTTGTCTCCATTCCCATTACCTCCTTTTCCATTACCTCCTCCTGAAGAGCCTTCTCCTTTAGGAGGTTTGGAAATTTCTCCTTGCAACCTGTTATTCCTCTTTTCATAGAGGACCTTAACCATCTCTGTCATATCAAAGAAAGCCTTTATGAAGGTATTCTCATCTTCTATCATGATAGGTTCTCCTTCACGAGACATTGTCTCTGAAGACTCAACTACAACTTCTGCAACTTGAGGATGTACTGGTGTAGAAGACTTTGGCAACCTTTCTCTTCTTCCACTTGACCCAACTTTAGGGCTTCCAACCATCTTTCCTTCACCTCTTTTGAGTTTTAACCTTGTATGCATGACACAAAGCTAGCAAACAATTAAATCCTTCTTTGCACAAGAAAATCTAGTAATCAAAAACCTACTCTGATACCAACTTGATTTGAAATGGAGCATATTAGTATTGTTGTGCTAATTCCCCATTCAGAATAAAACCCAAGATGCTTATCATTTTCTTCTCAAGTGCTTAAGGATTCACCATTTTTGCTTAATTAACCGATTCCCATGAGAGTCTCTTATGTAAATGTTATAATCATTTTAACATAAAAGCATATCCTGAATAATAGCAAAACAACAATAAAGAACATCAAAATAAAACACACAACACAGACATTTAATGAGGAGTTCACCCCTTTTGGGCTACGTCTCCTTGGTCCAGCTTCCAATGCTTAGGCCTCTCTATTGTGCTCAAAATTACAACAAAAGTGTGTTTACAATGCTCAAATGCCTCTGAAACCTGTATCAATGAGTTCAAGATAGCCAAAACTGCTAGAATTGACTCTTTTTGCAACCCATTTGGATAAGAATTGAAGAAGTTATGACTTCTCCCAGTTCTCCCACTATTTGTTCCACAAATTGCTCCAAAAATCGGCAGAAACCCACATTTCCACTCCAAAATCCGCTAACCGAGTGAATATTTCGCCGCGTCGCAGGACATAAGTCATCGACCTTATCGCAAATCGTAATCGGTGAAGTTTGGCGAGATGAAGGTCTTGCTAACACGACGACAATGTTGCGATAGCGATATCGCGGACTTGACAGGATTATTAACTGGAATATATAAAATATCGTGTCCGATCAGTCCATTGCAAATCACAATTCGGTGATTACTTCCAGAACCATCACAAACACAACCCTTTTCTATGATTGCGATATGCGATAAATCGCATCGCAACTGGGCTTCGTCAGGGGTCGATTCTTATCCACCTATGATATGTGATTGTGATTAGATTGCATCACAACTTGTCTGTGTCGGGGCTGATTTCAAACACCTTTCTGCTTGCGATTGTGATTTGCGATATGTGGGGGCCAATGGAAGCCTACCACTTGGCGCCTCCTCATTCGCTGAAGGGCTTTGCCATGTCATCCAATCCTGCCATGTAGACAAGTCAAACTTGAACTTTGACTTGCTCTAACTTCTGCATACGAGCTCGGATTTGAGTGTCATTCACACCGTTGGATTCATAATGACGAGATCTTCAATCTGAAGATGAGTTTAACAAGATTCTGACACTTTGATTTTTGAGCATAAACTTGAGCACCTGATCACCCATCAAGAGAAAGTTTTACCATTCATTCAAAGGGTGTGTGGACGATAGTCAAAACATGGTACCCACCAAGAGATGAGTTTTACCATTCATTCATACATTGTGTAGACATTTGAGGTATGAAGAACACCAAGGAGTTTAAAAAAATTGACTTACCAAGTTTTCAGGTAGCTTAATTTGTGTCCCTATTAATCAATCTCTTGCTACTTCCTTTTACCTCAACAAAGAGCTCTTGTATATGAATTGATTGAAAAATTACCTATGCCATAAGCATTGCACACCAATGAGTTCGTCAGTGAAGCAATAAACTAGTTGGATAACATGTGAGTATAGGAGACGGAAGGACGCCCACACCATAACCTAGGCTTGACAACAACCTTGCATGGTAGCAATACGTGGTGAGGCAAGGAAAAATCAATTGTAAAACTAAGGATACAGATATATGCAGTGTCAAAATTATATGTGGTGTCAAACTTTGGAATATATAAAACGAAGGATATATGCAGTTTCAAATTTTGGATAAAAAGATGGATGGGTTTTTTCAAACCTTGGATAAAACCTTTGCAGTTTCGAACTTTGGATAAAACGGTGGATGGGTATTCTCAAACTTTGCATAAAACATTTTTTTGGATGAGCAAAATTTAGATCGTGACAATAAGAGCTCAAATCTGAAACTTTGGATAAAAATATTTTTTGATGGAATGTTTTTTGAAAAAATTGGTTAAATGAACTAGTCAACCCAACATAATATAGATTCAACACTCAACCGAATGTTATAGTCCCTGCACTCCCGAAGGTAGGGACTAATAAGAAAACCTTTATACATTGAACATTTACTTGCACCATAAGCATTGCACACCAATGAGTTCGTCCTTGAAGCAACAAGCTAGTTGGATAACATGTGAGTATAAGAGATGGAAGGACACTCACACCATAACCCAAGCTTGACAACAACCTTTCATAGTAGCAATAGGTGGTGAGGCAAGGTAGAATCAATTGTAAAACTAAGGATAAGGATATATTCAGTGTCAAACCTATATGCAGTATCAAACTTTGGAATATATAAAACGAAGGATATATGCAGTTTCAAATTTTGGATAAAAAAGTGGATGAGTTTTTTCAAACTTTGGATAAAACCTCTACAATTTTGAACTTTGGATAAAAAGGTGGATGGTTTCTCAAATTTTGGATATATTTTTTTTTGGATGAGCAAAATTCACCACCTGACAATAAGACCTCAAATCCAAAGCTTTGGATAAAAATATTTTTTGATGGAATGTTTTTTGAAAACCTTGGTTAAATGAACTGGTCAACCCAACTTAATTTAAATTCAATGCTCAATCAAACGCTATAGTCCCTGCACTCCCAAAGGCAGGAACTAATAAGACAATCTTTATGCATTGAACTCTAGTATATTTATTACTGTCTTGTAGTCATTGATGTTATTAGATGTTTTCTTTTACATGCAACTTGATCCTGCTTATTGAATAACCTAACTAAATTACATGATTATGAAGTTTAAATTTACATTCCAATTCCATATAATTCAAGTTTAAAATTTTTTAGTTTAGGAAAAAAATTGATTATACAAATTACATGATTATGAAGTTTAAATTTACATTCCAATTCCATATAATTCAAGTTTAAATTTTTTTAATTTAGGGAAAAAATTAACAAAATATATATATATATATATATATATATATATATATATATATATATATATATATGTATGTATGTATTTTGTTAATTTTTATTCTAATTCATTTTAAATTTTGAATAATTTCTAATAACTCTACAGAATATATAGTTATGTAAATATAATTAAAAAAATTCCACACTTCCTCTTCTATTCAAGATTTGTCTTTTTTTCAAAACTTAAATTTAACATGATTACTTAATTTCAAAACTTATTTGTCCAAAACCCCACACTTTCTCTTCTCTTTTAGATTTTTCTCTTTCAAAACTTAAATGTAAGAAGATTACTTAGTTTCAAAACTTATTTGTCCAAAATTCTTATGATAAATACATATTATATTCTTATTTATCTATAATATATCAAAATAGAAAATAAATCTTAATCCATTTTTATTTTTTTATTTTTTGATTTTTCAACTCTCTAAAACAAAAGTAAAATTGAATATAATTTTTTTTTCAATTTCACAATTATTTGTTGTGTGTGGGATTGGGAATAAGACTCATCCAAGCCCAAGCATATCTAATACTTTCATCAAGACTCATCCAAGCCCAAGCATATATAATAATTTAATCTCCAACTAGAACGTCAAAGCAAGAACTAATGACCATGGTCCACAGAAAACTCTTATATGTTAAGAAGTATTGCCTAATTTGTCTGGAGGTGCCCCAATGAGTAAATCCATATAGAAACCAAATTGAATTTTATTGAATCATTAGCTATTCGAATGGAACTCACGATTTTTCGAATTTTTTTCCTCAATTCCGACAAATTTCGTTACTGCAGTAAATTTTAAAAAGAGTAATTTGATGAAGTTAAACTTTCTAAAATGAAATTTGTTAACAAGGTAATATACTAAAATTCATAAATCTAAATTTTATATATTGGAATATGGTAATCACCATTGATATATGTATCATTTAGAACTTCCCTAGGGAGGGTGTGAGCCTCTCACATCCTATGCGCTCATGAACTAGATCCCTGACACCTCAACCATGCGAGTTAATGAGTCATCCACGTGAATACCAAATCGAGTGTGGAGTTCATGCAAGATATCATTAGGTTTTTTCAATGCCTAAGTTGGTTAGTGGCTAAGATTTTGATGTTTCTTTTCACTATAAGACATAATTGCACTTGGGATAATATAATTTGCCCTTGGTCGTGGCTAAATCTTGGCACACAGGTCCGTATACTCAAACATAGTATCTCTCTATTAATAAACATCTCTATTAATAAGCATACATAGAAAATTTACATAAGGCTCTCTTAACTTGATTTACAATAAAAACCCTCTCGGCGTTGAGGTTTGCCTTGGCCCTCAAATCCTCTCGAACTCTCTCTTCTACACTCTTCTCTACACTCCTACACTCTTCTCTACACTCTTGGCTATTATGAAATTGATTACATTTATACAAGATAGGATTATGAACTAATTTGGTTTAGATCCATAGAAAGGAAAGGAATTTGAACTGGGGAATTTGTTCTCCAAGTCTTGAAAGGAAACAGGTCGTGAATGAACCTTGGGAGTCCAAGGACCGATCTCTAAAAAATATGAAGCAATATGAAGGTAAGATGATTTGATGTCAGGCAGTCTATCCTGAGAGATTGGCTCATTCTGACACCTACAAATCCCCCAAAATATGTATAGGGGTAAAGCTCTATGAGCACTCTGATGAGAAGTCTAGGAAGTGAGGCAAGAAAGAATGGATGAGCATTCAATCGGTTCGATGATATTCAAGATACTAAGGACTTCCTCCTAGATAGCCACCACAAAAGGGAAAAGGAGAAAGAGATGAGGACAATCTTTAGTTGCCAGCCTACAAAGAGAGCACTTTCTCGACCCTTGAAAGCCATGTTTTTGCAAGTTTTCGCAAATTAAAATGCAGATGTGTATAGTCAACCAAATGAAACATTTTAGCTTGAGGGCGCCTCTCATTTCCACATTAGAGCGGTCCAATCAGCAACCACGATGGGAGGAGTGTTCATTGAGATATAAGAGTATGCTTCCTTAGCTGAAATGCTCCCTTTTGCCACATAGTTGTCCCAGACAAACCTGAAATATTCATTCATATATATATATGAAAACATAATATCTATATATTTTTTGTTTAGTGGTTTTAGAGACACTAACAAAATGATCCATGAATACATATTCGTTTTACCCAAAAATTACATGAATAAATATTTGTTTTACAAAAAAATTACATACAACACATTTATTATTAATAAATAGTAACAAATACGATTCAATTATAAAAAAGTTTTTTTTTTGCTAAGTAAGGTTAATCTATTAAAAGGGAAAAAAGATATTTACAGAGAGGAACTGGCTGTAAATGAAAACAGCCTATCTCAGCTTGCCGAAGAACTAGTTCTAAGACTGCCCCAACAGAGGGGAAACCAGTCTGATAGTGCGGGAATTACAAAAAGAAAAAGGACATCATTGAACATTTTCCTCAGTTTTCTGAAAAGAGCTAAGAAAACAACATAAAACCAGCAATTCATCCTCCTGGATGCACCTACGTGGACAAAAAAGAGGTGGAACCAAACGTTAGATGAAGTGCCACCTGGCATTGGTAATTTGGTTGATGAACTCCTCCGTGGCAGGTTCCTCCACTACCGGGCAGCTCCAATCTTCACGGTTATCTGGCTGAGATTGCTCGCCTTCTCCTCTTCCTTCAACCTGCTGCGTGTCCTCCTCGTTCATCTTGCCCATCTCCATGGCTGGCTTGGCACGCTGAGGCTCTGAATCCTCCTGCCTTTCCCTCATAGCCTCCTTCCCTTTCCGCTTGGGCTGTCCACCATGCGCAATTGCCTTGTCTCTTCTTTCATTCTGCTGGTCTCTGCGATGACTGGGCTCCGCTTTAGGCATATCGCCTCCAGGGCAGGGCATCTGGGCACTCTGAATCGCTTCCTCGGAGAAGGAGATGGAGATGGTTGCAGTGATAACTGGCTGATTGAGAGTGTTGCGGAAGTGGAAGAGCGTGGTATGGGGGGAGTGGTGCTGGGGCAGAGGAAATGGAGCTGAGCGAAGGCCTGCTCTACCTCGTCCGCTTCTAGTGTTGGGATAGCGAGGATTTTCCGCAGAGGAAGAGGGAGAGCCCGAGGTGCTTCGCCCCCGGACTTGCTGTCGAGAGCTACCACCTCTTGAGCCGCCCCTTCTGCTAATTAAACGCTATCGCACCATGATGGGATATGGAGCAGAGAGAGTGCACAGGTACTCAAGAGTGGAGAAAAGAGTAAATTTGGAGCAGGCGGAGGGCGCGACTCAGAAGCCGAGCGTGACCAAATAGCATCCTAGAACCCACCTTCGCCCGACCAGCGATGCATATGAAGCTTCCAACCGAGTCCATGGCTATACATGAAATTAACTACCACCAGCTCTCCTCGACTATCCCCCGCCATAACTTCTGCAATAAATGGAGCCGAAGCCCAGCTAGACCTGAAGCATGCGGAGGTGATGGTCCGGTCCAGGTTCCGACTGTGCATGTTGTCTTCCCAATGCTTGAGGCCATGTGATCGCACCTTCCTCTGTATGAGGCTCGTCCCATCCTTATCCAGGTGGTGCTGGGCTGGCAGGTGTCGTCCTGCTTTGCCGCACCCCTGTCCCATCTCCTTAAATGCCAGCTGAAGCACCCGCATCTGGGGCAATTATAGAAAAGTTAATTCCGTGTTTTCAATCATATTAATAAAAAAATTTACTACATTAATATTAAATATCTAAACTTAAAAAATAACATAAATATCTAAACTAAAAAAATAGCATGTTATATAAATAAAATAAAATATTAATAAAGAGTAGCCAACACGATTCAATTATAAAAAAATTAATTCTGTGTTTTCAATCATATTAATAAAAAAATTTACAACATTAATGTTAAATATCTAAACTAAAAAAATAACATATAAAATAAAATGTCTTCATTGTTTTTAAACAATTATCTATTTAATTAAAATATCAAATAAAATAATAATAAAATATACATCATTACCCAAAGTTAAAATAAAATAAACACATTCACTTTTATTAAACATGAAGTATTTTAATGTTTATTATAAGTTAATGGCTACCTACATTTACCAATCAATTAATTTATATAAATTAATTTATTTACTAACACTAATCGTAATGCTTTTAATAAAATCTAGTTTCCATTTTTCAATCCTTAATCATAATTAATATTGATTTCTATTTGTAAATGGAAACTATCTCATCATTATTTTTATATAATTTAATTAAACAAAAAACTATACCATCACAAAATATTTGTTAATGATACATAAAAAGGTATACTTACACTTTGGTCAAATAGTTTTAAAAATTGATCATATATTTCTAAAATTTGAATTGTTAGTTTTTTTCCCCTGGCATTAAAAAAATATTGTTAATTACTAAAAAATAATTGGAAAAAGTATTTTTTTTAAGTGAAATTCCATCGACTAAAAATCTCGAGCATACAATAAGGATTACATAGTCACTGTTAGTCTCTCACACTGGAGACCTCACCATAACCAAAAAAATATTTTCATTCTAGAGGACATTCACAATTGAGAGCACAAGAGTACAAACTTATCCAAGCTAAGACTAATATACGAACTTAATTGGCCTAAAACATAAGACACTAAACAACTAAAAGTACCTGACATGTCTAGATTTCCATCAAGCCAAAGGTTCTGAATCTGATCCATCTACTTGGATGGGATCTGGTTGGCCATCTAATGGTCTCCCTGTCGCTGGTGGGATGCCAAAGTGGTGCTCGATTCGCTCCACCCTCTCGTCCAGATTCCGCAAGTGTTTTTGCAAGTGCTCCAATGAGTGAAGAGTATCCATACAATATTCGTGAGGGTCCAAAACCATCCATTCTAGTAAGAATTTAATTTTCTAGTACATATCCACCATTTTCATGGACTGGTTAAACCAACCCTGAGTGTGCCTAGTGTCCAGTATCTAGTCTATCCACTCCATCGACACCTTTGTGTTAGAAAGGGAGGTTTTGTGAGAATACGCCTCCGCTTCAACCAAGGATAATTTTTCCTATACATGATCTGGGGTCTCAGTTCCCTATATCGAGAGGTAAACCCTTCAATGCGTTGATGCATTTGAGTGTTCGCTCGTTGGGCTCTCTCCTGGTAGTAGGCTGCTTCTCTCCTTACTCCGTCCTTTAGTCTTGACATGTATATCCACCTAGCGAATTTTATCACTGTGAGCCACACCGAATTATGAAAGTCATTGTAAAAATTCTCTCATTTTTCCTATGGCGAAGCCAAGGGTCCGCGCCAAATACTCATGTGCAACTCGAAAGGAAAATTCATTATTTCTTGAGTAATAAATATATTCCCACAGATCACTGTAGCCTTTGCAAAGTTGCATTGCACCCACATTTAGTGTTAGCACTACCTCATGCCCTCATCCAAGGACTTAGCCATGTCTCCCTAGGCAAACACAAATAATTCCCTCCACTCCTAGATTATCTCGACACTATTCCCAAAACTAACCTCCAACCCATGTTTTAGACTCAAACTATTGAATTTCAAAATGCCCCTCCCCACTCCTAGGCTTTAGAGAACAACCAACATATTCAAAAATATAAATTCGAGAGCAAGGCTCTAATTGCAGTAGGGGCAATACACCCATGGAGACAAAAAAGGACAATCCCCTTTCCATAGCCAAAAACCCAGGTTTTTGACCTACCAAAAGCCTTTTCTATCTACAACCACCTTGTAAAGCCAACTATGGAAGGAAAAATTGATACCATCCCCCATAAATTGGGAATGAAAAAACACTAAGGAAAACAACTAGAACATAGAAACATGAATTACAAACACATAAATTTTTAAACAAATCTTGACCTAATTTGCAAGGAATGCCAGTAAGACGAAAAGAAAATTGAGAGATAACTGGACAAGAACCCGCCCAAACATTCAGGGCCAAGCTTCTTACTGCTACACTTGGTAATTTCCCAGAAAATTTGAATAGATACATAAGACTCACACCTTCTAGGCTTCCCATGTGCAATTGCAATCCTCTCGAGCCTAAACCAAAATTTAAACTTGGCTCTAAACTCTTTGTCTATTAATTTAAACTTAATTTATTTTATAATTAATTTACAAAAATTACTTTAAAATTAATCTATTTTATAATTAATGTCATGCGGAAAGAGTCGATAGTGCGGACACAACCAACCTCCCTAGAAGCTTAAGGCTTTCTAGTGACAAACAAGACAATTAAGAGCAATCCTTCTCTAAATATGCATTTATCATACAAGAAATCCAGTGTTTAGATCCTAGCTGTAACCCAACGTTGTTGTAGTAGTCCAGCCTCGTCGATCCAGATGAGCTCCTCCTCTTCGAAACCTGCATTCACTAACAATCAAACGATTAAATAGCACCTGGATATCTCATAAAACAAAACATATTTAACATACAGACCAAGGAGTATATGAAACAACTCATAAATAACAAATTGTTGAGAAGAATGGACTTATTTGTATTAATAGGAAACAAAAGAAACCATTACAACCTGAGCCTTGGTGTTGTGCAAGTCCCTCCCAGGGTCCAGCAAAAGTTTTCCTTTACTCTGATAAGCTCACCCACTTCCAAATGAAACAAGAAAGGATGGGAATCTCTCCTCACAAGCTTCTACAAGGAAGTCCTAATTCCAGCAGCATCTACCCTTAGGAATGTTCAGCTTTCAACCTCTCCTCCTTCTGGCCCAATGCCTGTATTTATAGTGCTCTAGAGGAAGTTATTCAGGTCCACCATCAATGGGATAAGCCCCTATTTGGATGGGATAGCTCCCCTCTTGATGGGATAAGTTCCTCTTTGGTAGGGATACATGAACCATCTGGAGGCACTTCATACACGTCAAACAAGCTTCTAGAATGCTCTAGAAATGACCACAAGTAACTTTTTTGGAGTGAAACTTGCGCCTTTTGACCTTTACAGGAGTACGCACCCATTGCTTTATAGACAGAGCGTACAAGTACGCAGGTATTGTGAACTTGGGGTGCGTACACGTAGGTAAGGCTAAGAGAAACTGCGTACCCAGAGATATATAGATTTTTAATGACTTTCTCTCTCTTTTGGAGTTTGACATGGAGAGCAGAGGTATGAGGCTTGCCAAGGAGGATAGTATGACAGTTGATGGAGCCATACTAACTGCAAATAGCCATGGTGACATTTTTTAGTGTAACAGATTGCCCCCTAAAGTGCGAAGCCTGTAGTAGATTAGGGTTTTATATCATCTAGGAAGGGTGAAGTACTTTATCATTTCAAGGATTATCTTGTGGAGAGCCCGGTCAGAACCTGCAAATATTCAACACAAAATACATATATAAGATGTTATCATCGCTGAGGTAGGCATTCCCATACTCAGATTGAAGGCTTTAACTAACACTCTAACTACTACTCTGATACAGGAATGATTTTGCAGTACATCATAATCATAGACTCATGTAGACACAATATGGACGCAGCCATCTGTTTACTATATAATGAATACAAAACTCCTCGCAGCTTGGATGGTGGAAACTAGATCCAGGGTCTTCATTTCTACTTCCCGAATTGGTACGATTCTATCCATGCGAATGAATGAGTTGATGTCGAACATGGTAGAAACCACTTGATTACCAGTCAATGATGTAAACTATTAACAAGTGTGAGAGAGACCACCAGTGATGTCAATGGTTCTCAAAGTACCCAGTACAATCCATGAGATGCGAATGAATGGGTTGATGTCGAACATGTCACGGAATCCTTCGATCGAAAGTCAATGATGTAAATTGTCGTCGAAGGCGAGAAACCTGCCATTGATGCATGTAGACTTCAAGGTACTGACGATTTCTAAGTCATCTCTCTAGATAATGTGTTGATGTCGATAGAAAGTGACCCGTTGCAGGCAAGCCCACAACACGAAATCATAGTTCAAGTTGAAGAAATGTTGTTGTAAGGACTGACTCAGGGATGGTCAAAATGGATGACAAGTATTTTGCATATGAATGGTTTATTTGCAGAGACCTCTTGAACACATAACGACACGACAGATGGCTTGGCGACGATTGACCCAAAGTTAATACCCAGAAACGGTTGAAGACTTTCAAAGTGGTTTAATCAACTTTAAGACAAAGGATTTCCCAACCCAGGTGAATGAAAAGTGTCGTGTTCAAGAGTGGTAATAAGGTTTTTTCTGTGACAAAGGATAACAAATAGGCTCATTCTTCTCTCTTTTCCCCCACCATTTCTGGCAAGTACCTCTTTATTTTTTACAAGCTTGAGGAGGATAACATATGCTTGATTATAAGCTCATCCTTCGGATGAGTCCAACTTAGTTTTGATTCGAACCCTAAGAAGGAGTGGTCCGTTCCTGTTTGTAATCGAACAGGTCCTTTACTGTAAAATTTTAACAAGTCCAGTATAGGAGAAACTCGGCGTTTTTCATTTTTAGAGAGTCTGAAAAAACTAAAGAAGACTCCAAGTTGAACTTTTTCGTAAATTTGTGTCTCCCAAGCCCGAAAAAGTATAAAATAATACCTGAGAGAACTGCTTGATCTTGCGACCAAGGAGTACTTTCATGATTAGTGTCCTTGACCTGAAAAGTAAAAAGCGATCAAGGACACGTCGTTTTATCTCCAGTATCGAGTTTGAAACGACAAAAGCCCGGCAATCTTTTCCTGTTTTTACGGTCAGAAAAGGGCTATAAGGGGACCGTCTTTTAATTCCGTTTTAACGAGTGTAAAAGAAACGCTCGGCAATCTTTTCATGTTTTAGGAGTCAGAAAAGGGCTTAAAAGATGACTCTGATGTTTTGGTTCGTGAAAAATGATAATTTTACCTAGAAGTCCTTTTGTCCTGCACAAAAACAACACATTACTCATACCTGTTTAAGATAGGCAAAAATACATTGAAAAATATCCTTCCATGGTGAAAAATAAACAAACTTAGCATTCATTTATCCAAAAAACCTATAAAAAGACCTTTTACCATGTCATTTTTACCATTTTACTGTCGAAGGAGAGAAAAGGGCTTTTGGCAAGAAACTTCCCGTGGACTTTGCGGAGAATCCGACCGTCAGAATCGAGCGCCGTCTCTTTCAGGGATTTCACAACATCCTCCTCTTTGTTTTCATCCATTTAGAATTTCATTTTAAGCCCTAGCTTGATTTTTTGGGGGCTTTGGGGTTTCAAGATCCGCTTTTCGGGGTACGCAGGTGCCCCATGGGCAACCTGCGTACCTCGACATTTTCGTTAATGGGAAAATGGCAGGAGTACGCAGCCTACCTTCAGAACAGCTGCGTACCCATGCTCTGTTTCTGAACGCGGGGTGCGTACTCCGCGCAAAGCAATTTTAAACCCCCAAATCTCAAAATTGAACCATTAATTTTTGATTTAGTGAATTCTAATGGATGTTTTCTGGTGTGTAGATTGCCCACCATGCTTGATTGGCACGAAAGAGAACACGAAGATGTAAATTTGGCTGCAATAGATCATCAACCTTCCATTGATGCTTTGAAAGCATGCGGTCTCTACAAATACTGGGCCATACCTGGCATGAGGGCCCAGGTGTGATTCTTAGAATGGCTGGCTGAAAGGTGGAACATTCAGGATCAATGTTTTTACGTCGGAGGGCAACAGCTCGAGATAGAGCCCTCAGACATATATTTTCTCACTGGTTTGCCTAATAGGGGCGAGCAACTGACTCTGTCCAGGACTAGGCCGGGTGGCCAATCCCTTGCTAGTCTCCGGCTAGAGTGGTGCAATAATCAACACCAGGAGAAAGGGATAGAAATCAAATACATATCCCTGCCTGAACTTATGGTAATTACCTTTACAGTTACCAGACTCTGCGGCGCAGCCGCTTTGCATATTGCCACCGGGTCCCAAATGCGGATGGTGATTGATTGCTACCGAGGCACCATTTTCAACTGGTGCGATGCTGTGTTGGCCAATATGAAGGGCCAACTGACTAGGGCAAAGAATGGGCAATTAAAGACCTTTGGGTATGGGCCTCTAGTTGTGAGCTTTGCCCTAGAGAGGGTTCCGATGCTGATCCCACAGCATCTCACTGTTGCTGTTGGGCCTCCTCGGGAGCCAAAGTTGATGCGATGGGTTGCGGTGATGGCCCGACATCCTGATGAGGGAGCGGGAGTTGTCCGATTTCTTGCGGGTTATTTTCACTGGTTGGAGGGCCAGGTCTTTGCAATCCATGATTTTCCTTATGCCAGAGTGGATTTTCGCGGTGATCCGGACATGGTTCTTCCACAGGGAGAACAATGGGACGACAGAGGTATTTCATTTTTCACAAATTTTTAAATTATTTACTTTTTTGTTTTGTTTTTTATATCGTCTCAAAACTGACAGTGACAATTTTCAAAATGCAGATGTAGGTCCACAGTGTCCGGCCAATCTCTGGCCATTCGAGAGAAGAGTACCAGTTGCACCAGCATCGGCCCCACAAGATGCGGCTGCAGAGACCTTAGCCGAGGTGGAACAGGACCTAGAGCGTCTTACGGCGGACATACCAGAGACGACTATAGACGATATTCCTATCCGACTTCAGCGCTATGTGGTCGCAGTCCCAGTACCTTTCAGGAGGTTCCTGTGTAGGGTAACGCGGGCAGTGGTCTCGTATAGAGAGCACCACCAGTGATTGGCTAGTCACTTTTTGTAGACACATGTGACATTTTGGTTTTTTGTACTTATCATTTTTGCCGATCATAAGGTGTTTTTCAACCTATGATCGAAGACGATGTATATTTTGACACACTCCTATCTATATATATAATTATTACCGGCTTATCTTGTTAAACATGTATGATGAAATATTTTTAAATTTACATGTATGATTATCGCAAATGTCTGTCTAACATTCGAGAAGCAATTGCATCTGCTAATGTATTTAATGACCTTGGAATATGTTGATATTCAATGTAATCAAATTCACGTTCCAAGAGGCGCACTCTCAAAAATAACCTTAATAACACTGGATTTCTAATGGCATATACTCTATTAAGTTATAATACAACGAGTTCAGAATCTAACCTCACTATCAAACTCCGAATCCGAAATGAAATAGATTCAGATAATAACTCAATCACTGCACTGTATTCTGCAATGTTGTTTGTTGTTTGACCGAGGCTCACCCCATGCATAGAAACTAACTCGTCAGAGGGTGAATAGATAACCCAGGCTGCGGAAGAGATATTCCATGTACTACGACAAGCACCATCAGCGAATCCAATGTACGTTTGGAAAGGCGTCGACATCTGCAATATCAAGAGTAAAACCAAGATAAGCCAGAATAACAACGAAAACACACTTTCTAAGCTAAGCACACTGTCTAAACTAACAAACACACCAGCTAGAAAGAAAAATTAACCTAACTAACCTAACTAAAATCTCCACACCCATCATTTAAGCATAATACCTCTTTAGGTAAAGTCCATTTCTGGGTTTACCCAAAGAGGCCCCATCAAAGTCAACCAGCTCATAGGCCCCTTTTGCTAGCTTTCGCTTAACGATGTAGGGTCCATGCCACATAGGAACGAATTTTCCAGCACCTAATTTATTGTTAGCTTGATCATACAATAGCACTAGGTCTCCTTCTGAAAAATTTCGAGGGGTCACGTTACGGTCATACTGAGCTTTCATCCGTTTTGCATGAGTCTCGATTGCCAGTGCAGCATTGCGTCGAGTCTCATCTAACTGAGCTAAGTATAACAAATGCTTCTCCTCTTCGGAAGTAGCTGGAAGTAATTTGACAGCCATTTGAAGTGATCGGATTTCGCATTCAATAGGCAGCACAGCTTCCAAACCATAAACTAGTTGGAAAGGAGTGAACCCTGTTGATGTTTTCACTGAGGTTCGGTACGCCCAAAGCGCTGAAAATAACATGTTGTGCCAATTCGACCGATGAATACCAATGATTCGTCGGATCATGATAACTAGAACTTTGTTGATGGACTCAACCAAACCGTTTGCTTGGGGATAATAAGGAGTAGAACTATCATGACGTAAACCAAGCTGGCCTGTAAGTTCTGTCATCATAATGTTTCGAAAATGGCGCCCATGGTCAGTGATTATCACTTGTGGGACACCAAACCTAGCAATAATGTGATTGAATACGAAAATTGCAGCTGTCTTGCCGTCAGCCTCGAATGTAGGCATCGCCTCGGCCCACTTAGTAAAATAATCAACCGCAAGGATGATATACGCATGCCCCCCGGCCGAGTGAGGGTTACATGTAATAAAGTCAATACCCCATTTGGCAAAAGGACCAACGGCAATTATAGGGTGGAGAGGAGCAGGTGGTGCGCGCATCTTGCAATCAAACACTTGACAGTTGTGGCATTTTCGGACCGCAATGATACAATCTTTAAACATGGACGGCCAGAAGTAGCCAGCACGCAACACCTTCTGAGCTGTGGCATACCCAGACATATGACCGCCACACGCTCCAGAATGACAGTCATTCGTAACCCTTTCTGCCTCTTCGTGAGTTATGTAACGACGAAAAACCAAGTCCGCCCCACGACGATAAAGAGTATCTCCAATAATTTTGTACTGTTGGGACTGAAATCGAATTTTCCGACGTTCCGACTTGGAAGCTTCGGGCCGAAAGGATTGGGTTTGGAGATAGACGATTATATCCCCATACCACGGATCTAAAGTGCTGATGAGAAACAAAGATTCGTCCGCAATGGGTTCCTCTGCCACAGTTTCCGTGTCAGCACGCGGGAAGTCACACATCAACTCTGCAAAAACTAAAGATTTCTTAGACTTAGATTTTTCAAACTCTAAGTCGAACTCTTGCAGGATAACGATCCATTTAGAGTACTTGCCCCCTAGCAATTGTTTAGTCAAAATGTAGATCATAGGGTTGCAATCCGAAATGACTGTAGTTTTACAGAGAAGAATGTAATGACGAAAATGTTGGACAGCCTGAACGGCTGCCAGGGCCAATTTCTCCACATGCGAATATTTTAGCTCAGTGGGATTTAACGTCCTACTAAGATAATATATCACATGTTCTGTTCCGACTTCGTCTTCCTGAACTAACACCATTCCAATAGTGGAATGAGAGGCAGCGAGGTACAAAAAGTAATCTTGGTTGTAGTTGGGAGGATGCAACAACGGTGCATGGGTCAACGCGTGTTTAAGTGCATCGAAAGATTGCTGAGCTATCTCATCCCAAGAGAATTGAGCGTTCTGCTTCAACAACCGCGTGAAACCTTTTGTGACCTCGGCGTAGTTAGGAATGAACTGGCGTAAAAAGTTTGCTTTCCCCTGCAAACTCTGGAGTTGGCGAAGACTCGAAGGAGGAGGCAATTTGATGATAGCTTCTACCTTCGAGGGATCGACGCGAATGCCGGCTTTTGAAACTACAAATCCCAACAATCGTCCCACTTCTATATAGAAGACACATTTGTGTGGGTTCAAACGTATACGATAATGCCTACACCTCATGAAGATTGCTCGTAAATGGACAAGGTGATTAGCTCGATGTAAAGAATGAGCAGGCAAATCATCGAGATACGGTTGCACAATGTGTTTGATGTCATGAAACGCATAAGACATTGCCCTTTGAAAAGTAGCTCCGGCATTCTTAAGTCCAAAAGGTAGTTTGCAATAAGAAAATGTCCCCCATGGACAAATGAAAGCCGTTTTTGGTTGATCGGCAAGTAGAATATTGATTTGATTGTAACCGGAAAAACCGTCCATAAAGGAAAATATTTCACTGCCGGCACAATCATCAATTATTTGATCGATATAGGGCATGGGATAGTTGTCTTTTGGACAAGCATGATTAATATCCCTATAGTCGATGCATATTCTTATTTTTCCTTGTTTCTTGTTAACCGGAACAATATTCGATACCCAATCCGTTAACGGGATCGGATAAATGAAACCTGCTTTCAACAGCTTCTCAACTTCTGCTTTAATTGCAGCCGCTTTCCGAGGGTGTATCTGACGCAGACGTTGCCGAATGGGTTTAGCGTCCGGGTAAGTCTTGATCTCATGAACAACAATGGAGGGATCAATTCCTGGCATTTCCTCATAGGACCAGGCAAACACGTCACGGAATTCTTGAAATAGGGCCTTGTATGTTTGAATTTCGTCATCCGTACACGAGGCGCCTATATGAATGTTCTCAACAATTCCAGTTTTGACTGAAATGTCAATGGCAATAGTTTGGGAAATGTTTCCCAAATTCAACTCTGAATCAGGATGTTTCATGGGATTCTGAGCGTCCTTGACATATTCAGCCGTAAAGATTGATGAAAAATCATTTTCAAAGTCATCACCCTCAGGTAAAAACGAAGATCTATGATGGAGATCTTCCCATGGTAGATCGTCTACACTTAGGATTTCGCGAAGTTGCTCGTCAGATGACATGACTTCGGGAAACGTTATCCGTTCTGAGGTTGATGTGAAAAGTGATTCCTCACGGACCACATTCATTTGGCCGATTTGGGTTGAACGCGGGTCGGTAAAAGACTGCACGGCTTCATAAGCAATTTCATATGGACTCAAAGGCATAGCATCACCGAATGAGTCTATCTCAGATTCAGATGGGACAATCCAAGGATCATCGTAAATAATAGTATCTAACATAATCATATGAATGAATGCGAATGAAGGGTCTGCGTTGATTGGAGGAAAAGGAAAAGTGCCCAGTAAACCGGAATCTTTAACTAATCCTACGCCAACATCCTTATAAGGGATAGTCGTTTTACCAACATGCTGGATACTCTCTGAAGAGGCTGGGTCGGATGAAAAGAAAGTCAGCTGGTCTATTGTCACGATCTTGCCATTATGTGGAAACTTTATAACTCTGAAGACCGATGAGACGACCGCTGTCATAGCGTAAGACCAACTTCGACCCAAGAGAAGGTTGTAGTCTAGAGGGGCATCAACCACCTCCACATCCAGACTAACGGTTTTTCCTTCAACCCCTATAGGCAAATCCTGTAAAATGCCAAACGGATGGAACCCACGGCCATCAAAGGCCTTAAGAATTGTCGAGGATTGGTTTAGTGAAGGAGATCCAAGCGATCTCCAACACTGAATCAACATAATACATGTGGAAGCTCCCTCATCAATTACAGTCTGATGAATAGGCCTGTTTTTGACTATCACTGGAATCTGGAAAGCCATCTGATGAGGGAGACACGGTGTACTATTTTCTAGATCAAAGATTATCAGGTTCGGGTCCTGAACATCAACAGCTCCTATAGCCGACAAAAGTAATTTTCGTTGTGTTGGGCATGATTGCAGCACTTCTAAAGCCGACATTACTGAGGGTGAAACAGCTAAATCCTCAACAATGTTGTAATTCTGGGCCGCTCTCGCATGTGGATTGAAAGCAGACCTTCGAAGTACACCCTTGGCAGGCGGTTTGATTACTAAGTCAGGGTTAGGTTTCTCGATCTGTAGTGGATTGGAACCGGGAGCTGAGGTTGATGGATTTGATTGAGAAGATTCTGCTTCTTTTGATCCATCAACAGGACTTTTACTACCATAATCGTGTGATCAAGTCGCAATCCTTACATGAGACATCATCAATATGGGTTCTTCACTGGCACTCGAGGAAGAACCTATCATCTTACTCTCCTGCTTTGGAAATGGATCTTTCAAAATAGCAGGAGTTGGGGAACCCTTGAAGATTTTCACAACCTCGGCCCGATGAGGGCAATCTCTTGTAAAATGATCCTCTTCACAAATAAGACAAGGATATCGAGGTTTGCGCTTTTCGTCATTGGTTTCCGACTTTTCTTTTTTCTCCTTTGGAGCCTTGTCTGCTTTATCCTTCTTCTTGCCTTTCTTTTTCCCACCGTTTTTTGATTTAGCCGTAGATGACTCTACAGCGTGAATATCAGCGGAAATTTCAGGAGAAGATTCTCCTGTCGGGGAGTCTGGTAAGGTTATAATGGGCGAAGAATTCTTTGAAGACTTCTTCTTGCTTTTAGTATTTACCATACCAATCATGCCATCAGCAGCATGAGACCCCGAAGGAGCAGCAGCAATTTGATTTGACTTTGGAAGATCTGGGATCTTTTCGTGTAACGTACCCGACTGAGTATAAACTAAGTCAAGGTACTGCGCTTGAGCAATTACTTGCTCTTCAGTAACTACTCCGGCCTTAGCTACGTCTTCAGTAATCTTCGGTAATAATGATTTAACAAACCATTCAGCTAAGATTTGGTCCGGGATAAAAACTTTCACTAATCGCCTTCGACGTCTCCATTCATGAATATGATCGGAAATATAAGTGGACGTCGACTGTTTTAATGAAGTTAATAACTCGGTGCCATTATCATACCTGACCGGCAACTGAAAATGTGTTAAGAACGAGGTAGCTAACTGACTAAAATTATAAAAAGAGGCCCGTGGTAACTCAATGTACCACTTGGCCGCGAGACCAATGAGCGTACGCTGAAAAAGACGTAAACGGATTGAATCATCCGAGATAGAATTTGAAGCACACCAGAGGTGGTAAGTCATCACGTGATTTGATGGATCCTCTCCAGACTTACCTTCGAACTTGGGTATGTCACTAGGCAACTTATTTGGCATTGGCGGCCAGAACGGAAGATAATTTATTGGATCGTTCATTAGGCGCGTCAAGTCTGGTAAATCCAAAGTTGCGATAAACGGCAATTGCCGATTAGGATCCCTAAAACTCTGGGTCACAAGACCAGTCCCAGGAGGAGGATATCCAGGATAACTTGGAACAGGAATCGCATTCGAGATATTGTATCCTCCTGGAAAACCAGGATTAACCGGACCGTACTGGGGTTGCTGTGGTTGTTGATAAGTGTACCCAGGATACGGTTGATACTGGTAAACCGGTTGTTGGACAGCAGGCCCGTATTGGTACTGTCCCTAGTATGGTTGATAAACAAATTGTGGTTGACTAGTGACAACCGTACTTAAACCAGGCTGCCCCACAGGCATCTGAACCGTAGTTTGAATCGTGGAGCCAGACAATGGTAAAGATGTCTGCGGAGTAGTGGCAGAGACAGTAGAAACCGGAGCTGTCGATACTCCAGAAGTAAGTGCGGTGGAAGAAACAGATGTTGCGGTAGTTGCAGCAGTCATTTGAGATGGAGTACTAGGTGCAATTGGCAACTGAGTAACTACCGAAGGTACAGAAGTTTGAACATTAGACTGGACTGGTTGCTGGGATGGACCAGCAACTAAGGGTTGTCTGGCTTGAGATGACAACTGTACACTTGGCTGCAATACCTGTTGAACTTGCGATGGATCCCACACTATGTTCATTCCGGGGTATTGACCCATGACAGGTTGAGGATATTGAGATCCATAACCGGATTGAGGGTAGGATTGATAATTGAAAGGTACATTTCCCGTACCTTGAACATAAGATGGACCTTGGGGTGGTTGATAACCTTGACTCGAGTACTGACCTTGGGGTTGATACCCTTGAGGTAAATACTGATACTGGGGTTGACCTTGACCTTGAGGTTGATACCCTTGAGGTAAATATTGATACTGAGGTTGACCCTGGGGTACATATTGAGGCTGGGGTTGACCTTGAGGAATATACTGTACCATAGGTACATATTGTCCTTGAGGTTGCCCCCCAGACGCAACTTGTGTACCTTGAGGTTGCCCCCCAGGCGTTAATTGAGGCTGCCCCCCAGGCGGTAATTGGCCACCTTGAGGTTGAGAACTGGGAACTGAACCTGACATCATATAAATGTCTCCTACACCCAACGATCTATTACCATTGTTTCCAGCTAATAACCCATGTTCAATGGGTTGAGGAGATGCTCCCGCAAAAGTACCAGAAAGTGACTGATACCCAGAGGGAACAGAAGGACCGCCATACAAGAAAGATTCAAGAGATTGAGTGAACACGGACGACTGACCAGACATATTTACAGGAGTATAAATACCTCTAGGTGGAAAAGGAGTACGAGGTGGAGAAAAACTTATCCCTGAGTTGTCTAAATAATTAGTTAACGAAAGGTACCAAGTAGTACTTCTAGGAGGACTGTAAAAGATGGATTCACGCTCCCTTAGATCAATAGTAGGTTGATCTTCAAGGGTAGAAACGCCAAATTCTTCCTCTGGAGCAAGTTCTTCAATAGCTATCAAACCAGCAGGAAGATTTTTGGTGATAACTCTTTCTACCCTAGGTGAATCAGGTGCACTAAAAGTTGGAGTAACAGGTTCAGATACCTCAGGTTCTTCGCCTATATCACTAGTAGATGAAAAACTACCAGCAAGCTCGGAAACTGCAACTGCTTCAGGATTATAACCTGTTTCTAGACCTTGGTAATCTGGATGGACTACCAACGACAATTCTCCTTCTTCAGGTGAACCTACTTTACTGCCACTAGGAGGAGTTACAAGGACTTTCAAACCTTCGTAATGACTCGGGATGTCTTCAGGAGGTTCGCCCCGCAATCTACGGGATTTCCTCAACAAATCGACCACGGTAACAATCTCAGGAGACTTGCCCCGAAGTCTACGGGACTGTCTCGGTAATTCCACCACAGTTAAAACTTTTAACTACTGCACACGCAAACAAAGTAAAATCTCAAAGCAAACCACCTAAAGTCTCTAAAGAACCAAACAAATTTGAATCATACGCCTAAAGAATCTAGGGCGTCAAACCATACACAAACAGTAGCCTTCTGGACCGAAAACACTAGTTGGTGATGAAGCCCAACATCGCCGAATTCAGTACAGAAGTGGAGGGTGGAACAGTTACCCCGGCAACCTGCTTAATGAATAGACCGGCACAAGTTCCTCCACTTTAACCGTCTCGAGTGAAGTGAACCCCCCGGAAAATCCAAGTGAGTCTAGCCGACGTCTGCTCCATGTACAGTGGGATCTTCCCTCCACCGTCACCTCGGGTAGAATCCTAAAGATAATGGTCACTAAGGTTACCAAAAGCAACAAATACACCTGGGGGAACAGTCTACGCTCCGACAGCACGCAAGGGCAGAGTATCAAGCTCAATCCCCTTGCCGGCTCCTTGACAATAATCCAAGGTTTACCGACAAGTGACCCCTGGCTCCTCGACAATGGTTAATCCGAGGTTTACCATTTGTAATACGTGCGTGTCTGGCGTCGTTCCCAACGAGGGAGGATTGATCCCCTCACTGGTTCGGACACGAGCTTGTGCTTCTCCTTTAAGAGGAGCTTTCCCAGAGTATAAATGCAACAATTGGATTTATCCTACCACAAGATAAGCTACTTGTTTGGTTTTGCTGTCTTGGAGAGTTAATTACTCTCCTACTCCAAGACACTAGCCTGATCTATATCGGTGTTTCAGAGCCCTAGTAAATAAAAAGTTACTACGTTGATTTTACTTTAAGCGTTAATTTTTATGGCTTTTCTTTAAGACAAAAGGTAGTGGAGATGAAACTGATGGTGTGTAGACTCGACTCAAATCCACTAAAAAGATGCACTTAGGATGACTTATACTAATTTTCTTTTTCAATGAATTCCCTAGCTAAGAGAGTTGGAGAATGCAAAATTTATAAAAGACAACTTTCTTGGCAAAGACAATCAAAGAAACAATCTCTTTATCTTTTCCAAAACGTACAACACATGACCACTAATTATTCTATGAAAATTCCTTTTTCTTTCAAAGACTCAAATGCTACCAAAGCAAACTTTCCTTCAAAAGATATTTTTGTATTTTTTCCTAATTAATAAAGCATGTAAAAATTACTTTAACAAAAATCAAAGTTAAAAAAGCTATGGCAATCAAATCAACTCAATTTCACTCAAAAGCAAATCTAGAGAAATGCCCCTAAAAACTAAATCAAACGAGGCAAAAGCCTACTAAAGATGATTCCTGGATGTTTTACTCAGTCAAAATGCAACTAAGGACTAGTTAATGCAGAACCAAAAACTAGTCAAAAACAAAAATCAAAATCTTTTGTTCTTTTTCTCAAGAATAAAATTCAAAGTTCAATCAACAAACTTTTTCGAGATTCACAAAGAGAAGACACAAAGGTAGGTCTCTCACAAGGATGAATTCTATGACAGGTCCGACTCCTAAGAGGGTTGAACAAAACCAGGGAGATCCAAAGTTTGACAACCTCTAACGCCAAAGTCACTACAGGACCAGTTAAAAATCAAACCCTAAGGCAAAATCTCTATGAATTTCACTAAAACTCTCGACACTGACGAAACAAGCTTAGGTGAAGATTTATGGCAGAAAACCAGTGGATCTGGGCAGAAAAAACAAATTAAAAACAAAATCTAAAAGGCAAAAAGAAGAAAATTGAAATTTTCTTAATTTTGACAGGGTACGCATGCGACCTGTTTGCACAGGTGTGGGTACGCTCTGTGCACAAAGCTACAGTGCGTATAGGTACGCACTGTGCTCAACTCAGAGGCTGCGTACTTCTAGCAAAACAAATAAAAACTAAAATCTAATTTAACCCTAAGCTAGCCCACCCAAAAACACAGTCAGACAGCCAAAAACCAGAAAGAAAAAGACTTTTCTCAGATCAAAGTTTCATACAAAGGAAAAATCATTCACATCAATGGAGTTCCCCAGCGGAGTCGCCATTTTGTCATGCGGAAAGAGTCGATAGTGCGGACACAACCAACCTCCCTAGAAGCTTAAGGCTTTCTAGTGACAAACAAGACAATTAAGAGCAATCCTTCTCTAAATATGCATTTATCATACAAGAAATCCAGTGTTTAGATCCTACCTGTAACCCAACGCTGTTGTAGTAGTCCAGCCTCGTCGATCCGGATGAGCTCCTCCTTCTCTTCGAAACCTGCATTCACTAACAATCAAACGATTAAATAGCACCTGAATATCTCATAAAACAAAACATATTTAACATACAGACCAAGGAGTATATGAAACAACTCATAAATAACAAATTGTTGAGAAGAATGGACTTATTTGTATTAATAGGAAACAAAAGAAACCATTACAACCTGAGCCTTGGTGTTGTGCAGGTCCCTCCCAGGGTCCAGCAAGAGTTTTCCTTTACTCTGATAAGCTCACCCACTTCCAAATGAAACAAGAAAGGATGGGAATCTCTCCTCACAAGCTTCTACAAGGAAGTCCTAATTCCAGCAGCATCTACCCTTAGGAATGTTCAGCTTTCAACCTCTCCTCCTTCTGGCCCAATGCCTGTATTTATAGTGCTCTAGAGGAAGTTATTCAGGTCCACCATCAATGGGATAAGCCCCTCTTTGGATGGGATATCTCCCCTCTTGATGGGATAAGTTCCTCTTTGGTAGGGATACATGAACCATCTGGAGGCGCTTCATACACGTCAAACAAGCTTCTAGAATGCTCTAGAAATGACCACAAGTAACTTTTTTGGAGTGAAAATTGCACCTTTTGACCTTTACAGGAGTACGCACCCATTGCTTTACAGACAGAGCGTACAAGTACGCAGGTATTGTGAACTTGGGGTGCGTACACGCAGGTAAGGCTAAGAGAAACTGCGTATCCAGAGATATATAGATTTTTAATGACTTTCTCTCTCTTTTGGAGTTTGACATGGAGAGCAGAGGTATGAGGCTTGCCAAGGAGAATAGTATGACAGTTGATGGAGCCATACTAACTGCAAATAGCCATGGTGACATTTTTTAGTGTAACAATTAATTAATTTAAACTAATATACTATTTTTTACCCTTAAATAGACCGTGAATTAATTTTTAATATTGTAATATTTTTCTAACACTTGAATTCTCTAATTTTTATCTTGAGAATACTCTTTGACGAATATTTATAAATATTTGTTCCTTCATCTTATATTTTAATATAACTATTACTCTATTTTTGTCTTTTATAACTAACTAATATTTTTATCTAACAATTTTTAAATTAATTTATTCTAACAATTTTAAATTAATTTATTTTAATTTATATTTATTAATATATTTGCAATTAATTTATTTTATGATTTACTTATTATAATATATTAATTTACTTATTCTATTATATATTGGTAACATGGTCCACTTACATTTTAATTTGAATATTAATAACCGAATTTTCTTATTTAAAAAAATAAAAATAAATAAATATAATACCCCTTATCATAGTCAAACTAGCCGTTATTCGGTCAAATCAAGCTGTTGTCTTTTTAACCGTTACCTTATCGAGGAAATTGAGTCATTGGATATTCTGCCCTATCTATTTAATGTGCAAAGCGAGATCTGCTCATTCAACTTGTCCTAATGATGAACCACACTGGTTGGTTCGAAACGCGTCGACAAAAGTTTCTCTATGTGATTTTCGCCGAAGAATCTTCAAAAATTTGATATGGATCACAGAAGTCTCAATTCAATAATTGAATCCCTGCACGGAGGAGCCACTGCATCTAAAGTTCATCGTTTTGAATGGGCACGCTTGTAGGTTTCTAAGTTGAAGGCAGATCTGGCATTTCTTAAAAGGTGCAGAGATTATGTCACTATTCCGGTTTTTGCTCAGATTAAGCATCACCTGCACTCTCCTCAGAACCATCATGTCTTCCTAAAGGCCAACTTAGCATTATTAAGGTCTGAGATTAACAGAATTCGGAAGACCCTAGATCGACTCTCTAGGAATCTGCTTGATTTGCATTTGGAGCCATCTAGCGCGTTTTCAGCCTCCCTATGGGCGAGAGTTGATGCTTGTTCAGCTCTAAAATGCCTGCGCATGGAGGATTGATGGAGGCAGAAACTAGCTTCTAAGTTTTAGAGGTTGACTCTTAAATCTACCGACCTGGTCTCTTCAGTAGATTATGTCTCCCATGGTCGGCTTTCTGCCAATCAAAGGTCTGCACTTCGCAGCTGGATTCTTCATAATTCTAGACAAGCCAACTTGCCCGTGTAGTCCTATAAGTTAGATGGAGCAGCCTGCTCCCATCCGAGCCCTATAGCGGTATCCTACAGCGGTGTTATTCCTTTTTCCGGCGGCTCGGATCCTTCCTCTTCCTGCTCGGCCGGTCAGTGTACCTGCGTGGGGGATAATGCTGAGTCTATTCTTTTGCTTCAGTCGCAGTCCAGTCACCCTAGTGCTCAATTTTCCGATTGTTCTAGTTTGTTGTCGAGGGAGCAGGTTCCCCGAGACCCTTCTTTTTGTAGCAGCACGGATCTGTTCGGAATTGTTGTTCCTCGAGTCCCCTTCACCAGTTCTGGTACCCGCGTTGTCCATCCGGATCCGGCTTCTCGCGAATTTTATCACGTGAACAGCGTCTGCGCAGGTGCACGGGACTCTGCCATCGACCGCACAAGTAAGTTCAGTAATTATAATCAGGTTAATAGTCTTAGTGATGTGATAATAGGTGAAGCCGAGAATAATAATAAGGTTGATATCGATATTATGAATAATACTAGTTACATTAATAATATTAAAAATTATAATAGTAATAATATTTACAATAATATTAATAATATTAGTGATAATAATAATAATGCTATTAATAATGGTGATAATAATATTAATGATATTTGTAATAACAATAGTAATAAAAATGATGACGTTATTAATAGTATTAATAATAATAATAGTAATTATATTAATAATATTAAAAATTATAACAGTAATAGCATTTACAATAATAATAATAATAATGGTGATAATAATATTAACAATTATAATATTAATGATATTTACAATAACAATAGTTATAATAATGATGACAGTATTAATAGTATTAATAATAATAGTAATAATAGTAAGATTAATTTCTTTGTTGATAACGAAGATAATAACACTATTAATAATACTAATATTAATATTGTAAATAATAATGAGAGAGTAAATAAATATCGTTCTAGGAATAGGAGGATAATGAACAATGATAATAGGTTAACAAGGCTTTACTTACATAGAGACATTAACTCTAAATCGAGGAAGAGTCATTTAAATGATGTTAATCCTCCCCCTTCCTCTCATATTAATAATAAAGTTATTAATTTATCTAGTTTTTCCTTTCCCCCTTCTGTTTTTAACGTTTTAAGCAAAGGTCTAAACTTTGCCTTGGCCCCTAAGAAGATCCCTGTGGATGACATTATTTGTGACATAGAATTTGGGATTCGGGGTTTACCTGATAGTATTAAGAACACTATTAGGCAGGATTGTGCTGTTATCCTAAGGAAGGCTAAGCCTCCCAAGAGCAACCTTAGCAAGGATGAATTTGAAGCCATTAAATCCTTAAATCAGAACAAAGATATTGTTGTTATGAAAGATGACAAGGGTGGGGTTGCTGTCATTCTTAACAAGGAAGACTACCGCAATAAAATGTTAGATCATCTTCATAATAGAGGTAGTTATAAGAAGCTTCCCAAAAACCCGTTAAAGAGGATCTCCAGGATTGTAGCCCTTGCCATTAAATCCAGTGACTAAGTGAGTCCCCTGCACCATAAACTCATTGAGAGCAATCCTATCATGCCTAGAATCTATGGGCTCCCTAAAATCCATAAGGAAGGAGCTCCCCTTAGGCCTATAGTCAACACCATTGGAGGTCCTACCTATCTTCTTGCAAAGTTTCTTGCCTTGAAGCTTAAACCCTTAGTTGGTTGTATAGCGTCCTTCGTTAAAGACTCAGCTTCCTTTATTGAGGAGCTCAATGACATCAAGCTGGATTCTGGAGACATTTTGGTGAGTTTTGATGTTGTTTCCCTCTACACTTGCATCCCTATAAATGAGGCCATGGATGTGATCAACAGTTTAACGGATCCTGATACCGCTCGGCTAGTTGAGATCTGCCTCACCTCAACCTTTTTCAGCTTTGAAGGTGAGTTCTTTGAGCAAACTTGTGGGGTTGCCATGGGCTCACCCCTATCCCCTATGGTTGCTAATCTTTTTATGGAGGATTTTGAATATAAGGCTCTGAACTCAGCCCGTCTCCTACCCAAGCTTTGGAAAAGGTATGTAGATGACACTAATGTCATCTGGTCTCACGGCCAAGAGGAGTTAGATCTCTTCTTCGATCATCTCAATAGTCAATCCTCGGCTATTAAGTTCACTAAGGAACAAGAAGTCAATGGTTGCCTCCCTTTCCTTGATATTCTTATCTCTAAGAATGAGGATGGTTCCCTCTCCCATCGAGTGTTTCGCAAGAAAACTCATACGGAGCAGTATCTTCATGCTAGTTCCCACCATTTCCCGGCCCAGAAGTTGGGGGTTCTCAACACCCTTGCAACTCATGCCTTAAGGATCTTTGATGAAAAGAGCTTCGAGGAGGAGAAATCCCATCTCCTTAATGTCTTTGTTGAGAACGGTTATAGCAAACACTTGGGACAAAAGGCTTTCCTCAAAGCAGCTAAGAATTCGTTAACCAGAAGAGGGCCTAAAGAGTGGATTCCTGGTGTCCATCTTCCGTTTGTTCAGGGGACCACGGATAAGATTGCGAGGATTCTTAAGAAGCATAATGTCCCCGCAACTTTTAGACCTCTTAACACCATTCGTAAATCCCTCAGATCTGTGAAGGATCCCATCGACCCCAAGGACATGAAAGGGGTTTATATTATTCCTTGTTCATGTGGGACCCCCTATATTGGTGAGACTGGTTGCTCCATTAATCAAAGGATTAGTGAGCACGCAACTGACCTCAAGCATATGAGAACTAAGTCTTCCGCTTTAGCAGAGCACGTGGAGAAAACCAATCATCATGTCTGCATCGAGGAGGCTAGTGTGATTGCTAGAGTGTCGCAATTCCATCACCGGAAATTTAGGGAAGCCCTTGAGATTGAAAAAAGGCCGAACAATCTCAATAGAGAGGATGGCTGGAAGATCAGTAGTTGCTGGGTCCCAGCCCTCTCCTCCTAGTCGTTTTCTTTCTTCCCCTCCCTTAAATAATCACTTTTTTTTTTAAATAAATATTTATATATGTGAAAACTCTTTGACTATTAATTTAAACTTAATTTATTTTATAATAAATTTACAAAAATTAATTTAAAATTAATCTATTAATTAATTTAAACTATTAATTAATTTTTAATATGGTAATTTTTATTTTTATTTTTAAATATTTATATATGCGTAAACTCTTTGTCTGTTAATTTAAACTTAATTTATTTTATAATTAATTTACAAAAATTAATTTAAAATTAATCTATTTTATAATTAATTAATTTAAAACTAATATACTATTTTTTACCCTTAAATAGACCATGAATTAATTTTTAATATTGTAATATTTTTCTAACACTTGAATTCTCTAATTTTTATCTCTAGAATACTCTTTGATGAATATTTATAAATATTTGTTCCTTCATCTTAGATTTTAATATAACTATTACTCTATTTTTGGCTTTTGTAACTCACTAATATTTTTATCTAACAATTTTTAAATTAATTTATTCTAACAATTTTAAATTAATTTATTTTAATTTATATTTATTAATATATTGCAATTAATTTATTTTATGATTTACTTATTATAATATATTAATTTACTTATTCTATTATATATTGGAAACATGGTCCAATTACATTTTAATTTGAATATTAATAACGGAATTTTCTTATTTAAAAAAATAAAAAAATAAATATAAATTAATATAATACCCCTTATCATAGTCAAACTAGCCGTTATCCGGTCAAATCGAGCTGTTGTTTTTTTAGCCGTTACCTTATCGAGGAAATTGAGTCATTGGATATTCTGCCCTATCTATTTAATGTGCAAAGCGAGATCTGCTCATTCAACTTGTCTTGACGATGAACCACACTAGTTGGTTTGAAACGTGTAAACAAAAGTTTCTCTATCGCCAAAAAATCTTCAGAAATAGAAAAAAGATATTCTAAGAAATCCAAAAAGCCTCCACCTTTAGATGTCCTTTGAAACAATTCCCTTCCCCCAAGTATTTTCTGTGATACAGGCTCACCTCTGCCACCTCGCAGACTTAAGCTACGAAAACCACCCTCAAACTTATTCACATAAAACCCAGTGCATGTTGCCCTTTCATCGACTACTTTTGGTAGCCTCCATTGCCTAGATTGAGCTCCGAAAAGACCCTAGAGTTGATTTCCATGTGTAAAGACTTGTCCACCACACTTTTCACACGCTTGGGTGCATTAGCCAACCAAAACACCATCTTCCAAAGTCGATATAACTGTCTTCTCGTCAAGTTAATTAACAAATGCTGTAATGCTGATTAGACCTCCCTGGGGTAGGACGCCACATCCCTCGGCACATATCAGACCATTACAAATAATTTCAAATATCAAACCATTACAATATTTTTATATTTATAAAAAAAATTCTAACTGAGAAACAATAAATTATAGTTTTTATTTAAAACAACAATAAAATAAATAAAACTCAATTATTATTATTTAATATTAACAAATTAAATTAGGATAAAAAACTACTTTCAAATGAAAAATCGGGGTAATTTGGATGGTTGGGATAATTTGAATGGTTAGCATTCATAGTGATAATACCTCTTCGTTACTTCATTGAAATTATTACAAACAAAATATAACATAATCACTTTTATTAAATATTAAAAAAATAAGCTTTTAAAATTTTCAACTTACATTGAAAATAAAAATTAGGGAGAACACGCTTCCGCTTTTTATGTTAGTGAATGATGTATTCAATATACAATATATCCAATAAAATGGAAGCAAATATTTGATAGATAAATCTCCCTGTATAATATTTGGGGGATATTCAGAAATAAGACCAAACTAGACAGATGCCCACTCTAAATTCTGAGCACACTGATCAATTAAACGGTTGAATTTTTAACGATTCTGAACATACAATTAAGTTTTAAAATAATTTGATCAATATATTTTTTTTCAGAGAGAAAAAACATCATGGATTATATTAAGAAAATATAAAGATCATAATACAAGAGAGCCCATAGAACCATAGTCCATCTATGTGCAGATCATATATATGAGAGTCCATGGAAACATGTTCCACATATCACAGAAATGTGATCAGATACTATCATCAAAATCAGACAGCATGAGAGACCGAGAAAGATTGAAAACATAATAATGTCTCATGAGAAGGCATGTGAGAGGCCGTCAAACAAAAAAGATAAAGTGCAAGATCAACAATATCCTCCACAATAGAAAAAACACATGATGCCAATAGAGAGCCAGCTGATAAGAAGACCAGGGTCGGAGATTATTCCGATAGAGGCATGAAGCCTGAAATGGAGATCAAAATAGAAGCGAGGGGCCGGTTGGAATTCTGGAAAATGCAGTCATTCCTCCACGTCCAAAGGAACCAGCTAATGTGCAGTCGCATTAAGATTATTTTGATTTTGTTAATTAAAATATAAGCTTTGACGTTTGAGATTATTTTGATAATATTGTAATTAAAAATAAAATTTTGAAAATTGGTGTAAAATAAAAGAAGTCTAAAACATATATAATCATTTTAATCTTTTTATTTTAATTATATTGTAAATAAAATATAAATTATAAAAATGGGTGAGTGCATTTACAGGTAAAGATTATTTTTTATAATAAATTAATAGTTTTATTAACCAATTAAAAAATAGTAATAACAAATTAAAAAATAGCAAGAACAAAAAATTTAATGTTAACGATAAATAAAATATTTAATTTTTATTTTAATAGTATATTAATTTATTTTTTTTGTAAGCTAAGGCGGTACTCTATTTTTTCCATTACTGAAATCAAAAAACATTACAGATATAGACAGGTCTCAACCCGCCCATAAGGGAAACCGGGTTTCTTGACCATCTGAAGTTTTTAAAAGCCATCCAATAAAAGTATATTACCAGTCTATCTATCCACGCTAAATACCCATCTACTCTTACTATAATCAAACTGTTTTTCCTCTGAGTCATTAACATCTAAGATTCCAAAAAAACAAAATAGAAATATAGAAAAACCTTCTTGCAACAGCTCCATCTTCTACTGGTTCATTGCAGCTACCTTTGGTTCTTTTTCCACCTTTACTCCTATACCGCTCGCTTGCATCAGCTTCAGAATCTCATCCATCTTTCTGTCTTGCATAAGTAGAGTGACCTGGATATTCTTCAATTCCTTTTTCAGGGTGGGGATTCCTTGGGTCAATTCAACCATTTCCATGGCCACCTGCTCCATTGCTTTGGCCAATAACCGCTTCATTCCCCAATAAACATGTAACGATTGTTTGTATAGTGACATTCGTCCTCTCGTATGCCCCGGATCAGGGAGGAACTGCTCCCAATCTTCCATTTCAGGATCTGAAATCTCCTGCATAGCTTCTTCCTCTAAATGATCAATAATCCTTCTAATATTCGGATTTGTATCATGGTGGTACGCTGCTTCTGCTTCCTTGAGTTTTTTCCTCATATCTTTCTTGCCTCTCTTTCTGTCTCTGCCTTCACTAACTGCTCCCTCCTCATATTCCAATCTCACACTCCTACTCCCCCGACCGCCTCGTCCTCCAATCCGCCCTCTCCCTCTCTGATTACCGCGCCCTTGCGTTCCTCTGTTCCTTCCTCGTCTACCAACCTCCTCTTCTTCGTCATCTTCCTGACTCTTGTCCTCTTCTTCTCGGTCTCCCTTTTCCGCCTCATACCCCTTCCACTTATCTTCTTTTCCATGCGCTGTTCGTTGGGGCTCCTCGGCTAAGATAAAATTCGGGATATCAAACTCTTCCTCCGACTCTTCCGGGATAGTAAAATAAATCTTCTTCAAGGCCTCCTCCATCGTACTCTTTCCTTTCTCTGCTGGAGTTGCCGCCTTGCTCCTCGTCCACCTACCTGCTCCCCTATCTTGATTTTCCGCCATCTTACTTGCCTTCGTTAGTTTGAATTTCCTACTGCTCGCTGTCAATATGATTTGGTTCTCTCCTGGTATCTCCCTTTGCTTCGTTCGTCTGCATGCAGGCCCTATATGATTCCTGCTCTGCCACCTTTCCTTCTTGAAACTTCCTTGCTGCCTGTCTTCGTCATTAATACCCACTCCATATGCTCGATCATGATGGGAAACAATCACGGTCTCGCTGACGACTGCCCCTCTCCTCCTCGGTACCTTAGCCATTTTTCGCCTTGGGATGATCATCCTTCCCATGGGTGGATTGATCCATTCTGATCGATCATTGATTATCCTGTCTTTTCCCCTCCTTCCCATAATCTGGAGGCGTCTAATTATACCTTTCCTGTGCAGTCGCTTCATTATGATCCTGACTTAATACATTTTTTAATTCGCTCCACCTCGGATCATCCTGTAATAATGTCCAGCTACCATCCACTACCCTGTTCGGTCCTTCACTTCCCCAATTTGCCAATAGATCAGCTGCGCGGTTTCCATTTCTCAATACGTGGTTTATTATCGTATATTCTATCCTACTCAGCAGTCCCTCAATATCCTGTAGGATCCCTGCTGTCCTCCAACTCTTCGTTACATGATCCCAGCTCTTCCCATCCCTTAATTTCTTTAACATATCAATCGTAATTTGGGAATCTCCTTCGATTTCAAGGTTCATATACCCATTTCTAACTGCTATCCGGAGTCCATGGTGCACTGCCCACAATTCCGCTTCGTTGTTCGTCATCTCCCCTCCCCATTCAGCATACATCCACCGTGTATCACCTCTGCTATCCCTAAAAATGCCTCCCAAACCTGCTTGTCCCGGGTTACCCTTTGAGGCCCCGTCGAAGTTTAGTTTAACCCGTCGATCACCAGGAAGCCTAAAATAGTTGGGGCTCTGTATGCCATTCCTGATCTTCCGCTCTGCATTAGGATAGATCATCTGAAATTCCATATTCAGTTGGGAGACGATTCTCTGTTCCTCCGGGTTCAACCTCCAATCTTCTTCCTCCCACACTTCCGACAAGACTGTTTCTTTAATCGACCTACATATTTCATCCCAAATTCTCGATTCTTGACAGCTTTTATCCCTAAAGATTCGTCGATTTCGCTCTTTCCAAATCGCCCATATTACAAAACCTATCGCCAGGTTCCATATTCTCCTTACGACTTTGCTTTGGAAATTCCCCTTTCCCCATTGGAGCAAAGTGTTCCTGATACTGTCTGGATCCCTTTTTGTCATACCAAAGAGCACCCTAATTTCTTCCCACAGGCTCTGAGTATATAAACATTTGTTCAACAAATGCTCCTGAGTTTCTATTTCCTTACTACAGAGATGACATCTTGATGGTCCGTTCATTCCTCTTTTCTGAATATCGTCCCATGTCAGGATCCTCCCTCTACACACCAGCCATATGAAAAATGTTACTTTTGGCCACCATTTTCCTTCCCAAATCTTCTTCCATTCCTTTGGTTCCGCCTCTCTTTCCTCTTGCGTTTCCCAGTAATATGCTTCTTTTACTGTGAACATGCCCTTCGTCGCTTTACCCCAACACGGAATATCCTTACCTTCTCTGATCTTGATTTTCTGCGATTCTATTTCTCTGTTATACGCTTGTCCAGCCTCTTGACTTATATTATCATCCCATTCCTCCGGTCTTTTCCAAACTCTCCATATGTCGTTTAATTCTTCTCTTTTCCAATAGTCCCTCACATGTTCCATGCCTGCTCTTTTCGCTTTCTCTTGGACTTCGTGAAGAGTTTGGATCCTATCCATATTACCCCGCTGTTGCCAACCGTCCTCCCAAAATCTTGCTGAGCTTCCTTCACGGATTTCCCAAAAGGCAAGGTTCCTAACTATGTCCCTGTTTCTACTTGCTAAATCCCAGATCTGTGATCCTCTTGGAGTTTCCTCTATTCTTAAACGCCCTTCAGTTGTATTAGGCATGCCATATTTTTGATTCCATATTCGTTTCCACACATCAGTTCCCCCCTGTACCCATCTCCACCATAGTTTCGCCCCTAGAACCTTATTTACAATTTCAGGGTCTCTTACTCCCAGTCCTCCTTCTTCTTTCCTCATAATTACATTCTTCCATGAAACCAGAGTCCATTTCTTCTGTTGCTTGGGACCCCCCCATAGAAATTTTCCAAATATTTCTCTCATTTTAGCAAAAACTCCTTTGGGAGCAGCCATAATGGACAGGTGGTATATGGGGATAGATAATAAGACCGATTTTAAAAGGACGATTCTGCTTGCAATATTCAACAATCTAAACGACCAACTAGCTAATCTTTTCCTGATTTTTTCCAACAAATTCTGCCAATTTTTTATCCGGTGAGGGTTTATATCCAGTTGGATACCCAAATACTTCGTGGGTAACTCACCCTTTCTAAAACCTAGAACTCTGGTTAAATGATTTTTAATAGACTCAGGTGAATTAAATATGAAAGTACAAGATTTATCATTATTAATCTCCATACCTGATGCGTTCATGAAGACTTCTAAGACCTGCTTGAAATTCCTCACCTCCTTCAGCGACGCTTCTCCAAATAACATCAAATCATCAACAAACTGTTGATGTGTGATGATCAGATTATTCCCCCACAACCTTATTCCTTTGATTCTCCGTTCGCTTACTTCCTTTTTGAGTTTTCTACTTAATCCTTCCATAGCCAAGATAAATAAGAACGGAGAAATTGGGTCCCCCTGCCTAATTCCCCTGGTAGCATTAAACGTATCTGTAGGAATACCATTGACCAAAATTGAAAAATTCGGAGTAGAGATCATGCTGACTATCCATGCTATCCACCTGCTCTCAAAACCATAAGCTTCCAAAACCGCTCTGAGATAGTTCCAGTTCAATCGATCATAGGCCTTGGATAAATCCAACTTCATTAGCATCCCTCTCTGTTTTTTCACCTTTAGGGAATGTATCACCTCCTGAGATACCACTATACCATCCAGGATTTGCCGACCCTCCACAAATCCAGTCTGTTCAGGCGCAATTAAATTAGGTAGGAGAGGTTTCAACCTTTTCGCAATCAAAGTGGATATTAATAGTATATTAATTTATATATTGACATGCAGTAATTGAAAATTTAAAGGAAAAATATTATCAAGTAGATATATAATGTGTTCACTATTTAATATAGAGTTGAGAAATAACATCTAAAAATAAAATTATTAATATTATATGACGTTTAATTTATTTTATTTGAAATATAACATCTAAAACAAAAAGATATTAATAACAATTTTTTTTTTTTTAATCTGGATGGTAAATTAAATGTTTCAATATGCATTTTTTTTGTAAAAGACTTTAGTCTATATATATAAAGAAAGAGAATAACTAAAATATGAGGAAGATTTGTAATTTTATAAAAAAAATAAAATAATTCAATGTATGTGTACATAGAGAAATTATATCTTATAGATATATGTTTTTTATTTCCCAATATGAGAAGGCATGTATAAACATTTTAATATGGGGGATCATAATTAAGATATTTCAATGTCAACAATGTATATATTATATAAAACAAGTGAAAAATATTTTATCATTGTTTTACTTCTTATAATTAAATAGTATATATCCATAAGAAAATCAAATTTTTGGAGGCAAATTTTTTTCTTCAAGTTTTGCACTTAAAAAGAGGTTTGTATCCTTAGATTTGATCTCTCTCAACCTACACTTATAGATCTAATTTTTTTTCATTTTTTTTTTGTCGTTCAAAAAACTTTCATTAGATTTTCAAGAAAATAGTGCTTACAAAATATGTGTCAACAACCCCTTTTCTCGCATTCTGACCAGACTTGTTGAGATTGGGGATCGAATGATACCATAGATGATTCTTTACATTCTTTATTTCTGACAGACATTGTATCCATAACATACTAGGAAAGAACAAAAAGGACACCAGAACTGACAACAATATATCAAGGAGGGGGATAGTGAGGGAGTATGCGGGGGGCTGCAAAATAACCAACATGATCTTGCATATGAGAATCAATATGTTCCACCTGTGTTTCCAGATTGTGAAGGTGGTCATTTGTGGGACAATGGCTGCAGAGGAGGTTATCCAGTTGTTTCCAGAATTTCATTATGATTGTATTGAATATCATTGTAGTCTTCATACATGTGGTCCCTGAGAATATGCATACTAATTTGGATGCTTCGATGTTTCTTTGCTATGGACTCCATGGTTACTGGAGCCATAATATGACCTGGGGAATGAGCAGGAGAGAGAGCCACCTCGCCCTCGGGTTCCAAGATGGCCAAGTTCCCGAAGGATGAGTTGTGGCTTCATGCGGGATGCCCCACATTGATTTGTTGACCTCCCCCGCGGCGAGGCCAACCTCACTGACAAGGCATTGCGTGCTCTGCGTGTACTGACGAATGGCTGGCAAATAGAGTCGTGAAATAATCTTATAAGAAAGTCTTGCAAGGAGAGGAATATTCACCAAAACCAAGTGACAAATAATCTGAACTGAGACACATCATAATCAAAAAATAGCGGACTGTGAACAGGGTGGCCAAAACTTCCCTCGAGGTCGAAGAGCTACCCAGGACAAACGAAGCCTACCAACCCACTGGCCCTCTGAGACAAACAAAAATTCCCCAGGTGGTCGAAGAGCCTGTCTCAATAAGACCCAACCCAACTAGACACAAAAACATAATACAACAACCCCAAAGCAAAAAAGCACCAGAGGCAGTCTTCAGCAAGAAATCAATGGCAGGGCACCCACAATAAACCAATAATTGAGACCTTCAACTGAAGCTAAGAGAAAAGTAACAACGAGAATCTATAGACACAGTTACCTTTTCCTACACAATGAAAGAGAGCTTCAGGGCCCTGCTGCTCCAGATTGCATGTTGGAGACAGAGGCGCCGAGCCGACCCAACACATCGTCCGAAGAGGCTATTGGATCCCAAATGCAGGATTGAAGGCCAAATTCAGATCAAACCAAGGAAGATCTAGCTTCCACTTCACATCTCAACCAAGGTCATGACCTTGGCGAGTTTCCATGGACCCTATATCTTGCGTTGCAATCCTCCGCCCTACCCAAATTCATCAGCCATAATTCCAAACTAGAGAGGAACACCTGTTTTCCCTTTAATAAAACCAACGCGATAGTTGTAAGGATCATAATGCGAGTGGAGTAATTGAAAACACAACTCATAACCATGAGCATAATCACTGTGTGGAGGAGGGGAGCCCCAAGGGCCTCTCATGTGCCAAGTGTTCACTCAATTGATCACCCCATCAAAGACTTGACGTTATCGCAAACTATATATATTATTACCAAACACGTATACAATATAATCGTTTCTTTGACATGATACACCACAGAGCTATCAAAAGATATATATTCACACATACTAGAGAGCTTAGACACTTCGTGGTAGAGAGGTTAGAGAGCTTGCAGAGTTGCAATTTGAGAGGCAAAGTAAGAAGCAACAGATAGAGGAACTGGAGGTTATTGTTCGATTAAAATGGGCTGAGGTAAATATGGTCCAACTCAAGGTTGATGAAGCTAACCAAAGGCATAGGCTGTAGCACATTGCGCTCGAAAAAAACAGACTAATATGTTTTCAAATACCTGAAATTACGACTAAATAACGTTGAATTAGAGAGATATCTATTTGAAAAAAATCAACTTCAGGAAGTTCATTCACAATGACAGTCGAACCCCTCCCAAAATTTCATACTGTGCAAAATAGAAGATTTGAGTGTAAGATATATTTCTTAGTTGGTTGCAGTTATTTTTAGGTCCTTAAGAATTGATCATGCAACATAAACATTTGTTTGTTCATTGTTTTGTAATATTATGTGAACCACAATTAATTTAATATTGATGGACATTTTTGTTAAAGATAATTAATTATTACAATGTAAAGTTGTCTGAATTTAGTGAGTAGGTTAATTAAGTCAAGTTGAGTGAGTTTAAGTTAAGTATTATTTTGGGTAAAGTTGAATTTAGTGTGTGGTTGCATGTTAAAGGTATTTCGAGTAAGTTGCTGGTAGAAAAGATTAAATACCCATCATCTTATTCATTGTAATCATCAAATTTGTATGATCAGTATAAAAATCACAACTCATGTTATTATGTGTTTTTCTTCTTTTATTTTTCGAACAAATTAGTAACAAAACAAAACTACTAAGAGCAGGAAAGAGCTTATTAATAACAAAATGTGAGAGAAAATATATTTTGTTTTGTCATAATTAAAGCTAAAACGCACTCTACAACTTGTATACAGGGTGTTATAACCTAAGAGGATGCTAGCAAGCACTGTGTTATAAATGGCTAAAACGCACTCTTCAAGTTGTATATAGCACTAACACGGGTTTTCCTTTTGCTTCTCGTGCAATAGAGCACTAACACGGATTTTCACCACGCTCGAGGGCGTTAGCACGCAACCCAACTAGGCTTTTATTATATAAAAAAAATCAAAGGTTTTGTTATGACCCTTTTTTGAAAAGGGTGTCTTTAAAAATATCTCCAATATATATTTGATGTGAGAGCTTAATAAATGTTTATATTGGATTTATTAAAAGATCTATAAAATGTGTTTTTTTGGGTTTATTGAAAAAGGATTTTTCTAGGGTTTTTATTATTATTATTTGAAGAGTTTTTTTTAAAGATGGCTCTATCAAGCTTCTAGGGATAGTTTTTACTATTTATAAGGACAAATTATGATGTGTGGGCTATTAAAACGGAGATTATGTTGAAGACTTGTGATGTTTGGGAGCATGTCCATTTTGGGTTTCCAGAACCTAAAAATGAAGTAGTTGAACGAACCCTCACTAATGCAGAGAGGGAAAAATGGAGAAAAGACAAAAAGAAGGATGCACAAACATTGCATCCTATCTAACAAGGAGTGGACCTAGTAGTGTTCCAAAAGATTATGACCACGTCATCAACAAAGACAATGTGGGAGGTTTTGTTGACAAGCTATAAAGATATGGCCAAAGTCAATATCATTAAGATGCAGAATACTAGGAAAGCTTTTGAAAGTCTGTAGATGAAGGAAACAAAGGATATTGATTCGTTCATGAATCGGGTTTTGATTATTGTAGATTAGTTGAAGATTTATGGTATGACATAGAAGATCAAACAGTGGTTGAGAAGGTCCTCAGATCTTTGTATACCAAGTTTGATGTTGTAGTAGCAACCATAGAAGAATCCAAGGATTTGACAACGTTGGAAATTAATGAATTGACAGGATCACTTCTATCCCATGAGGCGAGGATAGATAGAAATAAGGATTCCACCTTAGAAAATGATTTCAAAAGTCAGGTTTTTATTTCAAGAGACAGAGGTCGAGGCAGAAGTATATCGAGAGGTCAATGTTGAAGCAGAAAACATGGTGGTCAGAGAGACGATAGAGAAGAGCGGAAATAAGAAAGTGGAGGCAATAGTAGAAACTTGAACAACAATAAAATAGTTGACAATTCAAAGTGGAGATATTATTATTGCAATAAATTTGGTCACTATGCCCATGATTGGAGGAAGAGGATAAATTATCAAGGAAAGCAAAGAGCTAATGTAACTACAAAGAATATTGATTCCATGTTCCTAGCTTTCCATACCATGCATGAACCTTCTGATAATGTGTGGCTATTAGCTAGTGGTTGCAGTAACCACATGACATGCAACAATATTTTGGTTACAAACCTGGATCAATTTGTTAAGACAAAGGTAAAGTTGGGCACTCGCAAGACTGTGGATGTAGATGGAAAATGAGCGGTCAAAATTATGACCAAGCAAGGGGAGACGAAGACAATTTCAAAGGTATATTATGTCCCTAGTCTCAAACATAATTTGATAAATGTCGGTCAATTAATGCATAAGGGTTATTTTTCAAGGACACGAGTGTTATATATGACAAGCACCCAAGAAAGCAGTTGCTAACAAAGGTGAAAATGACGAGGAACAAACTCTTTCCTCTAATCATGCATTACATTGATTAGGCTAATTATTTTACAATTACATGTTCTAATGATTACTAGTTATGGCACTTTCAGTTTGGACACTTGCATTTCTCTGGTTTAAGATTGTTGTGGCAGAAACAAAATGGTTAGAGGATTATTTCCCATCAAAGAACCTTTTAGTACTTGTGAGTGTTTCATATTGGGAAAGCAACATCGTGAGATTTTTTTGAAAGGAGTTGCATACAGAGAAAAGAAACCACTAGAGATGGTTCATATAGACATGTGTGGACCTATGAAGCCACAATCTATTGGTGGAAGTTGATACTTCCTCACTTTTGTTGATGATTTCAACTGAAAGACTTTGATTTACTTCCTAAAGAAAAAGTATGAAACTTTTGCAAAGTTCAAAGAATTAAAATCCTTAGAAGAGAACCAAAATGATTGGAAGATCAAGGTATTGAGATCAGATAATGGCAGAGAAATGATTCGAAAGCATTCCATGCTTGCTGCAAAGAACATGGAATATGAAGGTAGTTTACAACTAGATACACACTGCAACAAAATGGTGTAGCAGAGGGAAAGAATATGACAATTATGAACATGGCAAGGAACATGCTGAAAGGAAGAAATTGTCTAATGAGTATTGGGCAGAAGTAGTTGCATGTTTTGTTTATGTGATAAATAAATCTCCTACAAAGAACATTATGAACAAAGTACCAGAAGAAGTGTGGTCAAGTATGTATTCAAATGTATCTCATCTTAGAGTGTTTGGATGCATAGCCTATGCACATGTGCCTAAAGAGCTAAGAGGAAAGTTGGATGATAAAAGTGAAAAGTGCATAGTTATTGGTTATAGTGAGCAATCAAAAGCTTACAAATTGAATAACAATGTCACTAAGAATACCATAATCAATAAAGATGTTATGTTCAAAGAACAAGAGTCATGGAATGAGACTATAGAAAAAATAGTTGATGCAAGAGTGCCACTAATGGAAGAAGAGGATGCAACAGAAAATGAACAACAAGAATCACAAGATAAGACAACAAACAGGGTCACACTAATAAGGACTCCAAGATTTTTTGAACAACATGGATATTCAAGCATATCAGTAGACCGAAATAGTCCTAGCAATTAATTAGGTGATGAATCAAACAATGGTAAGAGAAAAATGAGAATTCTGAAAGATATTTATGATGATTTGGATGTTAGTTCAAATTTTGCGTTGTTGTCTTTTTAACCTTCATATTTTGAAGAAGTTACCAGAGATGAAAATTGGGTGCAAGTTATAAATGAAGAAATAGAAGACATTGAAAAGAATGATACATGGGATTTGGTTGATTTGCTAACATACAAAAATCTCAATGGTGTGAAATGGGTGTACAACAAAAAGTTGAATGAGAAAGGAGAAATTGACATATTTAAATCGCAACAATTGGAGAAAAATTTGCTCTGGTAGCCACATTGGATACTGTAAGAGTAGTCTTAGGAAAAACAATGAAAAACAATTGGAAAGTGTATCAGATGGATGTGAAATCAACCTTCTTGAATGGAATTCTAGAAGAAGAAATCTATGTGCAGTAGCCACCAGGATATGAAGTTGAAGGCCAAGAAGACAAGGTTTACATGTTGAAGAAATCACTCTATGGACTTAGACAAGTGCTAAGAGCCTGGTATAGCATATTGACAGTTACATGATCAATAATGGATTTTGTAGAAGCAACATTGAGCCTACTTTGTACACAAGGGTAAAATGAGCGTGGAAAGATTTTGATTGTTTGATTATATGTGGATGACATGATTTATACTGGTAATCTTGAATTAGATGAATTTAAAGAAATTGTGAAGAAATAATTTGAAATGACAGATCTTGGTATTATAAAATATTTTTTTGGCATAGAAGTTGAGAAATCTGAGAAGGGAATTTTTATTTTTCAAAATAAATATGCTAAAGATTTGCTGAAAAGATTCAAGATGAAAAATTGCAAACCTACTCCTACACCAGTTGCAACATGTACAAAGTTAAGTAAGGATGATGAAGGACCAGATTTCAATCCAACTCTATTCAAAAGATTGGTTGGAAGCCTCATGTATCTCACAACTACAAGACTGTATATTATGCAAGGAGTTAGTTAGATTTCTATATTTATGGAGTCTCCAAAAGACTCACATTAGAGAGCAGACAAAATAATTCTGAGATACATAGAAGGAACTACAGTTTGTGGCATAATGTATGCAAGCACAAAGAAGAAATATTTGGTTGGATACATCGACAATGATCTCGCAGGAAGTTTGGAAGAGTACTTCTAGTTATGTGTTACATCTTGGTTCAAGTGTGATTTCATGGGCATCTAAGAAGCAACCTATTGTGACAATTTCATCAACAGAAGTAGAATATGTAGCAGTGACATCAACAACATGCCAAGTAGTATGGTTATGAAGAGTTTTGGATGGATATAAGAAAAAAAAAAAAGGATCAACAACAATATATTGTGACAACACCTCAACCATTGCACTATCCAAGCATAGTGTGTTTCATCAAAAGAGCACGGATATTGATACAATATATCATTTTATTATAGAACTTATGAGAAATGGTTTGCCTGAAGCCTTGTAAATTGAGTGATCAATTGGCTGATATATTCACTAAGCCATTAGCAAAAGATGTATTTGAGTTTCACCGAGGAAATTTGGGTGTTGTAAGCCTAGCTGACACTTAGACCAACATGCATATTTGAGTTGTCATGATTCATGTCTTAGTTTAGTGGTCATAATTAAGGGGGAGTGTTAAAGATAACTAATTACTCCCGCATGCAAATTTGTCTAAATTTAGAGAGTCAAGTTGAGTGAGTTTGAGTTAAGTCTTATTTTGGGTAAAGTCGAATTTAGTGTGTGGTTGCATATAAAAGTTATTTTGAGTGAGTTTCTAGTCGAAAAGGTTAAATATCCCTCACCGATTTCATTGTAATCATCAAGTTTGTGTGATCAATAGAAGAACCAAAAACTCATGTTATTATGTGTGTGTTAATTTTTGTGCCTTTCCAACAATTTGTATTCTCTTTTGGATAGATGGAAACAGGCCAAAACCATCCTTGAAGGTAGTTTGTTTTTCCCTGTGATATCTAACATGTAGTTGTAAAATGGAAGGATTTATATTTACTTACATGCATTGATGTAATCATTTTCCTCGACTAATATAATAAATGAACTTTGTTTTCATGCAATACATGATTTGTTGAACTTCGCTTTCATGCAAAACATGATTTGTTGTAAAATTTGTGTCTAATATACAATCTAGGAGCAGAATTGAAGAAACAGATGCTTCACTGTGCGTGTTATGAATCAAAACTAGAAGAATTTATATTGTAAAATATATTCACAATGCTTATCATTTCATTTGATTTATTTAAGCTTATTACTTGAAAACCCTTTGTTTCCATCAAGAGGAAATATTTACGTGTGATGGACATAAGGAAAATGGCACTACAACAAAAATGAAGCATGGATTTTGTTGAGAAATCTAGGACAACGATATTAGGTGATTTCTCTTCTATTAGTAATTGCCTGTGAGTGCTTTTAACTTCTTTAGATTAGGATATTCTTTTACTTAGGTTATTAGTGTTCTTATTCATCAAACAGTTACCAATGCATAAACCATAAAGAGACAAGAGACACATTATATAGGCTATTAGCCAGGGTCAAAACCTCTCACTCTTTGAGAGGAAATCCCAGACGGATTCTTCTTCTTATAGAGATTACAGTTGACTAATACGAAGACCAATACCAAGACCCTTGACACAAAAACCTCTCCAAGATCAAGCCACAAAACCCTTCTTCGTTGCTTCTCTTTATTAACCAAGTCAACACTAGTCAAATTGACTTCTAGCACTTCCAATTTCGACGATTCTGAATTGCTGATTTCCTCCATAGACCTGAAACTTTTGGCTTAATTGTACCTTTGCAAAACACACGTGTGAGCTTATTTGGAGTGGTTTGGAGATGCCTTTCTTCTTCACTTTATTAGGAGTCTTATCCTGATGACTTTGGCTAGTAGGTAGACCTTCTTCTTGGCTTCTTCGTTGACTAATGTAAACCCTACTGCAGTACCCTAACACTTGCCACATGTGCGAGGAAAACAGACCATGAATGAATTCCAAAATAGTTCAGATTCTTCTCCTTCTTGCTGCGCTGGATAAGACGGTTCTATATCTCACTTTCTCGCACTCCCTTCTTGTTTCGGACCTTGACCGAATTACTCATTCTGAAATAAAGATGAGCAACCCTATATATAGTGGTTTTCCCATAAATTAGTCAACTTGTCTTGGAGTCAAGGTCGACGTGCCTTTTGGATAAGCTTCATTATTTCATTTAAGGACGACATGAAGGGGATGCTTGAGCTTGATCTTGGAGGGTCTCTTTGACTCTTTTAATGACTCATATACATTTGTAACATGCCCACGAAGGGTCTTCCATACATGACATTGACTCAATCGACTGCTATGACTAATCCTAAGGAATCACAACGGGAGTCATACTAAAATAAAATTACTTGCTCATGAAACCCATGAGACAAACATAGAATAATTTTATTTTTCTTCTTTACACCAATTACATAAAAACCACAATTACACGTGTTATTATGAAGACCGAACCTAGTTACACTTTTCAACACTCCCTCTCAACTAGGGAGGTATTCATAATGGTACTTGGTCACTCTCAATCTAGGAATTTATCATAAGAAGAGTCGGATTGGTAGCCCATCTGTTTAACATCATATCAACCAACATTTTCACATAACAAGGCCTTTAATAAAATCTCTATCTCTCCATGAGATCTTAGCACAATGTTGGCCAAACCAATGATATATAAACACCCTCATTATTGTCTCTTTCAGAACATACCCCACCCGGGTTCTTAGGGTGTGTTCCACCAGGACTATTCTTATCTTGGATTCCCTAATACATCCTCAAAGAGCATCGGATGCCATATGTTTATCGAATCCTCCATTTTGTCTTACAAAGTGAAGACAAGAATGATGTGTCTATCTCACCCTCTTAATTAGGGAGGTCATATATATTCCAATAAATGAATAAACTCATTCCTATAGAAGGAATATACCTAAGCTCCCTCTTGGCTTAGGAATTTTCAAGTTTCTTCCAAGAAAGAAGCATGTTTTTAGGATCCCTCTTAATTAGGGACCTACAACATCTCCTTAGGTGAAGATGATGGGACAACTAGCTGCTTGAAGAACTCCTCCTCACGATGTCATGAACTTCTTTTTGTCATTCAAGAGTCTTCATATTTTGGGACTTCTTATTAAGTAATAGACCATCCATCACTTTCATCCATGAGTCAGCCATGTCATCATTGGAAAGTGATCTATCAGTCCATATCTAAGCTTCCTTCATGCCATGTTTACTTAAGGATCTTTAATCCTACTACAAGTGCATTGGTGGTGGAAGACATCCATATATGTTCCCTTGGCAGCCCTGCATAAACCCATTCAGATATTTGTTCAAAAATAAAGGAATGAACATTAAAATCAATATTACCTTTGTGATGGTCTTTCATCATGACATCTTCTAGTTTGCATCAACATCTTGCATACATATTGACACATCTCCCAAAGATATATATTGTCAAGGGTCTCTTTCTTTTTCAGACTCCATCAAAGTCTTCATATCTTTCATGGAGATATCCTAGTCAAATATTCTTGGTATTTTAGATGTTGATTTCCTTTACCATGGTTGCATATTCCATGATCTCTTCCTTACTATCTTCACACATTTCATTCCGAGGAGCCTCTAATCAAAGTTCCTCAATTATAGTCAACCACATCATACCTCATATGAGGTTATGTTGATTTCATCTAGTGAATGTGTGACCCGTGCATTCATGCATCCGGAGGATATCCTTTATTTTGATCGTGCTCTTAATATAAAGCATTGGTTCATGATTTGTTCAACCATATGACATGAATTCCACAATATCAAATGTAAGCATATATACCTCATTTTTCCTTTGGGTCATCCAGACTTTCTGCAGTAGCTTCTTTGATTGAAAGAGCTTTAATCCCTTCATTTGCTTCTCCTTTTATGTCATCATATAAATTCCAAATGTTTGGAATTCTTTGATGAAACACTTGCTTCCCGTCATGATTGGTGAACCTTTCAATGAAGATTCCATCAGAGAATATTGAGGATCTAAAGTATCCCCATCAGCAAATGTTTCCTTTTGACAGATGTATGATGAACCTTGTACTAGATGACCTTGCCACTTATGATTTCAATGAGATTACCGAGAGATATATCCTTTACTTCCATAGATTCTAACTGTCTTTCATGCTTCTCTATGATGTCCCGAGCTCTTGTTTTCAATGCTTCCATGATGCCTTGATTCATCCCATTATTTTACTCAGTGAATCATGATAGCCATATCTTACAACATAAGACTTAGCAACTTGAAAATAACTTAGGTGCAGAAGACTATCTGAATAATAGAGATATCTTACTTCCTCTTTCTTGGACTTCTTCTTTTCAACTTCCTCTACTTATTTGGAAATATGGGCTTCTTCTCTTCCTCTTGTGTTTTCCTTCTTGACCCGAGGACAATCCATTTTGTAGTGCCCATATTCCTTACACCCATAGCATTGAATCTTAGACATGTCCCTTTTGTTTTTCCAAGAACCAGACTTTCCAAGTTTTACTTTTTTTCTTGTCATTGTAGCATAAGCTTGACTTTGCTCACCTTCTCCCACATCAGATTTGGCCTTTAGTCTAGATTCTTCAATCTTGCATAGACACCATAGATCCTATAATGGAGTAACTTCTTTCTTCCCGTAAATACTTGAAGTAAAGTTACCCCACTCCTCTGGTAGTGCATTTAATGCAACTGTAGTCATTTCAATATCCTACATGACTTCTCCTAGATCTTGTAGTTGATCCTAGATCTTAGATATCCTCATAAAGTATGAGGCTATTCCATCTTCCCTATACATATTTAGCTTGTAGAGTTCTTTCCTTAATGAAATGACTTCTCCAACAGTACTTACGTAATACAACTCTTCTAGTTTGTAATAGATTTTTTTTGAAGTTTCAAGTTTAGATACATATGGGATGAGGGGATCCAAGATGTGTTCTATGAGAATCTTTTGAGCCCTAATCTCCCCTTTCATATACTTGGCAAGAGCTTGAGCATATTCATCTCCTAGTTTTGTGATATATCCTTTCACATGTTTTATCACCTCATTTTCAATGAGATTAAGATCTGTCCTTTTCTTCCATGCAAGATAGTTTAAAGCCCCAACCAACTTGTTTCTTTCCTTGAAAAAAGACATTTTGACAGATTCATATGTGGACATATACTTAGTTGATAGGATACTCCTTCTTCTTGTTGCTTCCTTTATGTCGACGATGATATAGAGGATAGAAAACTTTTCCTAAATGAAGGTAGTTTTCTTCAAGAATAATCATTGATCCCACAAAGAGTGAGATGACACCTCCTTTTGATCTAGCTTTCTTTGGATGAGTAGTCTTCAAAATAATTTGACTTGAGTAGATGTAGGGTTTTTGCTTCCTTTTCTTGATGATGATCCCAATACTTCTTTGATCTATGGTTATGATGCTTCCTTTGACTTCAAGATGATCTCTACTTTGATTCCTTCCTTGATATTTGATCCTTGAGTGTCCCTTGATAAGATGCCCTTACTTGACTTTGTCACCTTAGCTCTAATACCACGTTGATAAATCTTGGGCAACGATATTAGGTGATTTCTCTTTTATTAGTAACTGCTTGTGAGTGTTTTTTACTTCTTTAGATTAGGATATTCTTTTACTTAGGTTATTAGTGTTCTTCTTCATCAAATAGTTACCAATGTATAAACCATAAAGAGACAAGAGACACACAATATAGGTTATCATCCAGGGTTGAAACCTCTCACTCTTTGAGAGGAAAACCTAAACAAATTCTTCTTCTTATAGAGATTCAAGTTGACGAATACCAAGAACCTTGACACAACAACCTCTCAAAGTTCAAGCCACAAAACCCTTCTTCACTGCTTCTCCTTCTTGACCAAGTCAACACTAGTCAAAATGATTTCTAGCACTTCCAATTTCGGCTATTTTGAATTTCTGATTTCTGTTAGCCTCACTATCATATGTTAAAACAATTCTAAGTCCAAATAATTAAATTAATTAAAATCATGAAAGTTAAGATTTAATCCTACCTTTATAGATTGAGTTTGTTCCTCATAGTTAGGATTCAGTTTAGGCTTAGTTGATTGAGAGATTCTCTCCAACTAGTTAGGCTCCTAGATTAGTGTGTTGCTGAGATATTTTCTCAACCATAGTGTCCAATATAGACGTACTATCTTAAAACAAACTTCTTCATGTATTTATTTGTACTATTATCATTCTTTGCATATTACATTTGAGAGTGTGAGGAATATAATACAGTGAGGCTTTCAAGCCTTTTCTGCCATGTCTGATTTGTGTATATGTCTGCGATTTATTTTATGAGTGTTTTATTAGTTGATTGAATCTCCTCCATGTGGTATCAAAGCTAGGTTGAATGAGAGATAGTCTATGTGTGAATGTTTATCTATGAAATAGACTACGTGAGTGAGATACTACGTAAAGTTATTAGAGAAAGACACATTTGTTGTAGTTGAAGTCGGTAAGTGTTTTGATTTGTGGAGAGACCAACGAGTTTGAGTGATTGATGGCTGCGAAGGAAAAAGCTTGGAAAATGGAGCAGAGCGACCACAATACAAGTATAATGTTTTGAGAAGGATTTGGTATTTTATGGGTTTCTGCTACCATAGAATGATACAGAGTTGGCCTCAATAGTTTTTAATATATTTTAATTGAAAAAACTGATTTTTAATATATTTTAATTGAAAAAACTGATTTAGGCACCGTCAATTTGACAACCTATTGAATAATCGATAATTCAGGCCGAAGATTAGTCAAGCATCTTGCACAGATTAGATCAGTGAGTAGCAAAGTTTACATCAGTGTGGTGTTTTTTTGGTTGAGAACACTTGAACATCAGTCATTTAGCAGAGCAAACTTGATAAAAGCATAGATTTCCTGTGTCCTAAGACCTCGAAATTCTATCGGCCACTGAAAATGAAATGCCTTGCTCAGGTAACCTCTTTCGTTCAAATGCTCTAGAAATTGAACCCACTCTGGCCATGGATGCTGCAAAATATCCGAGCCACCCTTGGGTTTCTCTGTCTTCGGAGTTGTCTTTTGTTGCTGCTCAGATTTCATATTTTTCTTCTCTGTCTTTTTTGAGGGAATAGAAGTGACAGATTTCAAATTTTTCTTCTCATTTTTTCCAGAGGGAATAGAAATGACGGATTTTACACTTCTTGTCACATTTTGAGTGGAGAAAATAGAAGTGAGACTAGGCACTTTCTTAGTTATGGCATCTTTGAAACGCTCGTCTTCCTTCATTTCCTTCGCATCAAGCTCTGAAAAATCATCATCCCGGAAGCCATGAATGGCTGAGGAATGGCTGAGAAAGACATGAATACTGTCTGTAGGTGCAAAGGAACAAGTGATTTGGAGAAGACACCATTGCCGCAGAAACCCCATGGACTTTTTGAGGAAACATCTGGATATTTCTGCACGTTATCAGATGAAAACGTCCCCATTTTCCACTGGCATGTGTAGGTTTTCGAGTGTTGAAGAAATGACAGGAATTGTTGAGCTCCTCGCGCAGCCAATCTGCTTCCATTGTACATTTTCACTGCAATTTGACAAAAATCCAAATGTCATCGGTAATTTTTAAGTTTTTGGAACTAGCGTGCATTTAAAAAAAAAAAAGGAACCAGCATTTGCGTGGAGTACTTGTGTCTTCAACGAGTTATTTTTGTGAAGATGAACCCAGTCTTTGCCTAGAAAAGGTACCAGCGTGGAGGAATGCGTAGAGGACGCCAGATCTGAAGATAAATTTTCAAGGTAGCAAATTAAAATGGAATTTCACGTGGCTTCAAATCATAAGTGGGTAAGATAAGTGTTAGTCTATTTCTTCATTTTTTCTTTCACATCATGTGATTACTTAAAACATTATACTTCCAAGTAAATGAAAAGACAATGTCACATAACGTGAAATGAACTTTTTAGTGGGAGACAGTGAAAAGTATACTTTAGAAGATTTCGAATGTGAATAAATTTAAGATTTGGAAAGCTTTTTCTAATGTGAGCATAACTCATTTTAATGGAGGGATAAGGTATGCTTTTTAATTTGTACAACTTTTTTGGAGTGATAAGTTGTCTTTTGTAATATTTGGAGTGATAAGTGAATTTTAAGGGAAGGTAATTGTTGTAGTGTTTTGAGAGTGAAGGAGCAGAAATTGAAGTTAAATTTCAAAAGTCATTGAAGTGAATTTGTTGTTTGAAAAAGGGTCCAAACAAACAAAATATTGTAATTGAAAAGTTGTTCTTGGGTGTAAGAGCTGGTTGTAACCTGTATAATAAAAAGGAATATTTTTTGTGGTGTTGAAGTGTCCTAGATCCACCCAAAATTGAATAAGGGGATCTTAGGTACACCTTGTGTAGTGATTGATTGTGCATGTTTTGTGTCTAGTTTTGACACTACAATTATCTTATCTAACACACACAAGGAGTCTAAAGCAAGTGAATGAAACAAACACATTAATCACAGCACTTGAAATTAAGAAGCTGCAACGAACATTCAATCAAGCACAAACAATCACATGCATTTGCACAACTACAACACATAATCAAAGTTGGCAACATCGACATTCTACATCATCAAGAAAATTCATGGAAGGAAATCAATTTATTGCAACTACAAACTCATGCAGACTACATCACCATTCAATGAAAATTGGTCATTGTATAACTTGCAAAATCATAATTTGTAAGTTAACTTGAAAACAAATTCAAATAACATTGAGTTGAATTGTAAAGGTGCATTCTCGATCGAAACCGACACTCAAATTGTGAATTTATAAGAGGTAAAGTGAGTCAATTCCTCTAAATTGAGTCAATTCTCTTCAAGTGAGTCAATATCATTTGAACTTGTCATTGTAAACATTGGGTGCATTTTCGGTGGTATCCGACACCCTCATCCTTGTACAAAATTCAAGCGAGTGTGAAGTTAATTAAAGCAAATCAAGCGAGCGTGAAATTGATTAAAGCAAGTTCAAGTGAGCATGTCTAAGATCAACATGGGTAAAGGAGGAAAACATCTTCAAAGTGCAGAACAGGAAATTAAAGATTTGAAAGATTGCAATCATGAGTTACAGAACAAAGTTGAAATACTGGAATGGAAGTTGAAGCAGAATCAAACCTTAATCAATCAAATGACTAGTACATTAGAAGCAGCGAAAGACTTTCAATTTGAGCTCGAAGTGAAAGAAAAAATCATTCATGCACTTCAAATTAAGTTAAGTGAAAAGCAAGATTTACTAGATGCACAATGTGTAGAGAAGACAGATGCAAGTTGTGACACAGAAGACCTCATCACAACAGCAAATGAAAGTTGTGATACAAGTGATCTTATTCAGCATATTAATGAAAGTTGCAAAATAGATGAACTAATCTGATATGTTGATGTCAGTTGCGACACAAGTGATCTTATCCAAACAGTTGTACTACTTAATGATGCAACAAGTAGTATGAAAGACCAAATTGATCCGTTTGATGCAGCATGTCAAACAGATGCATTGTTAATGCTTGATGCCCAATGTGACAAAGAAGGTTTAATAAATCAAGGACAGGATGTTAGCACCAACAACAAGTATGAAGAAACATAAAAGGATAGTCTTTCCAAGAAGGTGATCAGACCTTGGGAAGAAATCTCCTTTAATAACGATTGACATGGCTTAGGATACAACAAAGAAAATACTTTGTTTGTTCCAAATTTTTCAAAACCAGTTCAATTTGTAAGTGCTGGTTTCCTAGATAGTGATAAGAATATGGTTAAGTGTAACCATTGTAAGCGAAATGGCCATATGAAGAGTAAATTCTTTGACCTCCATCCTTGTCACCATTGTGGCAAGAAAAATCATTCATTCGACAGATGCTGTAAGCAAAATCAACGACCCAGAGTGAAGATCACTTACTCATGGATTGATCCTTGGAAGTGGTCATCTACAGTCAAACAGTTGTCTATGTGTTATCGAAGGATTCAGTCTCACACAAAGACCAATTCTACAGTAAAATGAAGATGGTGAAACTCTCCTACACCTAAAGGGGGGGAGTTCAGAAATCAAGTGAAAATAATTGTCTCTCCTTTCAGCTGACAAAGGGGGGAAATGATAATGGAATTAAGGGTGGTTGTCAGAATGAAAGTCTCGACAACATCATCAAAATCAGCCAGTGGGCATCATCAACAAATCAGCCAGTGGGCATCATCAAATTAGCCAGTGGGTGTTCATCAACATCAAATCAGCCAGTGGGCAGTTTCAACATCAACAAATTCGCTAGTGGGCATTCTCAATATTTTGTCAGTGGGCAAGCAAATTCGCTAGTGGGTGTCATCAACATTTTGTTAGTGGACAAAGGATGCTGATTGAAAGCAAAGGAAAAATGGATCCTTTTGCAGCTTGGCACATGATGGAGTTGTCAAGAAAAATTTCAAAGATGACTCAGACTTGCAACTGACTCATGTTCTCTTCGGATTAGAGTTTTTTCAGCATCCATATTTGGTGGTTTTTCAGGCAGTGTTTTTGAGGATCAACAGTTTCAGCATGAGGACTTGGAGATGGTACCAGGTTCCTTTTTTGACTTATCATTGAGGGGGGAAATGTTAGCTTCACTCTCATATGTTAAAACAATTCTAAGTCCAAATAATTAAATTAATTAAAATCACGAAAGTTAGGATTTAATCCTACCTGTCTAGATTGAGTTTGTTCCTCATGGTTAGAAGTCAGTTTAGGCTTAGTTGTTTGAGAGATTCTCTCAAACTAGTTAGGCTTGTAGATTAGTGTGTTGTTGAGATATTTTCTCAACCATAGTGTCCAAGATAGACATACTATCTTGAGACAAACTTCCTCATGTATTTATTTGTACTATTATCATTCTTTGTACAGTACATTACATTGAGAGTGTGAGGAATATAATACAGTGAGGCTTTCAGGCCTTTTCCACCATGTCTGATTTGTGTATATGTCTGCTATTTATTTTATGAGTGTTTTATTAGTTGATTGAATCTCCTTCAATTTCCTCCATAGACCTGCAACTTTTGGCCTAACTGTACCCTTGCAAAACACACATGTGAGATTCTTTGGAATGGTTTGGAGATGCCTTTCTTCTTCGCTTTATTAGGAGTCTTATCCTTGTGACTTCGACTAGTAGGTAGACCTTTTTCTTGGCTTCTTTGCTGACTGATGTAAACCCTACTGCAATACCCTAACACCTGTCACACGTGTAAAGAAAAATGACAAAGAATGATGCCAAAGCAGTTTGGATTCTTCTCCTTCTTGCTGCATTGGATAAGAGGCTTATATATCTCACTTTCTCACACTCCCTTCTTGTTTCAAACCTTGACCGAATTACTCATCCTAAAATGAAGACGAGCAACCCTATATATAGTGGTTTTCCCATAAATTAGCCGACTTGTCTTGGAGATAAGGCTGACATGACTTTTTGAGAAGCTTCATTATTTCATTTAAGGCCGACATGAAAGGGATGCTTGAGCTTGACCTTGGAGGGTCTCTTTGACTCTTTTAATGACTCATATACATTTGTAACATGCCGAAGAAGGGTCTTCCATACATGACATTGACTTAATAGAATTTTATGACTAATCCTAAGGACTCACAATGAGAATCATACTAAAATAAAATTCCTTGCTCATGAAACCCATGACACAAGCATACAATAATTTTATTTTTTTCTTTACATCAATTACATAAAAATCACAATTACACATGTCATTATGAAGACCAAACCTAGTTACACTTTTCAACAGATTTTGCTCATGCTATGGCTATTAGTTTTGCAATTGAACATATGGGTAATATTATGATATTGTAGAGCAATTTGGTGCAACTCCTTTAAAGTTAGGACTAGGATCTTCTTGTTTTTTTATTTCAATTGATTGTTATTTGTAGCCAAAACAACTACATTTTAATAGTCTATTAAACTATGTTGTATTTTACATTCACTCAGTTTCTGAAATGAATCACTCCACATATGCAATCCAATGGTTTGTCTGTTTTTCTTAATATCGAAATTTTAAGGTTAAAAACTTATGGATTTAAACTTTATGGTAAAATTGGACTGAAAATGACTGCATATTAAGCAGTAATCATGTTCTTAGGTAGTAAGGTAAATAGTTGGGAAATCTTAAAGGTAGAAATGAATAAAAATTGTTTGTTCTCGATTTTCATTTTTCAATTACATTTGCAAATCAAAAGGTGGCACATACAAAAATAATAAATGTGGGGAAAGCCACGAGGGTTTCTTAATTACAAAATTGAGAGGTAAGGAAGAGGTAAAATTGTTGAAAAATGAACCCTTGGTTTTAAGTTCAATGTCTATTTAAATAACTCATTATTGATTCCTTAAATTTCCATAGATGGTTGTATTCCATAAGAGTTTGGTTACCACATTGTCCACTATTTTTTTATAAATTTTTTCTTTATTTATTTGGAGAGTGGCGTAGGCTGAATTTTTTCTAAATTAATTTTTATTTGGTTTTGTTATTTTTTTATTATGATGTCGTTTAAGTTTTATAATATTTATTTATTTTTAAATTTATTTATTATATCTGGAATTGTATTTCTTTTCATCATAAGATTCTTAAAACTAAAAACTAGGAAAAATGGGGGATAAAGGAGGTCCAAAATCAAGAATTTGAATGCTTTTTCCTACTCTTTCATTGGAGTAGGAATATATTCTAACAAATTTCTTCCAGAGAAATATATTCTAACAAATTGCTTGCACACGGAAATGCAAAAACATAACATTTCTATAAATGTATAGAAGATAGTTGATTGTTGGGCCCACTGGGTACAAGAGAGATCTCACAAATTGCTTGCACACGGAAATGCAAAACGATAACATTTCTATAAATGTATAGAAGATGGTTGATTGTTGGGCCCACTGGGTACAAGAGAGATCTCAAGACCAGAATGCTTTTTTCTATTTGGTTGGAATATAGAATTGAATTACATTGAAAACATTGAAAATAATTTAGCTTTTCAAGATGATCTTCCCAAATCTTGTATTCCTTTGGTGTATCTTTGCATTTTTAGGGACAATTGCTAGTTATTATTGTCTTGCAGTAGTTGATGTTATTAGAGGTGTGCTTTTACATGCGACTTGTGTGCTTTTACATGCTTTTAGTTGAATAACCTAACTAATTTGAATAGTTATCAAGTTTGAATTCAGATTGCAATTCGATAACATCTTAACTATATATATATATATATTTTCCTTAACAATGATGTATTTTATTAAAAACAATTCGAACTCATTTTAAATTTTGAATAATTCCTAATAACTCTACATAATATACAATCCCTGCTATATAATTCAAAAAAAAGTCCACACTTCTTTTTCTATTCAAGATTTTTCTTTCTTTCAAAACTTCTAACATGATTACTTAGTTTCATAACTTATTTGTCCAAAACTCTATACTTCCTCTTCTTTCCTAGATTTTTCTTCTCTCAAAACTTAAATCTAACATGGGTTACTTAGTTTCAAAACTTATTTGTCCAAAATTCTTACGTAGTAGATAAATACATATTCTAAACTTATTTATCTATAATTTATCAAAATAGAAACATATTTAGAAAATAAAACTTATTTGTCCAAAATTCTTACCTAGTAGATAAATGCATATTCTAAATTTATTTATCTAAAATCTATAAAAAAAAACATATTTAGAAAATAAATCCTAGTCCACTTTTTCTTTTTCCACTTTCTTGACTTTTCAGCCTCATGCAATAGTAAAATTGAAATATATATCTTTTTCAATTTTATAATTTTTTTTATTTTCTGGTGCACTTAGTTGTGTTCAGCTAAATACTCTCCTTAGTAACTTCTAAACAAAACTATCTCTTCATAAAGCCTAAGTTGGATTGGGAATAAGAGTAAACCAAGCCTAAACATATCTAACAGTTTCCTCTCCCACAAAAAAATCCAAACAAACACTAATGACCATGGTGCGTTGCCTATTAACTCCACAGAAAACTATCGTATATTAAGAATTTTTTTTTTTAAATTGACAGAATGAACAAATCCATGTAGGAACCGAATCAAATTTTATTGAATGGAATTTTTGAATTTTCAGACTTTTTGCCATGAATTTATGAATTTGATAACTATGCTAAATTGTCAAAAGGGTCGGTAACTATGCTAAATTGCAAAAAGAGTAATTTGATAAAATTAAACTTTCTGCATTGAACTCTGTTAACGAGGTAATATGCTAAAATTCATAAAACTAAATTTTATATATATTGAAACTGGGCAACAACTAGTGATATATGTATGATTAAGAGCTTCTCAAGGGAGGTTGTAAGCCTCTCACATCTTATGCGCTCATGGACTAGATCCCCGGATCCTCAAACTGGCGATTTAATGAGTCATCCACGTGACTGCCAAATCGAGTGTGGATTTCATGCAAGATATCACTAGGTTTTTCCATACCTAAGTTGCTTAGTGGCTAAGCTTTTGATGTTTCTTCTTATGGGTTTCTCTTAGTCATGGTTGTTCTATAGACAGTTTTTCAAATATGATGGGTTTCTGGTAGCTATTTTCATTTGAGCTTGGCAATTTTGCTCATTTCCCTGAGCTTTTTTTTTTAATGTACTTTTAATGGGTGGGAACCATTTCCCTTAACCTCCTTTCTCTATGTAATGAGATTTCTTGAGTTTTCGCTTTTATCTTAATTCTGAACTTTTAGCTATTCATCGCATCAGAGTATTTCTCTAGCGTCCGCTTCCTCGATCCAATCTCTATTATTCGGTTCGCTAGTACTTAGGTAATCTTCCCCTAGTCACCTCTACAAAGAGTCAACATTCCTTTAAGTTACAAAAGTCATAATGTCAACAGCACCCTCTTTTCACGTGAGCTTGACTGAAATCCAAAGTAGGGAAAATTTTAGGGGCTAATATTCAAGTTTTATAGAATGAAATTATTTTACCCTAAAAATCGCCAAAAAATTATATATAGACTATATAAAAATATTATAAATTTGAATATTTTTACAAAAATATCTCCAAACATTTTATAGATTTCATATTATGGACTAGTGAGATTCGCCAAGGTTTCTAAACTTTAAAATAAAATTCCATCCTTAAAATTTTCCTTGATCCAAAGAGATCCATAATAGCGTTCTCCAAGGGCATGGCACCTTTAAACTTGCATAGAGATAACAAATACTAAATAGGAGAATAATTTGAAAGGAGTGGGTCATTAGATAAACTAGCATACCCTAAAGTAGGGGAAGGCCGAGGTGGATATGTTGTAAAATGAAAGTAGAATGTTTTGAATATGTGTTGTGGCATGTTATATATTCAACTAATGTTTCTAGGTCCAATTATATTCTACAATGTTTTGAAGTTTAAATGTTTCATGGATATAATTTTATAGTTTTCTAGCTTATTTTAACAAAATTTCTCACTTTTATGCTTATTTTTACTTCTAATTTTTTGTAAATTAGAGGAAAAGATACCACAAGAGAACCATAACGTTATAAGTAATTCCATGTATATGCAACTTGCAACCTTACAATAAACAATTGATTACTAATTTACACATTAATTTTTAAGATGCTATTGATTGTGTCCTCTATTATCATGTTTAGAATTATAATGTTCACACCATAGAAGAAGAGACATTGTTGGTCCCTCCCTATCATAACATAGAATGATAAATGATAATTTGGGGGAACGGTTGAGGCTACAATTTATTTTAATTTTTTTATCATTTTTGTTTGGAAGTTACAAATAAGATATATCTGGTTTACTCCCAAAATTCCATATTAATCTGTTGGAGAATCAAATATGTCCATCATAGAATGTAATAGTATGAATGTTAAAATATGATTCATTACAAGTAGTATTTCCATTACACTCTCTTTTACTCCATAAAAAGCTTATTGCATGCATTTTTCTTTTTTTTTCTAAACCTTCATTTCCTACCCGAAACACTATAACTTCACAAACTCAAGCTAAATATACTAAACATAAAACTAAGTATAATCAAAAGCATACTAAACATAAAACTAAGTATAATCAAAAGCTAAGTGGTATTTACCTCCCTTGGCTTGGATCGATTACACATGAAACAAGTTTTGAGCTAGATCTTCAGATGCATGGGGGTGTGGTGATCTATAGTCGACTTTGTGTTTTTTATTTTCTACACATGTAGAGGGTTAGTCGAGCTTCTGCAATCTATTCTCGGGTAATTTTCTTATTCTAGACCTATCTATATTTATTCTCTCAATTTTTGCACTCTCCTTTATATTTACTTTACAATTGTTAACACATGCACTCATTTTGTTTATACTTTTGTTGTACATGTATAAATTCAACCATATCAAAACCATGTAATGGCCTTCAAGTTGTGCGAGGTCCTAATTCAACTTACTCATTTCATTTAACAGTTCAACAGGTCATGAGATTAGTCCGTTTGAATACTACTTTGAGTTGTTTATTCTTGAAAATTGTATTTAAAAAAACCTCTTTAATGTCCTCGGTGTCTTCAGGAATTGATTTTAAAATAAGCCATGGGCCTCTTCTGTATTAAATTGTTGTTCCATGGTGAACGAAATTTCTCCGTTTCTACCTTATATATATCTATTTTACAATTTACGTGAGGCCGTAAATATCTCATTTTACACTTGTATTTTTATTTTGATTAATTAATACCATAATATTCTTTATATGAATATATTCATAATATTCCTTTCTTTTATATATATATATTTTATATAAAACTCATATTATTTATATTAACAAACCAAAAGTCACAATACTAAGGAAGTTTTACATGGATGTTTGATTTATTTTAGCTGGTTCATAAAAGAAAGACGTACTGAAGTATTTAATGTTTTCTTTTTATTATTTAGAATAGAGGATTATATGAACATGAATATCCCCATTTATATATATATATATAATTTTTTCCCTAATATAATTTTCTTTTTTTTTTATAGAGAGTTACAATGTACCAATTTTAACATATATAAATATATATTTACATTTGAATTTGCTTTCACACTTTTTATTCTATTCAATAATCTTCTACTTTTAACTAACATTATGAACAAAAATTATATTTTATGAGATAATATTTTATAGCATAGTCTGTATTCTTCTATTCTTCTCTTTTTTGGTACGTAAGCACCCACGGAGGATTTGAACCAGTGACCTATCGCAAGGAGTGCTTCAATAGTGCACCCATTCGCAAGGAGTGCTTCAACAGTGCACCCATTCACCGTCAATCCAAAGCCCCATGGGCATATTCTTTTATTCTTCATTTATGTATAAATTCTCAAATAATTTATAACGATGTATTTTCCTTTTTATCATATCATGCATATTATTTCATTTATATTGTACAAAATAGGTAATGCATAACATTTCCAAACTTTAATAAAAATAAACTATATATAACACATAATCCAATACTTCTCTTTCACAATTAGATAGATACAAAATTTAGAAATACCATCTTGAAATAGTTTCTCTCGAAAATTAAGAGTGAAGTATTATGCTCCACATAACTATGACACTGCAACACAACCAATGTGCACTGGAGCAAGCCTCACTAACAGGTGGCAGGTAGTTACTTGCTCATTAATGAGATCTTGTTTCTCACTCTTGAGGACAAATCCCTATTTTTTAGGAAACAATTAATTGGTCAATATCATAATCCTCAAGTAAATCTAATCATCTAGATTGGATGCGTAGGAGTTATTGATGGGCAATAAATATTCCACAATAATTTGTAGTCTCATCTCTTTCAGCTATTTTCAATCAATAATTCATAATCCTCAAGTAAATCTAATCATGCAGATTGAATGCTTAGGAATTATTGATGGGCAATAAATAATCCACAATAATTTGTAGTCTCATCTCTTTGAGCTATTTTCAATCAACAATTCATAATCCTCAAGTAAATCTAATAATCCAGATTGGATGTTTAGGACTTATTGATGGGCAATAAATATTCCACAATAATTTGTAGTCTCATCTCTTTGAGCTATTTTCAATCAACAATTAATTTTCCATATTTTCTTTATTTACAAAAATAAAACATCATAATTACAAATTTAAAATCAATTATTATCAGTAATAAATATTGATAATTAAAATTTCAAATGGTTTTTCAGACTAACATACTTTAACCAAAAATAAGTATGCACATTTAATTACATAATTTATTCATTGGTTTAATAATGTTTAAGTGAAAGAGTTTGGTCATATTAGACTAACTCATTCCCTTCTCTTAGTCTCTTATTTTCATTTGTGGAATCTCTTTAATTTTCAACCTTTCTGGTCTTTCTATCCTTTAGTTTCTATCTTCTTAAACCTATAATTGTTAGGAAACAATTGGGGAAGGATACTTTAACAAGCTTGTGGACAACTACATATAACATGAAAGGTTTATCTGGAGGCTTTTCTAGTTTTTGGGAACTCTTACTATTTCTTGTATTCAAATAGTTGTATCTACTTTTAGTTCGGTTCTATTTGGAATTCAGATTCCCTAGATTAAGGAACTACTAGAACTTTTAATGAAAATTCATGGATGTATAAGTTTGTCCTTAACCATTTTCAAGTTCTTTCCTACTGTATAGATCCCAAAAAGGTGAATCAATATTGTAGGAATTTTTACTACTTTAAAAACTTTCTTTCACTTTGTGTAAGAATCAATAGGACACCATAGAGTACTTTGGCAATTTATTTTAAATAAGAATGACAGGTTATAATTTTAGCAATCACAATGGAACACATAAAGAAGAAATAACTTCTTCAAAATTGCTCTTCAATTCATTCACACGGAAAGCTACAACTTCTTGTTACAATTCTCTGGCTACAACCAATAGGAAGCTACAACTCCCTGATTTTTCAACTACACTTGAATGGAGCTGCAACCCCAATTATTTACCAACAATAATTAGAAGGAGCACCAGCCCCTGATTTTGCAAGCCAGAACTTACTTCACAGTCACTAGTTCATCTTTCATCCATTTTTATACTAGAGCCATGAATGCCTTCTATGATTTTTAAAAAATAAATCAATTTCCTCAATCATTGATACCTTCAATAATTCAATGAAAAACACTAGCAAAAATCCAAATCAATCAGCCAAAACTCATATTACTGATAACTTATTTTTCTTGCTTGCTCAATCTTGGTTATATAGAATTTTGTTTGATATTTTTGCCTTCTTTTATTTTTTTCTTTGATGCTGCATGAATCATTATTTTTTCCTTTGCCATCTTCTGGTTGTGTTCATCATGTTCTCTACCTTCAACAAATTTTTTTATGCAAATCAAACTGCTTAATTTTACTGATTTTAGCTAATATGTCTTTTTGGAGGTTTTAATAGAAGTTTTTCTATTTTTATCTATTGTTAACTTTGGCTTAACTGAGAAAAGCACTACCAAACTTATATTTCCACCAGATTTAGCGTTTAGCACCTTTTCTTAGTCCCTTAATTTTTTTTTTTGAATTAATTTATTTAATTTATTTATTTTCTGCCATAGGACCAAATCTTTGTGACCACTAGCTAGGCCTTTTAAGCATTAAGCCTTTTTTACCTATTGGGGGTTGAATTCTTTTGTTTTGAGCTCCATACCCTTGGTCTATTTCTATGCGAAATGACTTCGTCAAGTGTTAAGCTCGTATCCCCTCTATCATGACGCATTCCCTTTATGCACCATTAATGAACCGCTAGGGTCATCCATCGGGTTGACGTGTCCCGTGGGGACCACCCCGAACATTTTGACTAGCTATCACTGCATTGTTGTCAGTTTGATGTGTCCCGGTGCTTTCCTTTCTCGACGCTTCCTCTTTATTCACATTAAATATCCTCCAAGCTGGGCCTTGTGGGCTTAACCATCCTATGGGCTACTCCCGACCTTCATTCAATTAGTTTTTTCCTACCAATGTGTTAATGCTAACATGTCCCAGCTCTCATTGCCTGACACTTTTGCTCTGTGATCTATTAACAACCATCAGGCTCCAACTAGTGTGATGAAATCATTCTAGCATCGTCTATGCTATGTGTCAGTCTGTGATTGGTGACACATGTCACTCAAAAATAGGCCCTTTGGGTGACTGAAAATTCCAAATATGCCTTCCACATGTCCACCTCTGATTGGCCTATGCTAACATCATCACTTGCATCGTCTAGATCAATTGTATGCTTCCACTTGTCCACCTGTTATAGGAGAGAAAAAATGTCCCTAAATCTTGGTTTTTCACCAATTTTCCTTTATAAAAAATCATATAAGTCCTAACTTGTCTCCTTCTGCCACATTTCCTGGCTGCTTCTGGTTTTTGTGTGCCTCCCCTAACATGGTTTGTGGTTTTCGAGTGGGGGATGTGCAATATATCTCTGTCATTGATCTTTGATTGACGTTATGGGAAAACTGCCCATTGCGCGTGTTGGAAACAATGTTAATACTGAGAGGGTGGGTGAATCAGTATTAATACTAATTTTAACTTTTATGCTAATTTACATTTCTTTATTCAAACTTGGCATCCATTATATTTGAGCAACCATTAACAACCATAACAATAGCCATATCAACCAACACAATAATAGACACCATGAACAACAAACACATGAGACACAAAGGTTTTACATGGAAACTCTTTTGGGAAAAAAACACCGAAGCATGTTGTTCTTATTGATGTAAAATAAGATAACCTAATCTATTACATCAATATGTTTGTGATCCACCACTCACAGGAAGCACCAAATCCCTTTGATTGTTTTTTAGCACCCACTAGCAGGAAGCACCAACTCCCTCCATTTGTAGACATTTTTCCAGCTTTCCAGAAGCACCATGTGAAGCACCAATTTCACCGATTTGTTGCAAGCACCAACTTAAAACTCCTTGGATTTATGCAAGCACCAACTTGAAGGTGGAACCAACCCCTAAGTCTTCTCAAGCACCCACTAGAGATGGAAGCACCAACTTCCTGTATGAAGGCTCCAACCACACTCAAATAAGAATTGATGTTCATCGTAATTGGCAACAACATTTCTTGATATCAGCTGTGTCCTCCATCCTCTGCTCAGTTTGTTGTAGCTTACTGTTATGCTCAATAACAATCACTCCTCACAACCCACTTTCCACACTACAACATCAACTATTCTCAACCCTCTGATCTCACAACATACATTTAGATCTCATCCTTCTACTCTCAACAACATGCCTTCAACACTCAGCCCCTTCTATCCATAGGCTTTCTTGACCTCTCACACAACATAGGCTCACTCAACCTTCTTACTCTACACATGCACCTTCAACATCTTCTCATACAACAACACAACCTCTCATGGGGGTCTCTTTCTTCTGTCAAGGCACTCTCAACCTTTCCCTGTAGAACATACTCACTTGGCCTCACACATCAACACACACACACACACACACACACAGCTCTCCTCACAACTCACTCAACAATGCTACATTTCCACCACATTTCTCAACTATGATCCTTTGTTTTGTTCCTCTATTGCACACTGGTCGATGTTGCCTCTGCTGCCCATCACTCTACCATTCATGTTGCCTGAGTGTGTACTCTTGCATGGCTATCCATCCCAATGTTGCATCGCCTTGGCCACTGCTTCCTCATTATAGACTAAGAATGGGCATCTAAGTGATCTCCATACTGAGAATTAATTCTTGGTCCACTTGCACACTCCAGTGAGGCTCTCCATGCATATTTATGGTTCATAGAGATGGACAATACTTCAGGATGGCTTCTTTGCAATTCATTTAATTCAATGAGGCGTGCACGGGGAGATCAGGGATGAATTTATTTCAACTCAAGACAGGTTGGATGCTCTTCCTAGCGAATCAGTGTCCTCGCTTCCTTGACCCAATGATCTTTGTCTCTATCTCCTGCCTTTGAAAGTCTCCATTGACTCCATCGACCAACTGGTCTGCATGATCATGGTTCGTGGTATGGACTCATCCATCTACCATACACCTTTGTGCTTCCATTTCAAAGATTTTACACCATAGTTAAATTTCAAAGCCATAACTTATCATAACTTTTCATTAAAATGATATTACAATATTACGAAATTCTGATGCCTTTAGCCCCTATTATTCTGACGCTTAGCCTCTTTTTCACCATAGGACCATTTCCTGTGACTGGGGGCATAGAACTTAGGTGCTAAGGCCTTCAGGATCCTGCCGGGGGCCTTTCTCCTCGTGTTATTGGTCTCTCCCTTGGTTCTTTGGGCTTTCACAACTAAATGGCAACACATCAAAATCCCTTGGTATCAACACTTCTCTGCAAATTACAATTACAAAGAAGTTCCAATATTTTGACCTCCAAAATACTTCCCACATGGCTTCACATAGCACTTAGGTGCTAGCTTTTCTCTATGTCCTTGGTTTTCTTGGATCTCGATGGCCAAGTTCCAGAAAACATCAGATCTCCTAGGAACCGGGTCTTCCACAAAAAGTAATTACAAAGGAGTTACGGAAAATCCAACCCCTAAAATTCTTCATAGCACTTAGGTGATAAGCCTGCTTTGTGCCCTTGGTTCTTTTAGGTCCTCGTGACCAAGTGCCACTCAACATCAAAATCTCCCTGTATCGTAATTTTTTCAAAAAGGAACTATAACAGAGTTACGATGTCTCCTTCTTTCAAAATACTCCATAGCACTTAGGTGCTCGATCTTCTATATGCCCTTGGTTATTTGGGTCCTCACAATGGAGTGCCAATCAGATTAGAGCTCCACACATCAGATTGAAACTTACCCATAAAAAAATTAGACATGAATTACAAAAACTCCAATCTCTGAAATTCCGACCTCCGATATGACAACATGCTGAGGTCATCAACTCCACTTGGCGTATCCTTAGCGGTGACATGTGTCACATGGATTTCCCCATTATGCCACCCAATATTGTCAAATTCGGCTGTCACGTGTCCTCCATACTGCCACATCATGCTGACATCATTTTCCATCATCAACTCTTCAGGGCCATTCAACTATTGCAATGTGTCCTATTGGAGGAGAGAGAAAGGGTCCCTCAAACCTTGGTTTTGCAACGAATTTCTTTGTTAATCTTTGCTCCTCACAACCTTTATGCTTTTAAAGAATTATATTATTAAGAACTTATGATATTTTGATCTTTGAAATTCCGAAATTTTCTTGCTCCAAGGTTTCGATATGTTTCCCTTTCGATATCGGGTTCTAATGTTTTTCCTGCTCTGATATTAAGATTTCTGAGAATCGGCTATGATATTCAACCTGCTCCTTTTGGTTCTCTTTTAAATCAAATGTCGAGGAAATAAACTTTCGAGGTCCGATATTCTAGCCTTTTCAATATCAAGTTCCGAGAATCGGCTCCTGAAACTCCAACCCTCCGAAATTCTGACCTCTCGAGGTCCTGATATGCTAACTTGCTCCGATATTTTGACTTTCTTAGGACTAACTTTGATAGTCAATAACTTTTGCTCCCGATGGCCATTCATGGACTTTCACATACCATTGAAAAGCTCTTTTAGATAACTTTCTAGTGGACAAATTCCAATGTAGGATTTGAGCCCATTTTCTACCTAAAAGTTGGTTGCAAACTCTCTACCATTATTTCCACCTTGGCTCTTCTTCTTCTGCCTAGAACCTACTCTTTGGAGGAATTTTGCAAGGTTCCACATACCATTGGAGAGAAATTTCAGAGCACTAACCAATTGTGCCATATCCAAGAGTATCTGAGTTGATCTCTTGAGGCAAAACCGCCTCCAAAGTCTGGGACTCCCAACCACCATAGTCATCATTTTATGGCTTCTCCAATAAGCCTTCTACTATGGTGATTTCTACTAGAGGTTACAACAACTATGGGACTCCCCCTTAGCTTGACACATCTGCTACCATCACAACTAGCCTAGTGGACATCAAAGTTAACATTTGCTACTAAAAACCTCCATGCTAGTCTAGTTGACATCAATTCCAACACTCTTGCCAATAGTTAGACAAAGCCAATCTACCCAACACATCTCCCAACATGATTATTGCCATCAATGCTAATGCACTTGCAGCCACTAGCCATCTAGATAATGCTAAATCTTCAACAATATTCCCCTTTGGCTTTGATGACAACACTTTAACCTCATCACCACTTGATGGCCAATCCTCATGCTGCTTCTACACTTCTCTTGGCATGAGCCACCAATGGATTTCTCTCCTCTGCATGGGTCTTCACAACTTCTCCAATAATTATCTCCCTCTTTGTCATCAATGGTAATGGGATACAAGCTACCTTTTTGTTCTCCATGCAATCATTGGTTGTCAATCACTGGGGGCCTATATACTATTCTATAAACTATACATATGTGATATGATCTCCCTGAACATATATTGGCTCTGATTTGAATTTCTTTAATTCTGAATGCCTTAGGTTTCTGGTTAAGTACTCTATCCACTAATGCATCTTTTGTATCAATTAAAAGGAATTGATACCACTTAAAATGCTTATGGTATTGATGTTGTTGCAAATACAAATCATTAGTGATGTATTGAGCTTGCTCTCCACTACTGCTTCTGCTGCTGAGACTGCACTTACTTCTCTTAAGCATCTTAATCAATTCTCCCCCTGAGATCATACCTCAAAAGATGGATCGATGCTTAAACAATACTAATTACACAAATAAATAGACACAAATTGGATTTTTTACCAGGCAACCTCTTATAGCTCTTTCTAAAACATAAATTCCCACTTACACACAAAGGCTACTCCATATGAACCCAAACCATCAATTGTCATAGTGATACCAATTGAAGACTAAGGGACATGAAATATTATACCAATTGTGTTTCATGAACACAAGACTGCTAGGCATAATCAAACTCACAACTTAAATGAAATAAGGGTACTTCACCCAAGATACAAACCTTTCATTTACACAACAATATTTATTCATGAGGCTGAAAATTGTTGCCTGCTACTGTTATCAAAGAAGCTCCCCCTGATCCAATGCTCTGTAATATCCTACAATTTTTTCTTTTCATTTGCGATGGGACTGATCCCATGGTCCTGACTTAACTGTGGGCTTCCTGTCATTCCAGACTTCTGCTGTAACCCATATTCTTATTCCCACAACATAAGATATTTTTGTCTACTCCCCCTGAATTCATGTTGGTTTTACTTCTCCTATCTCTTTCAATGTTGATACAATTGAAATAAACAAATACATTACTGTAATAAGCATTGGGACTCGACCATACCTCCAACAATTAGATGCACCTTTCCGTCTTTGCCTTCTAGCTTCCTGTGTCTAACTTATTCGGCCTCCCTTGAGGCCATTATCTTCCTTTGCTGAAGAGAAATAAAGGATCTACTCCCCTTGATCAGATCATCCTCCTTCTTCTTCCATACCTTCAACGGTTAAGTCCTGATAGAGGAATTATCATTTAGCCTCTTCTTTTTCCATGTTTGGGCTTTCCCTTGGCTACACATGACTAGAGGGAACTTCTCCTTCAAGTCCTCTTTCTTAACTCAAACCCTCTTGCTTCCTTTTTTCTTTGTTTGTAAGAGAATGGTAATTGGGTTGTCGCTTCCATTCTTCACTTGAGGCTTGCACTAATTGTTGTTGGAGACTACAAAGAATTGTCTCCTTCCTTTATTTTGCATGTCCTTTTGACACAAAGCGTTGAAGACAAAATTGGATTCATTTGTTGTTTTATCTCTATTCATCCTTAATGAATGAATTGCTTCATTTCACCGCATCATCTAGGATGCATGCCTCGACTTCTCATTTCTACAACCTTCTTCCTTGTGCCCAAAGTTTCCACAAGCGTAACATTAAATATGGCTTAAGAATAGGGCAAAGGAATTACTATCACTAGCAGCAATATTGTCAATACTCCTATCGCTGCCAACATGCCTTCTCCTAGCCTTTTTACGCATTCTTGGGTTGCTTCTACCAACACATCTTGTTTTCTTGCATGCCATCTACAGTTTATGGCTTTATGTCCAAAATTGTTGCAAGAAAAACAATAACCATGAAAAGGATTTTGAGGACTGAAGATACCTTTTCTTTGAGGGCTTTGTCCTTGAGGAGGAAAGGACCTCTATTGGTTCTTCATGTGCCTTCCATGGAAGTTTTCATCTTGGCCTTACACTCTTTCTTGTAGCTGCCTAGCTCTCTTCTGTTTCTCTAATTGTTATTGCTTCTTATCCTTCTATTGCTACATTTTCTTCTCTTGTTGTTGATGCTTTCCTAATTTCTGTTGCTGTCCAACAACCTCTTTTCCCTTGTTGTTGTTGGAACCTTCAACTACCCTTACTTGGATAGTTGACCCTTCAGCCTTTGCCTTCTTGGATATTGTTTCTTCTTTGAAACCCAAACCAACCTTGATGAGAGGGGATCTTTTCTTAGCAAGCATCTCATCCAAGGCCTTTATGCTCTCCTCAAGCTTCTGATATTGAGACAAATCTTTATTTGAATTTTATAAGTCATGTATCAATGAGACTACTTCACTTTGTAGTCTCTCATAGTAAACTTCTCTATCATTTAGCTGATTGGTCAACATGCCACTCATCTTGCTAGTCTCTTCTTGTTGAGAATTTAGATCAACTATTGTTTTGCTCAACTTATCATTCTCAAGCTCATACTAGTGCAACTGCTCCTTTTGCTTGATATTTTCCTATGATAGCTCCTTGATCTCTTTTAGAGTAGAGATAAACTTCTTTCTAAAGTAGATCCTTTCATTAGATCCTTCTCCTCACTATTAGAGGTGCTATCTAATTCACCACAAATATCTAGATTCCTCTATGTGACCCTAGGATCTTCCATAGGTATGATATGTATCCCATCTTCATCACTACCTGGGGTACTCTTATTTTCTCCTATGGATGAGAAAACATGGGATCTCTCTTATTCCTCTGAGGTACCCTCATTGGCTATTGCTACAAATGTAGGTCTCTCTTCACAAAAACTATATGTATGACTATCTTTATCTTCAAAAGAAGAATATGTACATCTAGTGGCTAAATGGCCTATCTCTTTATAATTATCACAAAAAATAGCCTACCTTTAGAGAAGCATGGTATCCCTTCTGATACTTCTTCATCATCAACACAAGTGTGATGAGCAACAATTTCTGCATGTTCTGGTTCATTGCTAGAGCAGTAGGGTTCCTCAACCTCTTCTTGAGCCACATGGATATCTCCTTCTCATAGACATTGCAGTTTGTCCAACATTTCCCTTGATGTCTTGCAATGCCTTACTTTCTTAGCATCTAGCTTAGACAACCCTTTCATGATAACCTCCTTGGCTTCTTCATTCTGCTCACTCTTTTCTCCATTCAATACGAAGCGCCATACATCAACATCCAAGTCCATTAAATAGGCTTCCATTCTAACCTTCCAGAATACATACTTTGATCCATTTAAGAATGGAACTCCTTCTAATGTAAGCGAATTTTGATTAGACATTATTTCCCTTTGATCTACCTTCTAGCGGTTAAGTTATTCCTTAAGGAACCAGACTCTGATACCAATTGTTGGAAACAATGTTAATACTGAGGGGGGGATGAATTAGTATGAATACTAATTTTAACTTTTATGCCAATTTATATTTCTTCATTCAAACTTGGCATCCATTATATGTGAGCAACCATTAACAACCATAACACTAGCCATATCAACCAACACAAGCATACACATCATGAGAAACAAACACATGAGACACAAAGGTTTTACGTGGAAACCCTTTCGGGAAAAAACCACCAAAGCTTGTTATTTTTATTGATGTAAAATAAGAGCACCTAGTCTATTACATTAATCTGTTTGTGAGCCACCACTCACATGAAGCACCAACTCCAATTGATTTTTTTTTTAGCACCAACTCCCTCCATTTGAAAACAATTGTCTACCTTACCAGAAGCACCAACTTCAAGGATTTATGCAAGAAACAACTTGCAAGAGGCACCAACCCCTAAGCCTTCTCAACCACCCACTAGAGATGGAGCAGCAACTTCCTGTATGCAGGCTCCAACCCACACTCAAATAGGAACTAATGTTCACCGTAATTAGAAACAACACTACCTTATATCAGCTTTCTTCTTTTTCCTTTGCTCACTCTGTTGCAGCCTACTATCATACTCAACAACAATCACTCCTCACAACCCACTGTCCACCCTATAACACCAAATATTATCGTCCCTCTTCTCTCACAACATACATCTAGCTCTCGGTTTTCTTCTCTCAACAATATGCCTTCAACACTCGTCCCCTTCTATCCATAGGCTATCTCGGCCTCTAACACAACACAGCCTCACTCAACCTTCTTAATCTTCACATACACCTTCGACATTTTCTCATACAACAACACAACCTATAACAAGGTATATTTCTTCTACTAAGGCACTCTCAACCTTTCCCTATAGAATAGGCTCACTTGGCCTCACATAGCAGCGCACAAGCTCACACAAAGATATCCTCACAACTCACTTAACAATGTTGCATTTCCCCCACATTTCTCAACTATATTCTTGTTTTTTGTTCCTCAGTTGCACATTGGTTGACGTTGCCTCTATTTCTCATCACTCTTCAATTCACATTGCCCAAGTGTGTACTCCTGCATGGATCTCCATCTTGTTGTTGCATATGTCTTGGAAATTGCTGCCTCATTAATCATTGAGAATGGGCATCAGAGTTATCTCCATACTGAGAATTAATTCTCGGTCCACTTGCACATTCCAATGAGGCTCTCCATGCTTATTCATAGTTCATAGAGCTAGACAGTACTTCAATATGACTTCTCTACATGTCATTCGACAATTCAATTAGGCGTGCACGAGAAGATTAGGGACAATTTCTTTCAAATCGAGATAGGCCCGACGCTCTTCCCTATGAATCTTGGTCCTTGCTGCCTTGACCCAAAAATCTTTGTCTCTATCTCCTACATTCAATTGTCACCATTGACTCCATCAATCAACTCCTCAGCACAACTGTGGTCCTTTCTACCAACTCATCCATCTGCCATACACCTTTGTGCTGCGATTTCAAAGATTTTACACCATAGTGCAATTTTATAGCCACAACTTATCGTAACTTTTCATTAAAATATTATTATGATATTACAAGGTTATGATGCCTTTAGCCTCTCTTATGTTGACGCTTAGCCTCTTTTTGGCCATAGGACCACTTCCTATGATTGGGGGCATAACACTTAAGTTCTAAGGCCTTCAATCTCATTCTGGGGACCTTTCTCCTCATGTTATTTCTCTCACCCTTGGTTCTTTGTGCTTTCACGACTAAACAAAAACACATCAGAAGCCCTTGGTATTGACACTTCTCTCTAAATTACAATTACGGAGGAGTTCTAAATTTCTAACCTTCAAAATACTTCCCAGGTTGACATATCACTTAGGTTCTATCCTCTTCTCTACTTCCTCCATTTTCTTGGATCTCCATGACCAAGTGCCAAACAACATCGAGGATCCCAGGCATTGGGTCTTTCAACAAAGGAGTTACGAAAACTCCAACCCTCAAAATTCTTCATAGCACTTAGGTGTTAAGCCTGCTCTACACCCTTGGTTATTTTGGGTCCCCATGACCAAGTTCCACTCAACATCAGAAGCTCCATGTTTCGTAACTTTTTCAAAAATGAAATAGAACAGAGTTATGATGTCTCCTTTTTTTGAAATACTCCATAGCACTTAGGTGCTCGATCTTCTCTACACCCTTGGTCCTTTGGGTCCTCACGACTGAGTGTCAGTCACATCAGAACTCCATACATCAGATCATAAATTTCTCATAAAATAATTATACAGTAGTTACGAAAACTCCAACCTCAAAACTTCTGACCATCGAGATGACGCCATGCTGAGGTCATTAACTCCACATGCCATCTCTTTAGTGGTGACACGTGTCAGCTAGATTTTCCCTATGAGGCCATCTAATATTGTCGAAATTGGCTACCATGTGTCCTTCATGCTAATACGTTATGTTGAAGTAATCTTCCATCGTCATCTCCTCAGGGCCAATCAACTGCTTCCATGTGTCCTATTGGAGGAGAGAGAAAGTGTCCCTTAAACCTTGGTTTTTCAATGAATTTCTTTGTTAATCTTCGCTCCTCGCAACCTCGGTATTTTTAAAGAATTTTATTATTAAGAACTTACGATATTATAATCTCTGAAATGTCAAAATTCACTTGCTTCGAGGTTCCAATATGTTTCCCTTCAGATATTATATTCCGATGTTTTTCATGCTCCAGTATTTAGCATTCTAAGAATCAGCTCCAATATTTGGCCTACTCCTTTCAGGTCTCTTTTAAATAAGGACATAACCTTCGAGGTTTGATATTCCTGCCTTTCCGATACCGGGTTCCAAGAATTGGCTCCTGAAACTCTAACCCTCTGAAATTCTTACCTCCCGAGGTACCAATATGCCATCCAGTTCCAATATTTTGACCTACTTAGGAAAAACTTCTGTTAGAGTCAGTATTTGCATACTGTCATCAGTGATCAAAATTCCTCTTTTCATATTCATATTAGGGTCTCGCTCAGAAATTTTTGTCATTCCACCTAGGTCCTCATTCAAAAATTTACTCACTGATGGTAGCCCTAGTAAAAAAACATCACTCTTCCCTAAATGTGATTACTTGCTGGCATAGTTTCATATCTTGTTGACTGTACATCATCCATAAAGTTAATTTTATCATGCCATTTGTATCAGTCATGAGGTCATCATGTCATCTTGAAATTCAGTCCTTCAAGGTCTCATTAGGTCTTTTAGGGTTTTTCAAGGTTTCATTAGGTCATTAGGGTTTTCAAGGTCCAATAAAACACCATTTCCATTGCATAATGTCAGTGAGTCTCATAGTGATCAAATACCATCTCTTCACTATCTGAGGATGATTTGTAAATAGAAAATCTTGTTTCAGCATGTAATTTTGATTTTCAATGTAATATGTTTTATTTTTCACTATGCAATTTTATGTCTTTCAAATGTAATAAGCACGTGATTTCCATGCTGCTAATTCAGAGTTCCAAAATGCCAAAGGAACAAAAAGTCAAAGGTCAAAGTGTTCTCAATGTATATCGAGTGATGAATTTGTCAAAGAAAATGTCAAGTGTAAAGGTATAGTTTCCAAGAGTAATGTGAATGAAAAAAGGAAGAAAGTGGGTCCCAAGGCTCAAATCATAAATTTCATGAAGTATAAAGGCCACCAAGACATCAAAAACAAATTCATTTTCATTCTCAAAGGTTGAGCTCATGCTCCCTTGATTCAAAAGGTCAATTTTCCAGGTTTATAGGAAAAAAATTCTCTGGGCGCTACACTTAGGAGGAAGGCACTGCGCTTAGAAGGGAGGCGCTGCACCTAGAGCTGCAGGCACTGCCTTTTTTAACATAGGCGTTGCGCTTCTGGGTAAGGCATTGCACTTTTTCCCAGTGAGCCCCCAGAGCACCAAAATGCCTCCAAATGCTTTCAAATTTTCAACAAGGCCTTGTTTCATCTTCTACCAAGTAAGTGACCCTATTTTCCACCTATTTGCACTCCTAAACAACATTTGTTTTTAGTGTTTTTATTCCTAAGCAAAATTGGCCCTTGGGCAAGTGATAAAACCCTAAATTCATCCCTATCCCAAATTTGCCACCCATAGACCCTACAACACCTTCCTACATCACTATTAAACCCATCCCTACCCTTGCACTATCATTTCCTAGTCCCTAAACACTTTTCCCATAAAACCCTAAGACCTAAGTTTCCAAAATTCCTAGGCAGCCTCTACCATAAACCTGTAATTTAATTATCATTCCCAAATCCTTTGACATTTTCACCTCCTATCAACTCCCACAGCTCCATAATCCCTCCCCTCATCTCCCCAAATTTTTATAGCCCTATCCCTATTCCCTAGACCTATTTCCACTTCCCATTCCTACATACCTTATCCCTAGGGTCTCTTAGCCAAACACTACGGAGGAAGACAGAGGCTATGTGGAAGAGGAGGATACAAAAGTAGAAGAGGACAAAGAATAGAGGAGGCCACACAAAGGAGGCAAAATCCTAAGGCTGGAGCCCACTAACACAAATGAACTCATGACTTCACCAATGGCAGTCTCATGCTTTCAGTATGTAGGTTGCCTTGATTTTTGGAAAATGATTGAAAGAGATTAGCATCACCCTGTTTTGACCAGAATTTTTGCATCAAACCTTAAATATAATCAAGTGACCCTATCAGAAGTGACCTTCACTTTGTCTACTTCCATCATCGCTGCTGCCATAGGGATTCCAAACATGTGTGAGAGGTGGTTTAAATCAAAAGATTTGGAGGATCAGTATTATGAACCATTCATCAAACCACTGTACATAAATGAGAGGAGAAGGGTGTTCCCTTTCAGCTACCTTCTTAATAGGTATGCCCTCATGATGAAAATCATCATGAAGTACTTGTGAAGGAAGGTTCTCTAGGATCTACACCTACCATATCAGACCGCTTATGCACTTCACAAGGGTCAAATTCCTCAATATACCATACTATCTGTTGAGAAGCATAGACAAAATGGCCTCCATTGTGGAGAAGAGATATCATGAGCACTAGATAAATAGCATTTTCCATCACTCATTGATCAAGCACATTGTCCTTCATCACCTTGACCAGTTGCACATTTGATAGGACAATTTCATTGCTAATGATATGTTCACTGCTCCACATGCTGAAGGTATGCCTTCTTCATCTCATCCCATTGATCATCATACTGAAGCCATACCTCCTCCATATTAGCCCACTACATCTATTCCTCCATCTGATCAGCCACCCTCAACATCACCGCCATCATCACCATTTCATGATCATGCAGGGTCACCTAGCAGAGCTGAGGTCATCAGGCCTAAGAGCACAAATGTGAGCACATTGGCACATACTTATCAGAGAGGCCACAAGCAGGTGTTTTCCCCACAAATTGTGGGAGGGGCCTTGCCTTCTTCATCAAAAAATCAGGTAAACAAAGGCAAAGAAAAGATGACAGAGGTAGAGATCTTGTAGCAGGAGGAGGACCTCCATGAGTCAGAACAAGATTTTGAGCTTATTGATCCAAGCGAGAAGGATGACTATGAGGATTTTAGCATAGTCATAAAGGAGAAGGATTCCTGAATTAGAGAGCTTTAGACTAACTTAGAGAGAGCTAAGTTTGCCATTTCTTTTCTTGAGCAGGAAAACAAGGAGCTAAAGACCAAAAATTTGATCAATGAGGTGAAACTCATAAATGATCAAAGAGAAGCTAATAAAGCAAAGGTCATGCTTGATGAAGCGCATGGGAAGTATGGTGATTCTAATGAGGAAGAAGACCAAGTGGCAAGATAGAGGACTAGGACTAGAGGGCTGAAAAGATCTCTAGAACTAGAGAGGCAAAAAGAGGCTGAACTTACCAATGAACTCACTTTGAATGAACAGTTTGCCATCATGATGAATAAGGATTGGGAATATTGGTTTGATGGGGTAAATAAGCATCTTGAGAAGCTCTTGAAGAAGTCAAAGAGGGACAATGAATTACAAAGAAAGATGGCCAAACATTACTTCAAGAAAAATCAAATTGCAAGGTCCAAGCTCCAAAAGGTCAAAACAAGACTTGAAACCCTAAGCAAGCAAAAGGAGGAAGAAAAGCTTGAAATCCTTGCTAAGGCATCACTCATGGCTTAAAAAAACTCACCAGCCTTACACATATCAAATTTCAAATAATTTTGAGCAATTTTGGAAAATTTTCGAGTTTTTTGCATTTTTGGCAATTTTTGCACCAGTCACACAGCGAAAAGAGAAGCGCCCTAGGCGCCGCGCTTTTCCTAGATGCCTCCAAATGAAAAAAAATCACCACCATTGGATTCAGAAGGTGAAATATAGTCAGGAAAACCACTTTGCTGAGTTTTTTTGGGTCAACTGGATAGTCAAAAGGTCAAAAAAAACCCAAAAATTCATGTTTCTGCCTTGTTTTGGAGGTTGGTGCTGCGCTTTTGACTAGTCTTGGGCGAATCAACTTTTGGAGGGTCAAAAATTTCCTATTTTAGAAACTAAAGGTAGATCGGGAAATGAGACAAGACATGCTTTCCAATGATCTATCCTGTGCTCAATTTTGACTCTGGGAACCCGCTCAAAAGAAGAGCTGAAGTTGGCGATGCACTTAGGACAGTGGCACTATGCTTTTGACACAGATTTTCTGAGTTTCTTCATTTTGTAAATTTTCTTAGTTTTGATAGTTTCACCTTGACAAATCATGTTTTTACCAATGTGATTGATGTATCTAAATGTAACAATGATTTTTTTACTATTACCTAGGTTAAATACATTAGGTGAAAACTATTTTTGTAATGTAATGAATTAGTTTCCAAAAAGTGAGGGATGAGTCACTTTTGACCATCCTACACCCTAGCTATCAGTTTAGTTTTTGGTGGAACTACTCCTCCTCTCATGGATTTGACCCCTGAGGCTGGGAGGAGTTTGTTTGAGGCCTATACCATGTATTTTTTCATTCATTCTATAGGTTGGACTCAGTTGGATGTTGTTGTATTGATTAGAGACATTAGTGTAATCAGTATTTGGTAGAAATTTAATGAATGAGTTGTAGCTATTTTGATGGAATACCTGTGGTATGGCATTTTGACATAGTTTCTTCTTATGTTGCATATGTTTGAATGTTTTGTACTGTCATGTTTCATTTCACTTCTATGATATGTTGATTTTCAAGTTGATGAGAAAAATACATCTTACATGTTCTATTTTGGGGAAATCTTCATAATTTGTCCATTTTCTTTAGTTTATAAATAATACATGATTGTCTTTCTCTTTATAGCACCTCACCAGTCTGATCCATCTCACTCAAGAAGCTTAAAGTGTTTGAGTGTCTACCTACATCGCTCCATCAGATGTCTACAATCATACCCTTATTTGGCTTTGACCTAGTCTCTTTGACCTAATCCTCATCCAGCAACCCAATTTCAAACAATCAAACCCTTCTACACATCATAACTAGCCTAAAACCCTAATTCATCCAGCACTCTTGGTTGTGAGTTTTTGGAGAGAGCCCTCTTCGGTTCGGTAAGGCTAGATACCAGGTCAAAAGGTTGGTCTTTGGTTACCTCAGTTGGACTCTTCCTCAGCCTTGGAGATCAAGAGGAGTGATAACATACTGGTGCCATTGTCGGGGAACTAAAGATTCATTTTCCTTGGGTGTACGAAAAAGTTTAGATCTGATTTCTGATGGTGAACAGTGATCAGGCACAAGAAGGTTGAAATCATTCACTTGGTGACTCCAATGTTGATGAATCCAAAGGTTCATAATTTTCATGTCAACTCCACTTTTCAAGAACCAATAGTTTGAAAACCTTCTTGGTGACTTCATTGTTGTCAAGATGAGTTCTACTGCAAGAAGAAGTCCCAGGTATTCTCTTATGGATCGTGTTGAAGATAGCAACAAGAAATGCTAAAAATAGCACTGCTATAAATAACAGTTTCATCTAGTGTTGAACTTAGCTACAATGGATGAAAAGTGAAAGTGCTAAAAATGGTTTTTCTAAAAATAGCATTTTGGGATCCCTTCCTATTTTAGTCAATCCCTAAACTATAATAGGAAGTAAAATTCGAATTTGATATTAACAACAGTTTGAAAATTAATTAATTAATTCATCTTGAGTTAATTAGTTAAGGAAAATCAAACTTGAAGTCTATGTGGGGACATGCAACAGTTTCTCCATTAATTGAGGAATTTATCCATGAGTTAAAGAGATAAGGATGAGTTCTAATTTGGGATGTAATTAGTTGGCTCAGTTAACTCAGTCAAGTCCAGTTAGATTGATTTAAATAGTTTGTTTAAATTAAGTAAGTTCAATTAGTTAATGCATGCTTGCATATAATTGCTGCTCTTCAGTTAACTGAATATTCTCTCATACATAACTCATGCATGTCAGTTCAGACAGAGACCTAGTTGAGATCAGATGGAGGGACAGTGTACTGTCAGTTGCTAGGATATTCCTTGGTGAATATTCCTTGCATGTAGAAGGATTTCTATCCAAGAGAATTGCATTGTTACTTCTTCTTGTTTAGTGAGTGTGATGGGGCCAATTCACACATGTGGCTTCACTGGACCCCAAGAAAAATTGCGCAAAGAAATAGGGGCTTGGAGGACTTGATGAGGATATATACTTGTCTATTATGTCTATGAGCTTCATTGTTTGATTACAGAGAGAGTAGGAAAGCTTTTGAGTTGATTCTTTTTGTAACTTGGACAAGATTTCCACTTGTATGATAATACAGAGTTGGGGTTTTAGGCTGGTGCTTTCCCCTGGTTATATCTTCTGTGTTATGTGTGATTGATTTCTTCTTATCAGTTATATGTGTTCTTATTGATGTTGCTCAATTCGATTAAGCTTCCACATAATTGTTTGTAGAAGTAGATCAAGTATTTTTCTTTATTATATTGCATGATTAGGTGATCTACAGGTGGGAATTTCTATAGATCGATCTCAAATCCCTGGATTTCCAAATCATATGCCTCATGTTTACTCGTTTACAAATCTTCCTATATTTAAAAATGAACAAGAAGATGATGCTACTTTGCATTTAGTAAGGTTTCATGTACATGTATGTACACTAAAAGTTGACTTTCCTAAGGACTGTCTCATGAAGTTGTTTATGGCTACCCTTGAATATAAAGCTAGGGTATGGTATGAAGGACTACCAAAAGGAAGCTTATGTTCTCTAAAAGATTTCCATAATGTGTTCTGCATGTGAAGCCTTATATTTCTTTAAAAAGCTATTGTGATTATAGTGAAGGTTTCATTGCATATCTTGAAAGTATTGATGATATCAAATGTATGGTTGATGAAGAAATCATTGAAGCCTTCTCTGATTTTTCCCTTCAACAACAGTCTGAAGAAGCCAATCACTTCAATACACAAGATCATAGTCAGCATACAGTAGCTTCCTCTTTGCTTGAAGATGAAGGAATTTTGCATCCTGATAGTCAAAAGGAATCACATGAAATGAATTAGTAGTTTGATGAAAATCTATATACTACTTCACTTGAAATTAATGAAGATATTCAACATCCTTGTCAAACTTTAGGAGGGAAAGAAGACAATTGTTGTTTTGTCCAAAGAAAACAAATAGTACCTCCTCCTTTGATTGAAGAAGAAATAAATCATATTCTTAATTTTCAAATTCATATTCCATCCATTAAGAATGATGATGTTATTGCACAGTCTTACCAATTTCCAAGTGATTATGAAGAGGAGAATAGTGATAAAGAAAAAGTTGTTTTAGAGCCCCTTGTAGATACAAATCTTCCTCAAGGTTCAAAAAATGAAGGGTATGTTGATGAAAAGGAGTTTGCCCCAGATCTTATAGATATGGACACTTATGCTGTCGAAAATATTATGGAGGATCCTTTTGCTAATTTGTTACAGCCATATGGAAATAATGCATATTCTTCTCCATTTACTAATTCACAAAAGGTAATGCTTCATAATTTTCAAGATCACTTGGACAGTCTTTTGGAAGCATTGGAGAAGATGAATGTTGTTTTGTTTATTAACATAAATCTTGGTTTCAGTTTTCATTATGAGTTGCCTACATATACATCATTATTCTTGCTTGAGGTAAGTGAGAGAAGAATTCCAGTATGTAACCATCTACTGGATTGTTTACACTAGAAGGATAATTTTACCCAATCCATAATGGTGGAAGAAGGGAAAAAAGTGGAGGAACATGCCAATGTGTTGCCTGTGGATCATGAAGAGGAAACAATTCAACTTGACAGTTGTTCTGATCTTTCTATTGATCATCAAGATCTGCCCTTTGCACATGCTTTTCAAGATCCTTTTAATAGTTTTCTGCAGTTATCAGATCATGATGGTTATCTTGTTTTGAATCATAGATTTCATCTTGAGTTGTATGATGAGTTGCAAAACTTCAAGTTTTTTGTAGATAGTGTAAATAGAGGACAATCAGGTATGCAATTGCTTGATTGGCTTCATTGACATTTTTCCTTTACTTGATTTAGTAGTCATTTTCACCAATTAGAATAGAATAGGGTGTGGATTTTGTTTTAGTATCAACTTTCTTTCAAATTCAGTTTTCAACAAGTGATGACAGAATTCATCAAGGTTTGAAGCCTGAGGAGAAGGCCCTAAGCCTTTGATGATCTGATAGATTGGATTGAAGTTTTTAGTGTTCAGTTTGGTTGTTAAGTTTTGACTGTATTGGCTCACATGGTTAGGCACTTGGTCTACAGTGTTCTTGACACCTCCAGGGAACTGCCATCCCCAATAAGGCTGATGTTAGAGTCAGTATTTGCATACTGCCATCATTGATCAAAATTCATCTTTTCATATTCATATTAGGGTCTCGCTCAGAAATTTTTGTCATTCCACCTAGGTTCTCATTCAAAAATTTACTCACTGATGGTAGCCCTAGTAAAAAAACATCACTCCTCCCTAAATGTGATTACCTGCTAGTATAGTTTCATATCTTGTTGACTGCACATCATCCATAAAGTTAATTTTATCATGCCATTTGTATCAGTCATGAGGTCATCATGCCATCTTGAAATTCAATCCTTCAAGATCTCATTAGGTCTTTTATGGTTTTTCAAGGTTTCATTAGGTCATTAAGGTTTTCAAGGTCCAATAAAACACCATTTCCATTGCATAATGTCAGCAAGTCTCATAGTGATCAAATAAAATCTCTTCACTACCCAAGGATGATTTGTAAACAAGAAATCTTGTTTCAGCATGTAATTTTGATTTTAAGTGATATGTTTTATTTTTCACTATGTAATTTTATGTCTTTCAAATGTAATAAGCACTTGACTTCCATGTTGCTAATTCAGAGTTCCAAAATGCCAAAGGACCAAAAATTCAAAGGTCAAATTGTTCTCAATGTATATCAAGTGATGAATTTGTCAAAGAAAAAGTCAAGTGTAAAGGTATAGTTTCCAAGAGTTAGGTGAATGACAAAAGGAAGAAAGTGGGTCCCAAGGCCCAAATCATCAATTTCATGACATATAAAGGCCACCAAGACATCAAAAACAAATTCAATTTTATTCTCAAAGTTTGAGCTCACACTCCCTTGGTTCAAAAAGTCGATTTTGTAGGTTTAAAGGAAAAAATTCTCTTGGCGTTGCGCTTAGGAGGTAGGTGCTGTGCTTAGAAGGGAGGTGTTGCAATTAGAGCTACGGGTACTACCTTTTAACACAGGCGTTACACTTGTTGGTAAGGGGTTGCACTTTTTCCCAGCGAGCCTCCATAGCACCAAAACGCCTCCAAATTCTCTCAAAGTTTAAACAAGGCCTTGTTTCCTCTTCGACCAAGTAAGTGACCCTATTTTCCACCTATTTTCACTCCTAAACAAAATTTGTTTTTAGTATTTTGATTCCTAAGCAAAATTGGGCCTTAGGCAAGTGATAAAACCATAAATTCATCCCTATCCCAAATTTGGTGCCCATAGACCCTACAACACCTTCCTACATCACTATTAAACCCACCCCTACCCTTAGACTATCATTTCCTAGTCCCTAAACACTTTTCCCATAAAACCCTAAGACCTAGGTTTCCAAAATTCCTAGGCAGCCTCTACCATAAACCTATAATTTAATCATCATTCCCAAATCCTTTAAAATTTTCAACTCTTATCACCTCCCACAGCTCCATAATCCCTCCCCTCATCTCCCCAAATTTTTATAGCCTTATCCCTATTCCCTAGACCTATTTCCACTTCCCATTCCCACATACCTTATCCCTAGGGTCTCTTAACAAAACACTATGGAGGAAGACAGAGACTATGTGGAAGAGGAGGATACACAAGTAGAAGAGAATAGAGAACAAAGGAGGCCACACAAAGGAGGAAGAATCCTAAGGCTGGAGCCCACTAACACAAATGAACTCATGGCTTCACCAATGGTAGTCTCATGTTTTCAGTATGTAGGTTGCCTTGATTTTTGAAAAATGATTGAAAGAGCTCAACATCACCCTGTTTTGACCAGACTTTTTGCATCAAACCTTAAAGATAATCAAGTGACCCTAGTAGGAGTGACCTTCACTTTGTCTACTTCCATCATCGCTGCTGCCATAGGGATTCCAAACATGGGTGAGAGGTGGTTTAAATCAAAATATTTGGAGGATCAATATTATGAACCATTCATCAAACCACTGTACAGAAATGAGAGGAGGAGGGTGTTCCCTTTCAGCTACCTTCTTAATAGGTATGCCCCCATGATGAAAATCATCATGAAGTACTTCTCTTGTGAAGGAAGGTTCTCTAGGCTCTACACCTACCATATCAGACTGCTTATGCACTTCACAAGGGTCAAATTCCTCAATATACCATACTATCTGTTGAGAAGCATAGACAAAATGGCCTCCATTGTGGAGAAGAGATATTATTAGCACGAGATAAATGGCCTTTTCCATCACTCATTGATCAAGCTCATTGTCTTTCATCACCTTGACTAGTTGCATATTTGATGGGACAATTTCATTGCCAATGATATGTTCATTGCTCCACATGCTGAAGGTATGCCTTCTTCATCTCAACCCACTAATCATCATGCTGAAGCCATACCTCCTCCATCTTAGCCCACTATATCTATTCCTCCATCTAATCAACCACCCTCAGCATCACTGCCATCATCACCATTTCATGATCATGCATGGTCACCTAGCAGAGCTGAGGTCATCAGGCCTAAGAGCATAGATGTGAGCATTTTGGCACATACTTATTAGAGAGGCCACAAGCAGGTGTTTTCCTCACAAATTGTGGGAAGTTCCTTGACTTATTCATCAACAAAGCAGGTACACAAAGATAAAGAAAAGATAACAGAAGGTAGAGATCCAACAGCAATAGGAGGACCTCCATGAGATAGAACATGATTTTGAGCTTATTGATCCAAGTGAGCATGATGACTATGAGGATTTTAGCATAGTCATCAAGGAGAAGGATGCCCAAATTAGAGAGCTTCAGAATAATTTAGAGAGAGCTAAGTTTGTCATTTCTTTTCTTGAGCAGGAAAACAAGGAGCTAAAGACCAAAAATTTGATCAATGAGGTGAAACTCATCAAGGCTCAAAGAGAAGTTAATAAAGAAAAAATCATGCTTGATGAGGCATCTGAGAATTATGGTGATTATGAAGAGGAATAAGACCAAATTCCAAGACAAAGGCCCACAACTAGAGGGCTGAAAACAGCTCTACAACTAGAGAGGCAAAAAGTGGTTGAACTTGCCAATGAGCTCACTTTGAATGAACAATTTGCCATCATGATGAATAAGGACTGGGAATATTGGTTTGAAGGGGTAAATGAGCATGTTGAGAATCTCTTTAAGATTTCAAACAGGGACAATGAATTACAAAGAAATATGGCCAAACATTACTTCAAGAAAAATCAAATTGCAAGGTCCAAGCTCCAAAATGTCAAAACAAGACTTGAAACCCTAGCAAAGAAAAAGGAGGAAGACAAGCTTGAAATCATTTCTAAGGCATCAATCATGGCCTAACACACCTCACTAACCATCTACTGTTCAAATTTTGAAGAATTTTGAGCAATTTTGGAGTTTTTGGCTTTTTTGGCAATTTTTGCACAAGTCACATAGCCAAAAGTGCAACACCCTATGCGTTGCACTTTTCCTAGATGCCTTCAAATGAAAAATGGTCACCACCATTGGATTCAGAAGGAAAAATCTAGTCAGGAAAACCACTTTGATAAATTTTTTTGGGTCAACTGGGCAGTCAAAAGGTCAAACAACAACCAAAAAATCATGTTTCTGCCCTATTTTGGAGGCTGGCGCTGCGCTTTTGATCAGTCTTAAGAGAATCCACTTTTGGAGAGTAAAAACGTGACTATTTTGGAAAATAAAGGTATATCTGGAAACTATACAAGACAAGCTTTCCAATGAGCTATCCTGTGCCCAATTTGGACACAGATAACCCCCTCAAAAGTGGAGCTGAAGTTGGCACTACACTTAGGACAGTGGTGTTGCGCTTTTGACACAAATTTTCTGAGTTTCTTTAATTTTCTCAGTTTTGACAGTTTCACCTTGACAAATCATGTTTTTACCAATGTAATTGATGGATGTAAATGTAAAAATGATGTTTTTACTGCTACCTTGGGTAAATACATTAGGTGAAAACTCTTTTTGTGATGTAATGAATCAGTTTCCAAAAAGTGAGGGATGAATCACTTTGACCACCCTACACTCTAGCTATTAGTTTATATTTTGGTGGGACTGTGCCTCCTCTCATGGACTCGACCCCTGAGGCTGGGAGGAGTCTGCTTGAGGCCTATATCATGTACTTTTTCAGTCATTCTATATGTTGGACTCAGTTGGATGTTGTTGTATTAATCAGAGACACTAGTGTAATCAGTATTTGACAGAAATTTAATGAATGAGTTGCAACTATTTTGATGGAATACTTGTGGTATGGAATTTTGACATCGCTTCTTGTTATGTTGCATATGTTTGGATTTTTTTTACTATCATGTTTCATTTCACTTCTATGATATGTTGATTTTCAAGTTGATGAGCAAAATACATCTTAAATGCTCTGTTTTGGGGAAATCTTCATAATTTGTCCATTTTCTTCAGTTTAGAAAGAATACATGCTTGTCTTGCTCTTTCTAGCACCTCACCAGTCTGATCCATCTCACTCAAGATGCTTAAAGTGTTTGAGTGTCTACCTACCTTGCTCCATCAGATGTCTGCAATCATACCCTTATTTGGCCCTGACCTAGTCTCTTTGACCTAATCCTCATCCAGCAACCCAATTTCAAGCAATCAAACCCTTATGCACATCATAACTAGCCTAAAACCCTAATTCATCCAGCACTCTTGGCTGTGATTTTATGGAGAGTACCAAGTCAAAAAGTTGGTCTTTGGTTACCTCAGTGTTGTGGGGAAAAGTATCCAACACGGAATGACCCTATCCCACTCTAAGGGTGATAGTTCCTTAGCAACAGCTGAAGCAAAGCTATCTAAAGTTACTTCTTTATGACATGCAAGAGACGAAAGGAAGAGATCCACTTACCGATGTCTTGCGCAAATGGTCGATCCAATCTCCTCTATTTGCCGCTTGCTCCCAGCTCCAAGTCTTCTCACGGGCCCAGCTACACGAGATCCTGCGAACAAGACAAGAAAAGGAAACTACAAGAAGCATGCGTTCATAATTGATTCAAGGATTAGCATAAATCAAATACGCAAGTAAGACAATACACCATTGAAACACATGCGAATAGAAGAACCTCAAATGCTTTATTAATATAAGGAAGTAAGGTTCAGGCGGTGATACAACCGTGAGAGGTCCAATCCAGCATCACCTTCCCGACGGAAAGAAATCTCCTCTTCACCTCCCTCAAGCAATCACCCAATACTCACAACGGTAAACCAACAGCAATTCTTTGCACTAAATTCCGGCCTCCAGATCCCATGGGATGAGATCCTTATATAGAGTTTTGGAGTGAAGATAAGTCAGCTTGATGTGTGACTTGTTGTCCTCTTCAACTCCAGTTGTTCTTCAGTCCTTCACTCGGAGTTTCTGCCTTCCACTTGGAGTTTTAGAAGCTCTTAACTCATCATTAGGCGAATCTTATGATCAAGTGCCTTTTTGGAAGCTTCCTGGGCACTGGCACATTGGGAAAAAGATTCCTCCACATGTCAAAGTACGCCCAGCGCAGGTAGCTTGTGTTGTACCTGCTATGCAGCGCAGGTAGCCCTTGTTGCACTTGCTATGCAACGCAGGTAGCCTTTGGAGTAGCTGCTTTGATCCAAAATTGACCTGTTTCTGAGTGTTTTTCAGTGGAGAACTGATCTGAAGTGCTGTTGTTTGCTGACCTTGTTCCTCTAGGGGTAGGAACAACATGTTTAGGGACTTTGGATCCCTTAGATTATTGACATTTCATGCTCTATGCTGTAAGGCACAAAAATGTCTATAACAGTTGCCCCCTAAAGTATGAGGTCGTTTATCGGGTGAAATGCTTTATTAGGAGGATCCGAAGTTCATTCAATCATTGGGAGGTGACCTGTAACAAAATACAATACAATACATTATCTTTTCATACTTTCTTTTCATGATCTAGCTGATGCGGGCATTTCCCATGCTCAGCTTTATAAATACATTTGTTGTACATAAACAGACGATCGTCTGATAATAGACTGATAATTCTCTGCTTTTAATTATCATCCTTTTAGTAGGATGATCATCTGCTGCACATGTCTATGTTTTTATCTCTTGAATATATATCGCAGCCTGGATGGATGAAACTAGATCCGGGGTCTTCAAACTTGTCCGATCTTCACTCTAGTACAAGTCGATCCATGTGAGAATTTCTTGAAGTCGAACATGGAAAGACATCGCTTGATTACCAGTCAATAATGTAAACTGTTAACAAGCGTGAGAGGAATCACCGATAATGATGATGACCCTCAAGGTACTGCAGCACAATTCACGTGGCGTGAATATAGGATCTGACGTCGAACACCACGCAAAGTCTCCTGGTCGAAGGTCATTAATGTATACCTATCGTTGGGAGTGAGAAACTTGCCATTGAGGCATGCAAGCTTCAAAGTACTGAGGGGGTGTCCCTAGATCAACTTCTTGGATAATGAGCTGATGTCGACAAGAAGTGATCCGTCAAAGGAGGGCCTTAATGAATCCCACATCAGTGACACGGAACGGAGCTAGTGATGATGGTGAAAACGATCTGTGAAATATGATTCAGGGTGGCGGTCATGGAAGGATGAAAGATGATGTATGGTAGTGGATGGGACCCAGTTGACACTTTCTGAATGACATCTCTTGAACATATAACGACACTGATGTGATGGATCGGTAGCATTACCCCATGTATGGATGGTATGGCGAGACCATGGTGAAGGGACCGGTGAATGATAATAACCCAACCCGATATTTACGGAGGCAAAAGTGTCATGTTCAAGAGCGACTTGCTACCATTAAGCTTTGAGGTTCTCCCAATTTTTCCCCAGTCATTTCTGACCAGTACCTCTTTATTTTTGTCAAGCTTGAGGAGGATAACATATGCTTGTTCTATAACCTGCCCTTCGGGCAAGCCCATCGCTATGTTTTAACGAGCCTAGCGATAGGGAAACTCGTTCTCGTCTAAAGACAAGTTTGTCGCTATCTAATATTTTTAACGAGCCTAGCGACAAAGACAACTCGGTCCTTTTCATTTTTAGAGAGTCTGAAAAGGGTACATAAAGTGGACTCCAAGGGTCCTTTTTCGTCATCTAATCCCTTAAGTCCGAAAAAGTATAAAACAATACAGAAGGGATGAATGTTCGATGTCTTTATCGAGCCGAACTAGACAAGCGCTCGATCTTTTTGTGCAATAATCCCTTAGGTCCAAAAAGATTAAAATCTAGAGGAGGGATAGCTCTTCCGGTCCTTTTAACGAGCTGGAAGGCCAAAACTCGGCAAACTTTTCATATTTTACGAGTCAGTGAAAAGAGCTCAAAGAAGACTCGTCTTTTGAGGAACGAGTGATAAACAGGGATAGCAGCAGATTCCAGGTACAGGTTGGAATTTTCCAATCACGGCAGTATTACAAGGATGGCTAAGTGAAATCACTCTTCGCAGCTGTTCCTCAAAATAGGTAAACAATCAAGTGGATGTGAATGATCGGCCAAATGAAAAGTGGAGGTGACGGTGCATAAACACGACCAAGGCTTTTATGGCTGATGAATTTACGGTCTCAAATGGTTATTTACCAGTTCATTTTTTCTGGATGAGCTTGAACTCTGGGGGAAAGCTTGCTCACATGCTTATGTTTATTTTTTAACGAGCATGAAGTCCGCGTTAAAACTGCTCGATTTTGCGTTTATTTTTTAACGAGCATGAACTTTGCCAAAACTACTCGTTTTGCGCATGCCCCCAGCATCATAATAACGCATGTCAAAGGAGGGTGCCCCCCATGCTTCATTGCATTCAACTTGGTGGTTGGAATGAAGGTTTACCTTTGAATTTTGAAAAGGGGATTTGTTTCATTTTTTAATGAGGTTGACGTAGTAAAAGAACTATCCTCATGACTCCTTGTTTCATTTTTTAACGAGGTTGACACGAGATAAGAACCGTCCTCGGAGCCCACTGTATTTACAGTATTTCCATTAGGGCGATGATCCATGCTGACAAAATATTTAGGAATCTTCCGAATCCGTTGGATATAGAAGATTTCATATTGTAGGTTTCCACTGTGGCTACTTCCGCCAGATTACCCGCCGGCGGTAGGGCAAAAGTACCCATTAAGGCAGGGTCTTTTAGGAGACCTACTCCAATATTTTGGAGCGATTGATTACTTTCATGGATCATTGTGCTGCTTCCTGTAACTTGAGAACTGTTGGGGAGAAATGTTTGTTGGTCGACGATTGTAATTTTTCCTTGAAAAGGAAATACAATCCTCCTGAAGTAGGTCGACACAACTACAGCCATGGCATATATCCAAGGCCTTCCTAGTAGGATGTTGTAATCGAGGTTTCCGTCGATTACTTCCACATCAACTTCTACTGTTTTGCCCCCCAGTTCAACTTGCAAGTTACTTAAAATCCCGTATGGAGTGTATGATCGTCCATCAAATGCTTTTAATGTCGTTGACGATTTTGACAAGGGTGGTGAGCCTAAATTTTTCGAGCAACTCATCGACATAAGACATGTAGATGCCCCCTCATCAATAATTGTTCGATGAACAGTTTTGTTGAGGGCTTTCACTTGAATAAGGAAAGCTAGTTGAGCTGGTAACTGAGGGTCATATCCTTTATGATCAAAGGCCACAAGATTGGAATCCATTGGGCCAATCCCACTTATCGCTGATAGTAAAGCTTGCTCTTGGGAGGGGCAATTTTGCGGTACCTCAAGTGTCGACATAGCGGACGGCGATTGGGCCAGGTCCTCTATTATATTATAATTCTGTGCTATTTTTGCACAAGGATTAAATGTCGATTTGTGTACTACTCCCTTTGGCAACTTTATCATTGGTTTAGGAATGATGGGTGGCACGACTTTGGTCAAAGTTGTTGTTGAACTACTAGGTTGTTTATTTGCCTTTTTGTTCAACTGCTTTGGATTCCTGTAATCTTTATTCCTTGTCAAAGCATTATTCTGCTGCTTTGAGTTGGACAACATGAGCACTTGGGATCGGGAAGCATTTTGATTAGCAACCAAATTTTGTCTTGGATTAGGAAACGGATCAGTCAATACTGCTGGGGTTTTTGACCTCTTGAAGAGTTTCTTAACTTCAGCTATATGTGGACAATCTTTCGTCCAATGATCCTCATCGCATATATGACACCCTGTCGGGGGTTTCCCTTTCCTTTTCTTTTTCTTCTTGCCCCCTGGTTGCTTCAGTTGTTTGCCCTTGTCGGTTGACATGGCATTTACTTCTGAGGCAAGAAGTTCCTCATTTGCATTTTGACTAGAAATTTTGCGTTTGCCAATCACGCCATTACTGGCGTGAGAGTCAGTATTCGATTTAGGAGGGGGAGGAATTGAAAATTCAGGTCTAGGGGCGTCAGGTATTTTGTCGTAGAGCGTGCCAGACTAAGTATATACTAAGTCTAAATATTGAGCGCGAGCAATGACTTGCTCCTCTGTTACGACTCCTCCCTTGGCCACATCTTCCGTTATAGCCGGAAGTAATGACTTTATAAACCATTCAGCTAACAGCTGATCGGGAACGTAGGTTTTCACCATCCTACGACGACGACGCCACTCATGTATATGATCAGATATGTGAGTAGCTGTCGTTTGTTTGAAGTTGGTCAGTATTTCGGTTCCTGTTTCATACCTGATTGGTAATTGAAAATGGGTTAAGAAAGTCGTGGCTAAGGAGCTGAAATTGTCGAAAGAGGCTCTTGGCAATTCTATATACCATTTGGCCGCCGGACCTGTCAATGTCCTCTAGAAGAGGCGAAGTCTTATCGAATCATCGTTTAGAGTGTTCGATGAACACCACAGATGAAATGTCATGACGTGATTCGACGGGTCTTCACCTGGATTTCCATTGAATTTAGGAATGTCCGATGGAAGTTTATGCGGAATTGCTGGCCACCAAGGGGCATAAGCAATTGGATCATTCATCAGCCGGTTTAGATCTGGTAATTCTAGAGCTGCTACAAAGGGCAACTGTTGGTTCAGGTTAGGCGAAGCATATCCAGGATAAGATGGTATCGCCTGAGCAATGGGTCTTTGCAGACCAGCATAATGCTGACAACTCTGACAAGGTTGATGGGTATAACCATTATGGCATGGTTGCCCATTACTTACAAAGACTTGTTGCTCAGGTCCTTGATATGATTGCTGGAATGGCAGTTGTTGAGATTGAAATAGCTCTGGTCGTTGGACCATTTTCTGTTGACCAATACTGGATGATTGACCAAGATGAGGAGTCACAGTACTTGTTTGAGCCTGAGTCGCTCCAAATAAGGAGGCACTACCCTGAGATTGTGATTGAGCCGCTGAGACAAGAGGTTGTTGTATTACAACAGGTAGCACTTGTACTTGCGACGCATTCGCCATAGCAGGTGTGGTGGGAATATTCGACACAGGGTGTACTGGTTGCATTGAATACGCAACTCCTGATCGTTGAGGCAGTATTGGTACCCAACCGCTGGATGTAATTCCAGTTTGACCTGAATCCTGTTGTAAACTCTCATATGGTTGTTCTCTAGGAGGGAACAATGAAAGAGCATACTGCCCTCCACATGGTGGAAATCCAGTACTTAAAGGGTAAATTGGCCTTTGAAGACACATTGGATCAATTTGTTGAGTTCCAACATAAGAAGTACCAGATGATAATCCGGATGAAGAAAAAGGAACTAACCATATTGTCGTCCCTGATTGGACTCTGGCTTGTTGTTGACAATTTTCCAGGACAGATGGTATACCAGCGAACATCGTTGGAGTAGCAGCAGGAGGCTCTGCTGCTGCTGTGTCAGACGACACAGTCCTAGATGTCGACGGTTGTTCAGACATATCTAGTCTATCCAAAAGATTTCTTAGCGATTCTACAAGAACTTACGATGCCAAAAGACTAACTCCGAAGATCAACGCAGGAATAGGAGGAGATTATGTTCCGTTTAAAATGAATTTTATATGACGACGCTTTAGACACAACTTGCTTTTTCAATTTTTAAGAGTCGAGAAAAAGCTAAAGATGACTCTAGTCTCCTTCGATGTATTAACGAGCCCGAAGTGACAAATGCTCGGATGGACATTTTCAGTTATAGAGTTTGAAAAAGGCCAAAAGAAACTACTCTGGAGTTCTAGGTAGAGGGTGTGCCAAACCTTTCGCGAAACCACAGAATACGTTTTACGGTACGAGTGGTCGATCTTCGTGAATGCTGTGTTCACTGCATCGCGATCAGTAGGGCGGCCGACACGGCTTCCTATGGATAAAGGCTTTGTTCCTATAGGGGTCTCCCAATATATGCGACGGTACGCGGGAGCACAAATCCGTATTAGTGCTATCGTCCCTCAGGAGGAATCACCCACCTTCGTAGAGATCGACAGTCACTATGTTTAACGACGTCGGTTCACGTCTCTACCTAGACCTCTACTATGTTTCGTTATGTTTCAAAGCGTCGTTAGATAAATTCAGTTCTTTTTAGGTTGATCTTGCTTAGCAGTTTGCCTTTATGGATCACCACGTGATGTATGATACAACTCCTAAATGCAGTCTAAGAAAGATAAGCAAGCTTTTTCAATTCTTTCAACTTATGAAAACCTTAACTACTGAAGGAAAAGAAAGACATCATCTTTTCAAACAGATCATAGAGCACACACTGATGCACTTTCCTAAATCGACATGCAAACTGTCAAAATGCACATGCACAATGCAAGTATTTCTTTTCTTCTTCCTTAATGTTGATGTATTACAAAAAGAAAGTTGTTGTATAATTTCGAATTCAATTTCAAGCGAAAGAAAACAAGTTTTTGTCCAATAATCAAAAGAACACCTTAAGATTCACTCGTTTCAACACAAGAAATACTGAAATTTGAACCATATAACGAAAGCAAATGCTCAAGCAGCTATGAACAGCAATAAACTAGCTCTCAGAATCACAACGACACTTTCTTACAGGTCTAGATCCAAGAGGTCACAGCAAGACTAGTTCACTTTCGCTATGGGAAGCTGTGAATGAAAGCAAGAAATACAATAAGAACAATCACGGTTTCTTCATACAACTGAGGTGGAATGAAGGCAAAGAAAGGTAGTTTCAGCTGGGTATACAGGTTGACAACAGGCTGCAAAAACAATATTGGAAACTGGGCAACAGACAGGAGGGAACCCCAGCTGCACAAGGCAAAACTGGATCAGCGGAGGTGCTGCACTGTCAATCTGAGATGCAGCGCAGGTAGCCCCTTCGGGACCTGCGTTGTAGTGCAGGTAGCCTTTGTTGCAGCTGCACTGATAAGACAACTCTCGTCTCTCTCAGATTCCGGGTCACAGTTTGCTCAAAAATCAATGGTTTTTGGCCAAATCAGAGGCTATCAGTCAAGTATACACTAGAGGATGATTAAGGAAGATGAACACTATCACAAAGAGCTAAAAAGAGTCCTTGTGGATCAGCTCTTCAAATCATAAACATGCCCAGCACTGGGCTAGAGTAGCTGCCCTCTACTTTGCATTCGAAGGTTTCGGATGCAGTTCGATTCGGTACTCCCTTTGTTTAAGAAATGAATAGCAAGAAACACAAGCTACCAACAAGACATGATCCCCAGCGGAGTCGCCAGTCTGTTGTGGGGAAAAGTATCCAACACGGAATGACCCTATCCCACTCTAAGGGTGATAGTTCCTTAGCAACAGCTGAAGCAAAGCTATCTAAAGTTACTTCTTTATGACATGCAAGAGACGAAAGGAAGAGATCCACTTACCGATGTCTTGCGCAAATGGTCGATCCAATCTCCTCTATTTGCCGCTTGCTCCCAGCTCCAAGTCTTCTCACGGGCCCAGCTACACGAGATCCTACGAACAAGACAAGAAAAGGAAACTACAAGAAGCATGCATTCATAATTGATTCAAGGATTAGCATAAATCAAATACGCAAGTAAGACAATACACCATTGAAACACATGCGAATAGAAGAACCTCAAATGCTTTATTAATATAAGGAAGTAAGGTTCAGGCGGTGATACAACCGTGAGAGGTCCAATCCAGCATCACCTTCCCGAAGGAAAGAAATCTCCTCTTCACCTCCCTCAAGCAATCACCCAATACTCACAACGGTAAACCAACAGCAATTCTTTGCACTAAATTCCGGCCTCGAGATCCCATGGGATGAGATCCTTATATAGAGTTTTGGAGTGAAGATAAGTCAGCTTGATGTGTGACTTGTTGTCCTCTTCAACTCCAGTTGTTCTTTAGTCCTTCACTCGGAGTTTCTGCCTTCCACTTGGAGTTTTAGAAGCTCTTAACTCATCATTAGGCGAATCTTATGATCAAGTGCCTTTTTGGAAGCTTCCTAGGCACTGGCACATTGGGAAAAAGATTCCTCCACATGTCAAAGTACGCCCAGTGCAGGTAGCTTGTGTTGTACCTGCTATGCAGCGCAGGTAGCCCTTGTTGCACTTGCTATGCAACGCAGGTAGCCTTTGGAGCAGCTGCTTTGATCCAAAATTGACCTGTTTCTGAGTGTTTTTCAGTGGAGAACTGATCTGAAGTGCTGTGGTTTGCTGACCTTGTTCCTCTAGGGGTAGGAACAACATGTTTAGGGACTTTGGATCCCTTAGATTATTGACATTTCATGCTCTATGCTGTAAGGCACAAAAATGTCTATAACACTCAGCTAGACTCTTCCTCAGCCTTGGAGATCCGGGGGACACAATTGTCGAGGAACGAAAGATTCATTTTCCCTGGGTGTATGACAAAGTTTAGATCTGATCGCTGATGGTGAATAGTGATCAGGCACAAGAAGGCTGAAATCATTCACTTGGCAACTCCAGTGTCAACGAATCCAAAGGTTCAGAATTTTCATGTCGTCTCCACTTTTCAAGAACCAGTAGTTTTAAAACCTTCTTGGTGACTTCATTGTTGTCAAGATGAGTTCTATTGCAAGAAGAAATCCTAGGTATGCTCCTATGGATCGATCTTAGATCCCTGGATTTCCAAATCCTATGCCTCATGTTGACTGGTTTACAAATCTTTCTATATTTAGAAATGAACAAGAAGATGATGCTACTTTGCATTTAGAAAGGTTTCATCTACATGTATGTAGACTAAGATTTGAGTTTCCTAAGGACTGTCTCATGAAGTTGTTTATGGCTACCCTTGAAGATAAATCTAGGGTATGGTATGAAGGGCTACCAGAAGGAAGCTTATGTTCTCTAAAAGATTTCATAATGTGTTCTCCAACCATTATGTGAAGTCTTATCTTTCTTTACAAAGTTGTTGTGATTATAGTGAAGATTTCATTGCATATCTTGAAAGTATTGATGATATCGAATGTATGGATGATGAAGAAATCATTGAAGCCTTCTGTGATTTTTCCCTTCAACAACAGTCTGAAGAAGCCAATCACTTCGATACACAAGATCATAGTCAACATACAGTAGCTTCCTCTTTGCTTGAAGATGAAGGAATTTTTCATCCTAATAGTCAAAAGGATTCACATGAAATGAATCAGTAGTCTGATGAAAATTTATATACTACTTCACTTGAAATTAATGAAGATATTCAACATCCTTGTCAAACTTTAGGAAGGAAAGAAGACAATTGTTGTTTTGTCCAAAGAAAACTAAGAGTACTTCCTCCTTTGATTGAAGAAGAACTAAATCATATTCTTAATTTGAGAATTCATATTCCATCCATTAAGAATGATGATGTTATTGTACAGTCTTACCAGTTTCCAAGTGATTATGAAGAGGAGAATAGTGATAAAGAAGAAGTTGTTTTAGAGCTCCTTACAGATACAAATATTCCTCAACGTTCAGAAAATTAAAGGTCTGTTGATGAAAAGGATTTTGCCCCTAATCCTATAGATATGGACACTTATGCCATTGAAAATATTATGGAGGATCCTTTTTCTAATTTGTTACAGCCATATGGAAATAATGATTATTCTTCTCCTTTTACTGATTCACAAAAGGTAATGCTTCATAATTTTCAAGATCCCTTGGATAGTCTTTTGCAAGCATTGGAGAAGATGAAGGTTGTTTTATTTATTAACATAAATATTAGTTTTAGTTTTCATTATGAGTTGCCTACATATACATCATTCTGCTTGCTCGAGGTAAGTGAGAGCAGAATGTTAGTAAGTAACCATCTATGGGATTGTTTACATTGGAAGGATCATTTCACCCAATCAACAATGGTGGAAGAAGGGAAAAAAGTGGAGGAACATGCCAATGTGTTGCCTCTGGCTCATGAAGAGGAAATAATTCAACTTGACAGTTGTTCTGATCTTTCTATTAATCATCAAGATTTGTCTTTTGCACATGCTTTTCAAGATCCTTTTACCAGTTTGCTACAGTCATCAGATCATGATGGTTATCTTGTTTTGAATCATAGTTTTCAGCTTCAGTTGTATGATGAGTTTCAAAACTTCAAGTTTTTTGTAGATAGTGTAACTAAAGGACAATCACGTATCCAATTTCTTGATTGGCTTGATTGGCATTTTTCCTTCACCTGATTTAGTAGTCATTTTTAGCAGTTAGAATAGAATAGGGTGTGGATTTTGTTTCAGCAACAGCTTTTTTCAAGTTCATTTTTCAGCAAGGGACGACAAAATTCATCAAGGTTTGAAGCCCGAGGAGAAGGCCCTAAGGTACTTATGATCTGATAGTTTGGATTGAAGTTTTCAGTGTTCAGTTTGGTTGTTAATTTTTGACCGTATTGGCCCACATGGTTAGGCACTTGGTATATGATGTTCTTGACACCTCTAGGGAGCTGCCATCCCCAATAAGGTGGATGTTAGAGTCAGTATTTTCATACTGCCATCAGTGATCAAAATTCCTCTTTTCATATTCATATTAGGGTCTCAGTCAGAAATTTTTGTCATTCCACCTAGGTCCTCATTCAAAAATTTACTCACTGATGGTAGCCCTAGTAAAAAAACATCACTCTTCCCTAAATGTGATTATTTGCTTGCACAATTTCATATCTTGTTGACTGTACATCATCAATAAAGTTAATTTTATCATGCCATTTGTATCAGTCATGAGGTCATCATGTCCTCTTAAAATTCAGTCCTTCAAGGTCTCATTAGGTCTTTTAGGGTTTTCAAGGTTTCATTAGGTCATTAGGGTTTTCAAGGTCCAATAAAACACAATTTCCATTGAATAATGTCAGCAAGTCTCATAGTGATCAAATAACATCTCTTCACTATCTGAGGATGATTTGTAAACATAAAATCTTGTTTCAGCATGTAATTTTGATTTTAAATGTAATATTTTTTATTTTTCACTATGTAATTTTATGTCTTTCAAATGTAATAAGCACATGATTTCCAAGCTGCTAATTCAGAGTTCCAAAATGCCAAAGGACCAAAAAGTCAAAGGTCAAAGTGTTCTCAATGTATATCAAGTGATCAATTTGTCAAAGAAAAAGTCAAGTGTAAAGGTATAGTTTCCAAGAGTAAGGTGAATGAAAAAAGGAAGAAAGTGGGTCCCAAGGCCCAAATCATCAATTTCATGAAGTATAAAGGCCACCAAGACATCAAAAACAATTCATTTTCACTCTCAAAGGTCGAGCTCACACTCCCTTGGTTCAAAAAGTCGATTTTGTAGGTTTAAAGGAAAACATTATCTTGGTGTTGCACTGAGGAGGAAGGTGCTGCGCTTAAAAGGGAGGCACTGCACTTAGAGCTGTAGGCACTGCCTTTTTTAACACAGGCGTTGCGCTTCTGGGTAAGGCGCTACGCTTTTTCCCATTGCACTATGATTTTTCCTAGTGAGCCCCCAAAGCACCAAAATGCCTCCAAATCCTCTCAAATTTTCAAAAAGGCCTTGTTTCCTCTTCTACCAAGTAAGTGATCCTATTTTCCACCTATTTTTACTCCTAAAAAACATTTGTTTTTAGTGTTTTGATTCCTAAGCAAAACTGGCCCTTGGGAAAGCGATAAAACCCTAAATTCATCCCTATCCCAAATTTTCTTCCCATAGACCCTACAACACCTTCATACATCACTATTAAATCCATCCCTACCCTTACACTATCACTTCCTAGTCCCTAAACACTTTTCCCATAAAACCCTAAGACCTAGGTTTCCAAAATTCCTAGGCAACCTCTACCATAAACCTGTAATTTAATTATCATTCCCAACTCCTTTGACATTTTCACCTCCTATCACCTCCCACAACTCCATAATCCCTCTCCTCATCTTCCCAAACTTTTATAGTCCTATCCCTATTCCTTATCCCTATTTCCACTTCCCATTCCCACATACCTTATCCCTTGGGTCTCTTAACCAAACACTATGGAGGGAGACAGAGACTATGTGGAAGAGGAGGATACACAAGTAGAAGAGGACAGAGAATAGAGGAGACCACACAAAGGAGGCAGAATAATAAGGCTGGAGTCCACTAACACAAATGAACTCATGGCTTCACCAATGGCAGTGTCATGTTTTCAGTATGTAGGTTGCCTTGGTTTTTGCAAAATGATTGAAAGAGACCAGCATCACCCTGTTTTGACCATAATTTTTGCATCAAACCTTAAAGATAATCAAGTGACCCTAGCAGGAGTGACCTTCACTTTGTCTACTTCCATCACCACAACTGCCACTGGGATTCCAAACATGGGTGAGAGGTGGTTTAAATCAAAAGATTTGGAGGATCAATATTATGAACTATTCATCAAACCACTGTAAAGAAATGAGAGGAGAAGAGTGTTCCCTTTAAGCTACCTTCTTAATAGGTATGCCCCCATGATGAAAATCATCATGAAGTACTTCTCTTGTGAAGGAAGGTTCTCTAGGCTCTACACCTACCATATCAGACTGCTTATGCACTTCACAAGGGTCAAATTCCTCAATATCCCATTCTGTTGAGAATCATAGACAAAATGGCCTCCATTATGTAGAAGAGAGATTATGACCACTAGATAAATAGCCTTTTCCATCACTCATTCATCAAGATCATTGTCCTTCATCACCTTGACCAGTTGCATATTTGATAGGACAATTTCATTGCCAATGATATGTTCACTACTCCACATGCTGAAGGTATGCCTTCTTCATCTCATCCCACTTATCGTCATTCTGAAGCCATACCTCCTACATCTCAGCCCACTATATCTATTCCACCATCTAATCAACCACCCTCAGGATCACCACCATCATCACCATTTCATGATCATGTAGGGTCACCTAGCAGAGTTTAGGTCATCAGGCCTAAGAGCATAGATGTGAGCACATTAGCACATACTTATCAGAGAGGCCATAGGTAGGTGTTTGCCCCAAAAATTGTGGAAGGGGCCTTGCCTACTTCATCAACAAAGCAGGTACACAAAGGTAAAGAAAAGATGACAGAGGTAGAGATCCAACAGCAGAAGGAGGACCTCCATGAGACAAAACAAGATTTTGAGCTTATTGATCCAAGTGAGCAGGATGACTATGAAGATTTTAGCATAGTCATCAAGGAGGAGGATGCCAAAATTAGAGAGCTTCAGACTAACTTAGAGATAGCTAATTTTGTCATTTCTTTTCTTGAGCAGGAAAACAAGGAGCTAAAGACCAAAAATTTGATCAATGAGGTGAAACTGATCAAGGCTCAAAGAGAAGCTAATAAAGCAAAGGTCATGCTTGATGAAGCATATGGGAAGTATGGTGATTTTGATGAGGAAGAAGACCAAATGCCAAGACAGAGGCCCAGGACTAGAGGTCTAAAAAGAGATGTAGAACTAGAGAGGCAAAACGAGGCTGAACTTGCCAATGAGCTCACTTTGAATGAACAATTTTCCATCATGATGAATACGGACTAGGAATATTGGCTTGAATGGGTAAATGAGAATCTTTAGAATCTCTTGAAGAAGTCAAAGAGGGACAATGAATTACAAAGAAAATGGCCAAACATTACTTCAAGAAAAATCAAATTACAAGGTCCAAGCTCCAAAAGGTAAAAACAAGACTTGAAACCCTAGCCAAGCAAAAGGAGGAAGACAAGATTGAAATCCTTGCTGAGGCATCATTCATGGCCTAACACACCTGACCAGCCTTCCATAGATCAAAGTTTGAAGAATTTTGAGCAATTTTGTATAATTTTGGAGTTTTTTGCATTTTTGGCCATTTTTGCATGAGTCACACTGCTAAAAGCGCAACACCCTAGGCGGTGTGCTTTTCCTAGAGGCCTCCAAAAAATGGTCACCACCATTGGATTTAGAAGGTCAAATATAGTCAGGAAAACCACTTTGCTAAGGTTTTTTGGGTCAACTGGGCAGTCAAAAGGTAAAAAAAAACCCAAAAAATCATGTTTCTGCCCCGTTTTGGAGGCTGGCGCCGCGCTTTTGACCAGGCTTGGGAGACTGAACTTTTGGAGAGACAAAACTTGACTATTTTTGAAACTCAAGGTAGATATGGAAACTAGACAGGACATGCTTTCCAATGAGCTATTGTGGGCTCAATTTTGACACCTCGAACCCCCTCAAAAGTGGACCTGACATTGGCACTATGCTTAAGACAGTGGCGCTGCGCTTTTGACACAAATTTTCTGAGTTTCTTCATTTTGTAAATTTTCTCAATTTTGATAGTTTCACCTTGACAAATCATGTTTTTACCAATGTAATTGATGGATGTAAATGTAACAATGATGTTTTTACTGTTACCTAGGGTAAATACATTAGGTGAAAACTCTTTTTGTGATGTAATGAATCAGTTTCCAAAAAGTGAGGGATGAGTCACTTTGACCACCCTACACTCTAGCTATCAGTTTAGTTTTTGGTGGAAATGCTCCTCCTCTCATGGATTCGACCCCTGAGGCTGGGAGGAGTTTGTTTGAGGCCTATATCATGTACTTTTTCAGTCATTCTATAGGTTGGACTCAGTTGGATGTTGTTGTATTGATCAGAGACACTAGTGTAATTAGTATTTGGCAGAAATTTAATGAGTGAGTTGTAGCTATTTTGATGGAATACCTGTGGTATGGCATTTTGAAATAGTTTCTTCTTATGTTGCATATGTTTGAATTTTTTGTACTGTCATGTTTCATTTCACTTCTATGATATGTTGATTTTCAAGTTGATGTGCAAAATACATCTTACATGCTCTGTTTTGGGAAATCTTCATAATTCATCCATTTTCTTTAGTTTAGAAAGAATACATGTTTGTCTTGCTCTTTCTATCACCTCACCAGTCTGATCCATCTCACTCAAGAACCTTAAAGTGTTTGAGTGTCTACCTACCTTGCTCCATCAGATGTCTATAATCATATCCTATTTGGCTCTATCCTAGTCTCTTTGACCTGATCCTCATCCAAAAGCACAATTTCAAACAATCAAACCCTTATGCACATCATAACTAGCCTAAAACCCTAATTCATCCAACCCTCTTGGAAATGATTTTGTGGAGAGTGCCCTCTACGACTTGGTAAGGCTAGATACCAAGTCAAAAGGTTGGTCTATGGTTACCTCAACTGGACTCTTCCTTAGCCTTGGAGATCCGGAGGAGTTATAACAACTTCAACAATAAATAAATTTTAATCTTGATGGTCATTCATGGACTTCCACATACTGTTGGAAATCTCTTTCATAGAAATTTCTTATGGAGAAGGTCTGATATAGGCTTTGAAAACATATTTCCAACATTCTCCCCCTTTTGAATTGATGGAAACACCAAGATCAAACAAAACATTCTTATCAAAATTGTTGGAAATAATACTGAGAGGGGGGTGAATAAGTATTATCAACTCTATAAATTTTCATTTCTATAGTCAGATTTATATACGCTACTTCATTGAAGGTAACTCGCGTGTACACATAGCTATATTTAAGGCAACCAGCGTATATCCAACAGACCTATGATTAAGTTAATTCATCATATGTTGATCTTTAATCAGTGCATGAGTACTTCATTAACCATATAAACAACAATTATGTGCAATAATAACAAAACAAACCATCACACATAAGAAACGCACATGAATGCCAAGATTTAAGGTGGAAACCCAATGTGGGTGAAAACCACCTGCTGCTGTCGGCTATGTCTTTTTTTAATAATAAGAAAACATGTTTAAAATCTTGTACTAGTGTAGACTCATACCAGTATGTAGGCTTCTGCCTGTTGAAGGTTACAACCTTCTCCCATTCTCCAACTTCTACTGGAAGGGAGCTACAACCCCATAGCTCTTGTACTAGCCAATATGTTTACTAGTATGTAGGTGCTAGCCTACAGAAAACTCCACTCTTCCACCAGGGACCACTTTTCATGAATTTTCAGACTGGATGCTCTTGGCACATATCAAGACATATGAAGACCTTGACTAATCAATAACCTATAAAAAAATTAGAAAATCAAACTTCATCAACCAACAAGCAGTTAATCTGAAACAACCAGATCACTATCACTACAACACTGTGCTGAACCCGGAAACCTGCATCATCATTGAGAACTAGTTGTAACCTCAAAAACCATGCATCAGAGTGTATACACTACTTGGCTGAACCCAAGTTGCATGTATACGCTACTTCCGTTAATCAAACCTGCGTATACCTTCAGAACTACTGCAAACATAAAATTTTGAATCAAGTCTGTACCAACCAGCAATATACTGAATATCTACTATCAGCTTACAGAGCTTTACACAAGCAACGACAGAGATCACTTCTTCTCACTTATACAATCAATCAATCAAATATCAGCCTCCTTATTCATTCAGTTTTACATTTAGATCTAAGAAGACTTCATTGGCAGACAACAGTAAAACAACAGTAGCAATAAATCAACAATACTGCTATGATGGATCAATCATCTCTGAACATCAAGCCGTTCTTTTTTATAAGCTACTTGAAAGAATAGAACCTGCGTGTATACGATCTTTGGCCGAGATGAACCTACGTATAGATCTACAGATATTGACTCAGAACTTTGCTACAATTCCAGACTTCAGAAAAACCAAGATCATGATAGATAACAAATAAAACATGTGCAAAACATCAGATCTAGCCTCAACCAATATTATATCATTCAAGAATAATTCATTATAGGTCTCATGATCCTGATCCAATATTGAAATCAAGGTGCACGTAAATATTTCAGATCTAGTCCCAAACATAACCCTGCAACATAAAATATGCTTGAGATAGAAGTATTCCTTGGAATCTTATTCACCTGCACACTTTGCCTTATGATCTTCTCCTCCTTATATAGCTTTAGGCCCTTTGTCAATACCTTGGACCAAAAACATTTAGTACCAATACCTTAGACTAAAACCACTTAGGACCAATACCTTGGACCAAATACCTAGGGTCAATACCACAGACCAAATATCTTGGACCAATACCTTTGACCAAAAACTTGATTTTCCATCCCATACGCTCTTTTCCTTCCATGAAAGTGTGTGTATACATATATGCTCTTTTTGTTCTGTGTTCCTGCATGTATACGCTACTTTGACAAAGTGAACTAGTGTATACCTCTCTTTCTTCAATCTCTGGAGTCTAATCTGTAATCCTTTGTTGTTAACTTGTTGCACTGTGAACTGTCATCTGTGTGATTTGCCATCAAGGACAACACCTGTATCATAATGCCAACAATCTCCCCCTTTGGACTTGATGGCAACAACAACACCAAGACACTCTCCCCCTTTGAAGTCAAAAGCAAAGTGCGAACCAAGATATTCTCCCCTTTTGATATACATTATGTTGTCCATGCTCCTCTTAAGTATATGTTGAATTCTCTGATTAAGCTCTCCTTATGCTAAGATGCACCAAACTGTCCATGCGAGGTCCATGCTCCCCCTGAGCACATGAAGAATGTGCAAAAAAATATTTTTCAAAAGAATAACATGACTCTATAACTCAACTAAGTGAGTATGACCTTCCTATCACCAATGACTCATACATACATCAATCTTCGAACCAAGTGGGGATACACCAGATTTGACTTATCCACCCAACCAAGTGGGGATATACCAATTGTTTATACATGACAGAAATACAATAAATATTACATCATCCATCCCATGCAAAGTGGGGATACAAATTACATCATTTGTCTAATAGGACTCATTCAAATGTATGAGAAGACATATCACACCCTAGACTTTTACATGACTTAAGCAACAAATTGTATAAATATATGAAACCATAGCTAGACTCAACAACCATTATGCCAACAATACAAAATGCGTGTGAAGGCTAATGCTCCCCCTGAACTTGTGCTATCTGTGCATTGTTAACAAGTCAATGATCAAGGCATCTTTGTTAGTCAGATAAAAATTATTGAACAAAGCATATCGATAGACTGTAATCATCAACATCAGACAGAGCACCCATATCAGATTTTGCCCCACTGTTTTTCCTGTCAGAAAAACATATATGCTACTTCACCCACAAAAACCCGCTTGTATACTCGACTATACTTCATGAAACATGCGTATAATAACCTTCTTCTGAAAAACTAGATTTAACAATAGGATGATGCAGCAACTACTACCAGCTTTTGTCTGAGATATTCAAATGTTTCTCTATGTAGCGGTTTAGTGAATATATCAACAACCTGTTCTTTGGAGGGAACATACTCCAATTTGAACTTTTGTTCAAGCACTTGTTCACGTAGAAAATGGTACTTGATGGGTATGTGCTTGGTCTTGGAGTGCATGAATGGATTCTTTGAAATATTGATGGCACTTGTATTATCACATAGAATGGAAATGAGTGGAGTACATGTGATCTAAATGTCTTGCAAAGTTTGCATCATCCAAAGTAGTTGTGTGCAGCAAGATGTGGCAGCTACATATTCTGCATAGCTGTAGATAAAGCAATTAAACTTTGTTTCTTGCTGAACCAAGACACTAACCTGGAACCCATATAGAATGCACCACCACTAGTGCTTTTTCTATCATCAACACTTCCTGCCCAATCTACATTTGTATATGCATGAAGAGTAAGATCTGCATCTCTAGGATACCATAGTCCAAAGTCTTGAGTTCCTTGAAGATATTTGAAAATTCTTTTGACTGCTTGAAGGTGTGATTCCTTTGGATTTGCTTGGAATCTTCCAACTATTCCTACTGTTAGAGCCTAGATTTGCCTCAGGCTGAAAAGACAAGGTTCCAGGTCCACATCAAACCACGCTCAGCCTCGTAGCTAGCCCTACGAGGACAGGAGAGGGCTCTCTCCGGGTCAATCTCAGCGAAAGATAATCAATGGGGCTTGAGATGACTGAGTAACAAACTAATTTTAGGCTAGGTATGAAGTACAAAGGATTTGATTTGAGTTTTTGGGGGTTTTTGTTGGAAAAAGGGAAAGGCAAATTTGGGTCTGGGGATGAGGCACAGTTTCTGCAGAGTTCTGATTGGGGCAAGGAAGGAAATCGTTTTGATGATTTAAATTGAGTGAAATGGATAGATCAGATTGGTGAGGAGCTAAGGAGAGCAAGAGAGTCTCAAGAATTCTCCTTAAACAGATGAAAACATGGAAATTTAAACAAATTCAAAGGCAGAGCATAGCAGTTAATGGATTCTACCTTAATCACTCATTTGTTCAAATTCAGAAGAAGAGACAGGAAAATGATACACATAACACTAATGAACTTACAATTACTTAGAGAAGAACACCATCAAAACATAAAGCCACATGGATCCCAAACAGTGTTACAAAACCCTGGTCTTTCCTTAGCAAAAAATGCAGAGACAGAATGTACAATGATATGCCAAAGAAATCCCTAGTGTCCAACTCTGAAAATGACTTAGGAATTACATGATATAGACTAGCCCAACCCATTCCCTTGCCTCTAGGGTTCGAGCTCATCATTCTAGGAGCTGTTTCAACCAATTCTAAACAAAGCACTAAAATCTAGGCAATCAAAACAACTTGCCTCTATAAGGTAGGAAACTGATTCATTCATTAAATTTTCACTTTTTAGTGAATGAATCCTCTAGAACAAGTAAATAAGTGCCAAAATTACATCATGTTTATTCAATTACATCAAGATAGATAAAAAATTACATCAAAAAGCAAAACTAGTCAAACTGGGCGAATTTCTGCGCTGGAAGGTGAAAAATTGAGCAAAAATCCTCTATGCGCTGCGCCAATTTCTCTATGCGTCGCGCCAATTTGAGGCTGAGTTTGAGGCACTTACTGAAGTCCAAATTGAGCCCAAGATAGCTCATTGGAAAGCCCTACCTATCTATTTTCCAACCCAGGTGGAAGTTTTCAATTTGGATGTCATTTTCTCCTCCAAATCTACACTCTCCCAGGACTGCTTCCTGTGTGTCAAAATAGGGGCAAAGAGGTCATTTTTTGAGTGTTTTTGACCTTCTGAGAACTCAAAACTTGCCCAAAATTCTTGGCCATGCACCAAAATTCATGATTTTTCATGCCAAATCTAAAAATGTAAACGTTTTGCAATTTGGAGATCTCTAGCAAAAGCGCGCGCCACGGGGCGCGGCGCACAGGGAGAAAAACCCTGTTTTTTGTACCAAAATTTGTCAAAATGCCAAAAATGCCCAAAATTTCTCGAAATTTGGGCTGGAGCTTCTTCATTAAGTTCCATGCTGAGATAAAGAGGCTTTGGCCAATATCTGAAGACGATCAAGCTCCCTTTGCCTCTTTTGCTTACTTATTGCCTTTCTCAATTTTGCCTTTAAATTCCTGATTCGTGCCTTGCAGACCTTGTTCCGTGCCATGTAGTGGAAAGCCATGTGTCTCAACAATGCATGATCCTTATCGGCCTTGTCCAGAAGTCTCTCCAAGTGGATGTTGACTCTCTCGAGATTAGACTCTTGATCCTCATTAATTTCTTGCTCCAATGACGTGAGCTCAATTCTTCTCCTTTGTGTAGCTTGGCGATTCTCGCCGATGTTTTGTAACTCCATGATTTCTTACTGATCTTCAAGCTATTTGTTCCTCTGATCCAAATACTTCATAGTCCACTTAGCTCTCTCCAAGTCAAGCGATAAGGCTTGGATCTCTGTTTGCTTCTCCTGGATGATCTCTCTAAGCTGCACACTTTGCGGACCCGTATCTGTATCATCATCATGAAGGAGAATGAAGTCGGTCTCTCGTTCACTTGATGGCCCCTCATCCTGCATTGGCCTCTTGCCTTTGTCCTGTACCTATGGTGCTGGTGTCGGAAACGAGGCCCCTTCCACCCCGGGGGGAGATAACACACGCTTTGCTGCTGCAAACAAATTTCTAGTGCCTCTTTGATATGTGATGAATACTGACACACTAGCGGTCTCATGGCACTCATACTAATGAGAAGGTCCACCTTCATTCTTAACCTCTGATAATCCCTATGAAGCTCTAAAGGAGTCATGAGAGATGAAATCATCCCAAGTGATGCCTTGTAATCCAAGATGATGAACCACCAAAATCTTAATAAGAGCAAAATGATAAACACTGTTAAGTTGCTGCTGAGGGGTTTTATGTTGCACAAGCGTGGTCATCCTCTCTATGTTCTAGAAAATGAAATACGGAATGTTCATCATCCGTACCCTGGTGAAATTCATGAGCAACCTGATGTGATAAGCATATAGACGAGAGAACTGTCCCTCACAGCTGAAATATTTCATGATCAATTTCATTAGTGGAGCATATTCATCTTTCAGATATAGGAATGGAAACACTCTCTTGAGCTACCTCAAGAAACCGGTTTTAATGTATGGCTCATAATGTTTCCGGTCAATCTTCTGCTTCTTGTTCCATGGTTCTCCAATGTTTGGTGTGCCGGTTGCTAATGAGACAGATTCTGGTGTAAGTGTGAAGGTGACACCGGCTAAGATAGCTTGATCTCCATGTAAGTGCAGCACGAATAGACAAGCCAACTCATGATGAAATTGAACACTAGCCACCTTTTGACAAAACTCGAAGCATGGCTGATGCTGGAAACACAACATAGCAAGAGGGCAGGCCTGCAATTCTGTACGGGTTGTCAGTTCTTCTCTAACATGTCTGCCACTTTTATGAGGCCTCCGGGGTGCCTGTTGTTCCAAGGGTGAGTCACTTTGGGTTTCCACTTCATAGTCCGATGAATGCTTAGATGCCATGACTGTTGTTTTTTAACTGACTTAGAGAAAAAGATGTTGGTGTAGGAAAACTGTGCTGAACTGCTCTTTTAGTGATGTGTTCGAATTCTGCCACCAAGGGGAAACAAATGAAACAAGGGACTGTTAGGAATAGAGAAAGTAGTAAGGGATTAGGGAAATGTAGGAGGGTTTTGAGGGATTTGATGTATACGGTTAGGAATTGTTGTGTAGGGTTTGAGGTGTGAGATTGGAGAGTTTGGGACAAAGCATTTAAGAGAAGGAATTAATGAGCTTAGGAGGGTAGGAAATTAGGGAATGATAAATACAAGGGAGGAATGGGGAGGAGGAGTGACAACTTTTGTAGCAAAACACTGATTTTGAAACCCACAACAATTTCTTTTGAGGCACATTGAAGTAGGGTTTGGATTTTTGTTTCAATTATTAGCATCCATAAACCACCATCACTTAGCACAAAAATGGATGAAACATTAAGATGTCGACCCTACCTGGCAAATCCATGCAAATAAATGGAAATTTGGAGAAATTTCAAACGTTTTCGGGCTTTCAGGTGTATGCACCACGCCATCCCAGTGCGCCGCACCTGTTCAGAATTACACTGTGCAATTTCTCCCAGTGCGGTGCACCTCCCCAGTGCGCCACGCCAGCCAAGTTTCCTCCAACTTCACCCAAATCGTGCACTAACTCAACCAATTTGCTTTTAGTGGCTTCTCTTTGGTCTTGGCATGCAAAATGACACTGATCTTCATGAAAATATCTTTGTAAAGACATGGATTTTATTTTTGACTCTCCAAGACCCATCTTTTTAATGTTTTGGCATTGGAACTTTTCCATTTTAATACAACTCTATTTTAAATTTCCTTTTTGATTTTTTGACTGAAATAATGAAATTCTTGGCAATTTTGTAGGGATAGCTGACATGAAATTTGGCAAAGGAGACCAGGGCTGTGCCTAAAGAAATCAACTGAAAAACTTGTGAAAATTATTACAAAAGACAAAATGTTGACTTTTCTTAAAAACAGAGTTTTGAAGAACAGTCATAATTCATCAATATGACAATGAAATTCGTGAAGTAAAAAACATGTGTAGAACCTCCCTCTGGCCTGCTGGCATTTGGAAATTTTAATGACTCAATTTGTGAAACCCTAGACCTATAATTGACATGACTCTTTGCCCATTAAAAGATCATACATTGACTATCATGGACTTTAATAAACATTGATGAAAAGACCTAAGCCAGCGAGTACAAGACATGAGGGGGATGAATAACAAAGCCCTTATGTCAGATTTATGGCATGCTCCTAACGGAATGCAACTGAGTGAATCGAATGAGACACCTAAAACTGAAATGCAAAAAGAGAAATGATCTCTGATGAAGGGATGTAAAGACCAACTCTAACATTGGCTCCAATGGGGATGGTAGCTCCTTGGAGGTGCCAAGAACAGCAGATCTTTGGAAGAGCTAAACAATGCCTTCGTCCATTGGGCTATGGAGTCATTATTTCGACAAACAACACAAGACATTGACTCATTTATTTACTGAAACTTGATTCAAACCGACTCAATTATGAAACCAACATGACTGAAAACTGACTCACAAATGACTCATGACTGACTTAACTGAAACAAGAACTTACAAAGCTTATTGAAGGGTAGCAGTCCATCAAGATTTCAAATCATGATGACACCACCTGCATACTAATGAAATATGTACAATAATGTGTAATGAGCTTTCCAATGTAACCAATCCAGCTGATGGCTACATACCAAATTTCTGCTCTCACTTTTCTCGAGCAGGTGGAACGATGAACCTGTAGGCAACTCACAATAACCACTGAAACCAAGGCTTATGATAACGAACCAGGAAATATTTATCTTTTCTAATGCTTGCAGAAGAATGCTGAAGGGATCTTGAAAATCCTGAAGCACTAGCTTATCTTGAGATCCAGCTACAAAAATACAAGTACTCCCTCCATTTTGATCTGAAAGAACAATTGATTTCCGAGCGATAGGAATGCACAGAGAGGTATGTGCTTCTGCCATCTAAGTGTTAGCTGTAAATTCCTTGACCATGAGAAATTCTGGAATATTGTCTCTCTCAGGCTCATATTCCTCAACTTCATGGTCTAGGTCATTCTTAAACAAAAAACAATCTTCAAGATCATCAAACATGACAACCTTATCATCTTCATGAAAGAAAATATTATCTGTTTGCTGATCTATAAAGCTAATTACAAGACTATCATTATTTTCAAAAGTGGAAGAAATTTCACCAACAATTTCTTGACCATGTGCACACTGTAGATCTGCATTAGCTTGGGCTGCGACATGACCTTTCAGGAGCTGATCTATCTCATGTTCAGACAGAGGAGATAATACTTTCTGTTTTGTTTTGCTCAAACAGTGATTGTCTTCATTGATTTCAAGAGAAGGAGTATACAAATGTTCCTCATACTATTGATCCATGTCATGTAATTCATGCTGACTGTCAAAATGCAAAATTCCTTCATCTTCAAGAAAAGAAGAAGCTACGGTACACTGACTATGATCTTGTGTAACGATGTGGCTGATTTCAATGATTTCCTCCTTATCACGACCTGAATCTTCTTCTTCATCATGATCTGAAGCTAAATCTGAATTGGACAACTTGACTTTATCACATTCTGAAATTGAAACTTGACTTTCATGCATGATGTCTTCATCTATGGATAGATCTAACATAAAACCTTCTCTTTCATCATTTTCCATTTTGCTAAGATCTTGATCCTACTACAAATTTTCCTGAGCATCTTGATGAGTATCCTCTAAGCTCTCTTTATGCTGCTGAAATGGATTTTCATACAGAGCCTCCATGATCTCATGATCCATGAAGTCATCATCTTCATAAACTTTCTCAAGATTTTCAATAAAACTATAAGCATGTTTGCAACAGTTCTGAACTAGATTTAATGATGGATAAGATTATTTATACCTTTCAAAGAACATGGCATGAAAATCCTTCAAACAGTAAATACAAGCAGGCGACAAACTTTCATACCAAGATCGGGCTTCACCTTCCAGAGTGGCCATGAATATCTTCATCAAGCAATCTTCAGGAAAATCAACCTTCAACTTGCGAATATGTATGTGAAATCTAACCAGATGTAAGGCAGCATCCTTCCTATCATCATCTTTAAACATAGGCAAATTATTTTGCCAATCTACCTTGGGAATTTTATTTGGAAAACCTGGAATGTGATCTCGGCTCATGGGAGCGTATCTTCTTGCAACCCGTTCCATCTTGAAAATCTTAAAGCTACTGATCTTCCTGCAGTGGAGTCACCATGAAGCATTGATCTATGGATTTTTCAATGAAGGGAGTGGCCAGGTGAATGATTTCAGCCTTCTTATGTCTGATCGTTGTCCACCATCAAAAATCAGATCTGAATTTGATACATGTACTGGGGCAATTAACGAGTTAGATGTCACGTTTACAAGCTAGACCAGAGATTGACTGAAGCAGCATTTATCTACTTGTGCTAATGCAAAGAAAAAGCATTTCGAAGGCTTCCTGGCATAACTTCAGGCTCCGTCTGTAGCTTATAAAACAAATGACATTAACAAGCAAACCATTTTTCTTCTCCACTGGAGTCGCCACTATGTTAGCGTCCCCAGTATGGTCACCACTATGTTAGCTTCGCCAGTATGGTTGCCACTATGTTAGAGCCTAGATTTGCCTCAGGCTGAAAAGACAAGGTTCTAGGTCCACATCAAACCACACTCAGCCTCGTAGCTAGCCCTACGAGGACAGGAGAGGGCTCTCTCCAGGTCAATCTCAGCAAAAGATAATCAATGGGGCTTGAGATGACTGAGTAACAAACTAATTTTAGGCTAGGTATGAAGTACAAAGGATTTGATTTGAGTTTTTGGGGGTTTTTGTTGGAAAAAGGGAAAGGCAAATTTGGGTCCGGGGATGAGGCACAGTTTCTGCAGAGTTCTGATTGGGGCAAGGAAGGCAATCGTTTTGATGCTTTAAATTAAGTGAAATGGATAGATCAGACTGGTGAGGAGCTAAGGAGAGCAAGAGAGTCTCAAGAATTCTCCTTAAACAGATGAAAATATGGAAATTTAAACAAATTCAAAGGTAGAGCATAACAGTTAATGGATTCTACCTTAATCACTCATTTGTTCAACTTCAGAAGAAGAGACAGGAAAATGATACACATAACACTAATGAAATTACAATTACTTAGAGAAGAACACCATCAAAACATAAAGCCACATGGATCCAAAACAGTGCTGCAAAACCCTGGTCTTTCCTTAGCCAAAAATGCAGAGACAGAATCTACAATGATATGCCAAAGCAATCCCTAGTGTCCAACCCTGAAAATGACTTAGGAATTACATGATATAGACTAGCCCAACCCATTCCCTTGCCTCTAGGGGTCGAGCTCATCATTCTAGGAGCTGTTTCAACCAATTCTAAACAAAGCACTAAAATCTAGGCAATCAAAACAACTTGCCTCTATAAGGTAGGAAACTGATTCACTCATTAAATTTTCACTTTTTAGTGAATGAATCCAATAGAACAAGTAAATAAGTGCCAAAATTAAATCATGTTTATCCAATTACATCAAGATAGATCAAAAATTACATCAAAAAGCAAAACTAGTCAAACTGGCTGAATTTCTGAGCTGGAAGGTGAAAAATTGAGCAAAAATCCTCTATGCCCCCCGCCAATTTCTCTATACGTCGCGCCACTTTGAGGCTAAGTTTGAGGCCCTTCCTGAAGTCCAAATTGAGCCCAAGATAGCTCATTGGAAAGCCCTACCTGTCTAATTTCCAACCCAAGTGGAATTTTTCAATTTGGATGTCATTTGCCCCTCCAAAACTGCAATCTCCCAGGACTGCTTCCTGTGTGTCAAAATAGGGGCAGAGAGGTCATTTTTTGAGTGTTTTTGACCTCCTGAGAACTCAAAACTTGCCCAAACTTCTTGGCCATGCACTAGAAGTCATGATTTTTCATGCCAAATCCAAAAATGTAAACTTTTTGCAATTTGGAGCTCTCTAGCAAAAGCGTGCGCCACGTGGCGCGGCGCATAGGGAGAAAAACCCTGTTTTTTGTACCAAAATTTGTCAAAATGCCAAAAATGCCCCAAATTTCTTGAAATTTGGGTTGGAGCTTCTTCATTAAGTGCCATGCTGAGCTAAAGAGGCTTCGACCAATATCTGAAGATGATCAAGCTCCCTTTGCCTCTTTTGCTTCCTTATTGCCTTCCTCAATTTTGCCTTTAAATTCCTGATTCGTGCCTTGCAGACCTTGTTCCGTGCCATGTAGTGGAAAGCCATGTGTCTCAGCAATGCATGGTCCTTATTGGCCTTGTCCAGCAGTCTCTCCAAGTGGATGTTAACTCTCTCGAGATTAGACTCCTGATCCTCATTAATTTCTTGCTCCAATGACGTGAGCTCAATTCTTCTCCTTTGTGCAGCTTGGCGATTCTCGCGGATGTTTTGTAACTCCATGATTGCTTGCTGATCTTCAAGCTATTTGTTCCTCTGCTCCAAATACTTCATAGTCCACTTAGCTCTCTCCAAGTCAAGGGATAAGGCTTGGATCTCTGTTTGCTGCTCCTGCTGCGCACTTTGTGGACTCGTATCTGTATCATCATCATGAAGGAGAATGAAGTCGTTCTCTCGCTCACCTGATGGCCCCTCATCCTGCATTGGCCTCTTGCCTTTGTCCTGTACCTATGGTGCTGATGTCGGAAACAAGGCCCCTTCCACCCCGGGTGGAGATAACACTCACTTTGCTGCTGCAAACAAATGTCTAGTGCCTCTCTGATATGTGATGAATACTGGCACACTAGCAGTCTCATGGCGCTCATACTGATGAGAAGGTCCACCTTCATGCTTATCCTCTGATAATCCCTATGAAGCTCTGAAGAAGTCATGAGAGATGAAATCATCCCAAGTGATGCCCTGTAATCCAAGCTGATGAACCACCAAAATCTTAATAAGAGCAAAATGATAAACACTGTTAAGTTGCTGCTGAGGGGTTTTATGCTGCACAAGGGTGGTCATCCTCTCTATGTTCCGGCAAATGAAATACGGAATGTTCATCATCCATACCCCGGGGAAATGCATGAGCAACCTGATGTGATAAGCATATAGACGAGAGAACCGTCCCTCACAACTGAAATATTTCATGATCAATTTCATTAGTGGAGCATATTCATCTTTCAGATATCAGAATGGAAACACTCTCTTGAGCTGCCTCAAGAAACCAGTTTTAATGTATGGCTCATAATGCTACCGGTCAATCTTCTGCTTCTTGTTCCATGGTTCTCCAATGTTCGGTATGCCGGTTGCTAATGAGACAGATTCTGGTGTAAGTGTGAAGGTGACACCGGCTAAGATAGCTTGATCTCCATGTAAGTGCAGCACGAATAAACGAGCTAGCTCATGATGAAATTGAACACTAGCCACCTTTTGACAAAACTCAAAGCATGACTGATGCTGGAAACACAACATAGCAAGAGGGAAGGCCTGCAATTCTGTAAGGGTGGTCGGTTCTTCTCTAACATGTCTGCCACTTTTATGAGGCCTCCGGGGTGCCTGTTCTTCCAAGGGTGAGTCACTTTGGGTTTCCACTTCATAGTCCGATGAATGCTCAGATGCCATGACTGCTATTTTTCAACTGCCTTAGAGAAAAAGATGCTGGTGTAGGAAAACTGTGCTGAACTGCTCTTTTAGTGATGTGTTCAAATTCTGCCACCAAGGGGAAACAAATGAAACAAGGGACTGTTAGGAATAGGGAAAGTAGTAAGGGATTAGGGAAATGTAGGAGGGTTTTGAGGGATTTGATCTATAGGGTTAGGAATTGTTATGTAGGGTTTGAGGTGTGAAATTGGAGAGTTTGGGACAAAGCATTTAAGAGAAGGAATTAATGAGCTTAGGAGGGTAGGAAATTAGGGAATGATAAATACAAGGGAGGAATGGGAAGGAGGAGTGACAACTTTGGTAGCAAAACACTGATTTTGAAACCCACAGCAATTTCTTTTGAGGCACGTTGAAGTAGGGTTTGTATTTTTGTTTCAATTATTAGCATCCATAAACCACCATCACTCAGCACAAAAATGGATGAAACATTAAGATGTCGACCCTACTTGGCAAATCCACACAAATAAATGGAAATTTGGAGAAATTTCAAACGTTTTCGGGCTTTCAGGTGTATGCGCCGTGCCACATACCCAACGCGCCGCGCCGCGCCACATACCCAACGCGCCGCGCCGTCCCAGTGCACCACGCTCGTTCAGAATTACACTGGGCAATTTCTCCTAGTGCACCGTGCCTCCCCAGTGCGCCGCGCCACCTGCTCTGTGCACCGCACTGGCCAAGTTTCCTCCAACTTCACCCAAATCGCGCACTAACTCAACCAATTTGCTTTGAGTGGCTTCTCTTTGGTCTTGGCATGCAAATGACATTGATCTTCATGAAAATATCTTTATAAATACATGGATTTTATTTTTGACTCTCCAAGACCCATCTTTGTAATGTTTTGGCATTGGAACTTTTCCATTTTAATACAACTCTGTTTTAAATTTCCTTTTTGATTTTTTGATTGAAATAATGAAATTCTTGGCAATTTTGTAGGGATAGCTGACATGAAATTTGGCAAAGGAGACCAGGGCTGCACCTGAAGAAATCAACTGAAAAACTTTTGAAAATTATTACAAAAGACAAAATGTTGACTTTTCTTCAAAACAGAGTTTTGAAGAACAGTCATAATTCATCAATATGACGATGAAATTCGCGAAGTAAAAAACATGTGTAGAACCTCCCTCTGGCCTGCTGGCATTTGGACACTTTAACGACTCAATTTGTGAAACCCTAGACCTATAATTGACATGACTCTTTGCCCATTAAAAGATCAAACATTGACTATCATGGACTTTAATAAACATTGATGAAAAGACCTAAGCCAGCGAGTACAAGACATGAGGGGGATGAATAACAAAGCCCTTCTGTCAGATTTATGGCATGCTCCTAACGGAATGCAACTGAGTGAATCGAACGAGACACCTAAAAATGAAATGCAAAAAGAGAAATGATCTCTCACGGAGGGATGTAAAGACCGACTCTAACACCTACTGCATGCATGATGTCAGGTCAAGTACCTATTAGATAAAGCAGACTACCAATCATGGATCTGTAGGTTGGTTGATGTACTGCTGCTGATTCATCATTTGAGCTGAGACTGGATCCAGTTACCATTGGGGTACATATAGGTTTAGAATCTTTCATTTTGTACCTTTTCAAGATATTTTTGAGATATTTGTTTTGTGAAAGAAAAATACCATCTTTAATTTGTTGAACTTGTAGACAAAGAAAATTGGTAAGTTCACCAAGAAAGGACATTTCAAATTCTTGCTGCATTACTGAAGAAAAATTTTGACTCATGGATTCTTCATTTCTACCAAAAATGATATCATCAACATAAACAATAATAATTATAAATTTATTAGTTTCAATCTTTGTATATAGATTTCTATTTGCAGAACCTTTTGTAAAACCTTGTTGGTGTAGATATTTGTCAAGGCGGGAATACCAGGCCCTTGGAGCCTATTTCAAACCATAGAGAGCCTTTTTGAGTCTGCATACAAGTTTTGCATCATTTCCAAGAATGAATCCTTCTGGTTGTTCAATATAAACTTCTTCTTCTAAATCTCCATTAAGGAAGGCTGATTTTACATCCATTTGGTATACTTTGAATTTTTGAAAGCTGGAAAGAGCAAGAAACATCCTTATAGCTTCAAGTTTGGCAACAGGTGGAAAAGTTTCTTCAAAATCTATACCTTCTTTTTGAGCATACCCTTTACAAACAAGTCTGGCCTTGTTTCTAATGACTTCTCCATTTTCATTTAGCTTGTTCTTGAATATCCATTTAGTTCCTATAATATTTTTATCATGAGGTCTAGGAACTAATTCCCAAGTATCATTGTTTTCAATTTTCTTAAGTTCTTCATCCATGGCCTTGACCCAACATTCATCTTTGCATGCTTCATTTACATTTTGTGGTTCGGTGGAGGATAGTAATGCTAGATAGCTTAAGGTCCCTGTAATAGTTCTTCTTGTCTGTACACCTGTGTCCTTTTCCCCTGAAATTTGAGTTTCTGGATGAATTTTCTGAACTTACCTGGATGGAGTCTTTTCTTCTACCATTATATCTTCTTCTGGTACTTCATTGGTTTCTTCTTCAATATAATTTTGATTTGATGTGGGAAAGTAATCTCCATCTTCCTCGTTGTCATAATGTTCTATTGATTTTATCTGTTTTGGATTTTTGCATGCTTCATCAACTACAACATCAATGCTTTCAACAATTTTCCCAAGTCTTTTATTATAACATTTATATCCTTTACTTCTGGAATAATAACCAAGAAGAATACATTCATCTGCTCTAGGTTCAGACTTACCAAGTTTTTCATCGGTCCTTTTGATAAAACATTTGCTTCCAAAAACTTTAAAGTATTTATAGTAGGAGTCTTACCATACCAAAGTTCATGTGGAGTTTGAGTCCTATTTACCTGAACATTTGTTTTGTTGAGAATAGTCACGACAACGAATGCAGCTTCACCCCAGAAGGTTGTAGGAGTTCCAGATTCATCTAGCATAGCTCAAGCCATTTGTTGGACTAGTTTGTTCATTCTTTCTACCACACCATTTTGCTGAGGAGTTCTTGTAGTGGAAAATTGCCTTTTTATTCCATGTTGTTCACAAAAGTCAAAAAATTCATCCGATATAAATTCCCCTTCTCGATCAGATTTGAGGCATTTGATTTTTCAATCTGATTCATTTTCAACCAAAGCTTTGAAGGCTTGGAACTTTTCAAATGCTTCATCTTTATGCTTTACAAGTCCTATCCAACACATTCTGGAAAAATCATCAATGAAAAAAATAAAGTATTCTTCTCCACGAGGTGACCTTTTCCATTTTGGTCCACATAAATCAGTATGGACAAGTTCAAGAGGCTTGCTAGCTGACCCTTCTTTTTGCATGAAGTGAGCTCTAGTTTTATTATAGATTTGACATGGTTTGCATATTGTATTTTCTGGGATGTTGATATTTGGAAGATCACGAACAACCTTGAGTCTGCATGGTTTTCTTATTTGAGAAAAGCTTAGATGTCCCAATATTCTATGCCATAGCTAGTTTTCATCCTTTTTTCTTAGATAGCATTGTTGTTGTCCTCCTTTGAGTATGTATAAGTTGTTTGGGGTTCTTGTACCTTTGATCACAGTTTCTCCTGTATCAAGCTCACGAACAACACATTCGTTTGATCAAAACACCACTTCATTTCCTTGCTCACACATTTGACTGACACTCAACAGGTTATGCTTTAAACCATCTACATACATAACATTTCCATCTTTAACCTTTTCTTTCAAGAAAACAGAACCCTTACCTTTTATGACAGCTAAAGTGTCATTTCCAAATGAGACATTCTTTTCCTTTTCTAAGGCATTATATGAATGAAGTTTCTCTTTGTCACCTATCATGTGTTTGGAGCATCCACTGTTGATGTACCACTGATTTTCTTGTCTTTCTACATACAAGGCTATACCACATCTTTCTGTTTGAAATTTTTTTCTTCTCCATATCTTGGGATTTAATGGCGTTTGCTTCTTTTGAGGTGTTTGCTGAAATTTTCTCCTGCATTCAGATTCTTCATGACCAAAGTTGTTACAGATTGAGCATTCTATTTCATTTTCAAGAGGAGAAAAGTTATTATAGGAACTTCTCTTGATCCCTGTTACATTCCTTTGATTTCGTGCTTCTCTAGTCATGATGGTTTTGTAAGCAACGCATTGAGCAACTTTGTGCCCAAAATTATGACATGAAAAACATTACCCATTAAAGAAGTTTCTGTGACTGTCGAATCTATTTACCTGTTGATTGTAGTTTCTATTGATATTTACTGAAGGTTCGTTGTGGCTTCTATTGATATTCATCCTTGGAGAAAATTGAGTATGATTTACCTGGTGATCAGCTTTATACCTTTGTTGACGATTGTCATATTGTTCATTGGTCTTTTTTGCATCAAGATAGCTTTTGGTGGAGGTTGACGACTTCTGTGATTGAGATGCTTCTTCAGCATATCCAAGACCTATATTTATCATAGGAGAACACTAAACTTTGATAATTTCATTTAAAGTTTCTGATCCTTTAGAAAATCTAAGATTGAGATATTTTGTTTTCTCAAGATCTTTTATTAGACCCATAATTTCACATTCTAGTTTTTCATTGTGTTTTTCTTTTTCAGAAAGTTGGTATGTCAAGGTATCTATGATCATATTCTTTTCTTCTAAATGGATTTTGAGTTTAGAGATTTCTTCATGAAAGTTTTCCTCTTTTAAAGCATCTCAAAAATCATCATTGTCATAAGCCATGAGAAGTCTATAATCATCATTATTAGATAAACCATCATTCTCCCAAAAATCATTGCTATCATAAGCCATGAGAACTCTGTAATCTTGTCTATTTTCATCTTCATCACTGTTCGATAAACCATCGCTATCTTCATGAGTATAGTAACTCCTTCTATTCATAATTGGTTTCCTATTCCCTTGTGCATATTATTTTCCTTTTTCATATTTATCTTTATGAGGACATCTGGCAGCATAATGACCAACTCTACCACAAGTAAAGAATTTTAAAGGTAGCTTACCTCTGAACCTTCCAGAACCCTGTTGAAGCTTCTTGACAAAATTTACCTCATCTTCTTCTTCTGAAATGTGCCCCGATTCATTGTGTTCTTCCTTTTCTTTTCCTTTTGCTGAAGCTTTAAATGCGGCTTCTCTCATATTTGATGGACCTCCTTTTCTCATCTCAAAAGCAATTAGGATTCCGTGAAGTTGTGTCATAGTGATATTTTGCAGATCCTGTTTTTCTTCTATGGCAGACACTTTTAAGTCAAATTTAGCAGACAAGGATCTCAAAATTTTCTCAACTAAGGTAACTTCCTTTATTTCTTCACCCAGATTTTTCATGCAATTAAAAACCTCATCTATACGTAAGAAGTAGCTAGTTATACTCTCATCACTATGCATCTTAAGAGTTTCATACTAAATTCTGAGATTTTGAAGCTTAACACATTTTACCTGAGAGTCTCCTTCATAGCTCTAAACGATTTTGTCCCATATCTCTTTGGCTGATTTGAGCTGCATGAATTTGACAAACTTTGATTGTGACAAACTTCCCAATAAAGTATTGACAGCTTTGGCATTGGTTTCATATTTCTTTTTACTTGCCGTGTTAGTAGGAATTGCTGTTGGAAAATTATATCCTCCTTCCACAATTTCCTAGACATATATTCTAAGAGATTGTAGATAGGTTGTGGTTCTTATTTTCTAATAAACAAAGTTTCTCCCATCGAATATTGGCAGTCTGATGGATCCCGTGCTTTTGTGATTATTCATCTTGATGGATCTTCCTTCAATTGATCAAGATTCTTCTGAAGGACCTGCTCTGATACCTGTTGTTGGAAATAATACTGAGAGGGGGTTGAATCAGTATTATCAAATCTATAAATTTTTCATTTCTATAATCAGGTTTATATACACTGCTTCATTGAAGGTAAATCATGTGTACACGCGGTTGTATTTAAGGCAACCCGTGTATATCCAACAGACTTATGATTCAGTTAATTCATCATATGTTGATCTTTAATCAGTGCATGAGTATTTCATTAACCATATAAACAGTAACTATGTGCAGTAATAACAAAACAAACCATCACACATAAGAAACACACATGAACACCAAGATTTAAGGTGGAAACCCAATGTGGGTGAAAACCACCTGCTGCTGTTGTCTCTATCTTCTTTTAATAATAAGAAAATTTGTTTACAATCTTGTACTGGTGCAAACTCATACCAGTACGCAGGCTTCTACCTGCAGAAGGTTACAACCTTCTCTCGTTCTCCAGCTTCTACTAGAAGGGAGCTACAACCCCCTAGCTCTTGTACTAGCCAATATGTTTACTAGTACGTAGGTGCCAGCCTACAGAAAACTCCACTCTTCCACCAGGGACCACGTTTCATGAATTTTCAGACTAGATGCTCCTAGCACATATCAAGACATATGAAGACCTTGACTCATCAATAACCCATCAGAAATTTAGAAACTCAAAATTCATCAACCAACAAGCAATTAATCTGAAACAATTAGATCACTATCACCAGAACACTGTGTTGAACCCAGAAACCTGCATCATCATTCAAAACTAGCTGTAACCTCAAAAACCATGCATCAGAGTGTATACGGTACTTGGCTGAAGCCAAGCTACGTGTATACGCTACTTCTGCTAATCAAACCTACGTATACCTTTAGAAATACTACAAACATAAAATTTTGAATCGAGTCTGTACCAACCAGCAATATACTAAATATCTACTATTAGCTTATAAAGCTTTACACAGGTAGTGACAGAGATCACTTCTTCTCACTTATACAATCAATCAATCAAATATCAGCCTCCTTATTCATTTAGTTTTACATTTAGATCTAAGAAGACTTCATTGGCGGACAACAGTAAAATAGTAGTAGCAATAAATCAACAATACTGATTTGATGGATCAGTCATCTCTAAACATCAAGCCTTCCTTTTGTATAAGCTACTTGAAAGAACAGAAGCTGCATGTATATGCTCTTTGGTCGAGATTAACCTTCTTACAGATCTGCAAATATTGACTCAGAACTTTGCTACAATTCTAGACTTCAGAGAAACCAAGATCATGATAGATAACGAATAAAACAGGCGCAAAACATCAGATCTAGCCTCAACCAATATCATTTCATTCAAGAATAAGTCATTTCAGGTCTCATGATCTTGATCCAATATTGAACTCAAGGTGCACATAAATATTTCAGATCTAGTCCCAAACATAACCTTGCAACATAAAATATGCTTGAGATAGAAGTATTCCTTAGAATCTTATTCACTTGCATGATTGCCCTTATGATCTTCTCCTCCTTATATAGCTTTAGGACCTTTGTCAATACCTTGGACCAAAAACACTTAGTACGAAAACCTTGGACCAAAACCACTTAGGACCAATACCTTGGACCAAATAACTAGGGTCAATACCATAGACCAAATACCTTAGACAAAAACTTTATTTTCCATCCCATATGTGCTTTTCCTTCTGTGAAAGTGCATGTATACGTATACGATCTTTTTTTTTTTGTTTTCTTGCGTGTATACGCTAGTTTGACAAAGTGAACCAAAGTATACCTCTCTTTCTTCAACCTCTGGAGTTTGATATGTAATCCTTTGTTGTTAACTTGTTGCATTGTGAAATGTCATCTGTGTGAGTTGCCATCAAGGACAACACCTGTATCATAATTCCAACAAAAAATATGGTTAGTTTTTTAGTACCACTCCCCTTGAGATGTACTCCTCTTATTATTTGTTACTACTGTTGTTGTGATGTTGTTGCTATTCTTTCATGTTGATGCTCTTTTTATGGCTTGGTCATTAACACCTCTCCGTTTACTATTTTTTTTTATCACTATTATCTCTCCTATTTATTTGTTTTTTTTTAGTACTATTCTCCCTCTTTGACATCAATGGAAAAGACACCAACATCATCCCCTTGTCACCACGCTCTTTCTGTCAAGAATATCCCTGTCATGTTGATCCTGTGGACCTAGTAGCTTCATCTTGATATGTTGAAAATAAAACAACTACCTTTCTACCTTTTGAAGGAAGAGATAGTGTAGGGAGGCAAGAGGAAAAACTCCCAATATTTTCCTCAAATACTAAAATTTTTCTCTAGGAAGTGGTTTATTGAAAATATCGACAACTTTTTCTTTTGTAGGAACATATTCCAGCTTCACAATTTGATTTGCAACTTTCTCTCTCAAGAAATGATACTTGATTGGAATATACTTTGTCTTGGAGTGGAAAAATGGATTCTTTAACATAATTGTGGCACTTGCATTGTACAAATAATCAGAATAGGTTGATCATATAACACTTGTACATCCTGCAAGGTGTGCTTCATCCAAAGAAGTTGAGTGCAACAAGAAGCTATTGCAATTAATTATGCTTCAACTGTAGATAAGGAAATTGATGCTTGCTTCTTGCTCAACCATGAGAATAGACATTCTCCAAGAAAGAAAGCACCACCACTTGTTCTTTTTCGATCATCTACATCACTTGCCAAATCAACATTAGTATAAATAGCAAAGGAAAAATCTTTACCTCTTGGGTACCACAGTGCATAATCCTTTGTTGCTTTGAGATGTCTTAGAATCCTCTTGGCTGCTAATAGATGGCTTTGTATAAGAGATTCTTGGAATATTCCAACAATAGCAATGACCTACATGATATTTGGTCTCAAAGATGTCAAATATAAGAGGCTTCCAATGATGGATATATATAAAGTCTAGTCCACTATTAGAGATTCATCCATCTTACTAAGATTACAACCTTTCACCATTGGAGTGCTTACTAAAGAGAATTATTCCATGCCAAATGTATTCAACACTTCTTTGAGATAATTTCTTTGAGAGATAAAAATTCCTTTGGTGGTCTACACAATTTGCAAATCCAATAAAGTAAGAAAGCTCTCAAAGCATAGACATCTTAAGCTCAACCTTCATATCAGCTACAAATTCATTGGTCAACGAATCCAAATCACTAGCAAAGATAATGTCATCAACATATACAACCACAACTATAAGTTTTCCATGTGTTTCTTTGACATATAAATTGATATCAATTGCACCTATTTTGAATCCACATTTGAGAAGGTAGTTGTCTAGCTTGGAATACCAAGCTCTAGGGGCTTGCTTGAGACCATACAATGCCTTCTTGAGTCTGCAAACATAATTTGATTTCTTTATCAGCTAAAATCGTTATGGTTTTTCTATGTATACTTCCTCCTATAATTCTCCATTGAGAAAGGAATATTTGATGTCCATTTGATATATTTTGAATGTCTTAAAACAAGAAAATACAAAAAACATTCTTATTGCTTATAATCTAGCAATAGGAGAAAAAGTTTCATCAAAGTCCAGTCCTTCTATTTGATCATAGCCCTTGCATATCAATATATCCTTGTTTCTTACCACTTCTCCATGATCATTGAATTTATTTCTAAACACCCACTTTGTGCCAATAACATTCTTATTAGAAGGTCTTGGAACAAGTTCACAAGTCTGATTTTTCTCTATTTGGTCCAATTCTTGATTCATTGCTTTTAACCAATGTTGATATCGATTAGCTTGTACAACATCCTTTGGTTCCTCCCTGGACCTCAGGGAAATATGTGCTTGTGCAGGGGGATTGAGTAACTTCCTTCTTGTCTACACACCAATATTTAATTCACCAATAATCTGATCAACAGGGTGGTGTTTTTGTAAATACCTTGGGGGATCTTTAGCTTGAGGACTAGAGGGTTCTTCATCATCTTCTTTTGTAGATGGCTCAACATGCTCTTCACCAATGTTGATGGGTCCATCAATGCTAGTTTTTACTGGTTGTTTCTCTTTTTGCTCAATGTTTTCATCCACTTTGACATCAATACAGTTAACAATCCTCTTGGTATTTTTATTATATCATATGTATCCTTTGTGGTTGTGTGAATATATCAGAAAAAATCCTTCATATGCTCTTGCATCAAATTTTCCAAGTTTCTCATCATTTCACTTGATATAACATCTACTACCAAAAATTCAGAAGTTCTTAACTGTTGCAGGAATGCCATGCCACGACTCATAGGTAGTTCTGTCACTATTGAGTCTAAAATTAGTTTTGATTAGGATAACCATTGTTGTATTAATAACTTCTGCTGAAAACCTCTGCTAAACATACCTTTCATTCATCATGGCTCCCGCTAATTGTTGCACTGATATGTTTGCTCTTTATGCTACACTATTTTACTAGGGAGTCTCTGCTATTGAAAATTTCCTTTTGATGTCATTCTTGCAAAATTCATCAAATTATTTTGAGATGACCTCATCTCCATTGTCAGACCTTATGTTTTTGATTTTTCAATTAGTTTCATTCTCAGACATGGTTTTAAACTCTTTAAATTTCTAAAAATCTTTCGATTTTTCTCTAAGGAAGGCAACCCACATTATCCTAATAAAATAATCAATTATTAGCATGAAATATAATTTACATGTGGGTGAATGCATTTTGGATGGTCAACAAAGATCTATGTGTACCAGCTACAACAACTTTGATGAGGAGTTCTCCTTTTCCTTGAATGCAAATCGAGCTTGCTTTCCCAATTGACACGATTTACAAATTGTGTTCTCTGGTTTTGGAAGTCTAGGAAAATCCTTGGAAATTTTTTCTTGCTAAGCTTGAATACCTAATCAAAGTTAAGATGTCAAAGTCTTTTATGCCATAACCAACTCCATCAATATTTGATAATAGTCACATCTTTGTCTTCTCTTTAAGCATATAGACATTATTGTATTTTCTCACAGCTTCAACAGTTATCTCACTTGTGCCTGTAGACTTGATTTGACAATTATTGGCTTTAAAGATCACATCATAGCCTTGATCACACACCTAAGATACACTAAGTAGGTTATGCTTCAACCCATCAACATATAAAACATTTCTGGCTTTACCTTTCCCATTTGACAGACTGACCACTCCTTTTGCAATTATTTCTAGAGCATTGTTGCCAAAAGTCATATGACCTTTGTCAATAGGTTTCCAAGTCAGAAACTTGATTTTGTCTCTTGACATGTTCCTAGAACAACCGTTTTCCACATACCAATGGATCCCTTCATTCTTTCGATACAAAGAAACATCGTATTTCTATGATTTCTCCTTTTCTTTCTAGACCTTGGGTTTTTTTTTTCAATTTGCACATTTACTAGCTCTGTCTTCTTCTCCTTGAGTCTGCAATTGACTGCTATATGCCCAAATTTTTTACATTTAAAACATTGCACCATATAATTCATAGGAGAAAAAGAATTATTGTACCTCGATATGCTTTTCCTTTGTTCAAATCTTTTTTTGGATTTGAGCTGCATATAGGAAAGATTAACTCTTCAATTTGCTACACTATGGCCATAGTTCGTGCATGTGAAACAATACCCAGGGAAGATATCATCATACCTAGAAGGTTTCCTTCTACGCTGGGTTGATTTCTGATCAAATCGATTAGCTTGACCAAAATTTTGTGTTCATTGCTGTTGATATTTTTTGGGCTGCATATCTCCCTTTTTCTATTGTGCAATCCCATCATGCACTGTTATAACAAAAGTAATTTTCTTCTTTCCTTTCATTTATGCCGTTGTGCTGGAATCTGCTTCAAATCCTAGACTAGTTCAATCTGAGGAGACTCATTGTGCTTCCAATATCTCATTCAAATTATCATTCTCTCTACTGAATTTATGATTGAAAATCAGGTGTTTTTTAGCCTTCTCCAGTTCATTTCTCAACAACATGATTTCTTCTTCTATCCTCTCACATGATTGAACCTTTTGATTCAACTGTTGGTTGAAGGAGTCTTGAATCTTCTTACCTTATTCTATTTGTAAGGGAAATGGCTTAACAACCTCAAACTTATATTTTTTCAAAGACTCCTTCAAGACTTTATTTTTCTTCCCTATCCTATTTATTTCCTCAAGTGCACATACCAGTTCTCCATCAAGGTCTACTTCTCCCTCTTCATCATAAGAATTAATAGCCTCAACTTGCATATTTTCTATGACCATCAACATAAATTCTTTAGGGCTCTCATCGCTTTTGTCCTTATATAAGGATTGGATGGGTTCATTTTCCGAAGAGATCTCCTCTTGAACATAAAAACCCCTCTTCTTGGCCTTCTTCCTGCCCTTTTTAACTTTCTTGAATTTTTCTTTAGGATGATAATATTTCTTCCTCTTTTTAGGACACTTTGATGCATAATGACCAACTTTGCCACAATAAAACATTTAAAGGGTAGCTTACCTTGATACTTTCCTGATACTTTCTTGAGATTCCTTACAAATTTGGATTCTTCTTCATCTGATTCACATCATGATTCATCATGCTCATCCTTGCACTTATTTTCTGCTTTGAAGGCTATTTCTTTGGCTGGAGACTTTCCTTTCAAAATCCTCATCTCATAGGCAATAAGTATACCAAGTAGTTGATCTAGAGTGAGAGTTCACAAATTTCTCATTTCTTCAATGGCCAATACCTTGGGATTAAACCTTTTAGGAAGAGATCTTAACACCTTTTGGACTACCACAACTTCATCTAGCTTCTCATCAAGCCCTCTTATGGTGTTCAAAACCTCATCAACCCTTAAGAAGTACTTTGAAATATCTTCATCATCATGCATTCTTAGAGACTCAAATTGCATCCTATACCCTTGGATTTTATATTTCTTTACCTTGTTGTCTCCTTCACATCAACTATTCATCTTATCCCAAATAGCTTTGGTAGGAGTGCAGTTCATTACTTTGACAAGCTCTGATTTAGGCAGGCCAGCAAGCAAGGCATTCGTTGCTTTAACATTGCATGTGAATTCCATCTTCTAATCTTTGGTAACCACAACTAGAGGATTTTGATATTCTTCTTCCACAACATCCCACACATCAAATCCAAGTTATTGAATGTAGGTATTCATCCTTACTTTCCAAAACACATAGTTTGTTCCATTGAACATAGGTTCCCAGCTGTTAAAACCTCCTTCCTTGTTTTTTATCGTCCTTGATATTTCTTCTAGTTGTTAGACTAATATGCAGTAACCAATTCTCTAATACCAATTTTTGGAAACCAAGACAATACTTAGAGGGGGGGTGAATCAGTATTGTATGAATTTTTACCACATTAAAAACTTTCTTTCACATTGTGTAGGAATCAATAGGACACCATAAAGTACTGTTGGGTCCCTATAATACTAATGATTACCCCATTACTATTGTAGTTGTACCCCTTATTAATATTGTTGTGCCCCTATTGTCCCCATATTGTTATTACTGTGCCCCATAGAATCCCTCTATTGTTATTTTTGTGGCTTTATATTATTATTGTTAGGTCGGCTGGGTTATATTGTGACTTCTTAGACTCTTATATATAGAAAGGAGGTTTTGTCATTTGAATCATCCAAGAATTTTTCATTTATGTAATGTAAAGGAGGCTGCCCCCTCGAAGAGGCTGAATTTTAAGGTGTTGATCTATCTTTTCTATCTTTTTCTTGAGCTGGTTTCATAACATTTGGAATCAGAGCTTTGGATTCTAGGGTTTTGCTGCTCCAAAAAGGTCATCGTGGCATTTTCGCTATAACTTTTTTTTCTGTGACGTTTCAAAAGATTAAAAAAAAATCCATTTGAGAAGACATCGTGCTGAATCTTGGATCCAAATTTCAGAGCTTTTCGCGCTATATTTGTAGAGATATGATCTGAGGAAGTTGGTATTTTTGCAAACTCCTGAATTACATTCGAAACAGGTGACCTGGGGAAAATCGTCATAACTTTCTCTCTGAGCATCAGATTGAAATTTGTAAGAAGGTACAGAAAGAGGACAGACTCTAGTTTCTTCTATACATTTTTCAGAGCCAAAGGTCGAAATAGTGACTCGTGGCACGTCGTACAAGTTCGCTCTACTGAACTAGTCTATAATCAGGTCACTGTGGGAGATTTCACATAACTCTTCCTTGGAGAATCCAATTTGGATCACACTAGTGGCACTGGAAAGAGGACACAGAGGGATACTACAGTTCGCAATTTCAGAACTGGATGATTTGAAAGTACAGAGATACATCAGAGGCAATATCGAGCTCCTACCAAGTGAAAAAAGGTGTGTAGATTTTTTAAAATTTTTGCTTAAGCTTGGTTTGAAAATTTATTTTGAAGGAATAAAAAGGGCATAGTAGAGAATTATTATAGGTAACTGATGCCCCGAGGAAAAAAAATGCAAACACCTAGTAAGCAACCTGAAAGCTCTAGCATGACTCATGAAGAAGAGGAAGAAATGCTACATGATATATCAAAATTACAAGACCAGGTGAAACAAATGTCACTCTCACAAAAGCTAATAGAAGCTAAGATAAAGGGCGTGGAAGCTAAGATGGACAATTTGAAGATAGATTTGAAGACATATTTGAAGAGAGACATGGCAGATTTGAAGACAGATTTGAAAAATTTTCTACAAGAAATACTTACTAATGGTGAAAAGGTAGTAAAGGAAACTCATGATGTGAAAAAAATAAATGTTAATCATGATTTCATAGACTCTAACGTGGAATCTAAGATCCACCATATTCAAAAAATTGATATGAGGAAGTTTGATGGCAAGGATCCCGCAACATGGATATTACAGATGGAGCAATTTTTCGATCTCAATTTTGTGCAAAACACACAAAAGGTACGTATTGCAACTTTATATTTGGAACCAAATCAGTTTGTATGGTATCAATGGCTTTGCTCTCGTAAACAAATTATCACTTGGACAATTTTTACGGAAGAATTGACAACACATTATGAGGATACAAAAAGCAACACTTTTTTTAGCCAATTGATAAGTCTCAAACAAAAGGGTTCAATAATGGAGCACATTGAGGAGTTCCAAAAATTGAACATAAGGGTAAAAAATATTCCAGAGGAGCATAGGATTGATGTGTTCATAGGTACTTTAAAGGATAGTATCCAACATGATGTTCACCTTTGGGAACCTGATTCATTAGAGAAGGCATTCAGGTTAGCAAGAAAAATGGAAAGAAAAATTATGGCAATCAGGAAGCACACCACTCACAACTATAAAGATGGAAGTGTTGTTGCCCCTAGTCTTCCACAACCTATAAGGTTGACACCACAACAATTGGAAGGAAAAAGAGCAAAAGGGCTTTGTTATAGTTGTGATAGAAAATACACTAAAGGTCATAAGTGTGCAGAGAAGAAATTATTCTACATAGATTGTGAAGAGGAAGAAGAAAAGGCGCAAGAAAGGTCAAAAGAAGATGATATACTCTAGGAACAAAGCCTAGATAAAGAAGAAATGAATCCGACCATACCTTGTAATGCATTGGTGGGAATTGCCACTCCTCAAACCATCAATATAGAAGGAAAAATCAAGAAGAAAAAGGTAATAGTGTTGATTGATTTAGGAAGTACCCACAATTTTATTCATTGTAAGGTAGCAAAAGAACAACACCAGAGTGTCAAGTGATGGTTGCAAATGGAGGAACAATAAATTGCTCTGGAAAGTGCCATAATATCAAGATATCCATGGGAGAATATGTATTGACTAGCCCAAGGCTTTCCATTCCAATGGGGGGTACTGATGTTGAACTGGGAGTCTAATGCCTACAATCCTTGGGTACAATAGCTTTTAATTTTCAAGAACTTTTCATGAAATTTTCTATGGAAGGAAAGGAAGTTGAATTAAGGGGTATTGGAGGGAAACCAAGAAAGATAATCAGCTCTAACAGTATGACGAAGCTTCTAAAAAAGGAACAAAGATTTGTAATTGCACAATTATGTTCGCTAGATGTTTCCACATTGGAATCATCTATTTCTCCAGATCTCCAAAAAGTATTGGACAATCATTCTAAGTTATTTGAGATTCCCAAAGGTCTCCCACCTATTTGTGATCATGATCATGTTATTCATCTGATTCCAGGAAGTGTTCCTCCAAACATCAGGCCGTACAGATATCCCTAGGCCCAAAAGAGTGAAATTGAATGTATGGTTGCAGAAATGCTAGAGGCTGGTATAATTCAGCCGAGTCAAACTTCTTTCTTTGCTCCAGTAGTATTGGTGCACAAGAAGGATGGATCATGGTGCATGTATCCGAATTATAGGGAGCTCAACAAGCTCACTATTAAAGATAAGTTTCCCATTCCTATCATTGATGAATTACTGGATGAATTGCATGGATCAATTTACTTCACCAAGTTGGATCTTCATTTAGGATATCATCAGATCAAAATGAAGACTGAAGACATTCCGAAAACAACATTTAGAACTCACGAGGGTCATTATGAATTTTTGGTCATGCCTTTTGGCCTTACCAATGCACCTTCAACATTTCAAGGCTTGATGAATTCAATTTTCAAACCATTCCTTAAAAAATTTGTGTTAGTATTTTTTGATGATATACTAATCTACAACAAGTCTTGGAAGGATCATGTTGAACATGTTGATAGGGTGCTACAACTATTGGAGGGGAAATAATTGAATGCAAAAAGATCCAAATGTTTCTTTGGAGTACAAGAGGTGGAATATCTGGGTCATATTGTATCTCATGAAGGAGTTAAGGTAGACCCTAGCAAAATTAAAGCCATTAAGGAATGGAAAATCCCCACATCCAAAAGCATCTGCGAGGATTTCTCGGGTTGATAGGGTATTATCGCAAGTTTGTTAAGAATTATGGGAGAATAGCAGCACCTCTAACAACATTATTGAAGAAAGATACATTTTCATGGACTCTAGAAGCAACAAAGGCCTTCAAACATCTTAAAGAGGAAATGTGCCAAGCACTGGTCTTAGCTACACCGGACTTCACAAAAACATTTATTGTGGAATGTGATGCTTTAGGAAATGGAATTGGTGTTGTTTTAATGCAAGATGAAAGACCCATTTCTTTTGAAAGTCATCCAATCAAGGGAAATTTTTTACACAAAGCTATTTATGAGAAGGAAATGTTGGCAATACTCCATGCACTTAAGAAATGGTGACCCTACCTAATGGGAAGACACTTCAAGGTAAAAATGGATCATGATAGCCTTAAATACATTTTAGAACAAAGATTATCCTCTGAAGAGCAACAAAAGTGGGTCACAAAGATGTTGGGTTATGACTTTGAAATCATCTACAAAAAGGGGAAGCAAAATGTGGTGGCAGATGCACTCTTAAGAAAGGATGAGGATGTGGAAGCATTGTTGTGCGCCATTTCTATTATCCAACCAGATTGGATAAATGAAGCAAGGGAGGAATGGAAGAATGACGAAGAAGTGTGGGCACTTATTCGGAAGTTACAACAAGATTCCAGTAAGTATAATACATTTAGCTAGCAAAATGATTCGTTGTGGTACAAAGATTGCTTATACCTCTGTAAGAATTCCTAGCTAAAACAAAAGATTCTTATGGAATTGCACACTTCTCCCTTAGGAGGGCACTCAGGATTTTTAAAAACTTACCACAGGGTTAAGAAGGAATTTTTTTGGGATGGCCTTAAATAAGATATTCAAAAGTTTGTGGCGGAATGTTTGGTTTGCCAACAAAATAAAGTTGAAACAATTAAGACACCGGGTCTATTAAAACCTTTATCCATTCCAAGCCAACATTGGGAGGAGGTTTCAATGGATTTTATCACAGGTTTGCCCGAGTCTGAGGGAAAGAGTGTCATCATGGTGGTAGTTGACAGACTTACCAAGTATGCACACTTTTGTGCATTATCACATCCATTTAAAGCCAGTACAGTTTCTACTGCATTTATGGAAACAATTCAAAAGCTACATGGAAACCCAAAGATTATTGTAAGTGACAGAGATCCCATTTTCACTGGAAATTTTTGGACAGAATTATTTTCTTGTCTTGATACTCAGTTAGCTCATAGCTCATCTTATCATCCTCAATTTGATGGGCAAACTGAGATAGTAAAAAAATGTTTGGAAGGATATCTTTGTTGCTTTGTATCTAATAAACAGACACAATGGGTCAAATGGTTGCCTCTGGATGAATGGTGGTATAACACTTCCTTCCATACAACAACAAAAATGACCCCATTTATGGCACTTTATGGGTATCAGCCACCATCCATCACATCATATTTAAGAGAAAATTCTAACGTTCAAGCAGTGGAACATCACATCGAACATCAACAACAAGTCCTCCAACTCTTAAAGGATAACCTCGTGTTGGCACAGAATAGAATGAAACAACAGGTAGATCAACATCGTAGCGAAAGAAGTTTTGATGTCGGTGATTGGGTATTCCTACGGCTACAACCATATAAGAAAATGTCCCTCAAGCAAGCTAAGAAGGATAATAAATTATCACCAAAGCATTATGGTCCGTACAAGGTGTTGCAAAAGATTGGTACTATGGCATACAAATTGGAGCTTCCTGCAGCTTCTCGATTGCACCCAGTTTTCCATGTTTCATGTTTAAAGAAGGTTATAGGTGACAAGCTCCCAGTTCAAACAGTATTGCCAGAACTTGACGAGGAAGGAAAAATTATATTGGAACGGAAGCAGTCATAGAAATAAGAACTCGACAGCTACGAAATCGATCAATTTCGGAGCATCTTATCAAGTGGAAGAACTTATCCGCTGAAGATTTCACATGAGAGGATGAGAATTTTATACAGAAGCATCCAGAACTACTGAAGCGTTGAGGACAACACTTTTTTGAAGGAGAGGGGCATGTTGGGTCCCTCTAATACTAGTGATTACCCCATTACTATTGTAGTTGTACCCCTTATTAATATTGTTGTGTCCCTATTGTCCTCATATTGTTATTACTATGCCCCATAGAATCCCTCTATTGTTATTTTTGTGGCTTTATGTTATTATTGTTAGGTCGGCTGGGTTATATTGTGACTCCTTAGACTCCTATATATAGAAAGGAGGTTTTGTCATTTGAATCATCCAAGAATTTTTCATTTATGTATTGTAAAGGAGGTTGTCCCCTCCAAGAGGCTGAATTTTAATGCGTTGATCTATCTTTTCCATCTTTTTCTTAAGTTGGTTTCATAACAAGTACTTTCAACAATTTATTTTAAATAAACATGATAGGAAATAATTTTAGAAATCACAATGGAACACATAAAAAACAAATAACTTCTTCAAAACTACTCTTCAATTCATTCACAAGGAAAGCTACAACTTGTTTATACAATTATATGGCTATAACCAACAAAAAGCTACAACTCCTTAACTTTTTAGTGACAATTGAATGGATCTACAACCCCAATTATTTACCAACAACCACTGGAAGGAGAACCAACCCCTGATTTTGCAAGCTACAACTTGCTTCACACTCACTGGTTCATCTTTCATTCATTTTCATACTAGAGCCATGAATGGCTTCTCCACTTGTTAAAAAATACATGAATTTCCTCAATCACCAATACCTTTAGCAATTAATTGAAAAATACTAGCAACAATCCATCTCTATCACCCAAAAATCATATTATTGATAACTTATTTTTCTTGCTTGCTCAAACCTGCTTATATAGAAATTTTGCTTGATATTTTTTCCTTCTTTTATTTTTTTCTTTGATGCTGCATGAATCCTTATTTTTTCCTTTATCTTGATCATCTTAGTATTCTGGTTGTTTTCATCATGCTCTCTACCTTCTACAACCTTTTTTCTTCAAGTTAAACTGCGTAATTTTACTAATTTTAGCTAATCTAGATTTTTACAGGTTTTATAATATTTTTTACTATTTTTGTCTACTGTTAACTTTGGCTTAGCTTCCAAAATTTCTAACCTTTAGCACCTTTTCTCAAGCCCCTTACCTATTTTTCTACCATAAGAACGAGTCTTCGCGACCACTAGCTAGGAGTTTTAGGCATTAAGCCCTATTAACATGTCAGGGGATCAAATTTCTTTATTTTAAGCTCTGTGCCCTTGGTTTATTTATATGTGGAATGACTAAGATTTAGGAACTAAGTTTGTATCCCCTCTATCTTAATGCATTCCCTTAACACATCGTTAACAAACCACTTAGGTCATTTGTTGGGTCGACATGTATCATGGGGATGGCCTTGACACTTTTTGATCGGTTTCTTCTGCATTATTGTCAGTTTGATGTGTCTCGTCACTTTCCTCTCCTAGTGCTTCCACTTTGTTCATTTTAACAATGCTCTGGGTTGGGCCTTGTGGTCTTAGCTGTCCTGTGGGGTCCCCTAGACCTTCATTTAATGGGTTTCCACCTACCAACATGTTATTGCTGACATGTCTCAACTCTTGTTGCCCTACGCTTTTACTTTGTGCTCTATTAGCAACTTGACGGGCTCCAACCAATGGGATGACATCATTCTAACGTCATCTCTACTACGTGTCATCCTATGATTGGCGACACATGTCACTAAAAAATAGGCCCTCTGGGTAACCACAAATTCCGAATCTGCTTGCCATGTGTCCACCTCTGATTAGACTATGCTAACATCATCACTTATGTCACCTAGACCAATTGTATGCTGCCACATGTCAGGGAAAATTTTAAGAACCCCCCCTAAATTTACATGTATAATAAATGGGCGAATCTCCATGGTATATAGGAAAAATGGAAGGCGATTTTATCAATAATATGATATGTATATATAATTTTTTGGCGAATCTCTCACCAGGCATGGCGAATATTTTACTCAATTATAAAATCTTGTGTTTATTGAATACACAAATGAAATCATTGCATTTCTTTAAAATATATTTTGAAATCAAAATTACCGAAATTACATATCGATAACCCAGTGGGTGTAGGATAAAATTCACTCGTTCCATTCACAGAAAGCATGAGAAAAAACCTAATACTATATATAAAACCAAGAAAAATTCAAATTCATCACTTCTAGGGACCTCGTAACCACCCTGCCAATACACAAGTATGTTCCTATTTGCAATTAGAAAAATTACCCAAATTACAATCTATTTACTCCAGCGTATGTTGGAAAGTTATAGAAGGGTGACTAGTACAATTAATCCATTTCTTTTAGCACTGGATTTGTTTCAGTTTAAAAAAGAAGTATACAAATATACTTGTCCAATGTCTATGCTTTAACCATTCACCTTAAGATGTTTTTACAATATAATTTCCTAAGTCTATTTAATATCTTCATTATCATAAAAACCAACCTATATCCATCTTATCTCCACATCTACCACTCTTAGGGGGGATGAAATCTATTTATCCCTCTGAGCACTTGGTAGACCCAGAATTAAGATGGATCTAAGATGATAGAATTTCCCCTTTAAATAGTCTATGCTCACATGAATACCATGGTATTACCATGGGTCAATACCATGGGTTATCATAAACCTGGAGCTTAAAAATTACTATTAGTAATTTATAAAAATTAATAAAATTAATAGTTGATTTTTATTTTATTTTTTATTTTAACCAAGCTAAAATGTTTAACATACATTAAATTACAACATCCATTTTTACTCTTGATCGGATCAAATATTTTTTCACTCTATGCTAGTTTTCATATCACGATATTTGATACCTCTGGGGGTTAGTAGATCCAGAGTAAAGATGGATCTATGCTGGTTTAATTCCCCATTTAAATAGGCTACATTCCAGGTGAATACCATGGGTCAATACCATGTGCCATTTTGGTGAATACCATGGGTCAATACCATGTGCCATTTTTATTTTTATTAATACTAATATTAGGGTTAATAATGTTTTTTTGCATGGTATTAATAACAATCTAGTCCATGGTATTTGTTCCATAGTATTTTTCCCATAGGTTTCACCTAAATATAACACATTTTTTTAGTGTTCGTAAATATAACGTGACTTATGGAGTAAATATAAAAAAATGTTTTATTTGTTTACCATACCTCTCGTTTATTTATATTTTTATTAATTTACCATACCTCTTTTACAAATATGGTATTTGGCCCATAGGATTCACTTAAATAAAACCTCTTTCTTGAGCCTTCATAAATAGAACAAGGGTTATGGACTAAATATAAAAAGTGGCTTATTTATTTACCATGCGTCTAGTTTATTTATATTTTTATTTATTTACCATACCTTTATATTTTTATTTATTTACCATACCTTTTGAGTAAGTATAAAAAGATGTTTATTTATTTACCATACCTCCACTTTACTTATATTTTTATTTGTTTACACCCTTGCATGTATATAAGGTGACTTATGGAGTAAATATAAAAAATGTTTTATTTATTTACCATACCTCTCATTTATTTATATTTTTTATTAATTTACCATACCTCTTGTATAAATATGGTATTTGGGCCTTTGGCCCATAAGATTCACTTAAATAAAACCTATTCTTGAAAATGGGTGAATGGATTCACTTAAATAAAACCTATTCCTGAAAATGGGCGAATGGAAGGTTGTAACTCCTAATTTCAAGGGCTAAATTTACCTTTTTTACCCTCTCCCTTAAAATAAGGTGGGCTATTTTAGGTGATTTGTAAAAATGTACTATGATACAAAATATTCGCCCACTGAAAATTTAAAACCCCTTAATTTCGCCAAAGGGCGAACATTCGCCCCTAAAATTTTCTATGATGTCCTCCTATTAGAGGAGTGAGTAAGGGTGTCTGAACTTTGGTTTTTCACCGATTTTCCTTTATAAAAATTTATATAATTCATGGTTTTTTTTCTTACTTCCATATTGCTTGGCTGCTTATGGTTTGTTTGTGCGTCCCTTACCATAGTTTGTGTTTTTATAGGGGGGCTGAGACATGTATCTTTGTCATTGATATTTGATCGATGGCCTTGGAAAACCGCCCATTGCATAGCCCCCTTGCCTATTAGCGGTTAGCTAGAGGACCCTCGCGCAATACCTTCGATGCGTCATTGGGGAGCGCGTGATGCCAAAACATCCTCCAAACATGCACGTCATTTATATTGTGTCTTATGTAATCTCGGTTATTCTATTAATCAATTCTTAATTTCCTCTAAGGTACCTCTAGGATAGACCTCAGCGGGATGAGCTGTTGGAGTGGGGCCTTCACTTGTTTTTCATTGGAAGGTGCTCAACTACTATGTCTTGGTGCCAGTCTTCCAACACTTGACCATTTGTGTGGCAAAAGGTTGAGCCGGGGCTATACCATCAGGCTCGCTTCCATCAAGATGGCATCATATGTTGGTGTCATCTTTCTCCATACATCCCAGCACTTCAAATATTATGCCATTACCATACTTCTAGGGTACATCCGTCAGGTGGTCTCCACCGGCTGGGCTCTTTCTGAGCCAATAAATTATCCTGATTACTTCGTTTTCACCCACATTTTCCCAGAACTCCTTTTGGCCGCTTCACCACCCTTGCCACTAGGTTTGGCACTTGTGCCAACTTTGGATATGCACCAAGACTCACCCAATCACCTCTTATCTATGCTAACTTTGACTTGAGGTCATCAAACTTTGACTGGATCTATATTATGATCCAGGAGGTCATTTTCAAACTTCCACATACAACTGGAAAGATCTTTCAGAGATATTTCCATATAAGTGGGGTTCACCTATATTTGAGGTGCTTTTAAACAGGAAACCTAGCTCCAAAGGATTAGAACACATCTCATCCATGCTGCTCCTTAGTTTTTCTTCTTGTGCTTGGAACCTATCTCGTTGAGGCATATTCTTGACACCTATGTAACCTGTTTCCATCTGTTGACAGTAGTGACAACATATTTCCAACACAGAGACATAGTCCACACTAGACCCAGTTATCAAATTCTATTGTGTGCATTATTGTATATATGATCTCCTTTATGTTTCCTCTTCTTTAAGTGTTATGCACATGTGGTTTTTCATGCTCTTTTCCATGCAATTATTAATACATCATAAGAGAAAAGATCTTGTTAATTATGGCAATTCAGAGAATCCAGATCACCAAAACTACCTACCTGACAAAAAATCTCATGTAAGTGAAATTTAGTGGTTTTTAAATATATAATTCGATAAAAAAACACATGTAACACACAGATGTACATATATTAGAACTATATTTGATACATTGCTTAAATTTGATTGCACTCGTTGACAACATTATTTGAATCTATAAGTCTGGAAACCTATCGTTTCAATTGATGCCTCCTAAGTGCATGTTTTACACATGCCCTAACACCATCATGCTCTGCTTTTCCATGCCCACTTTTAAAGAAATTCCATGTATGATGAATGTTATTTTTTCTATGAACACGAGACAACCAAAGGAATGATCATGATGATTTAAATTGACTAGCACAACCATCTGACCATACCCAATTTTCTTTAAAAGTGATATATTGTTGCTTTAAATCCTTATAAAGAATATCAAAACAATGTTGAACAAAACATGTATCATGTGTATGATCATCATTGATGTAGAAATGATACTCTTTAATCACTTCACGATTATCTTCATTACTATCAGAACCATTGATACCAAGCTATACATGCCTATACAAAAATTTCATGAGTATAAAGACCTGGTCTGGATGATAATATTCAATGTTTATTTATGTTTGTGGAGCGAACATGTAATTCTTAGAATAATCTACAACCAACATTATTGTTCCCTTTAGGAACACATCGTGTGATTGTTTGAACTATAAGTCCTGCCATTTTGCTATATGAGATTTATTAATATATTTATATATTTTCTCCCTAAAATTCTCCATGAAAGATGTCACAAAAATGTCGTCTTCAAGTAAATTAATATTTTTTGATGTTAACGTTGAATCTGCAATGGTAGTGTATGTAACATATTCATATATTCTCCACTTCACAGTGAAATTTGACAATTGTGAATCATTCAGATCAATGTGATACTTAGCATCAAAGAGTTCCAAATGAGAACACTCTTTGAATTTTCTTCAACGAACACATTCTTTCTTATAAAATAATTGGTCATTTTTTGGACCACATAAGATATTACATATAAATTCACGAACACTTGAAGGAGGGGGATCAGTGGACTAATTATTTACGCAAAATTTTAGAAATGTCTCATAATGTAATTGGAATTCTACATAATATCGAGAATAACATATGTCACGAATAGTCACATGCCTGATGTACCATGGTTTAAGCTTCACAAATGTGGTTGGGGAAATCTTCACATCAACGTTAATCTCCATAAAATTCTAAAATAAATCCACTTGATTGACCTCTGTTATTTGTTTGGGATGATCTTCATAATTCCCTATAGATATACAATGTCGCACAACATCCTTTTCATTTAGTAACACATGGGAATTCAAATTCCAAAACCCTTCACCCTACCTCTCAAATGATATGGAAGTCTACCTTGATAGGATTTCCTATAGATATTAGCCCAACATGCAAGCTTATCATTCTCATATACTTGAATCCTAATTTTTTATGCCTCCATATATTTTTTCTTAATGTTTTGTATATTCTTGTTGCCACTGACAACAACCAATGTGATGCAGTTCCTTTTCCAATAACACTTGTTAACATTGATCTGTGAGAAGTTTTTCCATCTTGAGATCAAAATTTTGCAAGTTTTCCAAGGTTTGATGTCATATTTTTTTATACCAACTGATTTACCTTCACGCCTTTAGAATCTCTACTTTACAGTAATTGAACTACATCTCTTAGAGGTTTGTGTTTGAAAAGCCTATGTAACATTTGAGCTCATGCTATGACACATTTATCTTGAAAAAACAGTTTGATCACCTTATTTAAATTATTTTGAATTGTTTGTTTATTCATTGATGGCCCAATTTCTTCCATTATACTTGGATCCATATTCTCCTAAGAAAAAACATCAAAGACACTGTTCTTGTATTTTCCAATTAATTTCTGTATTTTCCTAGATGTGTTAGGATCTTGTTGTGGGTTGGATGTTGTCCTTGCATAAATAAATAAATAAGTTTGTATTTTGTACTTGACATGTATGTACGTTGAATATTATTAAAATGTATCATAATGATGACTTTGAAATAAAATTTAATCTAAATATTACAATTTATTCAAAATTTAAAACATTTATTGACTTACCAGTAGTATTAGTATTCTCATTTACAAGTTCCTCGACATTTCTCATTTCCACAACATTTCCATGTAAACCAACATCTATTTCAAACTCCCTATTTTATACCTCCACATCTCCTTCAGGCTCTCTATTTTGTACCCCCACATCTTCTTCAATCTCTCTATTTGGTACCTCCACATCTCCTTTAGGCTCTCTATTTCATATATCCACATTCTTTTCGGTCTCTCTATTTTCCCTTAGTGCTCTCCTCTTTGCTTTTAGTTTCTCATTTTTTTCCTTTAAATAAGTTCTAATGTGATTATACTTTTGTTTACAATTCTTTTGGTTTCCCATGTTCTTAAATTTAGAAATCTAAAATCTAATTCCAAAACAACACAAGTGAGTTCAAGTTTTTAATACTACAAATGATTCAAAGGAAATATTAAATATTTAAAGCGTAATTTTTTTTATGATGGTTCATAATTTAATCTAAAATAAATTTCTATATATCTTCTCCTATAGGAAAAGACATTCAAAATGTTTTTTTTCATAAAAAAAATTAATATTTAATTTCCATAGAAAAACAATAAAAACAAGGCTCTTCTCCCCCCACAAAAAGACAATATTTGTAACCTTACAAAAAAAATTCAAAATATCCTTTTCTATAGGAAAAAAAAATAATATTTAATTTCCATAGGCAAAACTAACAATATTTGATTTTCCTAGAAAAACAACAAAAAATACCTTTTCTTTCAATAACAAAAAAAATCATCTCTTTTTTCCCATATAAAAAAAACAATGTTTATAGTACCTTCACTAAAAAATCTCCAAAGATGACATCTGTGTTTCACACTTGTTTTGCACTTTGCTCTTCATAATTTGATTATTTCTGAATCAAAACTTTCAATTGGGTATTTACACAATTCTTGGCTAGAAGAATTGTACATTGAAATGCATGACAATTGATAAAATAATCGCATCGGTTGAAGAAAATATTCTCTGCCCAAACTCTCGGAAAAGAGTTTATAATTATTTCAGTCGAGAGTTTTCTCGGAGCAGAACTCTTGGCCAAGAGTATATAGAACTCTCAGATAACAATACTAAAATGAAATATTCTCTATCCAAACTATCAGCCGAGATTATGGGAAAGGAAATATTATCTTCTCCAAATCTCTACCAAGAGTTTTTAAAGCTTTAACCCCATGCAGTAAACACAAATTGGTGTTGCCAAAAACTCTCACCCAAGAGTTTTAATTTTCTTGGCTAAAATATTTTCTCGGCCAAGAGTTTTCAGTCAATGAAAATTAGAAACAAATCACAGTTTTTTAGGAAATAGCTATTTCATAGGAGATGAATCCCTGGAAAATTTAGATTTAGTTGACGACTTTGATACCATTGGATTCAACTCTGAATATAGTTTCAAATGATATATGTTTCATTCATTTTTATGAAGAAATGATATTTACTAATAATTTTGTACTAGACTGTGTCACTACAGATTTTCAGACTTTTGAAAATTACCTCAAAATGAAAAATCAATAACTTCAAAATTGAAACACAAAATCATTTAAAAGTTCACTTGGTACTTCCTCTCTGTGTCCTCTTCAAAATGGTATTTTTAGCAAACTCATTGATGATCACATTAAAATGAAAATTGATGGATAGTCGAAAGTGTTGAAAAATCACCATTTCTTTCTCTTACCCTATTTCATTAAATAATAAAAAATAGTGATTGAATATAAAAATTCACCAAAAATAGTCCATGTTCGAGTGCAATTTATGTAGATTGTGATGATATAATTTTTTTCCCAAAATGAATTACCATCTCTACAAACCATGGTGGATACTGAAGTCACTCATTATACTTTCCTAAAATTTTCATGTATATGCATTCAATATCCACCAAATTTCTCTAGCTATATGTCCATAAAAAATAAAAATGAGTATGGAGGCAAGACAATTCTCTAGAAGTTTTGTTTTTATTGAAAAAAACAATTCTTAAAGAAAATATGAGTTTTTAGCAGCTGAAGTTGAAAAAACATAAAAAATCACAATTTTGTATACAAAAACAAGTTAAAAGTGTTTCCCAATTTCACATTTTCATCCCTAGAATGAAATCAATGTATCTAGTGCAAGCAAATAAATAGGATTAGAAATCAACATCTACACTGAAATTAATGCATCTAGTGCAAGCAACCAAATAGGAATATAAATCAACAACTACATTGAAATCGATTCATATAGTGCAATCAATCAGATGGTATTGGAAATAAGCATCCACACTAAAATCAATGCATCTATTTAAGTGAAAAGCAAATATTCATGGATTTCTAAATCCAAATTCATTTACCTTTTGTAAAATCATTACTTCCTCTTACTCTATGGTCAATAATTTTCAACATTATATAATAATATATAATATTTGTATTTGTCTTTATGTATCTCATTCTTCTTCTCTCTCTCTCTCCATTCCACCTTAGTGTCTATCTCCCCCCGACCCTCTCTCTCTCTCTCTTTGTCTCTCTCTTCTGTTAGTTTTTGTAGCATCAGATGTGTTATAGCCTTGAAATTTTGTGGAGAGGCTAGATTAAAGGCGATCTCCAAAACCTAGAAATTGGTTATGGAAATTCCACCTAGAAATGACTTAATTATATTATTAGTCAGTTTTTAAATATTTCCTAAGTCTAAACTTAGGGAATATGACTAATTAATCAGAATTAATTAATTCAAGGTGTGAATGTTCAAGAAACTCCCACAGATCAATTTCAAGTTAATACTAGTCATCGATTAAGATCGAATCTTGGCCGTTGGAGTCCCAATAGAGTATTATAAGACAAAGTCAATAGGCACTTGGAGACCACCCCTGAGTAGTTCGATTTCATGAGAAAATCGATTTTTGAGTAGCAGCAGTCAATTGTTAGAGAGGGAGATAGTGATATTGAAGTAGTGAGTGAGGGGCAGAGACAATGATATGGTGGAAAGATTTTCTAGATCTGAAGAGGTGGAAACAAGTGAGCCGAATTATCCCAGAGAGACAACGTTGAGGGGCAGCACTGTTACTTTAGTTAGGCAGCTCGATTTGGAGAGAAGTAAAGTTGTTCTTAGTTCCATAGGCCAGGAAAAAGTCCTAAAGAGATGGAGTGATGATTTTCTTAGCATCCACAGGCATAACAACTTCATTAGAGCCCAATTTAAAGCAAGTCATCTAGTTAGCTATGCAGAGAAGCACCGAGGCTAACGTAGTGCTCCAGGATGCTGAGTTTCTAACAGGGAAAGTCAAGTCAGAGATTTCTTGTGGGAGAAGGTTAATTCCTTTTAGTATTTTTCTCAAATTTTCTTGTTGTTTGCATTTCCAGTTGGGCTTCCATAAATGTACTTAGATTTCACTATTGCATAATAAATAAAACCCTCACTATTGCACCGATTTTCGCAAGTTGGGTTTCTCCGGGGACATTTGTCCAAAAATAATTGTGTAAATTTATGTGTTTCTTCTAGCATTTCTTCCAGCGTTTATTCTTCCGCGGTTTTATTTGTGTAGGTTGCAGTGTGAGTTATTCATTATTTGTTGCAGGAAACAGTAAATAAATTGTTAAATTAAAATAACAATTAGGAGAATAATTTCCAGTTGTTGCAATATGATCCCAGGATTTGGAATTTTCACATGGTATCAGAACGTAGATGATCACCCAAAGAGATCAGTAGAGAAGAAAGGAGTTATTTTGTTCAGTGTGGGCAGCAGATCGAAACCCCAGAGGCAGCACAATCACTTTGCCAAGAAGATGAGTTTCTTAAGGAGATTCAATTTTTCTGAGAAAGGGACAGAAAAATTTGATTTCTCCAGATCGAAGGATTCGAGAGGTAGAATGAGTAGCCCAGTATTTTCGTAGAGCATATCTCTAGTTAGATGCAATATTTTTGCAGTGGTTTTCTAGAGCAGAGCTAACGTCCGGTGGAAGAAGAGTGCAAAATGAGGGGAAATTTTCCTCAGGGAACTTCTACCCTCAAGAAGTTTGATTTTCCTTGCAGACCAACAGTGATTGTGAGCATAGTTTCTCTCTCTAGAAGGGAGTGCGAATATCTTAGTAGCAACTGAGTAGAAAGGAAGAGGAGATTTTCGACATTTGTTGAGATGGCAATTGCTAGGCTTCGTGATCAGGACATGTTGGATGGAGCTTCCAACTATGTCATATGGAAGGCAAGAATATCCTTCCTTCTGGATAAATATGGCCCAAGGACATATATTGATGCAGTGGTAGAAATACCCCAGGATGTAGATCGGTTGAAGGAGTACAAAAAGGATATGGCACAGGAAAAGATGTTGATCCTAGATGGAGTCTGAGATCACATTATTTCACACATATCTGGAAAAGGTACTACCATAGAGATGTGGGAGATTCTCTCCACGCTGTATTAGGGCACTTCAAAGCAGCGGAAGATGTACTTAGAAGAGAAGTTGAGGCTCATTCTGATGTATAAGGGGGAAGGCATAGACCCATTGCTCACCAGGATTTAGGAGGTTCAGGACTAGTTTTCAGATGTTGGGGCAACGCCTCAACCTACAAGGATTGTGAGATTGGCAGTCAACAATGTCTTCGAGGACTAGGAGGTCTTTGTCCAAAGCATATTGGGCAGAGATATGTTACTAGAGAGGGATGAGATGTGGGCTCACTTGTAGGAGGAGGAATTGATGCAAGCTATTCTAAAGAGCTCCATCAGTGGCAACAATGGAACGAAGTAGGTGAAGGAGGAGGAGAATGTGGCCCTCGCATCAAAGAGTCCCAATTAGTGACAGGGGGAGTAGAGAAAGAAGAAGAAGGACCTATCAAAATTCAAGTGCTTCAGGTGTGGTGAGTTTGGCCACTACAGTACCAAGTTTCCTCTTAGGAAGAAGGACAAAGAGGAGAAGTAGGACCAACAGGAAACATTAGCAGAGATTGATAGGTTGTCCTCTAATCTAGAGGAAGACTTCACCATGTTTGTTGACATACCTCTAAGAGTGAGGTGGGGATATTTGGCTTTGTAGTCCTAGAGTGTTACAGATGGGAATGATCCTTGAGGAGTTCACCTCATGGATCAATACCTTTCTACGGGGGCCCATAATATTCAGTAGCAGGATGGACCAGTGACAGTTGATGCAATCAAAATCAGAGTGACAGTTGTAGAGACTAGTAGCAGTCAGATGTTGGGGAGCACGGTGCAGAGTTGGTAACAGTGAAATTGGCATAGTGCATAGTAAAAAACAACACAAATTCTTTAGTGACAATGCATATACTAGTAGCAATCAGAGACTCAAGTAACAAATGCATCATATTGATCATAATTGATTCAATATTTAGGATGATTTTTAGTTGCAGTGTAGATGCAATGTTGAAAAGAGTCCAGCATGGTTGGCAACAACACATATGTCGCAGATATCAGAGTTGCACAATAGTTGGTGGACAATAGTAGCCAAACATTAGTAGCATGATAGGAGATGATGCAGAGACAGGGTGTTGTTATAGGGTGTGTACTATAACACATTCCTCACTAAGAGGGAGCGTTATTTTTTGTAGCATCAGATGTGTTCTAGCCTTGAAATTTTGTGGAGAGGCTAGAATATAAGAGATCTCCAAAACCCAGAATTCGTTTATGAAAATTCCGCCAAGAAATGGCTTAGTTAGGTTATTATTTAGTTTTTAAATATTTCCTAAGTCTAAACTTAGGGAATATGACTAATTAATCAAAATTAATTAATTCAAGGTGTGAATGTTATAGAAACTCACACAGATCGACTTCAAGTTAATCTTAGCCATTGATTACGATCAAATCTTTGTCGTTGGAGTCCAATCAGAGGATTATACGAAGAAGTCAATGGGCACTTAGGGAACACACTAGAGCAGTTTGACTTCATGAGCAAATCGATTTACTGAGTAGTAGCAGTCAGTTTCCAGAGAGAGAGCTAGTGAGGTCGAAGCAATGATTGAGGGAAAGAAAAAGTGATCTAGTGGAAATATTTTCTAGATCCGAAGAGGCAACAACAAGTGAGCTAAATTATCCCACAGAGGCAGCGCTAAGGGGCAACACAGTTGCTTCAGTCAAGCAGTTTTATTTGGAGAGAAGTAAAATCGTTCTTAGTTCCAAAGGATGGGAAGGAGTCCTAGAGAGACGGAGAGATGATTTTATCAACATCTAGAGGTATAACGAATTCATCAGATCCCTGTTCAAATAAATTCGTCGAGCAAGCTACGTAGAGAAGCGCAGAGGATGATGCGGTGCTCTAGGAGGTTGACTTCCTGATAGGGAAAGTCAAGCCAGAGATTGCTTGTAGGAGAAGGGCAATAGCCTTTAGTATTTTTCTCGTATTTTCTTGTTGTTTGGATTTCCATATGGGCTTCCATAGATGTACTCAAATTTCATTGTTGCATCATAAATAAAACCCTCACTACTACATCGATTTTCCCAAGATGGGGTTTTTAAGGGGCATTTGTCCAAAAATAATTGTGTAAATTTATGTGTGGGCGCTAGCACTTATTCCAGTGTTTATTCTTCCATAGTTTTATTTGTGTAGGTTATAGTGTGATTTATTTAGTATTTTCTGAAGGAAACAATAAATAAATTGTTAAATTAAAATAACAATTACGAGAATAATTTCCAGTTGTTGCAATAAGATTTCGGGTTTTGGAAATTTCGCATCTTCTTCTCTCTCTCTCTCTCTCTCTCTCTCTCTCTCTTTGTATATATATATATATATATATATATATATATATATATATATATATATATATATATATATATATATATATATATCTATCCCTCCCTCTTCCTCTCCCTATCTCTCTCTTCCTCCCTCTCCTCCTCTAACCCCATCTCTCTGTCCCTCCCTGTCTCTCCCACATCCCTGTATCTCTCTCCCCATCTCTCTCTCTCTCTCTCTCTCTCTCTCTATATATATATATATATATATATATATATATATATATATCTATCTATCTATCTATCTATCCCTCCCTCTTCCTCTCCCTATCTCTCTCTTCCCCTTATCTCTCTCTCTCTATTCCCCTTCTCTTTGTCTCTCTCTGCTTCTCTCTCTCTCTCTCTCTCTCTTCCTCCCTCTCCTCCTCTAACCCAATCTCTCTGTCCCTCCCTTTCTCTCCCACATCCCTGTATCTCTCTCCCCATCACTCACTCACTCTTTGTCTCTCTAACTTTGTCACTATATTCGTCCCTCTCTCCTTCTCTATATCTCCTTCTCTCTCATCTACATTTTTGTGCCTCCCCCTCTCTCTCTTTCCATTCTCTCCCTCTCCCTCTCCTTCTCTCCCTCTTCCCTCCTTCTCTCATATCTCAATTGTCACTCCCTTTATCTATCCTCTTCTATCTCTTTATATTTGTTTTTTCCTCCCTCTCTCACCGCCTCCATATCTCCTTACATCTGTCAAGTCCTCTCTCTCTTCCTTCCTTTCTCTCCCTTTCTCTCCCATTGTTGGGTAGCGGAGGCCCCACGTAACGGTTTTGGGGCTCAAAGCCCGCAATTTTGGGTAAAAACATGGTAAAGGCTCCACGAGGTGTGTGGAGCATAGATGGTAACAAGTCAATTCAAAGGGTTTTCTGCCCAAAAATAATGTAAGAAAATAGAAAGTGAGTCGGCCTACGCAAGGTCCGCGGACCATGGAAATGTATAAATAGAGCAAGGCTCTAGAGGTGGAGTGAGTTTTCTTAGTTCTTGGTTTTGATCTTGAATGTATGGGTTTGTGAAGGCAATAGTGGATTGAAGTCTGTAAGTATGAGTCGGGTTGGATAGTAGTGGAATAGGCTCTGCAGTTGTGTGTGCAGAGGCTTGGTAGAGTCCACAGCTGTGTGCACAGACCCATGTAGCTGAGTGCGCAGGGCGGAAAGTGGATTGTACTGAAAAAAGATATCAATAAAGATAAGTTGGTTTTGAAATATTGTGGATCTGGTTAAATTATGGTTTATATATCTGTTTTGATCTATGTGCTTATGCTTATGTTATGAGTTTTGCAAATCTATAACATTTCTAGGTGCGCATACTGGTTATCTCTATTAATTGTTTGCTAAAAGACTGCAAGAAGTAGATCTAATCTATAGCAAACTCATTAATAATAAGTATTAAGGAAGTGCCTTGTTCTAGATCTGCATGAAAGCAGAGTGGCATGAGGCCATAGAACGGTTCGCAAACCTTTTAGAACACATCTACACATCCCAAGGGTACGGAAACCTGGTTCTAGCACCCTCCCCTGCTACCTCGGGTGAGACTTCAGTCCATGATTTGTAGATTGTTGCCGAAAGGGCTGGTAGCATGGGATTTGTTTGGCTAACAACTCTTGCGAACCTGGGTTAGGCCCCAATAAGCCAACAAATGGTTCCGTTGTCGGGACCGGGATCTGCCTAAGGGATGTCTGATGTCTAAACATTAGAACCCTACAAAGAAAGAACTTGAAGATTGGTTGGATTAGAAGCTGCACGAGTTCATGGTACAGGAAAATAAAAACCCACAAATATCGAAGGAGAGGTGGCTGGATCGCTACATATACATGGAAATCCATGAGATCTTTTTCGTGTCCTTCTCGACAGAGCTGTATGAGTGGATCACGAGGCTAGCTGATAGTGTGGGAAGGTGCAGACTTAATCACCCAATAGTGTGGACTCTAGAGCTGGTGTACAGGCTAGAAGCATCTGAAGATAAGATCACGAGGGCGATAGATCATTGGCTGGATCGGGTAATAGGAGGGTTTATCACTGAGTTCACGATAGACACCACTATAAGTTATAGCGAAGTGGAAAGGTGTTTCCTCTAAGGATCGTGGGGTAAGTACATCAAATCATTGAATACCTGGATTAAAATGCTGTAATGTGAAAAACGGGTTATGCAAATCCATTTATGTCTAGGGTAACGCGGAGCGGAAGAGGCTACTGAGGGATCAAAGGATTAGAAAACAGTCCCCTGATTTCACTGTTGCGAGGGAGTGAAGAGGAGCTCGCTAGGTTCTCCCCGAGAAGCACGGTCCGGTTGATAAACTAATGCATTCCACTGTTACCACATCCACCCACACCATCGCCCACTTCACCTACATCAACCCCGCCTTCATCAACCACATCTTCACCTACCCCACCTCCACCACCTCCAAGGGTTGGAATGGCGAATGCGATCAAGTTGCTTGTATTTAGGGGCATAGGAAATGAGGCACCAGATTAGTTCTGGTTCATGGCAAAGGCAGTATGGGAAGCCCAAGGCATTACAGATGATAACATTAAAAAGGATACTTTGGTGAGTGAAATGTAGGATCGCGCACTAACATGGTATATAAAGCACTCTAGCGATCATCCAAATGCTGGAATAACGAAGATCCAGAATGCATTGAACAAAGAATTTAACCGACCAAAATAAAAGACGTAGTTGATCATTGGGTTCAAAGAAATCGTGATGCTGCCGGGTGACACTCCATGGGATCTGGATCAGAGATTGAAGAGTACGATCTGTGAGGCTAACATGACGCTGACGAATGCGCAGCACTGCGTGTGGTTTATGGCGTCCTTGACATCGCATCTGAGGATGGCACTGTCACAGAAAAAGATCTCAACCCAAGCTAAAGCATTAGAGATAGCAATGAGGCTACATGAAACTCTAATATAGGATCTAGGGTTGGGAGTTCAGCAGATCCACATGCAACTACAAAACCTATGCTTAGAAATGAAAAGTTTGAAGCAAGAAAGGGCGCCCCGACCAGAGGCGCATACAGAAGTAGGGTGTATCAAATGCAAAAGTCAAGGGCACGACAAAGACCACTACCCTATATTTGCGAACTATCTGGCGGGAGGGGGCCCGATGCCATTAAGGCTGGAAGTACAAGTAGGGCCAAGTGTGGTGCCCACGCTCTGGTGTACGATTTGTCAAGTAGGAGGAAAGCACGCAATAGACCACTGTCACCTATTGCAGAAATATACCCAGACTCCGCAACAGCTGTATTGCAACTTCTGTAGATCAGTAGGGCACGACGAGTGAACATGTCAAAGCTACAAGCTAATGATGGAAAGGACCCTAGCCTATCGAATGTAGACTGAGACACAGAGTTTTGACCTAGCCGTAGGGCCGTGTGGTGGATTCCAAGGGTGCGGACGGGGGAGAGGAGGAATGGGACTGGGCCGAGGCCACGGAAAACTGATCTGTTATAATTGCGAAGGGCCGGGGCACTACGCTCGCGATTGTACTAACCTGATGAGAATATCTTACCCATATTATGAGCAGTTTGACCATGAAATGGTAGATTGTCTGACGCTGATTGCCCAAATGTGCAAAAAGGGGGTACTACAGCCTAGTCCAACTCAAAATATCCAAATGATGAGGTCTGAGCCACGTGAGGAAGAGCCCAGCGTAAACATGGTATTAAGGAGTGGCGCAACTACAGGGGAGGTTGCGAGGAAACCGTCCAGAGAAGATGTGAAGGAACCTGACGTTGAGATGGGACAGGGGAAGGGGACATCTAAGGAAGCTAAGAAGAGCTTCATGGAAGTCTCTACTCCAGGTAGTAGGGATCCAATTGAGTCGGGAATGGATCCCTCGATGCTTACTACCTTTTTAGAGACATGTATGAAGCTGCTACGTGACAATAAGGCAGTTAAAGGACTACAAGAGCTGATCACAAGGTGCACAGGATCGGGACTGCCGCGGGTAGTCCGGAAGCTAGGAAAACATGCTTTGTGCACTGGGCGGGAAATGCGAATGACAGCGCAAATCGGTGAATATGAGATGGACAAGGTCATTCTGGATCTGGGGTCAGATGCGAATGTATTGCCTAAGCAAACATGGGAATGCATGGGTAGGCCTACACTACAGTGGTCTCCGATTCAACTACGGATGGCCAACCAGCAGAAGATCTTACCGATGGGAAGATTGCAAGGGGTGACAGTGGACATTGAAGGTGTAAGTACGCAGATGGACTTTGAGGTGATAGAAATTGTTGATGACAACAATCCATACCCTGCGTTGCTAGGGATAGATTGGGCCATGGACATGAATGGGGTCATTAACTTAAAGAGATTAAAGATGTCATTTGAGAAAAAATCTCTACATGTAGTAGTTCCATTGGACCCCACCGAAGGCATGCACTACACTTAAGCTGTGTGCGAGGAGGACAGAGATGATGAACTGGACTGCATCTACCAGATAACAGTGTAATACCAGGACCGGGTGAATCCGACAGTGGCCGAGAGAATCTCATGGGAGCACGACAGTTCCTGCACATCGGATTCTGATGAAGAAATAGAGTGGTGGCAGAACCGATTGCAGGAGGTAACGACACTAAATTGTAATATGATGATTAGATCGCTATGACATGTAACGTCCCAAGCAAGGGAAATGCCAACCGATGAGGGCATTACACAACGGAGGAAGCTATAGATCACTGTGAAAAGATGCGACTGGCACAGACATGGCATGGTGTGCAACTAGGAGCGTTTCGCGTGACAATTGCACCAGGGTGGAATACACATCAGGAGACTCGGAGGACTGGGCATGGATATAGAAGATGGATACATGTACAAGTTAAAGGACAAAACATCCGCCGACCACAGGGGGTGCAGATATATGTTGTGTGAATGCCCACCCGACCAAGAATCAAAACTCTGAGTCTGCTGTGACAGTAGGAGAAGCAACGCATTCCAGCTGTTTGTGCCAATGTAATTGGGACAATAGGGGGAAGCATGCGCAGCGTTCGCACAAGAAGACGAGCCAATGAGAACCTACATGTAACAAGGGTTCGATGGAATTATCAGACCAGCAGCAAATGAAGGAGGGCAAAGGTGATGAGACAAGATGGAACCGAGAGGACTGAAGAAACTTCCCTGATCGTAACCTTCACAGAGGTCAGGGACGAAGAAATTCGATGGTTGCTTGGAGTCATTTGGCACGGTCGTAGAAGGCTTCGCGAAATTAATGAAGAATGGGCACGGCTGGAGAGGAAAAGCGCAATGCTGGATGAGGAGATCAGCAAAATACAAATGGGAGTCACACAAATAGGCAGCGCGAATGTGAGAATAAGGGGATTGGACCTAGCTGACCCTCCTACGATACTAGAATGAGCTATGACCCTGCTATCATGGTTGCCACCGCACCCTACTAAACAGGGGAGCACGAACGTGCGGCGCGACTTGCTTCAAAGGTATGCGAAGGGTGCCCGCAGCCCGAGCTAGCAGGGAGACAGAAGGCTCACATGAGGCATGCGACCACTTGACTATCTGTAGGAGGCCCAGTCTCAGCGCTCCACGTAGTTGGAAGAGGGCGTGGGACTATAAAGAAGTCTGTAGACAGGTTGCGCGATTCGGACGTGGCGCGCAAGGCCAGTAGGAAGTAGAGAATGCATCCGCGTACCAGGGACTGTGCTGCCACGTGAGACAGATGGAAGGTGACCATTGCAAATACTGTTCATGACAAGATGTCCCATTTAAGACACCGAGGAGCAGGCGGTGGGCCATTAAGATACAGGGCTGAAGGGAGTTACCGCCAAAATCGCATTAATGAGCCACGAATGGAGGGAACGATCGAATTTAAATTCAAAGATGCATATAAAGCACGCATGGCTTGTCTCCAAACAACCCTTGGCACCTTGCATATTAAGACGTACTATTATCAAGAAAACAGGAAGAAGATGGATGAGTCACACTTGAGAGAAAGTTTGTGGTTTAAAACATTGTCGAAGGATATGCAAGAGAACCTAGTTAAGATGATAGCCATAACCAAGGAGGTGACACAGAACCCCCCGTCACAGGAAGGGAGTATAGCTGAGATCCCTAAATCACCCCGGACGCTGCGGACCAAGAAGAACACATAGGCAGTAGGACCGGTCTAGACGTCCCGCGAAATCCGCGAGTTGGCAAGTTGTCGATGGAAGAAAAAGGCAAAACCATTACGGTTGAGAGCGATGAAGAGGAAGAGGACCCTCCGACCATTATCGAAGAAATAGAACCCGAAGAAGAGATGGAAGAAATCTAGTTAGTCCGGGCTCCAGCAAAATGGCCTAAGTATGTTCCTCCAAGGAAAGGGAAAGCCCCGGTCCCTAAAGATTTAGATGTCGTTGATAACATACTCATCACCCTGTCCCTCCCTAAAGGGGTTCCGTTCGAGGGAACGACGACCAGACGCATCCCTATCATAAAATTTGAAGACTGGGACCTTGCAGATACTGAGAAATTTCCCCATTTGGAGAATAGCGAACTGATGGAGCGGAGCATAGAGGGGGTTGTTACGACACTACAGCCACAGGACTGGCTGCGAAAGGTGGAGGTAGCTGGGTTACTCTGCCTCCTGTCAATTCCACATTTTCATCGGCCCCCCATTACAATACTGGTCATCAGACAATTGCTATGCCTGGTACACGATGGATACTTGTGGATAGACAAACCCGTCCCCATCACGGTGGAGCTGATTCATAGGATCTCTCAGCTTCCCTGTGATGGAAGGGACCCCATAGAAATAGTTGCTATGAGAGGCGACCTGACGATGACAGAAGCCCTGAAGCAGAAATTCAAATTGGAGAAAAAGCAGAGGGGATATGCTATTGATAGTATTCAGGACAAGGGGGTCCACGTAGCTACCCAGTTGCTGGCAGGGAAAGTGATGAGGAAATGTCGAGGCAACGAGGTCCCAACAGTGGTCATCGCGTTAGCTGAACAATGCGTAGAAGGGGTATGGTTCAATTGGGTGCAGTTCCTCTGTGACGAATTCCTGACCAATTGCAGGGAGGCCCAGGAGGAGGGTAAGGCCTTCCACTATGCGTGGTTGTTGTTATCCATCCTATTGGTTACAAGCGAACTACCCAAAGATAGTCAGTTTCCGTCCCTGGACCAGGATTGGCCAGAGGCCGCAAGATACGCGTCGCTTTGGGCGATGAAGGACGCCGCAAGAATCCAAGGAGTCAAGATTTTCTGGATACTGATGGATGCGAACATACGACAATGGATCAATCAGCAACCTCGTCTATCTACAGAAGTATTTGATAGTGTGAAGAGCGTAGCCGAGTTTAAGGCGGATATGCACCATGTATACATCCGGGCATGCAAGGATCCAGAGCAGACATGGTCCACACTTCCCTTCATTGCCATCGACGAGGTTGTTTATGCAGTGTTGGATACCTAGCCACCAGAGTGGCGCGGCCCAGATGCAGTGGGACGCGATGAGGCCACCATTCAAAAGTAGAAGGCTGAGGCTAAGCACTTAGCACAACAGAAGTGAAATGAACAGCACGTTGTGGAAGTACGGGCGGCTCGGGAAGCAGCGCAGACTTCCATAGGCAAGGCGACAGCAGGAGGGGTTGCTACGACAGGGGATGAAAGTGGTTCGCAAGTAACCTCAGAGCCAGAAAGGGATACAGAGATGGAAGGAGGAGCGCCATCCACCACCTGTTCGCCCCTAAAACGACCGCATGCGACAGAACGATCGAAGGCATGGAAGAAGGCCAAGGCATCCAAATTGGAGGGGGAACTTATCACATTAACCGAAGGTGACCTACATGACATAGGGGATACAGTCCGCAACGTCACTCGGGAAACGCTCGATGAGGCCATGACAGAGCAGAAGACTGTGTTGGGGGGGCTCAGCACGCAGCTGTAGGAACTCGGAGCACAGGCCTTGCAGCTGGGACTAGTCGCTACCCCTGGAGCTATGGGTATGTCAATAGTTGAGCAGTTGTTGCAGGCCAAAATGGCTAATGCTATCGCACTCTCACCAGGAGCAGTAACAGCAGACAACGCGGCGGATAGAGCAGTCGTAGGCCAGCTTATGGGGCTTGGATTAAATTTGGCTGCCCTCCCCCGTGAAATCTTATACCAGCTTCAGGACGGCGTCACAAAGGAGCTCCGCGCTAGGGATGGATGCGTGGTACAGGTACTTAGTGAGCAGTGAATTAACATAGAATAGTTGAGCCTCCAACAGGATGAAGCAGTAACACAAAATCGATAGCTGGAGAAAATTGTGGGGGAAGCATGTAGTCGTGCCCCTGAGTTAGAGATCACGGAAGATTTACCTGTCGGCATACAAATCCACAAGTTGGCTAGTGGGTTCCGCAGAAGCAAAGGATGAAGCCGCGAAGATCCAGGTGGCCCTCAACTTGCAGATCGCTGAACTGCAACTGAAATCATAGCCTTCTACGCCGTTGAAGGTCATAGCGCAACGGAGAGGTATCTATTATGAAACCAACTCAAAAAAAGATAGATAAACGCCTTAGAAATCGGCCTCTTCAAGGGGGAAACCTCCTTTACATTACACAAATGAACAATTTTTGGATGATACAAATGAAAAGACTTCCTTTCTATATATAGGAGTCTAAGGGGTCATAATATAATCAGAACCGACATAACAATAATAATTTAAGGGCACAATAATAACAATAGTGGCTTCTATGGGGCACAATAATAATAATATGGGGGCTACATGGGTACAACAATATAATAAGGGGGTTGTACTAATAACAATAAGAGGTTACAGTAGTAGTATAGGGACCTAACATGCCTCTCTCCTTCAAAAAGTGTTGTCATCAACGCTTGAGTAGTTTTTGATGCTCCTGTATAAAATTCTTGTCCTCCCATGTGGAATATTCAGTGGGTAAGTTCTTCCACTTGATGAGATACTATGAAATTGATCGATTTTGTAGCTGTTGAGTTCTTGTTTTTATGACTGCTCCAGGCTCCAATATGATTTTTCCTTCCTCATCAAGTTCTGGCAATATTGTTCGAACTGGGATCTTTTGCAACTTTTGAATGAGTTTCCACTCCTTTGGGCATATGGATATATGTAAGGCCTGATGTTTGGAGGAACACTTCGTGGAATCAAAAGCATAGCATGATCATGATCATGAATAGGTGGGAGGTCTTTGGGAGTCTCAAATACCTTGGAATGATTGTCCAAAACGTTTTGGAGATCTGGAGAAATACATGCTTTTGATGTGGGATCCTCTAGTGAACATAATTGTGCAATTACACCCCGTTGTTCTTTATTTAGAAGTTTTTTCATGCTGTTAGAGTTGATTATCTTTCCAGGTTTTCCTTTGATACCCCTCAATTCAACTTCCTTTCCTTCCCAAAAAAATTTCAAGAAAAGTTCTTGAAAATTAAAAGCTATCGTACCCAAAGATTGTAGCCATTGGACTCGTAGTAAAACATCAACGCCACCCATTGGAATGGAAAGCATTGGGCTATTCAATACATATTCTCCCATGGATAGCTTGATATTATGGCACTTTCCAGAGCAATTTATGGTTCCTCCACTTGCGACCATCACTTGACACTCCGGTGCTAGATATAGGAAGCAATTAAATTCCTTGGATATCTTACAATCAATAAAATTATGGGTACTACCTGAATCAATCAACACTCTTACCTTTTTCTTCTTGATATGTCCTTCTATCTTGATAGTTTGAGGAGTGGTAATTTCTTCCAATGCATTACAAGATATGGTCAGATTGATTTCTTGAGACTTGATGTGATCTTTCAATTCTTGAACATTTTTCTTCTTGATATGTCCTTCTATATTGATAGTTTGAGGAGTGGTAATTCCATCTAGTGCATTACAAGATATGGTCAGATTCATTTCTTCTTTCTTGATGTGATCTTTCACTTCTTGAACCTTTTTCTTCTTGATATGTCCTTCTATCTTGAGAGTTTTAGGAGTGGTAATTCTTTCCAATGCTTTACAAGATATGGTCGGATTCATTTCTTCTTTCTCTGGGGTTGGTTCCTAGTGTATATACTCTTCTTTTGACATTTCTTGATCCTTTTCTTCCTCCTCTCCATAATCAATGTAAAATAATTTCTTCTCAGCACACTTATGACCTTTAATGTATTTGTTATCACAATTGTAACAAAGCCCTTTTTCTCTTTTTTCTTCCAATTGTTGTGGTGTAACCCTTGTAGGTTGTGGAAGGCTAGGAGAAACAACACTTCCATCTTTATAGTTGTGAGGGGTAGACTTCCTTATTGCCATAATTTTTCTTTCCACTTTGTAACAAAGCCCTTTTTCTCTTTTTTCTTCCAATTGTTGTGGTGTTGCTCTAAAGAAGGTGTTGCTCTTTGTATCCTCATAATGTGCTATCATTTCCTCCGTGAAAATTGACCACGTAACAAGTTGTTTACGAGAACAAAGCCCTTTATACCATAAAAATTAACCCGGTTCTAAATATGAAGATGCAATACATACCTTTTGTAACAGTGGTACACCATGTAGATCAAATATTGCTCCATCTGTATTATCCAATTTACTGGATCCTTTCCATCAAACTTCCTCATATTGTCTTTTCTTGATTTCAGGAGCTCGATCTTGAAATGACTGTAACTTTGTACTTTTAGATCTCAAAGTTTTGAAATTGTCTCCTATAGTAGTCCTCTGAGTCCTCTTTCTAACCCCGCAAGTCTGATCAGAATTTTATTCTCCAAGAAAGAGTTATGCCCAATCTCCTAAGATGACCTGATTATATAATGTTTCAGTAGAGTGAAATTGTACGATGTGCAACGTGTCACTGTTTCGACCTTTAGATATGAAAACTATGCATAGAAAACTAAAGTTTGTCCTCTTTCTGCAACTTCTTACAAAATTTCAATTTGTTGCTCAGAGAGAAAGTTATGACAATTTTCTCAAGGTCACCTGTGTAGGATTTAATTCAGGAGTCTGCAAAAACCCTAACTTCCTCAGATCATATATTCGAACATATAGCGAGACAAGATCTGAAATTCGGACCTGAGATTTAGAACTATTTCTTCTCAAATGGGTTTTTTGTTTAGCTTCTAAAACTTTGTAGCGAAAATACCACGATGACCTATTTTAGATGAAATTTTGGAGCTTTCAAAAACCCTAACTTCCTCATATCATATCTCCGAAAATATAGCGAGACAAGATCTGAAATTCGGACGCGCGGTTCAACAAGATTTCTTTTCAAATGGGTTTTTTTTAGCTTCTGAAACATCACAGAAAACAAGTTATAGCGAAAATACCACGATGACCTGTTTGGAGCATCGAAACCCTAGAATCCAAAGCTCTGATACCAAATGTTATGAAATCAGCTCACAAAAAGATAGATAAACGCCTTAGAAATCAGCCTCTTCGAGGGGGAAACCTACTTTACATGACACAAATGAACAATTCTTGGATGATACAAATGAAAAGACTTCCTTTCTATATATAGGAGTCTAAGGGGTCATAATATAATCAGAGCTGACATAACAATAATAATGTAAGGACACAATAATAACAATAGTGGCTTCTATGGGGCACAATAATAACAATATGGCGACTACATGGGCACAAAAATATAATAATGGGGTTGTACTAATAAAAATAAGGGTTTACAATAGTAGTATAGTGACCTAATAATATCATTCAATCCGGGCAGGAAACAATAGCCCGTGCCATGCAGGAGTGCGCTGGGTTGTTGGATCAGTCACTTATTACACTCACTTCACTACAGGAAGATCCAACCTTACAACGATTGGAAACAGAGGCAAGGGAGCTACAACAAGCCTATGATAATGTCAGAGGGACCACGCAGACAGTTGCTATTACGCAGCGTTTGGCCAAAATGAGGGAGGCCCAGGTTCTAAAGATACAAGTTGATGCTGCCCGATAGAAGGAAGCAGTGATTAAAGAACGTCTCCAGCCGTGGCTTGATGAGGCATTCGCGGTTTCCACCACCATTGAGTGAAAGGTGGCACACATGCAGGCAGCATATGCACTCAACGAAGCAACTGAAACAGATACTGATGCATCGGTGGCCCACGTAGAACAGGTATAGAAGATGGCGAAAAATTTTGTTGCAAGTACAAGCGAAGTGCAGAAGTTGCTGATCGACCTCCACGCGAAGATTGTTGCACCAGCTGAGTGACTCGGGACGAGTCACGATGATTGTGTTGGGGGCCTGTTGGGTAGCGGAGGCCCTGCGTAATGGTTTTGGGGCTCAAAGCCTGCAATTTTGGGTAAAAGCATGGTAAGGGCTCCATGAGGTGCGCGGAGTGCGGATGGTAACAAGTCAAGTCAAAGGGTTGTCTGCCCAAAAATAATGTAAGAAAATAGAAAGTGAGTCAGCCTACCCATGGTCTGCGGACCATGGAAATGTATAAATAGAGCAAGGCTCTAGAGGTAGAGTCAGTTTTTTTAGTTCTTGGTTTTGATCTTGAATGTATGGGTTTGTGAAGGCAATAGTGGATCGGAGTCTGTAAGTTCGAGTCGGGTTGGATAGTAGTGGAATAGGCTCTGCAGCTATGTGCGCGGACCCCTTGAGCTGAGTGCGCACAACGGAAAGTGGATTATATTGAACAAAGATATCAATAAAGCTAAGTTGGTTCTGAAATATTGTGGATCTGGTTAAATTCTAGTTTATATATTTGTTTTTATCTGTGCACTTATGCTTATGTTCTGAGTTTTGCAAATCTATAACATTTCTGGGTGCGCATACTGGTTATCTCTATTAATTGTTTGCTAAATGACTGTAAGAAGTAGATCTGATCTATAACAAATTCATTAATAATAAGTATTAAGGAAGTGCCCTGTTCTGGATTTGCGCGGAAGCAGAGTGGTGTGAGGCCACAGATCGGTTCGCAAACCTTCCAAAACACATCTAGACATCCCAAGGGTGCGGAAACCTGGTTCCAGCACCCTCCTCTGCTACCTCGGGTGAGACTTCAGTCCACGCTCCGCGGACTATTGCCGAAAGGGCCGGTAGCATGGGATTTGTTTGGCTAATAACTCTTCTGAACCTTAGGCCCCAATAAGCCAACACCCACCTCCCTCCATCTCTCCCCCCATCACTCTCTCTCTCTCTCATCCCTCCAACTCTGTCACTATATCCCTCCCTCTTCCTTCTCTCTGTCTCCCTATCTCCCCCCTCCATCTCTATCTCCATTTATATTTTTTCCCCTTCTCTCCCTCTCTCCCTCTTCTCCTTCTTTCTCTTTGCTCCTTCTCTCATCTCTCCCCCACTCTCTCCATCTCTCTCTTGTCACCCCCCTCTCTTCACCTCTATCTCTCTATGTCTTTGTTCTTCCCTCCCTCTCTCCCCCTCCAAATCCATCTATCTCTCCCTTCATCTCTCCTTATCTCTCTCTTCCTTCCTCTATCTCCCTCTCCCTTCCATCTCCATATATCTCTCTCTCGCCAACCACTCTCTCTCTCTCTCTCTCTCTCTCTCCATATAATCGAGAATTGTCACTCTGTGTAATCAAATAATATATGTAAGGTCTAATATGGTAATAATTATAATGGAGATGATTATTATTATAATATATTGGAATAATAATATTGAATATTATTGATTGTAGGTTGGAACCTTGTATTTACCACAATATTCATTAGGACACAAAATCCTAAGGGAAAGAATGTCAAGAGAACCATATAAATATGAGATGTATTAGAATGAAATGAAATGAGGAGAGAGTGTCGACACTAAGACCTAAATGTAAAACATAAAGTGCTAAGATTAAAAACCCTAAAGGAGAATAATAAATGTAAGTTTTATCTAATATTATTGATTATTAACTTTACATTATAGACGAACCAATTTCTTTACTATGTGCTTTACATTTTACATTTTAATTACATTACATTTTAAATTTTACATTATATTTTACATTTTAATTTTTTATTGTGAAATGAGTTCTGGTTTTTTGGACATGTAGTATTGATAATCCATGATTTTGTCCCATGGTATTGTAACAAAACCTATTTACAAGTATATCCATTTTAAAGTGGGAGCGAATATCCATGGTAAGTTTATTGTAAGTATTAAGTTTTTATGTCCTTATTAATTAAATTTGAATATGGTTACTCTAGAAATTGATTTGTTTGTTGATCACTATTATTTTAGCATTGACCAATGAAAATTATAATGTTTATCTTTGAAAAATAATTATTAATAAAACTATTTTTTATACATTTGATTGGACCATAGCTTGAAGGTCTTATTGCAGCCTTTGCACAATATAATGCCATGTGAATAATTTCCTTACATATTTGATGCCATAATTTATGGACATGGTTGCAATATTCATGCATGATTTTTAAATATTTTTGTAGTGATTTTTTTATTAATCTTAAGATTTGCAGGAAAACCATTCAAAATAAAATCCTTGAAAAGAAAAATTGTAAATGTGTACACTTACTAGTGGTTACTACATACAAGTTATTTTTCTTATCCACTTCACATCTCAATTTATTACTTCCTACCAAAGCAAGACTATAAGATGATTTTCATATCGACCAATATTAATTTAGCATTGACCAATGTAAGTTATAATTATTTATGCAATTGTTCATAGAGCATAATTTATATCTTGAGTTTGGAGGGAGTAGGTTGCCTTGCAAAACAAAATTGCAATATAAAAATTTGGATTTTATTATTTTTATTACTTTTAACTTTTTATTATTAATTGAGCTAACATTTAAATATTCACACTCGTTTACAGACAGTGCAACATCTCCCCCATATTGAGCTCTATATTATTTTTAACTTTTTATTATTTTTTAATTGAGCAGACATATAAATGTTAAATGTTCCCAAACATTTACACCACTACAACATCTCCCCCCATATTGGACTATAAAGTTCTTCTCAACACAACTAGAATAATATGTAATTCTTAAATATAAAAATTAAATTAAAGTTAAATATATTTTCCATATTCAAATTTTATATCTAGGCGACCAATAAATCATAGCAATCATTGTAACATAAAATGGTAAATAGTACAAACTTGGAAAATATTGAGCCTAATCTATTCATTTGCATTATCTCCATATAGAAATATGTGTTTTTGTAATGGTAGAGATAGAACCCCAAAATTGAATATCCTTATCAAACAATAATCAAATCAACTATAATTAGCTAAGTCAGAAAAAGCTCCTCATAGTTTATTAATAATGTCACACTCTCTTTGCCTCATGGATGCCACAGAAACAAAGTTGTAGCTAACACTAAAATTTTATTTTCATATCTCATTGTCCTTTGGTTAGAAAATGATCAAAAAACCTAAGATGTTGATTACCTCGCTTATTAGACATTCGTGGGTGAAAACACTAGGGCCGGGGTTGATGTAGCAGTTGTTGGTGTCAGTGTCTCCTTTGTTGGTGTTGGGGTTAAAGCTGGACAATCCGACAAAATGACGATCCTTAGTAAGGCCAAATATATGGGGCTATGACTTGAGAATCAAAGAAAATTCTAAGTTAATTGCTTATCTGCAAGAGCTTTCACCAGAGTCCTCGAGGTTTCCAGTGACAACACTGGAGAAGAAACTATCAAACAAACAAAAACCATGTTAAGTAAATTATTCTTGAGGTAAAGAGAATACATAATATGATGTCTAAATAGTAAATACGGTAATCAAAATAGACCAAAAATTTGAGATATAGTGTTACATATCCTACAACAAAAACTTCTTAATTTCAAATACCATCAAATCTGTAGTTGCATGCATAGAGCAGAGGAAAGACCAGACCTATTACTTCCATGGAAGCCATTAACTGAATCAAGGCTTCTAAAAATGACTGAAATGATGCCATATGCTACTAAGCAAGATAAAAAGAAACTTTTGGAAAGATAATCTCAAAAATGTCAAATTTCCACAAAGAAACACTAGTGTGGGCTTGACCATAAGTCTAAAAGAATTCGAATGCAAAGATGTATAAAAGGATAAAAGGAGCAGTAATGTCTGATAGAAGGAGAGGAAAGGAGGATTTATAGAGTTAAACGAAAGGTAATTAATTATGAGAAGTTTGTCCTTTGCCGCTTCAAGTGTGACATCAATGTAAAAATTCCGAGAAGGGCATAATATATGACACACACCAAAAAAATTGAACAATGAGAGTACAAAGAAAGGGCGAGAGGAGATGGAGTTAATTAATTGAAACTATATGAACTATGTGACTTTTCATTGCACAATAGAGTCATACTTTTGTACAATAAAGTTATATATTTATATTATTATATTTATCTGATATGACATGATATCTTTGCATTTATTTTTGGCTATATTGGAAAGGTTACTTGGATATATATATATATATATATATATATATATATATATAAAAGTGTCTAGCCACAACTAATTAGTCTTTTCATGTGTCTTGACCAATAAAAAATTTGGAATTTCAATTTTCAAAATATATATATATATATATATATATTATTTACAATATTCTCATAGTTATTAATTTAAATTTTTTTTATAACAAATTAATGAAAATTAGATAATTTTTAAAATTCAATTAAAGTATTCAAAATGGTAAAATCGATTTCTCTAGCCTTTATTGTGAACGAGATTAATGATGATGATGATTAATGTCCACTAAAACTAACACAATGTATTGGACCTTATATATATATGCATATAAATCTCTCAAATTCATGAGAAAAAAATAGAATTGGCCAATTCAAGTCACCAACGAGATGAGGCCAACATATCTCACCAAATAGGATGTCGGCCACCCAAGTTGTATGGAAAAAAAAATTATTTAATATAGTATGGAAAGAAAAAAGATAAATTCCAATGAAATGTAAAGAATACAAATATAACATTTTATATTTATTATGTGGAATCCATCTCGGACCATGCTTCAGCGGGAATCAAAACAAAGACCTGTTGCTAAGTTTTTGTATAAAAAGTTATAAGGGCATCTATGAATGAGTAGTCATTGCATAAACATAAAATTGACACAAATAAAGAAATAAATTGACATAAACAAATAAATGGACACAAATAAATTGATATAAACAAATAAATTGACATAAACAAATAAATTGACACAATGTCTTACCTGAAGAATATATGGATTGTCACGCAATTTATATGCATAAATTATGTTACATTTAATAATCAAATAAAGTATATTACATTTAATTATCAACCAAAGTAAATCTTGAAGAGCAAGCAAGCATATAAATCATTTTTTTAACAATCAAACTTATTTATCTAAGTTATTTCTACTTACAAGCATGTAAAATCAAGTAGTTAAATAAGGAACCTACAAAGCTAATCTACACAAACACAATTATCTTTAGATTATCAATAAATTCCTATTTGTAATTGCAAACATTCAAGTGATAGGCATATATTTGAAAGCATTGTTGGTTAGAGGTACTTTATCTTAATCAATTAGATTCACAATAATAAAATGCTTTATATGTAAATTGATATTTTATGAGAAAATGAATCAAACATGAAGAATCAATTATTTCACATAAATAAACAACAATAACATATAGAATGGATAACATAGAACTTAAAATAGATGTAGCAATACTTTAGAAAATGGTCTTTCTTTCAAAAAATGCTATAAGATTTAGCTAAGAATGTGAATATTAATAAGATTCCAAAGCTCATTGGAGCATATGTTAAATAAAGAAAATTGTAGAGCGGAGTAGAGTTCTGCTTCTAATGCTTCTCTCATGATCCTATGAACCCCTATACATTGTATTTACATCTATATGTAATGATCACAAGGTGCTTTTTCAAAAACTAGAAGATAATATCATATTCCAACATATGGAATAGCACATCATCTAATCATAGTATAATCTAGAAATAGAAGATGAACAATTTAACACATCTCTATACTTATACATAAATTTCTTGGCTTGAGTGTAATCAACATGGAATGAATTTATTTCCTTGTCTTGTTCTTATGACCTCTTGATATTTGTGCATGAAATCATTTCCTTGATCATTTTGAAACTTGTTGGAAACTACTTCCTTTTGGTTGAATAGCTTGGGTTAATGTTACTTTGACCCTAATCTCCTCATGCATTGGATGAGTGTCTCTAACAATTCGAAGGTGCCTAAGAAACTTAGGGAACATAGAATAACCTCCAAGTGGCCAATTTGGATTTGGATCAAAGTTGTTATGGAAACCATCTACAACTACAAGAATTGAATATTATTGCAACAGGTGATTGCTAATCATTTTAAAATGATTTTAATATTATTTAGGGATAAAAAATCAAGAAATAAAAATTAAAGAGAACCTTATTGTTTATTTTATAAGTCTTGTATACTGATAATTACTTTCGATTATTTTGATCTTTTCACATTCTTATTCAATATTCCATCATTCAATAATTACATAGAAGACATCAACCATATGACATTTAACACAATATGATCATAAAGAGACAACCATACAAAGAATCCAAAGATTTACCCTAGGAAAATCCATATGGGAAACAACCAAACAACCTTTTCAATAGGGAATTCTTCAATTCAACAGAGACACATATAAGTCAACATAAACAACTAGGTCAAACCTGGTCCATCCTCCTAGTCAAGTCAATTGGCCCAAGGGAAAAACATGCTCTCGTATGTTCTTCTTCTTCAATAAAAAAACTTGTTCATGGAATTCCATTACATCTCATAGATTCAACCTTCTTTCCTCAGGTTTCATTGCTTCAGATTATGACATTTTTGCTTCCATAGAATATGATATTTTATCGCCTCATATATACTTTCCTTGCTTCCTCAGGATTTGATATTTCGCCACTTCAGATAGAATTTCCTCGCTACCTTAGAATATGTCGAATCATATAAGAGGAGATCTGAAATTTCTCATGAATATAAGCTATGCAAATTACCTTTCAACGAAGATAAGTCACCTTTATTTATATTAATCAAATGGGATGAAAAGGTGTCTCTTGAGTCTTAGAGGATGGGATGACTTGACTAGGAGGTCGACTTCTCAGTTTTGGAGCAAAAAAAGTAACTTTCAAAAATTCAAAATTTTCTTCTTTTAAACCAACTTGAAGAACATGTCTATTAATATATCTATCTATCTATCTATCTATATATATATATATATATATATATATATATATATATATATATATATATATATAGATATATATTCTATCATGAAGAACATGGTTATAAATAAATCAAATACATTACGAATATCAAACATAGCTACAAAAATCAACACTCCCTCTTACCTAGGGAGGTATTCATAATGACTATCTAGATGTTATGATGTTTACAAAATCTCTCTATGAAAGCATTATAACAAATCATCACCAACTTGTCAACATATCTAACATCATCAACATCGTCTCGTCAACATGCACTAGTTGGAATCTTTGACACATTGTAAGCATCAACTAGTAGGCATCTCTGACATCAACATCATCATCGTTAGCATCGTCATCTCACCATAAACATATTCTAGTAGACATCAAAATCAATATAGCAAAAGTCACTCTTCTAGAGTGATCGATCCTCAAATCCGAAGACCTCTCACTAGGCTAATATGTTGAGATACTAACTCAACCCTCCTGGGGAGTACTAGAAGACACTCACTCAACCCTCCTTGTTGAAATTGGGTAGCTCAAGAAGAAATTACCTCCTTTGGGAAACCTTCCTCACCCTAAGAAGCCCCCTCCTTCCCTTGGAAGAATTTAATTTGTTCAAGGAAAAATATTATTTTTCATGTGGGACCCACATCTTCATAAAAGTACAAATCAACCCGGGAAAGGAAATTTGACCTCTAAGGACTCATATAAATAGACCACACTTGACATAATTTGGCTGAATCTCATCACACGTCTTCTTCTCATCTATTGGTTCGTACACTTTTGAATTGCAAGGCCGATTTCACATGTGCGAAGGAGATAGAGATTTTTTTGTTGACAAAGTTTGACTTCTATTTGGGACTATTTTGACTAGCATTGACGATGGAGGATTTGACCTTGTTTGACTAATTTTCTGATAGGTTTGGAAGGCTGATTTAAATAGAAGGTTGACCAAAAAATTTCTAAGCACTTTGATCAACATTAGCTTCAGATTATGGGTTAGGGTTTCCGTAGGTCGATGCCTTGACTTTGACCGAATTCTATGGGAGATTCTTTTACTTTTTTTTTTATTGTATTTCACTGAGCTTATAAGGCCGGGTTGACTTCTAATTTTACCAAATTCTTTAGAGGACTTTGAATATTTACCGTTGATTGGTTAGGCTGTTTCTACTGCTATTGACTTTGACCAAAATTTGTAGATTTGACTTTTAACCAGAATTGACTTCTTGGGCTCATCTTAGATTGAAGATTGGATATTTGACTCGGTTAGTGTAGAGCTTGGCCATTTGACTCTTTTTTGATGAACATGAACATTGTATTGCTTTGCTAAACATTTTATTACAATCTAATAGAAGAAGAATTTGGAAAGGTTTTTCCCCCTTGTGGGGGTTTTCCTTGGTCTTTGACCAAATTGTTGTGTCTCTTGTTATTGGTTGTCTTCTATTGTGCATTTGGTTTATTGTTCTATATATAATTCCTTATTTTTGTTGGAAGATTGAAATTACATTGGAAATTGATTGCTAATTAAAGAAGAATTGTTATAAGTGATTGTGTAAAGCATAAAACACTAGAAAATTAACATGGAATCAGAACTGAGGTGAAGACAAGAAAAAGGAGACAAGAGAAATCACATTTGAATGAATTTGATTTGGAGAAGCTTATTTGAATTGGTCAAGATGGCAACCTCATACTTCAATAGTGAAGAGAAGTTGAATGACTCATCTAACTATGTTTTTTGGAGGTCTAGGCTAGATGTGACCTTGGATGAGAATGGCATCTTAGAATATGTGGAAGAAAAGGTACTTGAGCCTCTTGATAAAGCTTCTATTTTCATCAAACCCAAGTACATGAAATTTAAGATCAAATCAAAGAATATTATTATTGATTCATTAAGAGAACATTTGATTGTTTATATTTCGAAGTTGAAGAAGTCCAAGGAAATGTATGATAATCTAGTTGGGATGTTCAAATACAACAACTTGAGTCATATTATTTCTTTGAAGAATAAAATCAAGGGAATCAAGATGAATAAGGGAGATACCTTGTATTCCTACTTCATTAGGATATCCCAACTCAAGGATCAATTGTTTCCTGTTGGAGAAGTGACATCTGATAGAGAGTTGGTTCTCATTGAACTTGGAGGTCTTCCACCTGTTTGGGAGATATTTATTACAACTATTAGCATCAGTGAAAGGTTCTTGAAATTTTATCAAATCATTGGAAAGTTCACTCAAGAAGAAACCATGATGAATTCCAGAGGGAGAATTCAAAAGCACGAAGAAGGAGAGCCCTTTGCATTTGTTGCTGAAGACAAGAAGAAAGGAAGAGGAAGGTCATCTAACTCAAGAAATACTACTCCAACATCTAGGGACTTCAATAGAAGATCAATAAGGGATTGGGAAATGTCGAAATATGAATGCTATAATTGTCACAGGTATGGTCACTATGCTCAAGACTTCCTAGAAAAGAGAAGTTCTCCCAGTCCAACTACAACAATAATCATGGTTACAACAACACAAAGTTTAAAGATAGATGAAGACAAGATGATTTAAATCATAGAATAAGAAGGGATTCTCCTATTGATCATGAAGAAGGAAAACGTCCTCAAAATAGATTAAGGAACTCAAGGTATAAAACTTCCACTCAATATGAATATTTTCTTATTTCTTCTATTTCTAGTTCCTCTCCTTTGGATTCTTTTGATAGATGGTTGGTAGATAGTGGGGCCTCTAGACACTTCACTGGTTATTGTGAAGTCCTCTGAAATCTGGTTGAGAGGGAGACAAATTTGAAGATTATTCTTGGGGATAATTCCACCTATTGTGTGAAGTACTTTGGTTCTATTTCATTTCATTTGAACTATGGGGAAACTATACATCTACATGATGTTCAATATGTTTTTGGATTAAAGAATAATATTGTGTCTATATGTTCTTTGGGGGACAAAGGAATGAGGGTTGCCTTTATAAGAGGGCATGTACTTACTTGGCCTATGGAATCTCGCATGAGGGATGCATTTACTTTGGGATCAAGAATTGAAGGGCTCTATAAAGTCAATGGAAGACAAATCCAAGGATTGGTTCATGATACTAATCAACAATGTGAACTATGGCACCGAAGGTTAGCTCATCTTCATTATGATGCGCTGCCTAAAGTAAGGAGGATGGTTTATGGTATGCCTAAGGTTCAAGTAAGTCATGATGGAGTATGCATGGGATGTGCTAGTGTAAAAAAGATGAGGGGACCATTATCTTCTAGTGGAAGCAAGACAAATGGGATACCTTAACTCATTCATTATGATCTATGTGGGCCCATGCCAGTGAAATATCTTGGTGGCTATTTACACTATATAATCTTTGCGGATGATTTCTCCCATAATACTTGGATATTCTTCTTGAAGAATAAGGATGAGGTATTTGATATGTTAAAGAACTTCAAGATGCTAATAGAAAATAAAATAGGGAAGATAATCAAAGTCTTTAGGTTTGATAATGGAAGAGAATTCATTTCAAATGAGTTCATTGAATTTTGCAAAAGAGCATGAATCAAGAAAGAGATTATCGTACCTTACAACCCCAAGAAAAATGGAGCAGCTGAAAGGAAGAATAGGACCATTATAGAGGCTTCCTGAGCTATGTTGCATGATCAAAAGTTGTCAAAGCTTCTATGGGGTGAAGTTGCTAAAATTGTGACCTATGTTCAAAAAAGGACTCCTCATTAACCCTTTGGTGACAAGACTCTCTAGGAATTTTTCTTAGGTGTGAAGCCTAGTGTTAGAAATGTGAGGACCTTTGGCTACCCTCTGTACCTTCATGTGCCGAAGGAAAAGAGGAAAAAGCTGGAAGCTTCTGGAAAGAAAGGTACATTTATTAGGTATTCTCAAAATTATAAATCTTATAAAATATATGTACTTGGTCAAATGAATATATAGTTTAGCAGGGATGTAACATTTGATGAAGATGGTTCCCTTGGAAAATAAAGGGACACACATTTCCCTATCAATGTTGAAAATAAGGATGATGCCATGGATATTCCAGAAGGCCCTTCTATGTCTGGGTCTAATTCTGACATTGATGATGATCCCATGGAACCTATGGAACCCTTGGATAACTCTCCATGTGATTCTCCTACCAGGAAGACACAACTTTGACTCTGTGGCACTTTACAGGATGTTGGGTGACATACTATTGCTGGAGGAACCTTAAGGGAAAGTAGGAAGCCATGCAGATAGTAGGGATATGTTGTGGCTATGAGAAACATGACACAAGATGAACCTCACACCTTTGAAGAAGTAGTGAAAGAGTAGGCATGAAAAAATGCTATGGAGTAATAATAGGAATCTATAATGAAAAATGATGTTTTGGAAGTGGTTTTGAGACCCAAAGGAAAATGTGTTGCGACTTCAAAATGGTTGTATAAGATAAAGCATGGAGTATATTGAAGTATTGAGAAATATAAGGTGAGGTTCATATCTAGAGGTTTCTCCCAGAAAGAGGGAGAGGACTATGATTATATATGTGCACCAATTTCCCGCTATACTACTATTTGATCTATTGTTTCCCTTGCTGCTAGTCAAGGATGGTGACACTTCGCTAGATGGATGTGAAGACCACATATCTTCATGGTGTTCTTAAGGAGGAAGTATATGTTGAGAAACCATAAGGCTTAAAGTAAAGGACATTAATACTCACATGTGCAAGCTGTAGAGATTACTCAATGGATTGAAGCAAGCCCCCAGGGATTAGTATGCCCATATTGATAACTACCTGATGAAGCTTAGTTTTACGAGAAGCAATGACGTACCGAACCTCTACTTGGAAGTTTTCTAAGGTATGCACATTATTTTGGTATTATATGTAGATGAATTATTCTTGACAGGTGTAGAGCCTCTGATTCTTGAGTGTAAGAGGGTGATAGCCTTTGAATTTGAGATGAAATCCCTTGGATTAATGCACTAGTTCTTGGGATTAGAGGTGTGGTAGAGGCCTAATGAGATTTTCCTTTTGCAAGGGAAATATGTTGTGAAATTTTTTGAAATATTTGGTATGGTGGAATGTAAGTCCATGGCCACACCGATGGAGATGAACATCAAAAATTTATGTGGAGAAGTTGTTGGACATGATTTAGAAAATCCCTCTGAGTATCGACAATTGATTAGGGCACTGATATTCCTTGTGAACACAAAATTAGACATATGTTTCACAGTTAACACTATGATTTAATTTATGACTGAGCCTTTACATGCACAATGGGTCACTCCTACGCATGTGTTGAGATACTTACATGGGATGATTAACCTTGGACTGAGATATACTATTGGAGATGTGAGACTCATAGATACACCGATTTTGACTGGGATGGAAATTTGATTAACAGGAAGAGCACATCAAGGTGTTGTTTTAGCTTGGGATATGCCATGATATCTTAGATGAGTAGGGAGAAAAATTCTATTTCCCTTAGCATGACTGACGTAGAGTATATTGCTACTAGCATGGCTAGCTGTGAGGTGGTATGGTTGAGGAAGATATTTGGAGGGTTATTTGAGCAGGTTCCAAATATGACAATGATATATTGTGACAAGAAGAGTGGCATCTAATTCATAGAAAATATTGTGTTCCATGAAAAGTCCAAGCACATCGATATTAGATACCAGTACATATGAGATATGGTGTAGAGAGGAGCAGTGAGAATCCATAACATTTGAATTCATGAGAAAATTACATATATTCTTACCAAGGCATTGCTAAAAGGTAAGTTCCTGGTCTTCATAGAGTAGCTTGGACTTATGGATGTGACCCTCTCAATACAGGGTCACAGTTGATCGAGGAAATTACACTGTGCTCTTCCCCCTTATTTGAGATCCCAGGGTGGGAATGGATCCAAAGAGCTCTTGGGGTTGAGGGAACTTTGGGAAAAGGATGGATGAGATCACTTAACTTCATGGTAAGTTATATCTCGCCTATTATCACTATAGGGTGTTTGTGATCCTTGTCATTTCTGACAAGTTGGGTATCTTCCTCTATCTAGTATGGGACTTGAAAAAGTATACCTCAGTATGCATCCTACCCACAAGTTGGGCTTGTTGGAATTACCACCCATTTGGCTAATGGGTGAGGATACTTGAGATGGTTGTGATCCTTAACTCTCATGGTAAGTATTATCTTACTCAAGTGATGGGATGCAAGTGTTCTACCACTTGATTCTTGAGGATCAAGGTGGGAATACCAATAGACAATAGGATGGATGTGATCCTTACCTCTCATGTCAAGTGGTATCTCGCCTATTGTCATTAGACAATGGGATGGTTATGATCCTTTCCCAATAAGTTGTATCTCACCTATTGACATCGGATATAGGGTGGTAGATTGATCTCCAATATGATGATTCTTCTTATTCAGATTTGAGATTGTTCAACAGATGAGCAGAGATGAGAAAATATAGGATTTGATGTGATTCAAAGATGATGATGACAAGACATTTGAGATAGGACTTATGATGCAGTCAATAATTCCTCCCTAACTGAGAGGGAGTGTTGAAATTTGTTAGATTAGGGAGAAATTCCATCCTTTGGGAAGCCTTCCTCACCCTGAGAAGCCCCTGCTTCCCTTGGAAGAATTTAATTTGGTCAAAGAAAAATATTATTTTTCATGTGGAACCCAAATCTTCACAAAAGTACAAGTCAGGCTAGGAAAGGATATTCAACCTCTAAGGACTCATATAAATAGACCATACTTGACATAATTTGGGGACATCTCATCACACATATTCTTCTCATATATTTGTTCATACACTTTTGAATTGTAGGTTCGATTTCACACGTGTGAAGGAGAGAGATTCTATTTTCGGTTGACCAAGTTTGACTTCTATTTGGGGCTATTTTGACTAGCATTGAATGTGGAGGATTTGACCTTGTTTGACTAGTTTTCTAATTTTTTTGGAAGTCTAAGTTTACTAGAAGGTCGATCACACTTTTTCAGAGCACTTTGACCAGCATTGAATTCATAATTTGGGCAAAGGTTTTTGCAGGTCAATGCCTTGACCTTGATCGAATTTTGTGGGATATTTGTTAATTGGAGTTAAATATTTTGACTAGATTTGAATGAGCTTTGGAGTAATTCATTGGAGGAATTTAACTATTGACTAGTTAGGGTTGCTGGTCCTATTATTGATTTTCACGAAAATTTGCAGATTTGACTTTTGACCATAATTGACTTCTTGGGCCCTTGGATTGAAGATTGGATAGTTGAATTGGTTAGTCAAGGGCTTGTTGGGTGTGGAGCCTGATTATTTTCCTAATTCAAATGTCTTGTTTCAGCCACATTTGGATCCCAGCCCCCAACCCCCAAGCCTTCTCAAGCACCCACTATTGATGGAAGCACCAACTTCCTGTGTGCAGGCTCCAACCCACACTCAAATAGGAACTAATGTTCACTGTAATTAGAAATAACACTACCTTATATTAGCTTTGTTCTTTATCCTTTGATCACTCTGCTGCAGACTATTGTTATGCTCAACAATAGTCACCCTCACAACCCACTTCCCACACTACAACACCAAATATTCTCGGCCCTCTTCTCTCACAACATACATCTAGATCTCGGCCTTCTCCTCTAAAACACATGCCTTCAACACTTGTCCCCTTATATCCATAGGCTATCTCGGCCTCTCACACAACATAGGCTCACTCAATCGCCTTACTCTTCACAGAAACCTTTTCGACATTTCCTCATACAACAACACAACCTATCATAGGGTATATTTCTTCTACTAAGGTACTCGAAGCCTTTCCCTATAGAATAGGCTCACTTGGCCTCACATAGCAATGCACATGCTCACATAGAGCTTTCCTCACAACTTGCTCAATAATGTTGTATTTCCCCCACATTGCTCAACTATACTCCTATGTTTTGTTCCTCTGTTGCACACTGGTTGATGTTGCCTCTATTTCTCATCACTCTTCCACTCACGCTACCCAAGTGTGTACTCCTGCATGGCTCTCCATCCTGTTGTTGCATCTGTCTTGGTAATTGTTGCCTCACTAACCATTAAGAATGGGCATCTGAGTGATCTCCATACTGAGAATTAATTCTTGGTCTACTTTCACATTCCAATGAGGCTCTGAGCTCTCCATGCTTATTCATGGTTCACAGAGCTGGACAATACTTCAGGATGACTTCTCTTCACTTCATTTGATAATTCAATGAGGTGTGCACTGGAAGGTTAGGGATGATTTCTTATAAATCGAGACAGGCCTGATGCTCTTCCCTGTGAATCGTGGTCCTCGTTGCCTTGACCCAACGATCTTGGTCTCTGTCTCCTACCTTCAATAGTCGCCATTGACTCCATCGACCAACTCCTCGGCGCGACCGTGGTCCTTTCTACCAACTCATCCATCTGCCATACACCTTTGTGCTGCCATTTCAAATATTTTACACCATAGTCCAATTTCAAAGCCACAACTTATTGTAACTTTTCATTAAAATAATATTAAAATATTACAAGATTCTAATGCCTTAGACCCTCTTATGTTGATGATTAGCCTCTTTTCAGCCATACTACCACTTCCTATGACTGGGGGCATATCACTTAGCTGCTAAGGCCTTCAAGATCATTCTGGGGACATTTATCCTCGTGTTATTTCTCTCACCCTTGGTTCTTAGGGCTTTCATGACTAAACACAAACACATCAGAAGCCCTTGGTGTCGACACTTCTCTCCAAATTACAATTACGGAGGAGTTCTAAATTTTTTACCTTCAAAATACTTCCCACGTGGCATCACATTTCACTTAGGTGCTAACCTCTTCTCTACTCCCTTCATTTTCTTGGATCTCCATGACCAAGTGCCAAACAACATCGAGGATCCAAGGCATCGGGTCTTTCACCAAAGGAGTTACAAAAACTCCAACCCTCAAAATTGTTCATAGCACTTAGGTTCTAAGCTTGCTCTACACCCTTGTTCTTTTAGGTCCCCATGACCAAGTTCCACTCAACATCGAAAGCTCCCTGTTTCATAACTTTTTCAAAAATGAATTAGAACAGAGTTATGATGTCTCCTTCTTCCGAAATACTCCATAGAACTTAGTTGCTTGATCTTCTCTACACTCTTAGTTATTTGGGTCCTCATGACTGAGTGCTAGTCACATCGGATCAGATATTTCTCTTAAAACAATTATACAAGAGTTATGAAATTTCAACCTCCAAAATTCCAACCATCGAGATGACGTCATACTGAGGTCATCAAATCCACGTGGCATCTCCTTAGTGGTGACATATGTCAGCTATATTTTCCCCATGAGGCCACCCAATATTGTCGAAACTAGCTACCATGTTTCCTTCATACTACTATGTTATGTTGAAGTAATTTGCCATTGTCAGCTCCTCAGGGCCAATCAAGTGCTTCCATGTGTCCTATTGGATGAGGGAGAAAGGGTCCCTCAAACCTTGGTTTTCCAACTAATTTCTTTGTTAATCTTCACTCCTCGCAACCTCAGAATTTTTAAAGAATTGTATTATTAAGAACTTACGAGTTTCTAATCTCTAAAATGTCGAAATTTGCTTGCTCTGAGGTTCAGATATGTTGCCCTTTTGATATTGGGTTCCGATGTTATTCATGGTCCAATATTCAACATTCTAAGAATCGGCTCCAATATTCGGCCTACTCCTTTCATGTATCTTTTAAATAATATTCCAAGGAAATAAAACCACCAAGGTATGATATTTGAGCATTTCTGATATCGGGTTCCAAGAATTGGCTCTTGAAACTCCAACCCTCCAAAATTATGACCTCCCAAGGTACCAATATGCTATCTAGCTTCGATATTTTAACTTACTTAGGACTAAATTCAATAATAAATAATGTTTGGTCCTGATGGTCATTCGTGGACTTCCACATATCATTGGAAATCTCTTTCAAAGAAAATCTGATATAGGCTTTGAGCCCATTTTCTACTTGAAAAATGGTTGTAAACTCCCTGCCATACTTTCCACCTTAGCTCTTCTTCTTATGCCTAGAACATTCTCTTCAGAGGTATATTGCAAGGTTTCACATACCATTGGAGGGATATTTCATAGCACTAACCAATCGTTCCATATATAAGAGTATATGAGCTGATCTCTTGAGGTAGAACCTCCTCCAAATTCTGGGACTCCCCTTTGTGTCTAAGTGAAACAAATGTCCTATTCCTACTCATCTATGAGATTGAAGCTCGAACTGATGCGATATACAAATTATCTCTATGTTCATAACTCCTTACCCAAAAATAATTCCAATAGTTGTATTTTAAACGATAATTGACCGTGCCATGACCAACTATACCATGTTGTTGCTTCAACACATGTTGAGCTTCATTACTTAGCTCAACCATTAACTAATTTTCTTCCTTTTCTTCCTTCATTTGATCCATCATATTGGTTGCTTTAAGGCTAACTAGATCATGTCATGAAAATCTTGATTTACTCCCTTTTACACTAATGCTATTAGCTATCTTGTTAAGATATTTCATCTTGAATTTGGTGATCCACCTCCCCCTAGAGAAAATATTTCGATCAATGCAAGTCCCTTTAACACATGAGCTCTTCTACTTTCATCACTAAGTCATGTAGGATCAACCTTGATCCATCAATATAGGTGTACTAAATTTGAGGATGTTTTACAAAGGCTTCATTCTACTTACAAATATCATGTACCTTGAAAACTTGAGGTAGCTCTTATGTACACTTGTTTCGAGGTCAATTGCTACACCCATCTAAAGTAGTTTTCAACATGAATCATAATGATAAAAAAAAATTAGTTGAAGTGCATCTAAAAAAATGTCCATTCATAATATTTATTCCTAAATTAATCCTTTGCTTTGTACTTCTCGTCAGCCAATCATACCTTGTTTTGGAACTCACTACTAACTACTAACTTCCCTCTGATTCTAGATCTCATCTCTTATCACAAATCCCTACTTCTAGGAGAGTATTCTAGTCTCAACTTTGCTTTTTTATTGCATTTACTACCAAGGCATAGGTGGCCTTTAATATGTATCTACAATTCGCGGTATGAGGCCATGGAGGAATAATTACAATAAAAAAAAAATTCAAAGATGAGAGATAATCTAATAGTAACAACTATAATAGTAATAAAGAAGAGAGATATAAAAGTACTTATCTTTTAAGAAGAATATTAGCTCCCTCTAGATCTTTAAAATCCTTTCATCCATATTGCACCTTATCCACATCATCATCCTAATGCCATTTTTTTATTGCAAAGGATAGGGTTTCTACTTTCAACAAAAATATCCAATCCTAGGGTTTCCTTCTTCAAAGCCTTTTGTATACTAGGGTTTACAAACCCTAAATATCCAAACATATAAGAATTTCATCATTCATTGTACATTTTCTTCCAAAATTCTTTGACATCCACATGATTCTCCTTTTCATGTAAAAAATTTCAAATACAAGAGAATCTCAATCCTTTAGAAAATCAGGGATCTTATTTATCAAGAGAGACATACATGACATATTCATCAGATATTTCTTTAACGACATGGATTGGTCCTCCTTGAAGAGAAACTTTGGCTCATGTTATGATATTGTAATGACTACCTGACTTGTAAAGTTAGAAAATGCTATATTTCAACAATCATTATGCAAAAACGATTAGTACTTTTTCACCCTTCAAAATTGTATCGCAATCAACCCATATCATATTGAACATGATTTAGAGATTACACATTCAAATATTATATTCGATCCTATCAACCCAAGTGTCGTAAGCACATCATGCTCTTCAAATTATGCATCTTCCTTGAGATGATTTGGACTTTAATTTCTAAAGAGGAGATCGACCTTTTCTTCACTATAATCCTAGAATAATTACACACCCTTTATTGACAATAGTATTAGTAGAAAAGAGTGTTCAAGACCATCAAGTAATTTGTCTTCCTTTACATCATTAACCTTTGAATATTTGAAACATAAGGGAATGTTTTCAAACTGTGACATACTTTTCCTCTGAGAGCAACAAATGTCCTATTCCTACTCATCTATGAGATTGGAGCCCAAACTGAAGTGATATACAAATTATCTCTATGTTCAAAACTCCTTACCCAAAGAGAATTCCAAAAGTTGTATTTTACATGATACTTAATTGTGCCATGACCAACTATACCATGTTGGCGCTTCAACACAAAATATCCATTCATAATATTTCTTCTTGAATTAATCCTTTGCTTTGTACTTCTTGTCATCCAATCATACTTTGTTTTGGAACTCACTACTAACTACTAACTTCCATATGATTCCATATCTCATCTCTTATCACAAATCCCTATTTCTAGGAGAGTCCTCTAGTTTCAACTTTGTTTTTTTCTTCCATTTCCTACGAAGGCCTAGGCGTCCCTTAATATGTATCTACAATCCTCGATATGAGGCCATGGAATAATAATTACAATCAAGAAAAAAATTCAAAGATGAGAGATAATCTAATAGTAAAAACTATAATAGTAATAAATAAGAGAGATATAAAAGTACTTATCTTTTAAGAAGAATATTAGCTCCCTCTAGATCTTTAGAATCCTTTCATCTATATTGCACCTTATCCACATCATCATCCTGATGCCATTTTTTTTATTGCAAGGGATAAGGTTTCTACTTCCAAAAAAAAATCCAATCCTAGGGTTTCCTTCTTCAAACCCTTTTGTATACTAGGGTTTACAAACCCTAAATATCCAAACATACAAGAATTTCATCATTCATTGTACATTTTCTTAAAAAATTCTTTGACATCCATGTGATTCTCCTTTTCATGTAAAAAAATTAAAATACAAGAGAATCTCAATTTTTTATCAAACCAGGAATCTTATTTATAAAGAGAGATATATATGACATATTCATCAGATATTTCTTTAGCGACATGGATTGGTCCTCCTTGAAGAGAAACTTTGCCTCATGTTATGATCTTGTAATGACTACCTCACTTGTAAAGTTAGCAAATGGTATATTTCAACAATCCTTATGCAAAAATGATTATTACTTTTGCACCCTTCAAAATTTTATCGCAATCAACCCATATCATGTTGAACATGACTTCAGAGATTACACATTCAACTATTATATTCGATCCTATCAAGCCAAGTGTCATAAGCACATCATGTTCTTCAAATTACGCATCTTCCTTGACATGCTTTAGAATTTAATTTCTAAAGAGGAGCTTGACCTCTTCTTCATTGTAAGCCTAGAATAATTACACACCATTTATTGGCAATAGTATTAGTAGCAAAGAGTGTTCAAGACCATCAAGTAATTTGTTTTCCTTTACAACATCAACCTTTGAATATTTGAAACATAAGGGAATGTTTTAATGATACTTAAAGAAAAATATTGAATAACCCTTTGCAACTCTCATTCAGAAAGGAACTTCAAACATCATTAGATATTTCAAAAGTAACATAGTATAATATAAATTTACAAAAAAACTTGGCTTTACAAGTTCATTTTGGCTCATATTCTTCCGCACTTATCGAACATGAATCATATTGATAGAGTCAACATGTCTTAGGATAACTTGTATGTTGGCATACTTTCTTTCATACAAATTCTTCAGTTATTATTAGAAATATTCACAAAGAATTGATACTTTAAATTTTTTGACTTGAGATTCATTCCCAAATTATAGCATAGACTTGTGTTGGCTAGATAAATCGATCTTGCAGATAAGACCAATCTCCCTAGTATCAGAAGATAGTCTAGCAACGAACGGACAAACAAACCTATCTTTCTCTAGACATATGCGATTTATAAATAAATACTACAAAGGTGTTAAGATCTTACCTTAGATCCAACGCTTGTTCATAGTAGTCATCCTTCAATCATTTGAAAGAGTTACCCTCTAATCGTTCGAAAGAGTTACCTTTAGAGACCTTCAGTCACAAACAAGCAAACATTAAATAGCACCTGCATAGAAAATATCATAAATCATGTCTATTATGGTGATCAAGGAATCCATAAAATAAACCATAAATGAACAGCTTATTGAGAAAAACAAACTTATTTGTATTAACTTTGAAGTAGAAGAACCTTACAACCTTTTTAGCCTTGATGTTGAACAAGCTCTTCTTGGGGTCCGAAACAGGAATTTCCTTTACTTTGACAAGCCTTGCACTCTTCCAAATGAGATCTTAGAGGTATGTAATCTCTCCTCATAAAAACTCAACTAAAGAAGACTAAGTTCCAGCAGCATTTCACCTCAAAAATATTCAGCTTCTAACCTCCCAAGTAACCAGCCCAATGCTTCATTTTATAGTGCAGAGGAGGAGGTTATAGGTCCACCTATGAAGGGATAGAATCCTCCTTCAAAGGGATAAGCTCCTCACATCAAGGGGTTAGCTCCTTAAGGTATGGAGTGCATGAACCTTAAAAGAGCGAACTTGCCACCTCAAGATTCCTTCCAGAAGCTTCTAGAAATGACTAAAAGTGATTTTTTTAGAATGTACTTGCACCTTTTTAACTTTTACAGGGGTCCGCACCTTTAACACAGAGACAGTGCGGTCAGGTGCGCAGGAGACTTGACCATTAGGTGCGGGACCACAGGTAATACAAAGAGAAAGTGTGGAACCAGAGTTTTAAAGACTTTGAGGGCTTTTCTCTTACTTTCAAGGCTTGATATGAGGAACTGATGTTTTAGACTTGTAGAGCAGGCAAGTACGAGTGGTAATGAACTCACACAGATGGCAGAATGTCAAGGTGACAATTTTTAGTGCAACAGATTGCCCCCTAAAGTGCGAAGTCTGTAATAGATGAAGATAGAGTCTGTCATTTATGAAGAGTGAAGTACTTTATCTTTTCATGGATCATCTTGTGGACACCCCAGTCAGAACCTGTAAAAACCTTCAATGCAAAATATATATATGTAGACATATCATCGCTGAGGTAGGCATTCCCATACTCAGATCAAAACTGACTAGAAAACTGACTAAACTGTTCTGATACAGGAATGATTTTGTAATACATCAAGAGTATAGACATATGTAGACACAGTATGGATGCAGCCATCTGTTTATGAATAGTCCATTGTATAATGAATAACAAAATTCCTCGCAGCCTAGATGGTAGAAACTAGATCTAGGGTCTTGATTTCCACTTCCTGAACTAGTACGATTCTATCCATGTGAATGAATGTGTCGAAGTCGAACATGGTAGAAACCACTTGATTACCAGTCAATGATGTGAACTATTAACAAGTGTGAGAGAAACCACCAGTAATGTCAATGGCTCTCAAAGTACCTAGTACAATCCATGAAATGTGAATAAATGAGCTGAAGTCGAACATGTCATAGAATCATTCGATCGAAGGTCAATGATGCAACCTATCATCGAAGGTGAGAAAACTGCCATTAGGGCATGTAGTTTTCAAGGTACTGACAATTTCTAGATCAACTTCCTAGATAATGAGCTGATGTCGATAGAAAGCGATCCGTCGTAGGCAAGCCCACAACATGAAATCATAGATCAAGTTTTGAAGAAATATATTGGCAAGGACTGACTCAGGGATGGTCAAAATGGATGACAGATATTTTGCAGATGAATGGTTTGTTTGAACTGTTCTCTTGAACACATAACGACACTGCAGATGGCTTGGTGACAATTGACCCAAAGCTAATACCCAGAAACTAGCTAAAGACTTTCAATGTGGTTTGATTAACTGTTAGGCAAAGGATTTTCCCAACCCAGGTGAACAAAAAGTGTCGTGTTCAAGAGTGGTTGACAACTTTTTTTACAAAACAAAGTGTAACAAACAAGTCCATTTTTCTCTCTTTTCCCCCACCATTTCTGGCAAGTACCTCTTTATTTTTTACAAGCTTGAGGGGGATAACATTTGCTTGTTTATATGCTCATCCTTCGGATGAGTCCAACTTAGTTTAGAATTCGAATCCTAAGAAGGAGTGGTTTGTTCCTATTTAAAATTGAACAAGTCCTTTACTGTTAAATTTTAACGAGTCCAGTATAGGAAAACTCGGTGTTTTTCAATTTTAGGGAGTCAGAAGAAAAACTTAAGAAAACTCCATGGGGGTACCTTTTCGTAAAATAATCCCTCAGGTCCGAAAAAGGATAAAATAATACAAGAGGGATGACATTTCCAATACTTTAACGAGCTGAAAAGACAAGCGCTCGAAAATCTTTTCATATTTAACAAGCTTGAAAAGGGTTTAAAGAGGACTCTATTGACCGTAATTAGTCAATGTATACCTTTTTCGTAAATAGTCCATCTCAGTCTGTAAAAGGGGTAAACTTATATTGAAGGGATGATTATTCATTTATTTTAATGAGTTCGAACAATCAAGTGCTCGGCAATCTTTTCAATTTTCGAGAATCTGAAAAGAGCTTAAAGAGGACTCCAATGTTTTGCTTTTTTGTAAATGTTTGAAAGAGTCCGAAAAAGTGATAAAAGTATTCTCTTTGTTGAAAAAAAATCAATTTTCTCGAAAAATCCAATATTCTGCACAAAAACTCAAAACATTACTCATACCTGTTTAAGATAAATAAAAATTATTTAAAAATTTACCTTTTTAAAGTGAAAAATAAATAAATTAAAAATTCATTTATTTGAAAAAACTTATAAAAAGGGCTTTTCTAACTTCATATTTACCATTTGAGTTCAGAGTGAGAAGTGAGAGCTTTTGGGTAAGAAAGTCCCTGTGAAGATTGTGGAAAATCCGTCCGTCGGAATTGAAAACTGTCAGCTCCAGGTAATCCACGTCCTCCTTAACTTGCATTTCATCTATTTACATTTTGTTTTTAGGCTTTAAATTTGATTTTTGAGGGAAAAATAGGTTTAGAAATTCACTCACGGGGGTCCGCAGGTGCAACACGCAGCCCCTGCGGACCCCGACTTTTTTCTATAAAGAAAAAAGTCATGGGTCCGCACCTATTGCTCACAACCCGTGCGGACCTATGCACTGTTTGTAAGCAGTGGGTGTAGACCCCGTGAAATGAATTTTAAAAACTTAAATTTCTCCATTTTTGCCCAAAATTTTCCGAACAAGGTTGTTCTAATATGTCTTTTTATGCATTGTAGGACATTCAAAATGCTTATTTGGCAAGAACGCGAGCATGAGGATGTATATTTTGCCACACTAAATCATATGCCCACATTGCAGGCATTGAGAGAATGCAGTTTGCTTAAGTTCTAGGGCATACAAGGCATGAGGGCCCAAGTAGACCTCTTGCAATGGCTAGTAGACAGATGGAACACACAGGACCAGTGCTTCATGATTGGTGGCCACTAGCTCGAAATCGAGCTGGAGGACACATACTTTTTGACCAGTTTGTCCAAAAGGGGCGAACAATTATCTCTTTTCGGGACTAGGCCAAGTGGCCAGTTTGTCGCTAGTCTCCGATTGGAGTTTTTCGATGATCAAACAAAGGAAAAATGGATTGATATTAAAACTATCAGCTGTCCTGAGCTTAAGGTTATTGCATTCACTGTTACCAGACTATGCGGGAGTGCAACATTGCATGTGGCTACTGGATCCTAGATGCAGATGGCTGTAGACTGTTTTTGAGGCACCATATTCAATTGGTGCGAAGCTATGTTGGCAAATGTGAAAGGCCAACTAACTAGAGCAAAGAATGGACAGCTGAAAAACTTTGGATATGGATTTATCGTAGTCAGCTTTGCTCTAGAGAGGATCCCCATGTTAGCTCCACAACATATTCCTGTTGATGTTGGTCTTCCTCGAGAGCCTAAGATAGTTCGTTGGGTTGCTTTGATGGCTCGACACCCTGAGGAGGGCACATAGGTTGTTTGATTTATACCTGAATATTTTCATTGGTTGAACAACCAACTTTTTGTGATTCAGGATTTTCCATATGCCGGGATGGATTATCGCAGTGACCCAGACATGATTCTTCCACCAAGAGAGTAATGAGATGATTCAGGTAAAATAATTTTCAACACTTTCTAAGTTTTATTTTTATTTTTTATTTTTTAAATTGTCCAAAACTGATAATCAAAAGTTTAAATGCAGATGTGGGTCCACGTCGACCAGCTACTCTCCAGCCTTACGAGAGGAGACAACTAGCTGCAGCAGCACCAACCCCACAGGACCAATCAGCAGAGATCCTGACTAACTTGGAGCATCATCTAGAGCACTTGACACTAGATATTCCAGAGACTAATATAGATGATATTCCACCTAGGTTACAGAGATATGTGATTGGGGTCCCAAGACCTTTTAGGAGGTTCCCATGTAGGGTGGCCCGAGTAGTGCTTTCTTATCATGATCATTGCCAGGGACAAGATGGTCGATTTTGTAGACTCATGACATTTTTGACTTTTTGTATTATCATTTTTGCTGATCATAAGGTGTTTTTCAACCTGTGATCGAAGACGATGTATATTTTGAAACACTACTTCTATGCTTTGATATATCATTATTACCGGCTATCCCATATAACATGTTATCGAATGTTATTAAATTTACTTTTTTGATTATTGCAAATTTCTATTTATCATACTAGAAGCAACTGCATCTGCTAATGTATTTAAATGTCTTGGAATATGCTGATATTTATTGTAATCAAATTCACATTCCAAGATACGAATTCTCAAAAATAACCTTAATAACACTGGATTTCTAATGGCATAAACCTTGTTAAGCTGTAATACAACGAGTTTAGAATCCAACCTAACAATCAAACTCTGAATCCCAAATGAGATGGATTCAGATAATAACTCAATCACTGCACTATACTCTGCAATGTTATTCATTGTTTGACTGAGGCTTACCCCATGCATAGATACTAACTCATCAAAGGGTGAATAGATAACCCAAGCTGCAGAAGAAATGTTCCATGTACTACAACAAGCACCATCAGCAAAACCAATGTATGTTTGAAGAGACGTCGAAATTTGCAATATCAAGAGTAAAATCAAGATAAGCAGGAATAATGATAAGAGCACTCTCTAAACTAAGCACACTTTTCTAATCTAAAACACACCAGCTGTAAAGAAACTAATCTAACAAAAATTCTCCACCCAGAATTTAAGCATAATATCTCTTCAGATAAAGTCCATTTCTGGGTTTACCCAAAGAGACACTATCAAAATCTATCAATTCATAAGCCCCTTTTGCCAGCTTTCGCTTAACAATGTAAGGACCATGCCACATAGGTACAAATTTTCCAGCCCCTAGCTTATCATTTGCTTGATCATATAGTAAAACTAGGTCTCCTTCTAAAAAATTATGAGGTGTAACATTTATGTCGTACTGAGCTTTCACTCGTTTCGCATGAGTCTTGTTTGCTATTGCAGCAGTGCGTCGATTCTCATCTAGCTGAGCTAAGTACAAAAAATATTTCTCTTCTTCAGAAGTAGCTGGGAGTAATTCTATGGCTAATTGTAATGACGAAATTTCGCATTCAATAGGTAACACTGCTTCCAAACCTAGACCAGTTGAAAAGGAGTGAAACCAGTCAATGTTTTCACTGAGTTCCGATATGCCCAAAGTGCTGAAAATAGCATGCTATGCCAATTTGACTTATGAATACCAATGATTCGTTTGATCATAGTGACTAAAATTTTATTGATAGCTTCAACCATACCATTAGCCTACGGGTAATACGGAGTAGAACTATCGTGGCGCAAGCCAAGTTGATTTGTTAGTTCAGTCATCACGATATTTCGAAAGTGACTTCCATGATCAGTAACAATAGCTTGAGGAACACCGAATCTAGCAATTACATGATTGAATACGAAAGTTGCAGCAGTCTTGCCGTCTGCTGAAAATGTAGGCATTGCCTCGGCCCACTTAGTAAAATAATCTACCGTTAGGATAATATATGCATGCCCCCCGGCCGAGTGAGGGTTACATGTAATAAAGTCAATACCCCACTTTGCGAAAGGACCAATAGCAATTATAGGGTGAAGATCAGTTTCAGTTGAACAGGAATCAGAAAATGACTGTACAACCTGATATGCAATTTCAAAGGGACTCAAAGGCATCACGCCACCAAATGAATCCACCTCAGAATCGAAAGGTATGATCCAAGGATCATCAAAAGTAACAGTATTCGATGAAATCATATGAATAGTTGCAATAGAAGGCGATATGTTAGGAGGAGGTAAGGAAAAAGTTCCCAGTGAACTAGAATCTTTAATCAAACCTATGCCAACATCCTTGTAAGGGATAGTCGTTTTACTGATGTGCTAAATACTATCTGTAGAGGCTAGGTTGGATGAGAAATAAGTCAGCTGGTCTATCGTAATGATTTTTCCGTTATGAGGAAACTTGATAAGCCGAAAAACTGACGAAACAATAGCAGTCATAGCATAAGACCAATTGCGACCCAGGAGAAGGTTATAATCTAGACCAGCTGACTTATTTCTCATCCGACCCACATCTAGATTTACGGTTTTTCCTTTGACCCCTATAGGTAAATCCTGCAAAATACCAAAAGGATGGAACCCTCGGCCATCAAAAGCCTTTAGAATTATCAGAGACTGATTGAGCGTGGGAGAACCAAGCAATTTACAACACTGGATCGATATAATACATGTAGAAGCCCCTTCATTAATCCCAGTCTGAAAGCAAGGTCTGTTTTTGTCTAAAACTGGAATTTGGAAAGCCATTTGATGAGGTAGGTGGGGTGTACTATTCTCTAAATCGAAGATTATTAGGTTCGAATCCTAAATATCGACAACTCCTATAGTAGACAATAGTAATTTACGGTGTGCTGGGCACGATTACAACACTTCCAAAGACGACATTGCTGAAGGGGAAATAGCTAAGTCTTCAACAATGTTGTAATTCTGAGCAGCTTTCGCATGTGGATTGAAAGATGATTTCCGAAGTACACCTTTATCAGGCGGTTTGATTACTAAGTTAGAATTGGGCTTCTCGATATGTAGTGGACTGGAACCAGGAGGAGGTGTAGTTGATGTGTTTGAATTAGAATATTCTGCTTCTTTACCACCAACAAGATTTTTACTACCATAATCTTGCGACCGCGTCGCAATCCTGACATGAGACATCATCATAATGGGTTCTTCTGAGGCATTCGAGGAAGAACCAATCATCTTACTATCTTGAGTAGGAAAAGGATCCTTCAAGATAGTAGGTGTTTGAGAACCTTTAACAAATTTCAAAACATCTATTCGATGTGGGTAGTCTTTGGTAAAATGATCCTCGTCGCAAATGAAACAAGGATAGCGAGGTTTCCATTTTTCATCAGTATATTCATTTTTATTTGTTTTATCTTTTGAATTTTTTTTGTTTCTTTTCTTCCCTGTATTTTTACTACCGGATTTTGATTTGGCCGTAGATGATTCTATGACATGGATGTTAGCAAAAATTTCAACGGAAGAATCTCCTATCGGGGAATCAGGTAAAGTTATTATAGGAGAAGAATTCTTTGAAGATTTCTTCTTGCTTTTAGTACTAACTGAACCAATCATACCGTCAGTGGCATGAGACCCTGAAGGAGCTGCAGTTATTTGACCGTGTTTTGGAAGATCAGGGATTTTTCCATGTAAAGTACCTGACTGTGTATAGATGAGGTCAAGGTACTGAGCCTGAGCAATGGCTTGCTCTTCAATAACAACTCCTCCCTTAGATACATCTTCAGTGATTTTGGGTAACAATGATTTAATGAACCATTCCGCTAAAATTTGTTCCGGAATGAAAACTTTCACTAAACGCCTTCTATGTCACCATTCATGAATATCATCAGAAATATATGTGGACGTGGATTGTTTTAGTGAAGTTAACAGTTCCGTGCCATTTTCGTATTTGACAAGCAACTAAAAACGAGTTAAGAAAGTAGTGGCTAACTGATTGAAATTATAAAAAGAGGCTCGTGGTAATTCAATGTACCATTTGGCGGCAAGACCAATAAGAGTTCGTTGAAAAAGATGCAATTGAATTGAATCATCAATGATGGAATTAGATGCACACCAGAGGTGATAAGTCGTAACATGATTTGACGAATCCTCTCCTGACTTACCCTTGAATTTCGGGATATCACTAGGCAACTTACTAGGCATTGGTGGCCAATACGGAAGATAGTAAATCAGATCGTTCGTAAGGCACGACAAATCAGGTAAATCCAAAGTTACAATAAATGGTAACTAACGGTTAGGGTCACGAAAACCTTGAGTAATGAGATCAGCTCCAGGAGGAGGATATCCAGGATAACCTGGAATCGGATTTGCATTAGGAATGTTATAACCTCCTAGAAAACCAGGATTAACCAAACCAAACTGGGGTTGTTGAGGCTATTGATAAGTATAGCCAGGATACGGTTGATACTGATAAACTCGATTTTGTACAGTAGGACTGAATTGATATTGTCCCTGGTAAGGTTGATATGTGAATTATGGTTGACTTGTAGCAATCGTAGCAATCATACTAGCTTGTCCTGCAAGCATCTGGACTGAAGTCTAAACCATAGGTCCTGATTATGGCACAGAGACTTGAGGAATTTGCACTGATGCAGGGGTAGTAGAAACTGGAGCTGCAGATACTCCAGAAACAGGTGTTGTAGGTTGAACAAAAGTTGCAGTAGTTGCAGCAGTTTGAGGTATAGTACGAGGTGAGCTAGGCCCAGGCTGCTGAATTGTATCAGATGTAGGGATTTGACCATTAGGTTGGACAGGTTGCTGGGTTGGACTAGAAATGAAAGGCTGTCCACGTTGATTAAGTAACTACACATTAGGTTGCAAAGTCTATTGAGTTTGAGACCGATCCCACACCATGTTCATTCCGGAGTATGGACCCATAAAAGGTTGTGCATATCTAGGACCATAACCTGGTTGAATGTAGGGATGATAATTAAGCGGTACATTTCCAGCTCCTTGAAAAAATGATTGACCAGAAGGTGGTTGGGAACCTTGAGTTGGGTACTAAACTTGAGGTTGATAACCCTGAGGCACGTACTGAAACTGGGGTTGGCCTTGAGGTACGTACTAAAACTAGGGTTGACCTTGAGGTATGTACTGAGTCTGAGGTTGACCTTGGAGTATGTACTGTCCTGAAGGTTGAAAAACTTGAGGAAGCCCTTTAGGCGGTAACTGACTACCTTGGGGTTGCCCCCCAGGCAGTAACTGACTACCTTGAGGTTGCCCCCCAGGCGGTAACTGATTACCTTGAGGTTGAGGATTTGGAATACTACCAGACATCATACGGATTTGTTCTACGTTCAACGTTTGAGTTCCATTACTTCTAGCTGATAACACTTGTTCAATCGGTCGAGGAGTTGCTCCTAAAAAAGTACCAGAAAGTGACTGGTACCCTGAAGGAACAGAAGGACTGCCAGATAAAAATGTTTCCGGTGATTGGGAAAACATATATTACTATCTTGACATAATCGATGAAGGATAACAACCTCTTGGTGTAGGATGAAAAGGAATTTGAGGTGGTGAAAAACTAAGACCCAGGTTTTCTAAAAAATTTGTCAATGATACATAACAAGCATCACTCTTAAAAGGACTGTAGAATATTGATTCACACTCCCTAAGATTTAAAGTCTATTGGTTTTCGGGAAGAGTTATGTCTTCATTTGGACTAACAAGTTCTTCAATATAAATGAGGCCAGAAGGAAGATTTTGAGTAATAATATTTCTTACCCTAGGTGAACCAGGATCACTAGAAGTTGGAGAATCAAATCCCGAAGTTGGAGTAACAGCAGGTTCAGTGTCAGGCTCAGCAATTTCAGGTTCTTCAGCTAATTCACTGGAAGGAGAAATACTACCAGTAATTTCAGAAAATGAAATTGGCTCTTGAATATACTCTGTTGTTTGTATTTGATAATTAGGATGAACAATTAAAGATGATTCTCTGGCTTCTGGTGATCCAACTCTACTGTCACTAGGTGATACAAGAGCTCGTAGCCCTTCAAGCTGGCTTGGCGTATATTCAGGAGGTTTTCGCTGAAGTCTACGAGATTGTCTCGGTAATTTAGCCACAATTAAATTAATTAATCACACGCAAACAAAGAAAATTTCAATAAAAACACCTAAAGTCTCTAAAGAAACAAACAATTGAATCACACGCCTAAAAAAATCTAAGAGTTCAAACCACACACAAATAGTAACTTCTCGTACTAAAAACACTAGTTGGTGATGAAATCCAACTTAGTAGAAGTTTAATACAGAAAGGGCGGTTGGAACAGTTACCCCGACAACCTACTTAATGAAACAGACTGGCACAAGTTTCTTCACAAAACCATCTCGAGTGAAGAGAACCCCCCAGAGAGTCCAAGTGAGTCTAGTCGACGTCTGCTCTAGGTATAGTGAGATCCTTCCTTCACCATCACCTTAGGAAATAATCTTAAGTTTATGGACACTAAGGTTACCAACAGTAAAAAATACAACTGGGGGAATAGTCTACGATCTGATCTACGCGCAAGGGTAGAGTAACAAAGCTCAATCCCCTTGAAGGCTCCTCGACATGGTCAATCCAAGGTTTACCAACAAGTGACCCCAGGCTCCTCGACAATGGTTAATCCGAGGTTTACCATTTATAATATGTGCAAATCTTCTATCTTTCCCAATGAAACAGAATTGATTGTCTCAAAGGTTCAGACATGATCTCGTGATTGACTCCTTTAAGAGAAGCTTCCCAGAATGTATCAATTACAATTGGATTTATTTCCTATCGCAAGATGTAGCTACTTGTTTGTTTTAACTATCTTGGAGAGTTAATTACTCCCTACTCCAAGATACTAGCCTAAGCTATATTGGTGATAAGAGCCCTAGAAATAGAAAAGATTACTAGATCAATTTTAATTAAGCGTTGCTTTTATGGGTTGTTCTTTAAGTCAATAGGTATGGAAATGAAACTTTGATGGTGTGAAGACTTGACTCCAAAAACACTAAAAAAATGCACCTAAAATGATAAGCAATTTGTTTTTCTTTCAATGAAATTCTAGCTAAAAGAAAGAGTTCGAGAATGCAATCCCTTAAGAAATAATTATTTCTTTCAACATGGAAATGGAAAGAAAATCTTTTTGTCTTTTTCAATAAGAACTAAAAATGAGACTAATAATTAATGCTCACAATAAATCCCTTTCCTTTTTCAAAACTCGAAACTACAAAAACAATTGCTTCAAAAGAGATCTACAAGTTCTAGAAAAACACTCAAAACTAGAAAAACTAATTTTGAGATCTAAAATTTTTAAAAATATAATTAAATAAAAGCTTCAATTATTTTTTAGAACGTTTTTCTTAGTTGTTTAGTAAACTAAGGATTCATTTGTTCAGAATCACAAACCAATCAAAAAACATCCAGATATGTTTTCTTTTATAAAAATGAAATTCAGAACTTATAACAAAGTTTGTTCAAAGATTTGCAAGGAGAAAACTAAATCTATTTCTCACAAATGATAGATTTCACAACCAAGTCAGACTCATCAAGAAGACGAAAAGAGACCAAGGTGATCTAAGGTTTCTCAAGCTTCTGATCTTTGAGTCACTATAGAGACAAAGTGAAAACTACTCCAAGCATGCAAAACTTCTGGAAAATCATCTAAAACAAAAATACTATCGAAACTCACTCACAAGATATTTTTGATAGGAAAAATACATATTTGGGTGGACACAAAAAATCTTAAATCAAAGCTAAACCTAACTGGAAGAAGATATTTTATGTTTTTCAAAATAATTTACAGGGTACGCAGGCTCCATAAGCAACAAGTGTGGTTCCGCTCTGTTTACTAAAGGAAAAGTGCGGAGATGCCCACACTGTCTGTAAAGAGAAAGTGCGGTCCCCTGTAAACATTGAAAAAAAAATACTTCCAGATTTAAAAACTACCCAAGCCAGTATATATGAATCAAAAACTAGAAAACAAAACAATTTTCTCAAGTCAAAACAAAGGAAAAACAAAAATCAAATTCATTCCCTAGTGGAGTCACCAATTTGTTGGCTGGATAAATCGATCTTGTGGACAAGACCTATCTCCCTAGTATCAGAAGATAGTCTAGCAAAAAATGGACAAACAAACCTATCTTTCTCTAGACATATGTGATTTATAAATAAATACTGCAAAGGTGTTAAGATCCTACCTTAGATCCAACGCTTGTTTGTAGTAGTCATCCTCCAATCGTTTGAAAGATTTACCTTTAGAGATCTACAATCACAAACAAGAAAACATTAAATAGCACCTACATAGAAAAAATCATAAATCATGTCTATTATGGTGATCAAGGAATCCATAAAATAAACCATAAATGAACAACTTATTGAGAAAAACAAACTTATTTGTATTAAATTTGAAGTAGAAGAACCTTACAACCTTTTCAGCCTTGATGTTGAACAAGCTCTTCTTGGGGTCCAAAACAGGAATTTCCTTTACTTTGAAAAGGCTTGCACTCTTCCAAATGAGATCTTAGAGGTATGTAATCTCTCCTCATAAAAACTCAACTAAAGAAGACTAAGTTCCAGCAGCATTTCACCTCAAAAATATTCAACTTCTAACCTCCCAAGTAACCAGCCCAATGCTTCATTTTATAGTGTAGAGGAGGAGGTTAAAGGTCCACCTATGAAGGGATAGAATCCTCCTTCGAAGGGATAAGCTCCTCACATCAAGGGGTTAGCTCCTTGAGGTATGGAGTGCATGAACCTTAAAAGAGCGAACTTGCCACCTCAAGATTCCTTCCAGAAGCTTCTAGAAATGAATGAAAGTGAGTTTTTTAGAATGTACTCGCACCTTTTTAACTTTTACATGGGTCCACACCTTTAACACAGAGACAGTGCGGTCAGGTGCGCAGGAGACTCAACCATTAGGTATGGGACTGCAGGTAATACAAAGAGAAAGCACGGAACCAGAGTTTTAAAGACTTTGAGGTCTTTTCTCTTACTTTCAAGGCTTGATATGAGGAACTGACGTTTTAGACTTGCAGAGGAGGCAAGTACGAGTGGTAATGAACTCACACAGATGGCAGAATGTCAAGGTGACAATTTTTAGTGCAACAACTTGTCCCAAATTTCTTGAACTATAAATTGAGGGAAAAGACACTTTCAATTCTCAAAATAACAAAAAACTTCTAAAATAATTCATACTTGGCAATTCAATAAAACTTCATTGGATTTGACTTGACTTAACTAATTACCTTATGGTATTCCATGGTCTTAGTTTCTTTACTTAGAGGACTTCTTCCGGCCTTGTAGCAGATGAAGTAAATTTGATTTCTGAGAATCATTCTTCCTTTCAAATGAGCATTAAAACCTTCTATTTGTTTGAAAACAATACATTGGTATCACTAGACATAACAAAGTGGAGATCTAATTCCAGTCATTAATAATGATAATAATATATTAAGTTTACTTCATATGCAAGGTATTGGTCATAGTCAAGATTATTCAACCTATGTCAAAACAATTTCTATGCTCAAGAAGTCAATATATACTCTTAATGATTCTTCCTTTTTAAATGATAATCACAACAAGAAAATCATATAGGTTGTGGATTTTTCTGAGAGGTCACTTGGCCTTATTTTATAAGTGACTAGTATATCTCTAATTGAGGTTTTTCAGATTTAAAATTAAGTATTGATTTGAAGAATTTTGGCCTCTGATATTTTCAAATTTTTTTGGATCTAGATACAAAAGATTTCATCACAAGTTTGTCTTTTCAAACAAGGATCACATACTTCTTGAGGTGATGATTTTCCCCATAGAGATAAAGTAAGGAATTTGGCCTTTCTCATACTAAATATAATTTGGACCTTATCAAATATGATATTTTTGACCCCAAGATTTAGAACTTCAACCTTCTTAGACTTCTCCTAAGGCTAATATGTGGCATAGTTACCGATTTAGACGAGGTCACGAACTCTTCAAAAAATTTTGCCTTCTTATTAATTCAAGAAAGGGTCATGAAACATTTATCTTTGATATTTTATAGAGATTAGGTATTCTTGTGTATTAGGGATTCTTTCGAACATCAGGTCTGCTCTTCACCCATAGCTTTGATACCATGTTTATTTTAAAAGAGTCTTCTATAATGATAATTATTTTTAATAATTTTGATCTTTTCACATTCTTATTAAATATTTCATCATTCAATAATTAAATTGAAGGCATCAACCATATAACATTTAATACACTAGGATCATAAAGATATAACAACACAAAGAACATGAATATTTACCCTCGGAAAGCACACATGGGGAAAACCTTGCAATCTTTTCAATAGAGAATTCATCAATTCAACAGAGACACATGTAAGTCAACATAAACAACTAGGCCAAACCTATTCCATCCTCCTAGTCAAGTCAATTGGCCTAAGGGAAAAGAAATACTCTGCTATGTTTTTCTTCTTCAATAAAAAACTTGTTCCTACAATTCAATTACATCTCAGAGATTCGACCTTCTTGCCTCATGTTTCACTACTTCATATGATGAAATTTTCGTTGGCTTTGAATGGGATATTTTGTTGCCTTAGATAGACTTTCCTTTCCACCTCATAATAGGATATTTTTCTGCCTCAAATGGACTTTCCTTATTGCCTAAGAATAGGTTGAATCACAAAAGGGGAGATCTAAAATTACTCATGAGCAAAAGCAATGCAAATTTCCTTTTGATGGAGATGACTCACCGTTATTTATATTGATCCAATGGGATGGAAATATGTCTCTTAGTGGTTGGGCTGACTTGACTAGGAGGAGGCCAACTTCTTCTTTTTGGAGCTTACAAAAATTTCTTATTTTAAATCGTCACGAAGAACACATCCACTAATATATTTGTTTTTGTTTCTAGCATAAAGAACATTCTTATAAATACATTAAAGACATTATGAAAACCAACTATAGTTACAAAAATCAACACTTATTTCCTATAATTCTCTAAAGTATTGTTATTTTGCAATAATCATGTGGAATTGGTGGAAAGAGAGAAAATTTTGTTAAAAGGGAATCTCATTTGTACAAAAAGGTTTTAATTAGTAGTTAAAACAAGGTCAAAATGAGGGACCAAAATCTCCTCCATGCTAAATATTTTATGTGTCCCGAACAGCCAACTCAAAACTCCTTAGGTAGCTTGGAATAGACATTACTCCAACTGCAAGAAATATAAGCAAATTTTGTTGTTGTATAGTATCTAATCTAGACCTTGGGGGATAAGATCAAGGAGGTTTGAATTACATGAGAGGATGATAGAAATAAGCATGAGAAATTTGATTAAAGAATGCATAAATTAAATACATACCACAAAATATGAAAAGAGAGAGAACAAGATATACAATCAAAACTAATTATTTATTAAATGGGAAGGAAACACTACTACATCTACATTGGAACATTGAATTCCTTATTATGAAAGGTGAGGCCAATTATTTATACTATTTTCGATTCCTCCTTGAATTACATCATTGAATACCATGGGTGGATACCATGGTGTTGACAAGGTGAAAATGAACTGCCAATGGTAAGGGGATCTCCCTAGTATGAAGTCCCAATTAGACCTCATATCGTTTTGGATAAGAGTCCCATCTAGTATGTGGGTTTGTCTTCCACCATGTTTTGTCTTTTCTCTTGGGTTTTACGTGAAGAGATTTTAATCTAAGGGTTAGTATGAAATACCTAGAAGGTGAATATAAATAAACTTAGATATGATAAACTTGAAGCACAAGACATGAGTATAATAGAACAAAAATAAGATTAAGTACATCTCAAGAGGACTTAGTTAGCTAAAACCATCCAATACATACAAGAGTAAATGAACACTAGAAACTAATTGCAAAGTTGTTCATAACTAATAACTATTGTAAGGTATAGAATGAAAAACTAGATATTCACAAGTAAGGATATTGTTGGAAATATGTTGGAATTGATGTCAAAATAGAGGCACAACTCAGGTGATTGCAAGCAGATTGGTGAACAAGTGCTTCTATGGAGCCTTTTATTCTAATCTATTTTTTCCTCAGACAATAAGTTATGATGTTTGTGGAAATACAATAGATGGATAGAGCTTGGCCCAAATCTTTCAAATGGTATAACAAAGTTAGAAAAAGACCCCTTTGAGCAAAAGACATGGCCAGTCAAAGTTGCAAGCCAAAAATTCAATATGTAGAGCCTAATTTTGTGTTAGGGTTATCTATCTCCAAATTTAGCGAAAATAATGGTTTTGGGCCAAAAATGATGGAGTTGCTAAGTAGAGGCGAAGGTTAAATGGTGTTCATGGCAATCAACTAGATATGTTGATCAAGAAGAGGACATACAAATCAATGACTATTGGGTGCTTATAAGCACAAGGCTTAATTCCCTCTTACGCATGAAGGGATCCAATGATAGAGGATGATTTGAATTGATGATTAGGATCATTTTGGGTGATGAACATGCACAAAGTTTAACACCTTTCCAACACCCGATGTGGTATTCAGTTATGACTTGGAAATATGGCATGGATTCAATAGATGATGTGGACCTATTAAAAGAGGACACATGGAACTATTGGATTGGTTGATAGACATAGGTGGAGACATAGTGGCATGATGATGTAAACATATGAAATAATTAGGACACATTACAGAAATAGGGATGTGGCACATTGCATGCAGATTTAGGATTTTTTGGTCGCCAAGTAGGCAGAAAATAGGTGATATGTGGCACTTGTCTGCGAGTGACATGTGACAAATGTGTGTAAGTGGTAGACACATAATCTTGATAAGTTTGTGGTTGGTTTGTGGGTACAACATGGTGGTCCCACAAGGACACATCACCCCAACGAGTTAAGCCCAACGGTTTCTGAGCAAGTTGCAAGTTTTATCACGAGGGTGATGGGGCACTAGGATGAGGTGGCATACAAGTTGGTGAACAATGATCCAATTAGAGTGGTAAAAGTCATGAGGTGATGATACCCACAAAACACATAATGCTAGAGGAATGAATCCTGTGGTACACCCTACATTTCCAAGATTTATTTAAGGGAAATAAGGTGGGGGGCTAAAGGTGCTCTCCAACACCTTGTTATATGCAAATGCTTTGTGGTTGTAGGCCTAACATGAATGAGTCAACAACTATTTGGCATTTTGTTCCATATTTGTTGAATTCCACCATAACTAGCAGTGTGCTAAAACTGGTGAAATGTGCATGAATGAGTTGGAAGCTATTTGGCGGCATGAACAAACTTGGGGACACGTTTGGTAGTTTTGGCAAAATATAGTAGTTCACCAATTTTAGAAATGTAGATAGAACCTCATATAAACCCTATAAAAATTCTAGAATTGAGGAAATTACCAGTTAAACTTAGTTTATCACCTCAGGACAAGTAAATTAGAGTACGAAGACTTCATGGAAACATCAATAAGACTTAACAAAAGTAGTATATAAATAAAAATAAAAATTCATGCATGGCGAATAGGTGAACATAACTAATGTTCTAAATCGAAAAATATCAACTCTAATTCTTTACAAGCCGGATTGAATTAGAAAGAAGGTTGTGTTTGTTGATGTTATTGCTGTGTGTGTGTTGAATTGATCAGTGATCAAATAATGATGAAGGTGATTTTGTGGTGATTATGGTGTGTGATTGAGAAGATATTTTTTTTATGAAAGAGGGTGGCCTTCATGATTTGAGTTTGAAATTGTAATGAAATATGAACTAAGGAGGTTAAGCAAGTGGTAGCTTGAAAATTAAGGCTCATAGATCCTTCTCGTAGTGATTGGTAAATAATCAGGGGTTGGAGCTCCTTTTAGTAGTAGCAAATAAATCAGGGGTTGTAGCATTTCAGTGGTAGTTAATAAACTAGGGGTAGTAGCTCCTTTTATTGGTAGCCGATAAATTAGGGAGTAGTATATTCTTTCTGGTGGGAGCTAGAGAACACTATAAAAGCAAGTTGAAGCTTTACTTTCTACAAGAAATTGAAGAAATGATTGAACAGTCTATGTGTTTAATATATTATTCTTGTGATGATGTTTACTTGAATTATTGCTAGATATATTGTTGGTGTTTTAGTATTCTTTACTTTGTAAAATAATGTTTAAAATTCTCACAATATTGATTCATCCCCTGTCAATATTGTTTTAGTTTTCAAAAATTGATAGAAAATCACCAAGTTACTTCATATTAGTTTAACAATTGGAATAAAAATCAGGGACCGTGGCAAACTAGGAAGGAGGATTCACAAATAGGGAATTTATGTTCAATGGAATGAAATATGGTTTTTGGAAGGTAATGATGAAAACCTATATTCAATCTCTTGGTGTTGATGTATGGGACAATATGGAAGAAAAATATTAAAAGTCTCCAGCCATGATTACTAGAGATAACATAATCAAATTTTCATGCAATGCCAAGGCTATGAATTCTCTACTCACTGGTCTACCTAAATCTTAAGTAGTCAAGGTCATGGATTGTACTATTTCAAAATAAATATGGGACAAGATGAGAAGCTAATATGAAAGCGATATCAAGGTAAAGAAAACAAAACTTGAAGGTTTTATAATGCAATTTGAATCTTTAAGGATGCATGATGATGAAAATATTGCTAAGTACTTAATTAAAATTGATGAAGTTGTGAATACAATAAGAGGTCTTGATGAAGATATAAAGGAGACATTAGTAGTCAAAAAGGTGCTAAGATCTCTCCCTATGGGATTTAATCCTAAAGTTTCAGCCATTAAGGAGGTGAAAGATTTCAAGTATCTCACATTAGATCAATTACTTGGCACTCTTACTACCTATGAGATGAGGATTTCGAACGGAAAGTCTACAAAAAAGGAGTCAGCCTTCAAAGAAGACAAGAAGCCCAATGAAGAAAATGATGACTCATATTGTGAATCATATTAAGAGGAAGCTAAGTTCATGAGGAAGATCAAGAGAGGCTCAGAAAAGCATAAAGATAATCTACCTTTTAAGTGATTTAATTGTGGTAAAGTGGCTCACTACACCTATGAATGTCTAGAAAAGAAGAAGAACAAATATGACCCCAGAGAGAAGTTTATAAAAATGAAAAAGGGAAAAGGGAGCTATAAGAAGAAAATATTCTACACCTAAGAGCCCACCTCCTCCAAGAGTGAAGGAAACCAATCATTAGATGAGGACAAAGCCTATGAAAAATTAGAAGAATTTATGCTCATGGCCATAGAAAATTTGGAAGTAGAATTGGTTGAATTTGATGGAGAAGAATATGAATTTGACTTAGAAGGAGATTTGATCAATTATCTTAAGGAAATTCAAAGGATGAGAAAGAAAAACAAAACACAATAGGAACCACTGATCAAGGATAAATTTGAAGCAATAAAACCCTTACTCCTACAAATTTATGAAGGAAAAAAGACCATAAACTCCTAATCAATATCTCAGTGAGAACAATCAATCATGTGAAAGTATTGAAGTAGAAATTGTTTCTCTGAGGAAAGAAATTGAAAAGGAAAAAACCTAGCTAAGCTTTAATGAAAAAATTGGAAAAGGGACTGAAAGTTTAAATGAACTTCTTGAAGCACAGAGAGTCTCTAATAATAGATCAAGTCTTATATTTAATGTCAAGTCAAGCTCAACAAATTATGTGAAAGGTAAGAAGGTAATTTACTTTGTTATTGTTGTGAACAAGAAACTAACACAATAAACTCTCACCGGAAAATTATCCATTCCTAGATAAAAGGATCAAGTTGAGTTCAACTCAACAAAAGACTAATAATGTAGGAGAGGAAAATCAAATTCCTCAATAGAGAGGTCCAGGTCTCAGAAAATCTCAAATATCTCAAACATAAACTCAAATAATCTCTAGAAATTATTTTAATCACAGGTACGAGGACATATTTTGAGGTTATTGATTTACTTGTGATAATTATGGGCAGAAGGTAGCAAATTGTATGGTGAATCTAACAGTTAGAAATCTGAGGCCATGAAGAATAAATTATCAGCCTAATAACTAATTTTTTAGGAAGAGGATGAGTATACCGAGGTATAGAATTCTATTTTCCCCACTAAATAACTTATTTCAATGTTACATCTTTCAAAAATATGGCGACAACATAACTAATTGCAAAGTTAGAGTCATAAGTCCTGATCTAGAAATCAAGAAATTAGACTAGCAACCTAAAGTGTGGAAGAAAAATGAAGAGAATTATGGTCTATTTTTATATGCATAGAATGGTGAGAGTCAATGGTATGTGGAAAATGGCTATTCCAGGCATATGTTAAGAGATAAAGGTAAGCTTTTTTCATGGAAAGTTATCAACAAAGGTAATGTAACCTTTGGAAATAATGCAACTACTAATATTATGGGTAAAGGAATTGTTACCCTAGCTAATGGAAGATGTAAGGCCATTGATGTGTTGTTTGTTGATGGCTTGAAGAATAGTTTACTTGGTGTGTATCTAATGTGTGACCAAAGTTATGATGTATTATTTAGATATAAAAATTGTCAAATCAAGTTTGCAGGCATAAGAGAGATAGTGGTTGAAGATGTTAGAACAAACAATGATTTTTATGTTCTAAAAGAGAAGACATAGAAGTGTTGTTTGACAAAGATTGATGAGAGTTGGTTGTGGCATCAAATACTAGGACATTTGAACTTTGATCAGACCATCAAATTGGGGAAGAATGTTGTTAGTGATCTTCCAAAGATTTCAAAGCCAAATAAAACCATGTACAAATCTTGTTAGATTGGAAAACAAGTGTGAGTACCATTAAAATCCAAGGATAACTAAACTAGTAGGCCATTGAAATTGGCACATTTGGACTTGTGTGGTCCTTCAAGAACTTAGTCACCCTCGGGTAGGTTGTATTTCATGATTATCATTGATAATTTTAGCAGAATGACATGGGTAGCATTTTAGAGAGAAAAATTAGAGGCCTTAAAGTCATGGCTGGAAATGAAACAAACTTTAAAATAAAGTACACGAGGTTTGATAATGGTGGTGAGTTTACCTCCAAAGAGTTTTATTATTTTTTCAAAGACTAAGTGATCCAAGGATCTTTTGCTTATAGATGTATCAAAAGAATCACACGTGAAAATTGTAGCTTAACACCGAAATCTAATGTGCACACATAAAAGAAGGAACACATAAAGGCACGACAAGAAGACAACAAGACTTGATAATAGAGTTCGTCCAACTCGGACTCTGTCTCTGGGCCCTGCTCAATCAATGGAGAGGCATTCATAAATTAAATGGCATTCAAAAAAGAGAATACATTCATCAGTTTACATAAAAAGAGGCTTATACCTCCATTCTGGAAAAGGGTTGTGGAATGGAGACCTCAGATGGAGAAATGGACAGCACCACTGCGTCCGTGGCTTTGAGAGGGGCTGAAAACATATGAGTTTTCCAATTCTTATAAAATGCACTATCGACCCTCCTGTAAGCTCTCCTACCTCAAACTGCATGTTGAAAATCCCTCTCCCCCATACTTTCCAATCATTGGCTTCTATAATGTCTCTTTTGGTTACATGTGCGCTTGGATTAGAGGTTATTTGTTTATAATGGAAGTCGTTTCTTTGAAAGGATCAGCGGGCAACAAACCCCTTTAAAATGGCCTTTTTCCATTTGAACCGATAATACATGGAAACATAAGAAAATCCAACCAAAAAGCCTTTAGGCCAGACTTCAAATTCCATTAAATCGACCCTATTTTCTGTCGGGTCCATGCTAATTGCAAATCGGAAATTGCTCATTCAATGGCCCTTTATCCTAGGGATCCGTCGATTGCTGATATCAGCGTATCACTATCGCTATGGCCCAGGGGTCCTACCTTTGGCATCCGCTGACGCCGATCGCTGATCGCTAATCACAGGTATTAAGTCCTGATATTGGCCATCGCTTGTCCCTGACTTCGATTTAATCATAGATCGTTGATCATGGTTCCTTTCCGATTGCCTTAGGTTTGTCCCTTTGGACCCTCCAATTGCCATTTTGCCTTTTAAAGGCTTAAAGCCATTTTTAGGAGAAAATGCCTCATTTTAAAAGGAACAAAGCAACCTTCTTTCTGCCACAACTTCATCATCCAGACTCAAATTGGAGTGTCGTTCGCACTGTTGGAAGAAGGTGACGAGCACTTTGATATGATGTCAGGATACCTGCTTTTCTGCCACTTTGTCTGAAGATCCACCTGGAACAATCCTCCCCATTGAGGAGCTTTTGGACCGCCAAAAGCTTTCATTAGTCAATTGGAAAGTGAGGGAATTTTTCCCTCACCCTTTCCTTCTCCAGCCATTTGGCCTTGTTGGGGTGCATTCCCTTGAAACCAAATCGAAGGTATTCCACATCTCCTCGCCGTGAAGTCCTGGTCCTTCTGTTAAGGATGATGTATTCAGGTAACTCATCGAGATATTCTAGTGCAAAATCATCAACTGTAGGAACTGTGCCCACCTCATCGGTGCCCATGATCAATGGTGGTTCATATAGCTTTAAGTTCTCCACATTCACTACTGAGTAGATCTCCATATATATTGGCAAATCAAGATGAAAGGCATTGTTTCCAATCTTCTCAAATATGGTGAATGGACCATACCGGATGGGTCACAACTTCTTCCCTTCTCCCTTCATCCTATCCTTGCTGATGTGGAACCACACTTTGTCGCCCACTTGGAATTAATGATCGACTTGGTTTTTGTCATGTCGAGCCTTGTAACGGGCTTGACTTTTCTCCAACTGCTCTTGTACTGCATGGTGAATCAATTGGATTCACTAAATGAACTGCTGAGATTTGTCCCTATCATTACGTCCACTGGAGCCATCTTCCCTTCCAAAGACCATATAAAAAGGGTTCTTTGGAAGGCAACCAAAGCATGTCTCAAATGGTGAACACTACGTAGATGAATGCACTACTCAGTTGTAGGAATGTTGTACATATGGGAGGTGCTCATCCCACAAATTGGGATGTTTCCCACAATAGCCTCGTAACAAGTGTACCACAGTACGGTTGACAACCTCTGTTTGTCTGTCAGTCTGCGGATGAAATGTCATGCTTCTTTTCAATTTGGTGTCCATCATCTTCCACAAGCTGGTCCAAAACTCTCTGAGAAAGCGAGAGTCCTGATTTGACACAATCGATGTGGGTAATTCAAAGTGGACCCAAACCTGCTAAAAGAAAAGAGAAGCAATCTACTCTGTAGTGATCTGCTTTTTACAATGCATTAGAATATACATCTTGCTAAAACGGTCAATGATGACATACAAATTGTCGTAACTCTTCCTAGACAAAGGCAAACCTCCTACAAAGTCCATTGACACACTTTCCCATGGACAACTCGGAATAGGGAGTGGTGTGTAGAGCCTAAGTTTTCTATTAGAGGGCTTTGAAACATAACACATCACACAACCCTTTACATAGCGAGTCACAATGTTTTTCATATGAGGCCAAAAACAAAATCTTTGTACATGACATAAAGTCTTTTTGATGCCAAAGTGTCTAGACACAAGAGAGGTGTGGGCCTCTCGAATTACATGTACTCTTTCCCCTGTGGGAATACACAATTTACCAAGGTGATACAATAGTTTCCCCTACAAATGATAGTTGTCCACCTGTGAAGCATGGGTTAGTTTTGCATAAATCTCCTTAAAGTCATCATCGTTAGCATATTGTTCAGCATAAATCTTGAAAGACAATGAAGCATTATGCAAAATAACAGAAGCAGAAATAGGAGGGCGAGATAGCATATCAGCCACTTTATTGCTAGTGTCCTTCTTATACTTTATTACCAGATGAAACTGTTGAAGAAAACCCATCCACCTGAAATGACAAGATTGTTGAAACTTGGTTTGTGATTGAAGGTACCACAAGGGCTGATGATCCGTATGGATGATGGTCTCCTTTCCGATCAGGTAGTGTTTCCACTTTTTCACACTCTACACCAAGGCATAAAGCTCCTTGTCATAAGTGGGATAGTTTATCACAACTTGAGAAAACTTCTTAGAATGGTAACAAATCGGCTTCTTTTGCTGCATCAGTATAGCTCCCATGGCATAACCGCTGACATCAGTTTCGATCTCAAATGGCTATTGGAGATCAGGTAAGGCTAAGACTGGCGCGGTGCTGATCTTTTCCTTCAATGTTTCAAAGGACTTCTGTTGTCTTCCTCCCCATTGGAAGACCTGTTTCACACTTGTCAATGTGTGCAAAGGTGTTGCAATAACAGAGAAATTGGCAATAAATCTCCTCCAATATTGGACTACACCTAAAAAGTTGTGGACCTCGGTTACACTAGTAGGCTTAGGCCAATTTACAATTGCTTCAACTTTAGAAGGATAAATCTTTAACTGACCATGACCAACAATATGACCTAGGTAACCCAAAGAGGTTTTCCCGAACTCACACTTTGATAACTTTACAAAGAGTTTTTCTTTTTTCAATACATCAAGCACTTTCTTTACATGACACACATGTTCAACCCAACTTTTACTAAAGACAAGTATATCATCTAAATATACAAGAACAAATTCATCAATGAAAGGCCTAAAGAGATCATTCATGACCCTCATAAAAGTGGTTGGAGCGTTGCAAAGCCCGAATGGCATCACCATCCATTCGAGCAGCCCCTATTTGGTCTTCAAGACAGTTTTCCACACATCCTGCTCTGCAATTTGTACCTGGTGATAACCACTGCGCAAATAAACAACATTCTTTAACTGATCTAATAATTCATCAATGCGTGGAAGAGGGTAGTGATTTTTCACCATGATCTTGTTTAGTGTGCAGTAATCCACACACATCCTCGATGTGCCGTCTTTCTTTGGGAATAAGACAATCGGTGAAGGGACTCATTAGGAAGGGACTCATTTATAGAACTAGTGCCTTCACACGATTCATAATTAGCATGAGGTGTAAGAGTACCTTTTTTTCCTGCGGCTGTGATTAATTCTTCATCTCCCATATCAGATCCAAGGTCTTGCTACGCAGTTGCCACTGTCTTCTACTTCCCTTTTCCTCCATACTTCTTTGGATGCTTTTCTGGGTGTTGTTTACAACAGTGATTGTCATCATGGCCTTCCTTTTTGCAGTGATTACAATACAACCTTTCTCCTTCTTTGGTTGCTACCATCTTCTTCTCCTTTCCTTTCCATTTTGCTTTAGCTTTGCCATTGGGAGGTTTGAATGGTGGTTTTCTGGAATGATCATCTCTTTCATTTCCGCCCCTATTCTCAATATGAATTTCCTTTACGCTGGTTGCATCAATAGTGGTTGGTTCAAACAACAACAATGAATACCTAATGTAGCTATGCAATGAGCCAATATACTTAGTTATTAATTCAGGGGTATCAAGTGTAATACCCAAATTCATTGCTTGCTTTCTAAACTCCTCTGTAAAACTCTGAACATCCTAACCTTTGCCTTGCCTTAAATACTACCAATTCATTAAAGCTTTTTGCTTGTATCCCAAGGGATAAAATTGTTCCTTTAACACAGAAATAAAATCAGGCCATGAGCTAAAGAGGTTACCCACATTCTTACTGCGCTGAAATTTGCTCTCCCACCAAACGAGAGCGGTGTTGCTCAGCCGTAGAGAGGCCAGCTGAATCTTTGCCTCATCCTCCACAATCTGCTAAATCCTACAGTAGACCTCAATCTGCCTAATCCAAATATTAAGCTTCTCTGCATTACTTTGACCATTAAACATGGGAAGATCAAATTTAACATCTAATTTAAAGAAAGGTTTCTTAGATGCATCCTTTGAATTTCTATGATTATGGTGGTGAGAGGAAGGAGAACCTTCACTCGTGGAAGGAGAAGGAGGGGGTTCTTCTCCACCATTCCCATGTGTTGAATCTTGTTCTTTTGGGTTTCTCTCCTCTTCTTTCTCCACCCTTAAAATCAGTTGACTAACATTCTTTGCCATTAAATAGAAAGTCTTGTGGAAATTGCAGTCCTCTTCAAGATGAGCTTCATCTTCTACCATGTTTCTCCTTCGATGTGAATGCCCCACTTCGGGATCGAAAGGCTCTAATTCCCCTTCACCTCTTCGGATTTTGTCTCTTATTAGCATACAAACATGCAAATCACATCTAAAAAGACCTGCTCTGATACCACTTGATCTAGGGATCTTTTGCTTATAGATATATCAAAAGAATCACTTGTGAAAATTGCAGTTTAACACCAAAATCTAATGTGCACACATAAAAGAAGAAGGAACACATAAAGGCATGACAAGAAGACAATAAGACTTGAGAATGGAGCTCATCCAAATCGGACTATGTCTCCGGGCCCTGCTCGATCAATGGGGAGGCCTTCATATATTAAATGGCACGAAAAGAAGAGAATACATTCATCAGTTTACATAAAAAGAGGCTTATACCTCCATTCTGGAAAAGGGCTGAGAAATGTAGACCTCAGATGGAGAAATGGACAACACCACTGCATCTATGGCATTGAGAGGGGTTGAAAACATATAAGAGTTGTCCAATTCAAAAAAAATGCACTATTGGCCCTCCTGTAAGATCTCCTGCCTCAAACTGTGTGTTGAAAATCCCTCTCCCCCATACTTCCCAATAATTGGGCTTTTATAATGTCTCTTTTGGTTACAGGTGCACTTGGATCGGAGGTTCTTTATTTATAATGGAAGCCGTTACCTTGAAAGGATTGATAGGAAACAAACCCCTTTAAAATGGCCTTTTTCTATTTGAACCGATAATACATGGAAACATAAGAAAATCCAACCAAAAATCCTTTAGGCCAGACTTCAAATTTCATTAAATCGACCCTATTTTCCTGTCAGGTCCACACTGATCGCAAATCACAAATCACTCATTCAATGGTCCTTTATCTCGGGGATCCGGCGATCACCGATATCAGCGTATTGCTATCGCTGCGGCCCATGGGTCATGCCTTTGGCACCGCCGACGCCGATCGTCGATGCCAATTGCTGGTGCCGATCTCTTATCACTAATCGCAGGTCTTAAGTCCTGATATCGGCCATCGCTTGTCCCCGACTCCAATTTAATCGGAGATCGCTGATTGGGGTTCCTGTCTGACTGTCTTAGGTCTGCCCCTTTGGACCCTCTGATTGTGATTTTTCCTTTTAAAGGCTTAAAGCCATTTTTAGGAGAAAATGCCTCATTTTCAAAGGAACAAGGCAACCTTCTTTTTGCCACAACTTCATCATCTGGACTCGGATTGGAGTGTCATTCACACCGTTGGAATCAGGGCGACGAGCACTTAGATATGATGTTAAGATACTTGCTTTTCTGCCACTTTGAATTTTGAGATTTTCCATGCCACTTTTTTTTAATATCCGCCTGGATCAATAAGGCATTAAAAGACAAATTACCATAGTAGATAGTACATAGCTTAATGGAGTAGTAGAGAGAGCCAACAAATATGTCCAATAGTTGGCTAAAGCCATGATGGGAGAAATAAGACTACCATGGAGATTATGGGTTGAATTCATACATAAAACAATGGAAATTTTTAACAAATCACACTTCATACCAAACAATGACAAAACCCCATAAGAACTCTCATATGGCAGACCTTCTACAGTCAAGCATTCCAGAGTATTTGGAAGCAAGTGAATATTAAGAAGAATAATGAAAAGCTTGGTAAGTTCGATGTAAGAGATGATGAAGGTATTTTTCTTGGGTACTCTCAGAATAATAAGGGTTATAGATGATACAGTAACAATACAAGAAAAATAATTGATTGCATTGATGTTAAATTTGATGAGCTCATTGAATTTAAAGACATTCGACCAATGAACATCAACTCAAGTTATCTAGTTAGAAATGATGAGAATTTTGAAGAGCCATTTACAAAAGAATACATTGAAGAACCCTTCAGTCCACAATCCAAATATCCTACAAGGTATGTGCAAAAATACTAGCCAGGTGACCAAATTATTGGTGAATTGTTGTAGGTTTTAACCTCGTATAAATTACCTAGATACGAATTCTAAAACACAAAAAATAAACAATGCGATAGCATAACACATAAAACACATATACATAGAGATTTTCCCCTGGATACCAAAACCAGGACTACCAGCTTGATTTTTCATTATATTCCTTTCAATGTTACAATACATATTTATACATGCCGAAGCATCCAATACCATGGACTAAAACCCATCGCATTCAAAATCATGTGCGAAATATCATGCACAAATCCATAGGTAGGTCCGCCCAACCTAATATAGGGTCCAAAAACAAAATTTTCTGGGGCACTACCCCGGACCCCATAGAGTGGGGTTACCTGCACCCCTCAAACCCCCTGTGACTCCCCCTACTACGTAATCGGTGCAACGAAAGGGGGGCTCTGGCCCCCTTCTAACCCCCCGGTTAACTATGTGGGCTAGTTGTGGAAAGAATATAACACAACCCAACATTCTCCCACTTGTTCTTTTATTTCCACAGGGGGCCACAAGAGAGCTTAGTCATTTTTCCAGCCCTGCAATGCCCATTGTTTCTCTACACCAAGAGAACTTCTCAGAGCTCACAGATTTTTTCAATGCATCTATAGTATTCTTCAAAGTGTCCACCTTTACTAGCAACACCTTTTTTTCTTCTATCATATTCCTCACAAAATGATACTGAACATCAATGTGCTTTGTCTTTGAATGATATGCAGGGTTCTTTACCAAGAAAATTGCACTAGCTGTCACAGTCTATACTTATAGCTCCCTATACTAACCCCATACTTGAACACAATCTCTGCAACCAAACTGCTTCCTTGCTTGCATGAGTGGCCGCTATGTATTCTGCCTCTATAGTTGATAGTGCCACTATAGATTGTTTCTTACTCATCCAACTGACTGCACCACCAAATAGGTTAAACACATACCCACTTGTAGATCTTCTCTGATCCAGACCTCCAGCCCAGTCTGCATCAACAAAGCCACGAATATCCAACACTCTGTCTAATCATGGTCTTCCTTGGTAGCACAAACCATAATCACTAATGCCACTCAAATACCTGAAAACTCGCTTCAATGTTGTCCAGTTCTCCTTCCCTGGTTTTGACATAAACCTGCTAAATACTCCCACTGCATGTGCAATGTCTGGTCTAGTACAGACCATTGCATACATCAGGTTACTGACTGCACTTGCATATGGAACACAAGACATGTCCTCTTCCTCTTCTTCTGTCTTAGGACACTGTTTAGCAGATAACTTTACACCTACAGGAATAGGAACCTTCATTGGTTTACTATCCTACATATTAAACTTCTACAATATTGTCTCGACATACTTCCTCTGGTTTAACCAAAGCTTCCTCTTTGTCCGATCTCTTTTAATTTCCATGCCCAAAATATAGTTTGCAGCACCAAGATCTTTCATTTCGAATTTGGAGGACAAATGGGTCTTCAAATCTTGGATAAGTTCTTTGTGATTTCCAACCAGCAACATATCATCCACATACAAGACCAGATAAATAACACGATCACCAATTAACTTAAAATACACACAGTGATCTACTTTTGTTCTGGTGAAGCCAAGTCCCCGTATAAATGTATCAAATTTATGATACCACATCCTTGGTGACTGTTTTAACTCATACAGAGACTTCTTTAACTTGCATACCAGTTCTTTCTTACCCTTCACTGCAAAGCCTTCAGGTTTATTCATGTATATCTCCTCTTCCAGATCCTCGTGAAGAAATGTTGTCTTCACATCCATCTATTCTACCTCAAAATCAAAAGCAGCAGCAATAGATAAAAGTAATCTAATAGAAGTTACCTTGGCAACAGGAGAAAAAATATCACCAAAATCAATTCCTAGCACCTGGGAATAACCTTTTGCTACCAACCAAGCTTTGTATTTCTCCACCTTTCCTTCTGCATTTTTCTTCTTCTTGAACACCCATTTACTGCCAATGGGTTTCCTTCCAACTGACAACTCCACCAGATCCAAAGCCTCATTTTTGTGCAAATATGCCATTTCATCAACCATGGCCTCTTTCCAGAGTTTTCCATCCTCTGAATCTACCACTTCCTTCAAAGTTTTTGGATCATCATTAGTAATACATAAAGAAAAAATTGAACAGAAAGCAGATGGACTATACCTTTATGGCTGCCTTCTTTCTCAAACTGATCCTCTCACACCCAGAGTTTGTGGTTCATCATCTTTTGATTCCTCCTCTGTTGTAGACTCTGATTCCTCCTCCTTTAGCTCAAACTCTATCTTCTCAAGTTCCTTTGGTTGGACTTCATGTTTAATAACATCTTTCACCTCTCTGAACACCACATCTTGGCTATACACAACCTTCCTTGTTACTGGGTTCTATTGTGGCCAGCAACAACCCCCCTTCTTATTTAGTGTTATTCCTAATACTAAATAAGTGGGGACCCTTAGTTAAAAATTAAAAAAGTAAATTAGTGCTTAAATTTCCTTTCCTAATAAAACTTACCATCATAAACTTAGGAAGACCCCCTTGAAAAATCTAAAAATCTAAGTTTTATGATAAGGTAAGACAAAAATCTTTCCTTAGGAAATATCACATCGCAAAAGGATAACAGGATACCTCTTTGCAAGCTGAATTCTAACATTACGAGATCACGATACGTGATAATATCGCATCGTATACATCAAAGGAAAATTACATTGAAACATCTTAATTTGCCAATATGCGATGACGCATATCGCAAATCGCTTTTCGCAGAAAACAGATTAACGAAGATTGTCATATATGACGTTCCTGCGATATTGCGATAACGCGATATTGCAATATTGCGATTTTGTGATAGAGCGGAAATGCGATAATGTGATATAGCAAGCTATCAACTTTGCGATGTTGCGATCTGTGATATTGCGAAGCAAAGCGCAAAATCGCTTCATCGTAGATCTTTCGGGCTCGTGGTTCAAAAAAGTATTTTCCATAAACCGACACCTAGTTATGCACTTTAATGCTAATAAATGAGTTAGTTGCCAGTTATTAATGGAATATGGTTTCGTGCTTATCGAAAAATCATTTCACGTAAGGTGATATATTTTATGCATCTTCGGCATTTAAAACTTTCCCATCACCCTTCCTTATCATTATTCTCACTTCACTTGTAAACTGCAGGAACGAAGAACAAAGAACGATACAAAGCAGTACGCAGGATATTATGGGAAAGAAAAGCAAAGCTCCGAGCTCTGAAGAGAAAGAAATGGCACCCTTGTATACAGACACAGCCTGTAACAGAGACGCTGGTATTGCTACGTGGGAAGGCATGTATAATCTACTTGAGGAGGAGAATCCCAGAGTAATGGAAGTCACTGCTACTGCGGGTTCACATATTTTTTTTGAGGCATCCATCACAGAGCTAGCTTGTTCATTCTTACACTGGATAGCAGCAAGGCCCAAAATTCTCCCATACACGGACATGGTTAAATGGATACTGGACAACGTTGATATTAGAAATAGACAGTTTAAAACTTAGGGTCAAGGACTCATCGGCTCATTCGCTGCATAGGATTTGAAGCTCATGTATCATTTACCGGAGCCACAGGCAACTTATAACAAGCAGTTTATGGAGAGATTTGCAAAAGAAAATCAATACCTGGCAAAAACCACTAAAGACTAGTCGAGGAGGGACGAACTGCTGAAGAAAGATAAACATGGTATGTATAGTACCGGTTCTCTCACCTCCCCATATTTCTTTGCTGCTGCCATGCTTTGTAGACTGTTTGGAATGTCAGACATTAACAAATTTTCATCTGAATGGCTACCATTATTGGATGCCGCCACGAATTCCACTATTGTAGATTGGGCTAAAATATTGTTTGATAACCTAGTCATGGCCATTGTAAATTACCAGTCTAAAAGAACTGTTTCTTAGAGAATTTATCCCCTTTTTTACCTATCTACATATGTGATGGATGCGATATGTTATGTTTCTAGGTTTCTTGTGATGGGTTGGAAATGGACAACTCAAGACCCCTTACCCATTCATATCTATCATAAAGAATTATGGGACTCTAAGTTCGCTCCGCACTTCTACCAGATTTGTCATGGAATCATGTTGCCCTTGTACAGAATGTTGTATGATAAAGATGCTCCAAGATGCTCTCCTGAAGCAGAGGTAGACATACTCCCTATCGCGAGATGGTTTGGGGAGGAACTGTTTACTTATGTTAGGGTATTTTGAAGTTCTGCTTCCCCTCAGGTCCTACCTTTGTATGTCCCTGATAAACTCATGGCTCGAGAAATTTCTTATCAAACCTGTGGAGAACGAGGTTTGACTAAAGATTTGAAAGACAAAAAGAAGGCTATATGGCCACAATTTCTAGTAGCTTGTGGGGCCTTTTCACTATTTGATGTAGGCCATGCATTCACAGAAGTAAAAAACATAAAGTTTTTACAGTTATTCAAATTTTCAGGAAGATCGTTCGACCCTCATGGTATTGCTAAGAATTTCACTATTACAGTCAAGATAAAGGTGTTTTCTAGAGAAGATGATCTGTTCAATGACATATTCCAATAGAAAAGCACACTTGAAGAAATTCTGCATGCGGCCCAAATGCAATTATCTCCAGAAGAATTTCAACAGTTCAAAATATACAGGGAAAGAAGGTTAGCCAGTATTCCTTTGGAAAAGCTACGCCTAGAACCCGTAAGGGAACCAACTCCAAAGTGTTAGTCTTAGTGGAAGTTTAGGCACAAACGGATCTAAATCCAAATCTAGAAAAGAAACATCTGAACATTCTAAAAGATCTGAAAGTGAACAGTATAAGAGCGAAGGGTCAGTAAAGGATACTGCGGAGTCAACGGAACTTCTACAGCAACAGGTTTTTACCTCCCCACAAATAGATCCTCCCCCTCTCATCGTTCAGCCACCATCATTCAGAACCAAACTAGATAAATAATGGGAAACCTTGAATGACTTGATCAATCTTGAAGGACAAACCATAAAGACACCTGTGAGCAATGCACAGGCAACAAAAGAAGTAGTCACAAGAACAATTAGCAACGTCTTAGATATGGAACATATTCCTATTACGCCATCTTCTGAGCTTATGCTCAAAATAGAAGAAATACCTCCTCTTGATATATTTTATAGCCCACAGCGCAAAGCAATAGTGAGAAGACAGAGGAAGAAAAGGAAATTGGAAAACATGCTCTCTCATGACGTAGAACAATTAGACGTCCTATGGCGAGATCCCACTACCGATCCCACTGAAAATCTCACCAAACTATCTCAGATCGCAGGAGCGTATGCCTCTGTGACTATTGATAAGGCATCTAAGGTACAACAACTGCTAAAAGAAAAGGAAGACCAGATACAAGTTTTGCAACAACAGTTGCAACAAGCCAACGCCAACGATGAAGCACAGGAACAACTTGAAAGATTACAGCAGGACTTCCAACAAATGCAGATAGGCTACCAGAAAAGTTTGGATGAGAAAAAAAAGAAGTTACAGGATTTACATGAGATGCACAAGGATAATCCTAAACTTACAGAATTCATCACATAATCCATTTCCTTGAATGAACAATTACTGCAGCAGCAGGAAGCATTGGGCCAAAAAATATCGCAGTGGAACTATTATTGTGTAATAAGTGATAAAACCGCTAATCAAGTTGTAGATTTATGAAGTGATTATGATTTAGTTGATAAATGAGTTACTGAATATTTGGCTTGGCAAGAAAAAGATGAGGGAAAAAGAGTAGGTGCACCAATGATCAATGAAAATCACAAAGAAATTCTCTTTAACAAATGGGACGAACAAATCAGGGAAGCAGAGCAAGCAGCAGAAGGAGCAGCCACGACAGAAAATAGTATTATTGATTGTGTAAATGAAAATTTTCACAGGGAAAATTTGATCGCAGAAACCACTCCAGGGTATTTACCTAACATACAGCAACTACAAACAGACTGGAGGCAGAAAGCTCAAGAAAAGGTAGAAGCAATCCAAGGGTTAACCAAGTTGAACTGGGATTATTACTGGGCATACTTGGTAAAGCCACATAGCGAGTGGATGACTCTAAAGTGTATCATCAATTCTGTCGAAAAGATGGCGCCAACTCTCACCGATTCTGTTTTCTCAGCTTAGCTAAATCAGAAGTCAGCCAGCCGACTCTTCTCAAACAGATGCTGAATGCGTGTGATTTCAAGGAGCAGATACAGAAGTAGTTTTAATTTTAGATTTAATTTTAGTTCTAATTTTGTTTTATTTTGCCTGAAATGAGGATGGTCATTTAAACCGCATCCTAAATTTTTGTAATAAGTTATTTTTAGATTTAGTTAATAGTATTTAAACCCTTCTCATGCATTTAGAGAAGGGTCCTGAAATTTGTCAAAAACTTATCCCCAGAACATGCACTTCTGTACCCTATGAGGAGGTTTTGATGAATGAATGGAACAGGATTTATTGATATTTGCATTTGATATCTGCTACTGATGTTGCACTTTTGTACTCTTAGTGGATGTTAGATCAAGAAGAGATAAATCATTATCGCTTGAAGCTTATGAGTAGGACTAGTTATAAATGGTACTTCTATCTCTTAACTATTTTTGCCTTTGTGTTAAAGTGATATTCATGTTCAGTTGTTTATATATTGATGCGTGAATGCTTGAGTTATCATTTGGCACTTTTGTACGGTGATAGCTATTTATTTATGCTTAATGTATGAGTAGCTTATTATGCGATATGTTTTTCACAACTGTTTCGTCTAACTTTTTATACGAAGTGGTTCATCCTTATTGAATTCTTTTCTCATAACAGTTGAATGATATTTATTACCAGTTGTTATTTGAAATCATTTTAGATCGCATAACGGAAGGATTACACCCCGGGTTAGTGTAGACTTAGATATTTCTGCTTATTAGAATACAATTTCCATATTATTAGATTAGAGTTAGAATAAAAGTATTCCATTTAGAAACTGTTAGAAAGAGAAATATCAGTCCTTCACACACACATACATAAATTGGGAAACTGGTCCAATATCCCCAGTTAGACCCACTATACCAAACAGAAAAGGAGCTGCTAACCAAGGTCCGGACCGGGTGGGTATCCCCCTTGTTGTAGACCTGATTTTCGGGGCTTCAACATATTTGCTGCTAGAAGGAGGGCCCGAACTGTGAATGACAAGCAAATCTAAATCTAAATACCATTCTGAGAGTAAATCGCCCTCACCATCTCCCCCGACTTCTCCATTGCATTTAGAATCTTTAAATCCGGAGTCAGAAGTCGCTGGAACAACAGCCGCTGCTACAAATCCTGACATTTCAAAAAAATCTACTATTGAACCTCCTGAGGTTGAATCTTTGATTCACAAACTTCAACGATTTTCTATATCTCCCCAAAAATTTGATAAATCTCAAGGTAGCGTGACTTCGCAATATAACCCTGCTCATCCTCTTACCAGATTAAAGAGCGAAAAGTTTGGTGTTCAACCAACCGAGTTGCCTCTACCTACAAGAAAGAGAGCAAGGAAGTCTCCTAAAGGGTCCGATAGCGAGATTCTTTCATCATCATCATCCATCTCAACCTCTTCACCGCGAAGTCAACCATCCACTCCTCCACTTCAGATCATTGTCCATTAGTCCACTGGAACTTCCACAACTCCTTCTCAACCATCTGGAGTCTTAATATCCTCATCTTCTCAAACGCAGGGATCATCTTCTGCACTTTCCTCTATTAGTAGTCCAGTGATGGCCCAATCTCCATGGAATAACCCAGGGGCAATCTTAATGCCTGCACCCTTGAGTCAGTTACCAGACCATCCTGAAAAATGGCTGCCTAAGTTTAATCCTGAGGCAGACATGCTAGCGGAAGAACATATAAATAACTTTATGCTATCCATAAATCTCAATGGAGTTACCAACGAAGACGCTGTTGTTTGAATTTTTCCTTATACTCTGCAAGGAACATCCAGATCATGGTATTTATCATTACCATCTGGATTTATTACTAGTTGGGATATCTTCCAAGAGCAATTCTTGACCAAGTTCGGTGATGACAGGTCTACGGTGACACTGATCAATGACTTGTCTAACCTTAGGGCCGAGTCAAGGGAACCTATTAAAGATTTCAATTTACGGTTCAATAAAATCTTAAACAAAATTCCTACTGCTTCCTAGCCTAGTGAAGAAGTGCGAAGTGAATGGTACATTACTGCTTTACCATCAAACTTAGCAATCTTTGTTGATAGGGCTAACAAAACAACCTTAGTTGAAAATATTAAAGAAGCAATAGTAGTAGAGAAACGTATTATGGCCCTAGAAAAGAAAAACGCAATAGAGGAACGAAAATCTAAGAAGGTTTCTTTCAAAGAAGATCCCAAGAAAAAACAATCCAAAGATCCATTCGATTTAGAAGGATTACAAAAAGTTTTGAACACCATGTCTAACGAGATGGTCGACATTAAGAAACAAGTGGCAGAAACTTCTTCCAAAAATCCATACAGGCCTTTTAATCCTTCAACCGATTCCAAACCCCCTAACGCTATTACAAATGTTGAATCAGAAGAAGAAGAAGAGGAAATCGCTACTGAAGAACATACCGATGAAGAAGAAGTTGTAGAGTTACAAGGCATGTGGGATTTCATCCTCCCAGATGAAGAGGATCAAGAGACATTCCCGGTTAGTACTCATAGCAGAAATCAACTTGATCGTCCTCAACCTACACCTAAGCCAAAGAGTGCAAGCTCAATGACTAAGGATAAAGTCGCAGCCAAGAAAACATCACCTAAAGCGACTCAAACCAGCCCAGTCCAAACAGACACATCAACTCCATCTAAAACGTTAATCGTTTCGGATGAAATGGAGTATAATATCATAGAAGACATGAAAAATACTAGGGCCAATATTACTTTTTTTGAATTGAGCAAGTTAAAACACTAGCAAAAGGTACTTTTGAAAGAATTACATGTTGTACCAGTTGCACCTTTACTAGCCGCTGTAATCTCTCAAGCTTCCCATGACATGGGAAGACCTCCAACTAATGCGATTAATAAAATTGATCCAAATGATATCGCCTTAATTGGAGGAAGATCAAGATCTCATACTCCCCCATTTCTCCTTACTTATGAAATTTTTAATAAAAACGTGCATAATTTCTTAGTGGATTCTTGAGCTTCATCGAATATTTTACCAAGATCAATATGTGCAAAATTGAACATTCAACCACAGAAATCCGTTGTGTACATAGTTCAGCTAGATCGATCACAAGTCAAAGTGATTGGCGAATTAAATCAGGTTACCATAAGGCTATCATCCAACCCAAAGGTATGTCAAGTTATCGACATTTTAGCTGCTGATATTCCGGAATTTTATGGCTTAATTCTTAGCAGAGATTGGTCAGAAAAACTTCATGGATACTTTGCAACTGACTGGTCGCATATGTGGCTCCCTTATAATGGTAAATCAAATCAGATAAAAGTTGAGTGGTAAAAACATCAAAAATACATAGTAACAGAACTCGAGGGAGAAAATGAACCAATAGCATATAATTCTAACATCATTGGCAACTATTCAGTAGATTCTTTCCTAGGAAATTTTAATGCTCATACTTCACCTTACTTAGAACATTCTATTTTATCTCAAGTAGAAAATTTCTCTGAAATAGATAGTTCTAAATGCATTAATTTATAGATAGTCCTGTAAATAGATCTTTATTTTGGAAATTATTTTTTGATGGTTCTAAGTCTAATGAAGGAGCAGGAGCAGGATGCGTGTTAATAAGCCTAGAGGGAGATAAAACTATGCTAACTTGTAGACTCGAATTTGATTGCACCAACAATATTGCAAAATACGAGGCTTTAATCCAAGGGTTATACAAAGCAATCGGATTAGACGTCAAATACCTTCAAGTTTTCGGAGATTCTGAAATTGTAATCAGACAGGTACGTAATACTATACACTGTTTATTAGGTCATTTAAAACATTACCAATCTCTAGTTCAAGATCTGACTGAACACTTTATAGCATTTAATATTTCCTCAATTCCCAAACTCCAGAATGCTAGCGTAGACCTCTTAGCCAACGTAGCTTCCAAGCTCATTCCTTCAGAAGATTTTAGCCCTGACCGATTGTCAATTGAGTTAATTTTTAGACCATCTATTCCTGATAACATTACCAATTGGAGGATTTTCAACGACGATCCTAATATCGTGAGTTTTCTCACATCTGAAGGATCCTACACCAATCAAATAATTGACGAAGACCAACATGACCAATAATTGCAACAGGATAGTACTAACAATGCTATACCTAAATCAGTAGTCAAGTTAGAAGACCTTTATGATTTGAAATATCGATTCAAAATATCTACCAATTCAAAACTCCAAAGCTCAACATTGAATTATGAATTAGTAAATCTAGGAACTGATGCCAAACCGCAGACCTTATAAATTGGAACTAAAAAAACACATACCAAAATCATAGTACCGTTTTCAGCAGTAAGAAATCTTCTAGTACAGAAGGATGTGGGTGAGAAAAGGGCCAATTGGGTTACTGCCTTACAGGAATATGACATAGAAATCAAACCAATAAGTATTGTAAAAGGTCAAGGCTTTTGCAAAATGCTGGCCGGAGCATCGCTAATGTCCGAAAATCCATCTGCAGAGGTACAAGTATATGAGGTAAGCCTAAACAATGTTGAGTCATTATACGCTGATATTATTTATTATCTAAAGAATGGATATGCTCCTTCAAACCTCGATCATACCAAGAAAAGAGCTCTAAGGTTAAAAGCCAAACAATATCAGCTCGTGAATGATGTTCTTTTTAGAATAAATTATGACTCAGTTCACCTTAGATGTCTTGAGAAATCTGAAGCTGAAAAAGTCTTGCAGGAACTCCACGATGGGCCAGCAGGCAGAAACTACGCTGGAGACGCAAATGCTCACAAAATTTTGCACGCAGGCTATTACTTGCCCACATTATTCAAAGACACACATAATTACGTAAGGAAATGCCAAGTCTTTCAAACCGCTGCTGGGAGACAAAAGAAACCATCCTTGCCACTGCAACCAGTTAACATTGAACAGCCTTTTGATCAGTGGGGATTGGACATAATAGGTGAGATCGTTCCTCACTCTTCTAAACAACATAGATACATCCTTACAACAACAGATTACTTTACTAAATGGGTAGAAGCAGTTCCACTCAAGACGACTAATGCTGAAAATATCATTGAGTTCATAGATCACTTCATAGTCGCGGGGTTTGGGCTACCTTCCGCTTTAATGTTTGATAATGCGTCATATTTTTCTAGTAATGCAATGACTGAATTTGCACTCAAAAGGGGTTTCAAGCTTAAATACTCTGCCAATTATTACCCACAAGGGAACGAGTTAGCTGAATCTACAAATAAGAATTTAATCAGAATCATTAGGCGAACCATTGACCAAAATCATAAAAATTGGCATAAGTCTTTAATATATGCTTTATGGGCAGATCGAATAACGTAGAAAGCCTCTATCGGCACTTCTCCATTTAATTTAGTTTATGGGAAAGAAGTGTTTCTTCCAACTCATTTGGCAATTCCCTCTTTAGCCTTGGTTCAATATATTGATGAATCACCAACTTCTTCCTTACAACTAAGGCCGCTGGAATTAATTAAGTTAGAAGAACAACAAGAATGGGCTAAGATAACTCACGCTCATCACCAAGCATTAGTGAAGGCTTCTTTTGATTCAAACATGATATCCAAAAAAGATTTTCAGATGGGAGATCTAGTTTTAAAATGGGACAAGGATCATGAGGAAAAAGGGAAACATACAAAAGTTCAAAGAATGTGGCTTGGTCCTTTTCAAATCATAAAAGTCATAGGTCCGTCTACTTTCATGTTACATGATTTAAAAGGGAAAAGAGATTCTTTACCTGTTAATGGTCAGATCCTCAAAAAATATCTTCCATAGAAGATCATTCTTCTATTTTTGTAGATTAATTGTTTTTCTTTTTCATAAAAAAACCAGTTGTAGATGGCTACATTTGAGATTCACGAAAAAGACACAAATTCTCTTTTAGATTTTGTTTTTTCACTTGTACAAATAGAATTCTTTCTAAAAAATTGATCATTACTATTGAAAGATATAGTTAAAAACTCTAGACCTAGAAACGATACTAGTTTCAACTGTATAAAATTTGACAAAAAATACCTGTAGTTAGAAATTGTTTTATTTCAGTCCAATGAAAGGTATCAATAGCAAAAATGAAGATTCTCTGTAGAAAAGCTCTTTCCAAAAACTCTATCATTGTTGTCCAGAGCTGTCTTAAGGAAACAATGACTTCCTCCCCACCTAGGAAACTACAATGTTCAGAGAATAATCCAAAGATACACTTCAACTTAAAGAGTAAGAGGTCTCATCATGAGCCAACTTATCATGATCATAGATATTATAGCTTGCTGACTTTGCCAATACTGCATACCACAACAGGGCAATGACTCAAGATTGTTGCAATCAAAAGACAAGGGGTCTCATCACGAGCCAGCTTGTTCAGCAAAGTTAATAAATCAGTGAATGACTATGTCATGAATTGGCTACCAAACCAAGACATTGTTCTTTAAGAATAAAAAAGAAAATGAAAGCGAAAAGTGTGGAAATGGATTTTTCTTTGAAAGTTGTAAATTTCTCTAAGTAGGATACAGGATCGTTGCTGGGTAATAGGTAACCCTGTCGAAGCTATAAACACTTGTTGGCAGCAGAGGCTCTACCTATGACAAATGAGCATATTTAAAACTGATTTGCGGAGAAGACTTTATTTTTATCTTTATAAACCAATTAATGACTGATGTAGATACAAAGACTAGCTTGAGGGATTAAATAATCAAATTTGGAAAAAGAAGAAACAAAATATCATTGATAGGCAAAAGCATAATGTACTTAGTCATTCTATAGTAAAGTTTAATGTTCTGGAAAATTTTCTGTTTTGGGAGTTTTGAAAAATTCAAAAGAGCAGCAGAGATAACTGGTTCTTCCAAGTGAATCGCCAATTTTTGTGGCCAACAACAACTCCCCTTCTTATTTAGTGTTATTCCTAATACTAAATAAGTGGGGACCCTTAGTTAAAAATTTAAAAAACAGCTAGTGCTTAAATTTCCTTTCCTAATAGAACTTACCATCATAAACTTAGGAAGACCCCCTTGAAAAATCTAAAAATCTAAGTTTTATGATAAGGTAAGACAAAAATCTTTCCTTAGGAAATATCGCATCGCAAAAGGATAACAGGATACCTCTTTACAAGCCGAATTCTAACATTACGAGATCGCGATACGTGATAATATCGCATCACATACATCAAAGGCAACTTACATTGAAACACCTTAATTTGCCAATATGCGATGACGCATATCGCAAATCGCATTTCGCAGAAAACAGATTAACGAAGATTGTCATATATGACGTTCCTGCGATATTGCGATAACATGATATTGCGATTTCACGATAGAGCGGGAATGCGATAATGCAATATAGTGAGCTATCAACTTTGCGATGTTGCGATCTGCGATATTGCGAAGCAAATCGCAAGATCGCTTCATCGCAGATCTTTCGGGATCGTGGTTCAAAAAAGTATTTTCCATAAATCGACATCTGGTTATGCGCTTTAATGCTAATAAATGAGTTAGTTTCTAGTTATTAATGGAATATGGTTTCGTGCTTGTCAAAAAATCATTTCACGTAAGGTGGTATATTTTATGCATCTTCAGCATTTAAAACTTTCCCATCACCCTTCCTTATCATTATTCTCACTTCACTTGTAAAGTGCAGGAACGAAGAACAGAGAACGATACAAAGCAGTACGCAGGATATTATGGGAAAGAAAAGCAAAGCTCCGAGCTCTGAAGAGAAATAAATGGCGCCCTTGTATATAGACACGGCCTGTAAGAGAGATGCTGGTATTGCTATGTGGGAAGGCATGTATAATCTACTTGAGGAGGAGAATCCCAGAGTAATGGAAGTCACTACTACTGCGGGTTCACATAGTTCTTCTAAGGCATCCATCACAGAGCTAGCTTGTTCATTCTTACACTGGATAGCAACAAGGCCCAAAATTCTCCCATACACGGACATGGTTAAATGGATATTGGACAGTGTTGATATTAGAAATAGAAAGTTTAAAACTCAGGGTCAAGGACTCATCGGCTCATTCACTGCATAGGATTTGAAGCTCATGTATCATTTACCGGAGCCACAGGCAACTTATAACAAGCAGTTTATGGAGAAATTTTCAAAAGAAAATCAATACCTGGCAAAAACCACTAAAGACTGGTCGAGGAGGGACGAATTGCTGAAGAAAGATAAACATGGTATGTATAGTACTGGTTCTCTCACCTCCCCATATTGCTTTGCTGCTGCCATGCTTTGTAGACTGTTTGGAATGTCAGACATTAACAAATTTTCATCTGAATGGCTACCATTATTGGATGCCGCCACGAATTCCACTATTGTAGATTGGGCTAAAATATTGTTTGATAACCTAGTCACGGCCATTGTAAATTACCGGTCTAAAAGAACTGTTTCTTAGATAATTTATCCCCTTTTTTACCTATCTGCGTATGTGATGGATGCGATATGTTATGTTTCTAAGTTTCCTATGATGGGTTGGAAATGGACAACTCAAGACCCCTTACCCATTCATATCTATCATAAAGAATTATGGGACTCTAAGTTCGCTCCGCACTTCTACCAGATTTGTCATGGAATCATGCTGCCCCTATACAGAATGTTGTATGATAAGATGCTCCAATATGCTCTCTTGAAGCAGAGGTAGACATACTCCCTATCGCGAGATTTGTCATGTAATCATGCTGCCCCTGTACAGAATGTTGTATGATAAAGATGTTCCAAGATGCTCTCCTAAAGCAGAGGTAGACATACTCCCTATCGCAAGATGGTTCGGGGAGGAACTGTTTACTTATGTCAGGGTATTTGGAAGTTCTACTTCCCCTCACGTCCTACCTTTGTATGTCCCTGATAAACTCATGGCTCAAGAAATTGCTTATCAAACCTGTGGAGAAGGAGGTTTGACTAAAGATTTGAAAGACAAAAAGAAGGCTATCTGGCCACAATTTCCAGTATCTTGTGGGGCCTTTTCACTATTTGATGTAGGCCATGCATTCACAGAAGTAAAAAACATAACGTGTTTACAATTATTCAAATTTTCAGGAAGACCGTTCGACCCTCATGATATTGCTAATAATTTCACTACTGTAGTCAAGATAAAGGCATTTTCTGGAGAAGATGATCTGTTCGATGACATGTTCCAATGGAAAAGCACACTTGAAGAAATTCTGCATGCGGCCCAAATGAAATTCTCTCCAGAAGATTTTCAACAGTTCAAAATATACAGGGAAAGAAGGTTAGCTAGTATTCCTTTGGAAAAACTACGCCTAGAACCTGTAAGGGAACCAACTCCAAGTGTTAGTCTTAGTGGAAGTTCAGGCACAAACGGATCTAAATCCAAATCTGGAAAAGAAACATATGAACAATCTAAAAGATCCAAAAGTGAACAGGATAAGAGCGAAGGGTTAGTAAAGGATACTGCCCAGTCAACGAAACTTCTACAGCAATAGGTTTTTACCTCCCCGTAAATAGATCCTCCCCCTCTCATCGTTCAACCACCATCAGTCAGAACCAAACTAGATAAAGAATGGGAAACCTTAAATGACTTGATCAATATTGAAGGACAAACCATAAAGGCACCTGTGAGCAATGCATAGGCAACAAAAGAAGTAGTCACAAGAACAATTAGCAACGTCTCAGATATGGAACATATTCCTATTACCCCATCTTCTGAGCTTATGCTCAAAATAGAAGAAATCCCTCCCCTTGATATTATTTATAGCCCATAGCACAAAGCAGTAGTGAGAAGACAGAGGAAGAAAAGGAAATTGGAAAACGTGCTCTCTCATGACGTAGAACAATTAGACGTCCTATGGCGAGATCCCACTACTGATCCCACTGAAAATCTCACCAAACTATCTCAGATCGCATGAACGTATGCCTCTGCGACTATTGATAAGGCATCTGAGGTACAGCAACTGCTAAAGAAAAGGAAGACCAGATACAAGTTTTGCAACAATAGTTGCAACAAGCCAATGCCAACAATGAATCATAGGAACAACTTGAAAGATTACAGCAAGACTTCCAACAAATGCAGATGGGCTACCAGAAAAGTTTGGATGAGAAAGAAAAGAAGTTATAGGATTTACAGGAGATGCACAGGGATAATCCTAAACTTACAGAATTCATCACAGAATCCATTTCCTTGAATGAACAATTACTGCAGCAGCAGGAAGCATTGGGCCAAAAAATATCACAGTGGAACTATTATTGTGAAATAAGTGATAAAACCACTAATCAAGTTGTAGATTTACGAAGTGATTATGATTTAGTTGATAAACGAGTTACTGAATATTTTGCTTGGCAAGAAATAGACGAGGGAAAAAGAGCAAGTGCACCAATGATCAATGAAAATCACAAAGAAATGCTCTTTAACAAATGGGACAAACAAATCAGGGAAGTAGAGCAAGCAGCAGAAGGAGCAGCCACGACGGAAAATAGTATTATTGATTTTGTAAATGAAAATTGGCACATGGAAAATTTGATCGCAGAAACCACTCCAAGGTATTTACCTAACGTATAGAACTACAAATAGACTGGAGGCAGAAAGCTCAAGAAAAGGCAGAAGCAATCCAAGGGTTAACCAAGTTGAACTGGGATTATTACTGGGCATACTTGGTAAAGCCACATAGCCAGTGGATGACTCTCAAGTGTATCATCAATTCTACCGAAAAGATGGCACCAGCTCTCACCAATTCTATTTTCTCAGCTTAGCTAAAATATGAAGTCGGCCAGCCGACTCTTCTCAAACAGATGCTGAATGCGTGCGATTTCAAGGAGTAGATACAGAAGTAGTTTTAATTTTAGATTTAATTTTAGTTTTAATTTTGTTTATTTTTCCTGAAATGAGGATGGTCATTTAAACCGCATCCTACATTTTTGTAATAAGTTACTTTTAGATTTAGTTAATAGTATTTAAACCCTTCTCATGCATTTAGAGAAGGGTCCTGAAATTTGTCAAAAACTTATCCCCAGAACATGCACTTTTGTACCCTCTAAGGAGGTTTTGATGAATGAATGGAACAGGGTTTATTGATATTTGCATTTGATATCTGCTACTGATGTTGCACTTATGTACTCTTAGTGGATGTTAGATCAAAAAGAGATAAATCATTATCGCTTGAAGCTCATGAGTAGGACTAGTTATAAATGGTACTTCTATCTCTTAACTATTTTTTCCTTTATGTTAAAGTGATATTCATGTTTAGTTGTTTATATATTGATGTGTGAATGCTTGAGTTATCATTTGGTACTTTTGTACGATGATAGCTATTTATTTATGCTCAATGTATGAGTAGCTTATTATGCGATATGTTTTTCACAACTGTTTCGTCTAACTTTTTATACGAAGTGGTTCATCCTTATTGAATTCTTTTCTCATAACAGTTGAATGATCTTTATTACCAGTTGTTATTTGAAATCATTTTAGATCGCATAACGGAAGGATTACACCCCAGGTTAGTGTAGACTTAGATATTTCTTCTTATTAGAATACAATTTCCATATTATTAGATTAGAGTTAGAATAAAAGTATTCCATTTAGAAACTGTTAGAAAGAGAAATATCAGTCCTTCACACACACACATAAATTGGGAAATTGGTCCCATATCCCCAGTTGGACCCACTATACCAAACGGAAAAGGAGCTGCTAACTAAAGTTCAGACCGGGTGGGTATCCCCCTTGTTGTAGACCCGATTTTCGGGGCTTCAACAGGTTCCAAAGCTTATAACCCTTTAAACCATCCTTATACCCAATAAAGATGCACTTTTCAGATTTACTATCCAACTTGGTTCATTTCTCCTTTGGAACATGTACATATGCATCACATCCAAATACCCTCAAATGTGAAAGTACCAGTCCATACCTCTTCTGGAGTCTTGTCCTCCAACTTTGATGAAGGTGATCTATTGACTAGGTAACATGTTGTCTCCACCGCCTCTGCCCAGAATTCCTGTCCTAACCTGGCACTACTAAGCATGATTCTTGCCCTTTCCATCAACGTCTTGTTCATTCTTTCTACAACCGCATTTTCCTGAGGTGTATATGGAGTATTCTTTTGCCGTGCTATACCACACTTCTTACAGAGTTCTTCAAATTCCTTACTGCAAAACTCTCCACTGTTATTTGTCCTCAACACCTTTATCTTCTTCTCTATCTAGTTTTCCACTAGAGCCTTAAATTCTTTAAACCTGTCAAAGGCTTCATATTTCTTCTTAAGGAAATATATCCATGTATTCTTTGAGAAGTCATCTATAAATGATACGTAGTACACAAACTTACCTAGTGATGGAACCTTCACAGGTCCAAACACATCACTGTGCACAAGCTCTAATATCTGTTTCTCCCTCTTACCACTAGAGGGGAACTCACTCGATTCTGCTTCCCATATACACAATTTTCACAGAAATCAAAATCCAGAGAGCTATTACTCATACCTTCTACCATACCTTTACCATGAAGTATTCAAAGGCCCTTCTCTCCAATATGTCCAAGCCTTTGATGCCACAACATGGTCTTCTCTCCAGAGACCATTAGATTTTATGCTCCACTTTCAGGAACCACAGAACTATTGCACCCATCAAAAACAGTGCTACCTTGAAGCTTGTACAGATTTCCAGTCCTAACTCCTCGCATCAATACCAGTGCTTCTCGAACCATCTTGCATCTATCCTTCTCGAACACTGTTTTTACACCTGCATCATCCATCTTGCTTAAAGAAATCAGGTTTTTGGCTAATGCAGGAATATGTAGAACACCCGGAGGTGTTCTAACCCTTCCACCTTGCAACTTCAACTTTAATTTTCCACGACTAACGATTCTAGCCTTCCTATCATCCCCTAAGAAGACATCACCACCATCGTATTTCTCATACTCGCAGAACCACTCTCTATGGGGAGTGAAGTGAAAGGATGCACTTGAGTCAATCAACCATGCCTCATGATCTACATGTGTACTTGAAGAAGCCAAGTACACATCCCCACCTTCATCTGAGGTGGTTTTTGCCTCTGTAGAAGGAGCATCATCAGATCCCTTTCCTTTGTCAGGAGCTTTAGATTTACAGTCCCTTTTGTAGTGCCCTTCCTTTCCACATTTCTAGCACATGATCTTTACAGGTTTTCCTGGAGATTTAGATCTCCCACTCGATGACTTATTTTTGTTTATGTTCTGGGACCATCCTCACACAGACAAGGCATCACCATTCTAGCTCTCCATATTTTTCTGTCTCATCTCCTTCATCAGCAAGGATGAGACTATTTCATCAAACTACAAGGTAGTTACGTTGCTACCTATTGCAATAACCAGACTATCCCATGAATCTGGTAGAGAACACAACAAACTAATGCACTTATCTTCATATGAAATTTCGATATCAATAGACAATAACTGACTTACCACAGTATTAAATGCATTTATATGCTCTGTCACCTAGTCTCCATCTTTCATCTTCAGGTTATACATCTTTTTCCATAGGAACAGTTATTCACCAGAGACTTATATTGGTACAAAGTCCCTAACTTGTCCCACAAAGCCTTCGCCATAGCTTCCCCTGATACATTCAACAATGCTGAATCTGAGACACACAATCGGATTGTGCTCTTTTCCTTCTGATCCAACTTCTTCCATTCTTCATCAAACACTTCCGTTGGTTTAGTACCCAGATCTACCACGATCCACTGATCTTTATCCACCAACAGATCCTCCATCTTGAGTTTCCACAACTCAAAACTCTAACCATTAAATTTATTGATCTTTATATTTCCACTGCTCGCCATCTTCTTTCACTACCAGGATCGATCCCGCAGATCTCCCACTGAACAGGGTCTACCACAGGCCCGGGCGAAACCCCTCAGCAACAAAGGCGTCCCCTTGAAGCCAAAACAGATCTGATACCAAATGTAGGTTTTAACCCCATATAGAAATTACCTGCATATGAATTCTAAAACACAGAAAATAAACAATGCGAGAGCATAACACATAAAACACATATACACAAAGATTTTCCCCTGGATCCCAAAACCGGGACATCCAGCTTGATTTTTCATTATATCCCTTTCAATGTTACAATACATATTTATACATGCCAAGGCATCCAATACCATGGACTGAAAACCATCACGTCCAAAACCATGTGCAAAAAATCATGCACAAAACCATAGGTAGGTCCGCCCAACCTAATATAGGGTCCAAAAACAAAATTTTCTGGGGCATTTCCCCAGACCGCATAGAGTGGGGTTACCTACACCCCTCAAACCCCCTATGACTCCCCCCGCTATATAATTAGCGCAACGAAGGGGGGGCTCCGCCCCCCTTCTAACCCCCCAGTTAACTACGTGGGCTAGTCGTGGAAAGAATATAACACAACCCAAAAATTGTCAGAAAAAAATAAGGTTATTAAATCCCTCTACTCAAGTGCATGTAGCTATGTTATCTATGATGGAGCCAAAGGACTTTGTCGGGCTAGTAAAGATGACAATTGGACAAAGGCCATGAATGAAGATCTTGATTAGAACAAGAAAAGTCATACATGGGAGCTTGTTCCAAGATAAACAAATAAGAATGTTATTGGAACAAAGTGAACCTTGAGGAACAAATTGAATGAAAATGGTGAAGTTGTCATAAACAATTCAAGGTTAGTTTGAAAAGGTTGTGCACAAATTGAAGGTTTGGATTTTCATGAAAATTTATCTCTTGTCACACGATTAGAAGCAATTTGCATGCTCTTTTATTTTGCTAGTTTCAAGAAATTTAAGATATATCATATGGATGTCAAATCTACCTTTTTAAATGGATAATTGCAAGAAGAAGCCTACATTGAGCAGCCTGATGGTTTTCAAATATCAGATAAGCCTTATTATGTTTGCAGGTTGAAAAAGGCCTTGTATGGTCTTAAGCAAGCCCTAAGGGCTTGGTATTCTAGGTTGGATAATTATTTTCTAAAGTGTGGTTTTAAAAGAGGGGCAACTGATAGTCATTTATATGTGAAAACCAATGATTGAAAATTGTTAGTAGTGTTTGTTTATGTTGATGATATTTTTTTTGCAAGTGATACAGATCATATAACTTGTCATTTTTCAAATGATATGAAGGTAGAATTTGAGATGTCTATGCTTGGAGAACTTTATTATTTCTTTGGTTTATATATTTCATAACCTTCAAAAGCAATTTTTATCTCATAAATAAAGTGTCTCAAGGAAGTTTTGAAGAAATTTGACATGGAGAAACATTCTTTGGTGAGCACTCCAATGGTTACAGGTTGCAAACTCAACAAGACTAATGAATCACTAGAGGTGGATTATGATATATATATATATATATATATATATATATATATATATATATATATCCATTATTGGCATCCTATAATAATTGATATACTCTAGACCAGACATAACGTAAGTATTTGGTATCATTGGAAGACTTCAAGAAACCCCCTAACATAGTCATATTCTAGCAGCCAAAAGAATTCTCAGATATCTAAGAGCCATAATGGACTATAGTCTTTGGTACCCTAGAGGCAAAGATTTTTCACTAATTACTTTTATTGATATTGATTCGGAAGGTGATGCAAATGACCATAAAAGAAATAGTGTTGGTGTTTTCTTTCTTGGTGGATATCTTGTTTCATAGTTGAACAAGAAGCAAGCTTCAATTTCTCTCTCTACTGCTGAAGCAAAATATATGCCAACAACTTCTTGTTGCACTCAACTATTATGGATGAAGATGAATTTACAAGATTTGTAATTAATATATGATCAACCAATACAAATCATGTGTGTTAACACAAGTGCAATCAATATGTCCAAGAACCATGTTTTTCACTCCAATAAAAAGCATATTCCAATCAAGTACCATTTCCTATGAGATAAAGTTGCAAGTCATATTGTAAAATTGGTGTATGTACCTAAAAAAATAGCAGGTAGCTGATATATTCACCAAATATCTCCTAATAGATCAATTTGAGTACTTAAGGAAAATATTGGGACTAGTTCCTCTTACCTCCCTCCACTAAATCTCCCCCAAAAGGGAGAAATGCAGTTATAAAGCACTTAGCATACTAAAAGGGAGTGGTAGTTCCACATGATCAGTAGGATAGGGAGAGATTGGTTGTAGGGGGGTCATATTGTTTTCTTTTCTATTAATTTAAAAGTGGGAGAGAAGTAAGGAAAATAATTCTTAATTATAAGGAGAAAACTTAATTATTTAAATGGGGAGATAAAGATAAGTATTGATAGAACTTATGAAGAAATACTCACAATACCAGTGTTTCCATGTTAAAATTTGTGTTCCAACCCTTTCTTTTGTTATCCAATTACTTTTGTGATTGATAACAATGTTTTTGGTGTTGACATCAATGCCAAAGGGGGTGAATGTTGAAAATATGTTGGCATTGATGTCAAAGGAGTGAAACAACTCAGGTGGTTGCAAGCAGATATATGAGCATGTGCTTCTATGGAGCCTTTTATTCTATATTTTTCCCTTAGACAATTAGCTTAGATCTTCATGGAAATGCAATAGATGGATAAATCTTGAAGAGAGATTTCCAGTGACATATCAAAGTCAGAAAATGACCCCAAGAGTGGAAGATATGGCCAATCAACGTTGTAGGGAAAAAAGTCAAGGTGTAGATCCAAATTTGGTGTTGGGTTATCTATCTCCAAAGTTGGTGATAGGATTGGTGTTTGGCCAAAAATAGTGGAGTTGCTAGGCAGAGGCCGAGGTAAAACAATGTTCATGGAAATTAACCAGAGTTGTTGATTAGTTGAGGACATAAATATCAAAGACTATTGAGTGCCTACAAGCATAAGCATTAATGAAATCTATTGTACTTGATGGGATCCAATGATGGAGGATGATTTAAATTGATGATCATGATCATTTTAGGTGATGGAATTACATAGGTTTTAACACATTTCCAACATTTGATGGGGTATTCATTGATGACTTGGCACTATGACATGGCTTTGACAAATGATGTGGACCTATCAGAAGAGGACACATGGCACTATTTGATTAGTTGAGAGACAAAGGTGGAGACATAGTGGCATGATGAAATCATCATCTAAAATAACTAGATATGTGGCACCAAATGGGATGTGACACATGGCACCTATCAGTGAGTGACTTGTGGTAGATGTGTGCAAGTAAAAGACACAACCCTGGTATGTTTGTGGGTTAAAAAAGTGTTGGTCCCATAGGGACACGTCACCCTAATGTGTTAGCCCTGACATTTACCAAACAAGATGCAATATTTATCATCAGGGTGATAAGGAACAAGGATGAGGTCGCATATAGGTTGGCAAGTGGCGAACCAATTAGAGGTGGTGCAAGTCATCAAGTGGGAGTGCCCATTGATCACATAATCCTAGACGATTGACCCTTGCAACATCCCACATAGCTCCAAGATTTATTTTTGGGGAAATAAGGCCAGGGGCTAAAGGCATGCTCCAAAACTTGGTTATATGCAAAGGCATTGTGGATGTAGGCCTAACATGAATGAGTCAACAAGTATTTGGCATTTTTTGCTATATTTGGCAAATTCCACCATAACTGGAAGAGCACTAAAATTTTTGAAACATGCATGAATGAGTTGGAAACTATTTGGTGGCATGGACAGAGTTGGGGCTATATTTGGCAGTTTTGGCCAAATCTAGTAGTTCGCTAGTTTTGGAAATGTAGATAGAACCTCAACTAAACCCTATCAAAATTCCAGAATTGAGGAAATTACCAGTTAAACTCAGTTTCTCACCTCAGGAAAAGCAAACTAAAATATAAATACTTCATGAACACATCAAGAAGACTTAATAGAAGTAGTATATAAAAAAAATTAAGAATTCGTGCATGGTGAAGAGTTGGACTTAACTATAGTTCTAAATCTAAAAATATCAACTCTAATTCTTTATAAGCAAAATTGAATTAGCAAGAAGGTTGTTGTTGTTTTCGGTGTGTGTGGTGAATTGAATAGTGATCATAGATTGTTAAAGGTGATTTTGTGGTCATTAGGGTGTGTGATCAAGGAGAGATTTATTTGTTTTATCAAAGAGAGTGACCTTCATGATTTGAAAATAAAAATGGAATGAAATATGAATCAAGAAATTCAAGCAAGTGATAGCTTGCAAATCAGGGGTTACAATTCCTTCCAGTATTTGTGAGTAAAAACACAGAGGTTGAAGCTCCTTTCAGTAGCAGTTGTAAATCAGGGTAGTAGTTCCTATCAGTGGTACCTAATAAACTAGGGGTAGTAGATCCTTTTAGTTGTATTTGATAGATTAGGATGTAGTAGCTTTCTTCTTGTGGGAGCTAGAGAACAGTGTAAAAGCAAGTTGAAACTTACCTTTGTAAAATAAATTGAAGAAATCATTTAAGAATCTATGTGCTTAATGTGCTATTTTATTTTATTTTATTTTTTTGGTGTGGTTCATGGACACTCTGGTCATTGGGTGGCCGCTACGTCCACGGAAAAATCTGGGTTGATCGACCCCGAAGGGAATCAAGCCCCGTAGCCAATAACTAGGCCTAACCCCAAGGGCTTTGGGGAGAATGGACCCTGTGACCTCCCGATCGGTGAGGCATTGATTTGACTAGTTGAGCTAGCCCTTGGGGATGTTTAATATGTTATTCTTGTATTCATGTTTACTTGAATTATTTTTAAATATATTGTTGGTGTTTTAGTATTCTTTACTCTGTGAAAGAAATTTTTAAAATTCTCGCAATATTGATTCACCCTCCCTCTCAATATTGTCTTGGTTTTTAACAAATATGAGTCATAAGCCATGAATTAGTTCAAGAAAAAATACAACTCATGTGAAAGAAAAACATGATTATATAATAAAAGTATCAGATAGCCATTACAACCATCATGAAAGTGCACAAGAATATTTCCAAGAGTAAAGAGTTTTTCATTTATAATGTTGTAATATCAATTAAATATACCACAAGCCCATCAAAATACAATAATGGAAGGTGGGCTTCTCATACCATCCCCAAAATAAGTATGCTACCTCACTATAACTAAAAATTTAAATTCCAATCTTTAAGAGTGCTCAAAACTATCTAAGTGCTAGTAGCTCTCTAAGTGCCAAAAGGATCAAGTGATCAAATCCCCACATACTTTTTCATAGGATTTGAGACCATATGGGGCTCCCATAATTTCAAATACTATTCTTCCTCTGCCTTCGCTAGAATGTCCACATAAAAAAACTAGAAACTTATAAGAAGTCTTAGATAGCTTCTTTGTACACTCTTTACTATTTCTTTAAGATCTTTTTCCCACAGGACAAGGAAAAAGTTGATGCAATACATGATATAAAAGGATACCATGTCTCGATAACTTAGCTCCTTAGTAAGCCCCAGGAGGTTGACTAATTTATGAAACTTTTAGAGGAAAGCAATAATTGCATGTATATACATGAGAAGAATGCCACTCATGAAAAAATCTTTCCATCCTTGCAACACTTTCAGAAACTTTTTCACTTTCTAATTTTTTTCAATTCATCAATATATGTTTTCCCTTTTCCTTCAGAGAAAAGTTATTAGATTCCATTTGCAGAATTTCCAGAGAAACAAATATAGAGACAATCCTTGTTGCAAGCCCTCATTAATGTTTGCTGACCCACAAAAATTCCAACCAATCCATGCATAAGAAAATAAGAAGTTTCCTTTAACATACTAGATAAAATCAACAACAAAATTGTTGTGGATAACATAGTTTTTCTACCCACAAATATACCCATATCATGGATGATATTACTAGAGGGAGTGGAAAAAAGTAGCCAAAATAGTTAAATTCAACCACTTCATTAGTTGCTTTCACCTTATTCCCATGTTGTTCCAAAGCAATGTTGTTGTGTGAGAGTATGGCCTTTGTCCCTCTCTGTATATGTACACCTTAAAACTATTCTCCATTAATTCATAGTTATTTTTGAATTTAGAGACATATGATAAAAAGGCCTATAGAGATTAGGATCATCAACAACACAATTTATTCTCAATCTCTTCCAAGGAGTGACCCTTGGTCTCTACCATATTATTCATCATGAAAATTATAGTAGCAAAACAAACATCACTGAAACATGAATATAAAAAATTGATTCCAAACCTATCCATCACACAGGCTAATTATTCTTAAGGATTTGATTTTTTCATGATATTAATGCCTAGGAAAGTTTCAATGTTTTAAAGATTATGTTTGTTAAATTTCCCCAAAACAATATTTCAAACAATCTCAACTACTCTTGTAGGGGCTTTTCCCAACATGGATATTTTAGGCATCCATTCCAAAATTTTAGAGCGTAATATCCTAAACCTTAGCAAGGATGAATACCACTAAGGAGTTATCAAATCGTGTTCTTTCTTCAATGCACCTTGAACAATTTCTCATGAACCATCCTTTATTCTTGCCATGGGGAACCACCATGGTAGCTTTCCTGAACATTATTTGGATGTTAATTAAAATTACATAAAACCAAGAGATGGAATAGTGATTGTGTCAGATTTACTCGTAAGCTCAACCCTAAGTGTCTCAAAGCACTCATGGAAATAGTCACTCATATCTAGCAAGGGATGAGAAAACACAATATGAACTTGACTTGGCATGTTACATTTAAGATGTAAAGCAACCCATGAATAAGAATCCCTCGAGTTACACATCCTTGAAAAGTTTCACTTGAGCATGCGCTTGTTCAATTTGTGCAAAACTTTGGTTGGAAATTGTATCAAATTCCTTTGTCAAATGATGGCATAGAGGCATGCAATTTTTTTCATATTTTGTCCTTTCCAGGGATGTCTTAGAGTCATCCAAGTTTGAGTCACTAGGAAATACTGATTCCTTCTTTACTTCAGGTGATCTTTTTTTTGTGGAAAGTAATGGGGTTTTCAAGTCATATCCACTCTCCTCATGCCATGATTCTAGCTTTTGATAGTTTAGATAATCTAGAGATTGTAGTGAGTGGCCATGATGTGATGAACATATTTGTTTATTAGAATATGTGATCTGAGTTTTCTTTCATGTTAGAATTAGGCTTCATTGGCTAAACTTGGTCCAGGTTCACCTAGTGCATTGGCCAATGTTTCATCAAATTATCCTTCCGAGAAACATCTAAATCATGATTTGATTTTGACCCATGGTTTATGTTAGAAAATTATATATTACGAAGCAATGGAACACATAAAATATTCCAGAAATATAAACACAGAAAACACACAAAACAAGAGAGACACAGATATACGCGGTTCACCCAGTTTGGGCTACGTCCACCCCGAACAGCCAGTCCTTCCTTTCTATTATCCAGCAAAATGAAGAGACACTACTTATAGCAAATCCGCTGTAATATCCTCTGTTTTCTCTCACAGTCTCACCTCTCTATTTCTCGCTCACAGAATACACATCTATTTCATCACCTCAAATACAATACCCTCATACAAAGAGAGGGGTTGCCTTCTAGGGCAAAAAAACCCTAAACTAAACATAAGTTCTACCGTCAGATCATCCGCCTAATGAACGGCCCAGATTGACTAGAAATTACTATACTTTTACAAGGCAATTTTACATTTGTTTTTAGCTTTGGGGGCGCTGCCCCCGAGCCCCCGCCAGGGGACCGCTAGCCCCCGGACCCCCCAGCCGGGGGGGATCGGCCCCCGTGGGGGGGACAAGTCCCCCCCGCACTCCCCCGCATGGAGGGGTGTACAAGACTTCCTGGGGTATACATCCGGCTGAAACAAAGACCTTTGAATAATCATGCTCCACACACAACAATCTCCCACTTGGAGAATGATTGTAGCAACTCCACTGCTGCTTCATTTGCTGGACAATGACTCCTCTTTGGACCTGGCTATTTTTCACCTTCATCGTCATCCTTGAAGGCCAATTGAAACTGAGCATGTTCTCAGTTTCTCCCTGGTTGCAACTTTTGTTAGCATATCTGTAGGATTCTTGCTAGTGTGTATCTTTTCCAGCTTCAACTCTCCATCTTCCAACACTGATCGTATGAAATGGTACTTGAGCTATATGTGTTTAGTCCTGGAATGAAATGCTGAGTTCTTTGCAAGATGAATGGCACTTTGACTATCACTGTATAACGTGCCCATATCATGCTCCTTACCCAATTCACCCATAAACCTTTGTAAGCAAATCATTTCTTTACTAGCCTCTGTAGCAGCAACATACTCTGCTTCTGTTGTTGAAAGTGCAACAACACTTTGGATTTTTGAAACCCAACTGACAGTTTTTCCTCCAACAGTAAATACATATCCTGTAGTGCTCCTCCTGTTATCTTTGTCACCTGCCATATCTGCATCAACATATCCTTGTAGGGAGATGTTTGAACCACCAAAGCATAATGCTTTATTTGTGGTACCTTTCAAATATCTGAGAATCCATTTCACTGCCATCCAATGTTCCTTTCCTGGATTGTTCATGTACCTGCTTACAACTCCCACTGCATGTGCAATATCAGGCCTTGTGCAGACCATTGCATACATTAAGCTTCCAACTGCTGATGCATATGGAACTTTAGACATATAATCCATGTCTTCTTGGGTCTTTGGGCACATTTCCTTGCTAAGTTTGAAATGGCTAGCAAAAGGTGTACTAACTGGTTTTGCATTGTGCATGTTAAATCTTTTCAACACCTTTTGTATGTACTCATTCTAAGACAATGTTAATTTACGATTTTTCCTGTCTCTAGTTATTCTCATACCAAGGATTTGTTTTGCAGCTCCCAAATCCTTCATTGCAAATGAATTTGCCAATTTTCTTTTGAGCACATTTATTTCCTGCATGTTAGATCCTACAACAAGCATGTCATCTACATACAATAACAATATAATATAGCTGCCATCATTTTGCTTTTTCAAATAAACACAATGATCAGAGTGACATCTAGTATAACCTTGTTCAGACATAAACTTGTCAAATTTTAGATACCACTGCCTTGGAGCCTGTTTTAAGCCATACAAGCTCTTCTTCAACCTGCACACTAGTTTCTCCTTTCCTTTCACCTCATATCCTTGTGGCTGCTGCATATATATCTCTTCCTCCAAATCCCCATGGATAAAGGCTGTCTTTACATCTAACTGCTCAAGATGCAAATCTTCAGCTGCTACAAGACTTAAAATGGTTCTGGTTGAAGTCATTTTAACAACAGGAGAAAATATTTCATCAAAATCAATACCTTTCTTCTGTGCAAACCCCTTCACCACAAGTCTAGCTTTATACCTCTGTTTTCCTCCATCTTCTTCCTTCAGCCTGTAAACCCATTTATTCTTCAATGTAGTTTTTCCTACAGGCAACCTGACTAAATCCCAAGTCTGGTTATGCATTAAGGAGTCCATCTCTTCTTCCATGGCTACCTCCCACTTCTTCCTGCTTTCAACCTGCATTGCTTCTTCATAACATTCGGGTTCACCGGAATCAGTCAACAATAAATAATATAATGAAGGAGAGTATCGTTCAGGGGGTCTACTTATCCTGGTAGATCTTCTAACACCACTTTTAGGTGTTTGGGGTGCCTGTTGTTGTTGTTGTTGATTATTATTATTTTCAGGCACCTTTCCTTTTTCAGTGATTTCATCAAGAACTGCGTATTCCTTGTTTTCCTTTTCCTGTTTCTTTTCCTGCAACTGATTCTTATACAAGACCTTTTCATTGAATATTACATCTCTTCTCCTAATGATTTTGTGATTTTCGTAATCATATAAGCGATAACCAAAATCATTAACACCATATCCAATAAAGGTACATTTCTTTGACTTTGCCTCAAGCTTTGTTCTATTTTCTTTATCAATATGGACAAAGGCCTCACAACCAAAAGGCTTTAAAATAGAGTAGTTTACCTTTTTACCTGTCCATGCTTCCTCTGGAACACCACCATCCAAGGAACTTGAAGGCCCTCTATTTATTAGATAAACAACAGTATCTACAGCATCTGCCCAAAACTGTAAAGGCAATCCTGCATGCAATCTCATGCACCTTGCACGCTCCATGATTGTTCTGTTCATCCTTTCTGACACACCATTTTCTTGTGGTGTTCTTGGAACTGTCTTCTCTCTGCAAATTCCATGCTCTGAACAATACCTATCAAACTCTTTGCTGAAATATTCACCTCCATTGTCTGATCTAAGACACTTCAATTTCTTTCCTGTCTCAATCTCAACCAAAGCTTTCCATTTCTTGAAAGTATCAAATACATCAAATTTATTCTTAATACAATAAATCCAAGTTTTGCTAGTTGCATCATCAATAAAAGTAACATAATAACGAGAGCCACCGAGAGATGATACCTGAGCAGGTCCCTATACATCTGTATGCACAAGCTCTAATTTTTCATTCTTCTTTTCTTTCCCAACTCTGAGAAATCTGACTCTCTTCTGTTTTCCATAAATGCAATTCTCACAGAAGTCCAAATCAACATTCTTCAAACCCGGCAACAAATTCCTTGAGTGAAGAATCTTCATTCCCTTTTCACTCATGTGTCCGAGCCTATGATGCCATAATGCTGCATCTGCTCCTTTGGAAGTTAAAGCATTAACAGAGTTAGAAATACCATTGCATAAATACAATGTACCAACCTTTTCACCTTTTGCTATTACCAGGGCTCCTTTGGTGACCTTCCAAGCTTTATCTGTGAAAGTTGTCACACAACCTTCACCGCCTAACTGCCCTATTGAAATTAGATTTTTCTTTAGATCTGGAACATGCCTTACCTCCTTTAATAGCCATTGGTTTCCATTCTGCTATTTTACAAGAACCTTACCCATTCCAACGATTTTACAGGGTTTATCATCACCCAGACGAACTTGTCCAAAATCTCCTTGAACATAGTCATGAAAGTATTTCTTATCAGGTGTGGCATGGAATGAAGCCCCTGAATCTACCACCCAGGAATCAGTAATATTTTCGAAAGAAAGAATCAAAGCATCTTGTAACACCTCACCTGTCACATTTGCTTCATGATTGTTTTCTTGTTGTGCATCTCCTTCTTTTCCCTTCTGAGATCTACAGTCTTTCTTTAGGTGTCCTTTCTTTCCACATTTCCAGCACACTATCCCCGATCTGGACTTGGATATGCCTTTCCTTGATTTACTGCGATATCCTGAGCTCTTTCCTCTTTCCATTTTTCTTCCTCTAGACTCTGCACTCAAAGCATTTCCCGATGTCTCACCGGAGCTTTTCCGTCGCATTTCCTCGCTAAGGATAGCACCGACAACATCATCAAACTTTAAAGTACTAGATCCAGAAACGGAGTTACTAATGTCCATTACCAAACCATTCCAACTTTCTGGTAATGAGCACAAGAATAACAGAGCTCTAACTTCATCATCAAAGTTTACCCCTACAGAACTTAACTGACTTGTAACTGTATTAAAATCATTTAAATGGTTTGCAACAGATCCACCTTCCGACATATTCATATTAAATAACCGTTTCATAAGAAATACCTTGTTTGAGGCCGAGGGTTTTTCATATAGTTTCGACAACGTCTGCATCAAACCCTCTGTCATGGTTTCCTTCGAAATGTTGAAGGCGACTGACTCAGCAAGGCACAACCGTATTGTTTCGAGTGCCTTTCTATCGAGAAGGTTCCATTCTTCATCTTTCATACCCGTCAGCATCTTTGTTTTTCCGCCCAATGGTAGGTATAGATCTTTCTGATACAGATAATCTTCCATCTGCATCTTCCACAGCGAGAAGTTTTGGCCGTTAAATTTCTCGACCCTAAACTTACCATATTTCGCCATTTCTCCCACTCGAACCAGGAACCCTTCTTTCCTGGGAGTTTATCAGCCAAATAGACCTTCGGCTTTGATACCAGTTGTTAGAAAATTATATATTACGGAGCAATGGAACACATAAAATATTGCAGAAATATAAACACAGAAAACACACAAAACAAGAGAGACACAGATATACGTGGTTCACCCAGTTTGGGCTACGTCCACCCCGAACAGCTAGTCCTTCCTTTCTATTATCCAGCAAAATGAAGAGACACTACCTACAGCAAATCCGCTGTAATATCCTCTGTTTTCTCTCACAGTCTCACCTCTCTATTTCTCTCTCACAGAATACACATCTATTTCACAGCCTCAAATACAATACCCTCATACAAAGAGAGGGGTTGCCTTCTAGGGAAAAAAAAACCTAAACTAAACATAAGTTCTACCATCAGATCATCTGCCTAATGAACGGCCCAGATTGACTAGAAATTACTATACTTTTACAAGGCAATTTTACATTTGTTTTTAGCTCTGGGGGCGCTGCCCCTGAGCCCCCGCCGGGGGACCGTTGGCCCCCGGACCCCCCAGCCGGGGGGGATCGGCCCCCGCGGGGGGGACAAGTCCCCCCCGCACCCCCCCGCGTGGAGGGGTGTACAAGACTTCTTGGGGTATACATCCGGCTAAAACAAAGATCTTTGAACAATCATGCTCCACACACAATAGTTTATTGAACCTAGATTTGCATCTAGAGATGATTGTTATAAAATTATATATTATAGAGCAATGAAACACATAAAATATTGCAGAAACATAAACACATAAAACAAGAGAGATGCAGATATATGTGGCTCACCCAATTTGGCCTACGTCTACGAAGAAATAACCAGTCCTTCCTTTATATTATCCAACAAAATGAAGAGATACAACCTACAACAGATTTGTTGTAATTCCCTCTTTTCTCTCACACAAACTCCTCTCTCTTTCTCGCTCAGATTACACACATATCCAACTGCAATATAATTCCCTCATATATAGAGATGGGTTGCCTTCTAGGGAAAAAAAACCCTAAATTAAACATAACTTCTACCGTCAGATCATTCGCCTAATGAATGACTTATATTGACTACGAAATTACAACATTTTACAAGGCAATTGTACATCTATTTTTAGCTTTGGGGACGCTGCCCCCGAACCCCCACTGGCAGGGTGGGCTCTAAAAATCTCCGTCGCCCCCCGTGGCAGCGAAAAAATAGGCGGCGTTGTTTCCCATTACAAATTGGGGTCCAATGCAGAATTATCTCTAAATAAAGAAGATAATCAAGCTCCACACCCAATAATGATGATTTACTAAAATTCTTGTTGATCCCACAACATCAAATTTTCCTTTAGAAAAACACCTAATAATTATGAAACCTCTAGTTCGATTGCAACCTCACCCAAACCATGAACATGTAAATACATGAATATGAATAAGTTGAATATGTGTTATATGTTTTCACTGGATTTCTAAATTAAAGTACTTGAATTTAAATTGATTTTCGATGATCGATATAATTTTCGAATTATATATAGGTCTAACAATAAAAGAATGAAGAATCAATAGATAATGCATAAAAATTGGATAGACAGAAGAACCTATCATGACCATGGTTCATTCAATGTGAATTGCATATAGTGGTGATTAGGGAATTTCAAAGAGTCTGCTTGAGTAATACAATGGTAACATCCATGAAAACTTGGAAGAGAAAGGGGGACCCAAAAGTTTAAATGTAAAATGTGAAAATTTTGAGGGTTGTTATGGCCGCTACAACCTTTGGTGAACCACTAGTACAATCCGACATCTATGACTTTGTTCTTTTAAAATATAGAGTCCTAATAGTAATGTGAGGAAGCATTGAATTGACATTTTGGGTACCACTTTGAGCTACTTAACCATTTACATATGTCCCATTTGTCTATTTCATAGTAAGGTCATGTCAATATTTACACACTAAACTAACAGTTCACATGCATAAGTCTTTGATGAGGACAAAGATAACATGACAAGGGGTTTAAAACGTTCAGAAATTAAAACCAATTTCTAATGTTGCTCCATTTTTAGTGAGTGTCCATAGACTTTACATAGTCACTCAAGAAATCATAAGCATTGGTCCAATTCCAGTGAGCATCCATAGCCCCGACAAATTTACTTGCATCACCTCTTTGTGCAAGAAGCCTTTCTCATGCCTTTACCCTTTCATTTGATTTTTTCTTTACATATGATTTAGCATTATTTTATTAGGGAATTTTTTCACCAAGTTGGAAAAGGGATCCCAACTTATTCTATGAACAGAGAAGTTGTTCCTTGTTTTACATAAACTAAATATTTTCTAACTTACGTTTTCCCTCTTGCCATATTTCCATATCACATGTCCAACTCACAAGTGAAACTTAAAACACACAAAATCAAATATTTCGGACTAGACTAGAAATAGAGTTTTGGTTATAGATATAGGTAGTATGACTTATCAGAGCTCCCCATGAGTATTGACTCATATTTTCATGTGAATAGGTTAGATTCGTTAAAAAAAATAATAATTGGGACATAGTTAAACACTGTGGTCTATAATGATTTCCTCTTCCGATGACCACCATAATCAAACATAACCGTTTATTAATATTTTATCAATTAGACAAGGTAGATAAGGAATCTCTTTGCGTTCTTATTTATGTAAAAGCATGAAAAGGAAAAAACAATGTAAGGAAACAAAGTGAAACAAAAAAAGTAAATGAGAAATGCAATGGAACATAAATAAAAACCAAATGCAATGAAAAGAAAATCCATGCATGGAAACAAATCTAAATAGAAAAGAAAATGAGTAGCAAAGGAAATAACTACATGTAAGAACAAATTTAAACTACATCGAAAGAAAACAAAAATGCAAGAAATGAACTAGCTACGAAAGGAAATTAACATGCATAACCTTTCTAATAAGCAAGGAAAACTAAAGCTAGTCCTAAAACTAATCTAAACTCAAAAGGAGATCAAGATCATGTGAATTCAAAATTATAGTGGACCCATTCAAGTTTCCACTGACCTGCAAACACAGATATGTCAGTGATGAGTACCATTATAAAGCAATGTGAAAAAGTAGAAATATTTACCTTTATAACATGTATAATAGAGAGAAGGTCCCACTTACCAATAGAAGAATTTTCCAGAAAGGATTCTTCTAACCAAGTTGCAATTATATCTTGATATATAAAGTGATTAAATTTGAAACCCTAGAAACCTTTAAAAGATTAACATTCATTCAATGAAATAGTGCTCCTAAAATAATCCTGTGGAAAAACACTAACATGATCTAGATTATGGATCCTTTCAAGATCTTAAGATCCTACCATAACCATCAACGATGACTGAAGTTCCTCATTCTCTTGACAAGTCTCTAAACTTTCAAATATTAGATAATAAAATTTTAGTGGCTTGATAAGATCCACATATGTATATGGATTGCCACCATTCGATGTTCCTACCATAGATCGCCCAAAGGTTTGACCACTAGAGTTTCCATCCTACCAACTAGCCAATTTGAAGTTGACATCAAGCTTATGTCATACATGCCATGTGGCCTCCCAGGAGTGGTCCACATGTCACCTGATTTTGGCACACATGGCGACCTAAAAAATCTAAAAACACATGCCACATGTCCTCAATTTAGACTTCCACATTGGCAGTGATGAAGTAATCCTTGCTATGTCAGCGTTCCATGTTGGCATCACCTATGTCACCTTCCACGGGTGACACCTTTTCATCTATGCTAACACCTTGTAATAGGTCACTATTCACTATGGACATAGGAGAAAAACTGCTTGTGGTTTCACGCGCCCCCCACCCATAGTTGTTTTAAACTAGAGGGGTTTGTAATTCACTAGGACTATCGATCTTGTGATTGATAGTTTGGTCAAAATTTCCCACTGCGTAACCCCCCCTCGCTCACTTCATTAGAGGGCATGGGGCCTCTCGTCATGTACAATGTATCAGAGGGGATGGATGGTACATAATCCACCCATGATCATGCCTTCCATTTTTCTGACATTGGGGTGCCAACTTTGGCCACCAACCACCAACTGCATCGCTAGTTTTGATGGAACCACTAATTTGGAGTGTGTTAACCATGTGCTAACCTTCACAACAATTTAGCCTTACACAACACTAAACTTTACTTTTTTCCTGCTAACTTTGATAGTCCATATCTTTCGACTTTGGATGTCTTTTTGAGACTTTAATATACTGTTGGAAAGATATATTCGAGGCCTATATATCTAAGTAGTTTCCAATATCATCTTAATAATATTTTGTTCTAAAAACTAATTTGAATATGTTGCTCCATAAACACCTATTTGACGTGTTAACCAACCTGATTTTGACCACCTGATCTTTCCATATCTTAACACTTCCTTTGACATTACAAACCAAAAACAAGAGCATGATAATGGCATCATCACAATAATTCTATCATCATTTACAATATCTAGTAATAGTATCCCTTTAATCACCTTTGAAATCAACTAAGTGAACGATCAATGAACCTTTTCATCCAATAAGAACACCTTTGATATCCATGATAACACATTCTAAGAGGAGGAATATTGGTCCATCATGAAGAATGTTGTGTGGAAAATTGTACCAAGACTTGCAAAGAAGTCAATGGTGACTTCCAAGTGGACCCACAAGATCAAGCATGTGGAAAATGGGAGCATAAAGAAGTATAAATCGAGACTTGTGTCAAGAAAGTTATCCCAAAAGAGGGAGAGGAGTATGAAGAGAAATTTGCTCCAGTTGCCAAACAAACTTCTATTAGAATGATTATTTCTATTACTTCTATTATGGGTTGGAAATTGAATCTTATGGATGTGTAAAGCACTTTCCTTAATGGAGTGATTGAGGAAGAAGTGTACATAGAGAAACCTCAGGGATTTGAGGGACATAAGAAGGAGTCTCATGTCTGTAGATTGAAGAAGGATTTATATAGACTCAAGTAGGAAACTGGGGCTTGGTATTCATGGATTGATGGATACCTAACGAGTCTTGGTTTCACCAAGAGTAATATTGATCCCAATATTTAATACAAGGTTGTTAAAGGTGAGCTTGTGATATTGTTGTTATAGGTGTATGACTTGTTTTTGACAGGAGAAAAAAATCTCATTGATAAGTTTAAGAGGGATTTGACCTCTAATTTTGAGATGAAGGATCTAGGCTTGATGCATTACTTCCTATGATTAGAAGTGTGGCGGAAGCTAGGTGAGATATTCCTTGGTCAAGGGAAGTATATTATTATGATCCTTCAGAGATTTGGGATGATAGACTACAAGTCCATGACCACTCCCATGGTGACCAATGTGAAGAAGTTGAGCAGTTTGACTCAGATTTGGTGGATCCCTCTATGTATTGATAGTTGATCATATCCTTGATGTATCTAGTTAATACCAGACTTAATATTTGCTTTGTAGTGAAGATTCTGAGTTAGTACATTGTCAAACCTCGGCATGTACATTAGATTGCGGCAAAGCATGTGTTGAGATATTTGCATGGTATAGTCAGTTATGGATTGAGATATGTCTCAAATGGTGAAGTACAACTACAATGATACATAGATTCCAATTGGATAGGAAGTGTTGAAGACAGGAAAATCACATCAGGATGGTGCTTCACTTTGGGTTCTACTATGATTTTTTGGATGAGTGGGAAATAGACATCTATTGCACTTAACACTATGAAGGCTGAGTATATCGCATCTGGTCTAGTGAGTTGTGAAGTAGTGTGGCTTCAGAAGATGCTTATAAGAGTGTTTGATTAGGTGTTGTAGAAGACCATGATGACAAGTTGAAGCACATTGAGATCAAGTACCACTACATCCAAGACATGGTACAAGAGGGAGCAATGAGGCTCCAATACATTTCTATTGATGAGTAGGCGTTGGAATTATGAAACAGGTGTTATCCTTGATGGAAACTCACTCATAGGTTAGTACAGATTTGATAAAGGGAAACTGACATTGTAACAAGTTAATTCAGAGGTAACAAAGCATTGGTACAGAAGAACAGGAAGTTGGAACAAAAGTCTACTGGTCATAATCAAGAAGTTGAAGGAAAAGGATGTATTAAGGTAGTTTAAGCTGTATATGTAGATTCACCTTGCCAAAGCAGCATATACATGTGGGTTAGCAGAAAAAAAAGAGCGTATGTGTATGCACGCACTCTCATAAGAGGAAAAGTACGTATGAGTTAGAAAATCAAGGAAATTTAAGATTAAAGAATACCAAGGGTCAATACCATGGTATTAGCCCACAATATTGGGCGGAGTAATCACTGTTTGATCTCATCCAAGAATACCATAGGTTCTAAGTGTTGTTTTGGTCTGAGGTATTGAGAAAGGCCAAAAAATATATAAGGAGGAGAATATCAAAGGGCCAAGTGTGCAAGTGAAAGGGTTTCTCAAGAATACTTCTACCTAAAGTATATTTTATGTTGCAAGGGCTATGATTGTGATATAATCTAAAATATTTTGTGCACCTTGAATTCAATGTTGGATCAGGATCATGAGACCTGAAATGAATTATCATTGAATGATTTGATATTGGTTGGGCTAGATCTGATTGCTTACACATGTTTTATTCTTTAAATGTCATGATCTAGGTATGTTTGAAATCTGGAATAGAAGTGAAGTTGTAAGTTAGTATTTACAGATCTATACACTAGTTTACCTTGGTGAAGGTGTGTATACAAGCTGGTTCGAAGCTTCCAAGTAGCGTATGAAAAAGAAAAGTCTGTTATTCATAAATGACTAATCTATCTGATCAGTGCTGCTGGTTTATTGTTATCTGTCAATGATGTCTTCTTAGATATGAAAGTAGAACTGAATGCATAAGGATATTAAGTCTCATTGATTGATTGATTAAGCGAGAAGAATGATATTTGTTGCTGATTGTTTAGATCTCGATAATTTGATAGTAGATCCATAGAATATTACTGGTTGGTACAGTATTGATTTAGAAGTTTTTAAGATTCAATAATTTTGGAGGTATACGAAGGTTTGGTTAAAGGAAGTAGCGTATACATGCAAGTTGGGTTCATTAAAGTAGTGTATGAATTATGATGTATGATTTTTGAGGTTTCAGTTGGTTCTAAATGATGATGCAGGTTTTTGGGTTCAACACAGTGTTTTGGTGACAGTGATCTAGCTGTCCAGATTGACTGATTGTTGGTTGATGTAGTTATTGTTATAGAGTTTGAGATTCAAAGTTTCTGATGGGTCCAGCATGAAAATTTGATGAAACGAGGCCTTCATATTTTCTTGTTGTGTACTAGGAGTATCCAGTATGAAAATTTATGAAACGTGGTCCCTGGAGGAAGAGAGAAGCTCGTAGCCTTCTGTAGGTCGGCGCCTACGTACTAGTAAACCTATCAGCTAGTACAAGAGCTAGGGGGTTGTAGCTCCTTCCAGTAGAAGTTGGAGAACAAGAGAAGTTTGTAGCCTTCTGCAAGTGGGTGCCTGCGTGCTGGTATGAATCTGCACCGGTACAAGATTGTAAACAAATTTTCTTTATATTAAAAAGAAGACAGAGACGACAGCAGCAGGTGGTTTCTCTCCTGCATTGGGTTTCCACCTTAAATCTTGGTGTTCATGTGTGTTGCTTATGTGTGATGGTTTCTTATGTTATTACTGCACATAGTTACTGTATAATAGAGTATTGATGCATTGATTAAAGATCAACACATGATGAATTAATTAAATCATAATTTCTCTGGGTATACGCTGGTTTCCTTAATCACAGTTATGTGCACATATAATTTCACTTCACTGAAGTAGCGTATATAAATCTAATTGTGAAATGAAAAGTTATTGAATTGTAAAATACTGATTCAACCCCCCTCTCAGTATTATTTCCAGCAGTAGGTTGCTAACATTCTCACAAAGCCTTTGTCTTGGATGAAGTTTGTATACTTCAAGGACAAGGTTGAGGTGGTATAGAATGCCTCCCTCACTAAGAGGGAGTTTTGATGTTGTAGCATTAGGGAAAACCTTCTCGTTAGGTCAAGGGTATTAACTGGGTGTCATGTAATGTGGTTAACGAAAATGGCCTAGAGTGCTCTCTTGGTTAAGGTTCTGATCATATTACCGAGGGTTACTTGGCTAGTGGGTAGAGTGTGTGACTTTGATGGAAAAAAGCATCCTAGAATGTAATATGGGTACAAAAAAGTGCAAAAATAAACTGCCTGTAGGTGCTACAAAATATTTTCTTAGCGCACTATGAAATTTTTTCGTATCACCTCCAGAAACTTTGTTTTCAGCTCTTGAGAGGCAGAAAAACTTGCGCTCTCTGTAGACTTGAATATCCACTACCTAAGAATGTCCTCCATGCTCAAGAATGGCCTCCCCCGTCTCCCTTACTAATGGTTATGCTCAGGATCCCAACAAAGTTGTGACAACATCTAGACCAAAGGCTATGTCCAGTGCTCGAGTTACTTAGGTTCTCCACGCTGTCCTACTCAAAGAATGATCTCCTCCTACCACTTCCGCATCCAACATCCCATCATCAAATCTTTGGGCACCCTCAAATAAATAAACAACATATCCTTACCTGCAAAATAGAGATGTTGTAAAATTTGGTTTTGGGGTCACCTTAACTAGTAATCCTAACAACCACAACTCATCATTCGAATATATACAAGCAAATAATGCTACAGGCCTTGTTCATACATGTTCTAGAATGAAATAAAATGTATATACAATTCGAACATAGAGATAATAACATAGAGTTATGGAATGAATATGCTACATATTTATTTTATTTATTTCACAGGTACAAGTTCGAGGCAGGAGAAGAAGCTCCTCTCCTCCCCAATCAATTCTCCTTTTATGCACATCCTTGGAAACTAATTTTCTTCCCCTTCTCTCTAATTGAGGGAATTCAAAAAGACACAACAAAAATGACTCTTCATTTCCTAGACTCTACAACTTATTCAAATTTTTTATTTACATTATTCAAAATCTCATTAAAGGAGACAAAATCAACTTTTCCAGATCAACATGTGGTCAATCCACCACATTGTCAAGCCCCCTTCATTTTCCACCACGAACTTGGTCTAATTCTCCTGCATAAAACTCCCCAAGAAAGGAAAAATCATGAGTTCCAACTCATAAGGTCCTCTACATAGAAACTTTCTTTTTGTAGAGTTGCAACACTCATCCATGTAGAATCCTCCATTGGACAATTCTTCCACTTCACTAAAAAATCCAAATACTCTTTTCCCTTAGTGTTCGTTGCAACACTAGTGTCTAAGACTCTCTCAACCTCTGAACTCTTTACCATAGGAATCTGATTTATCCAACGTTGTTCACTGACCTCCCTTGTGCTCCCACTTGATGTTGTGGTACCTTCATCACCATTTTTATAGGGATAAAAATCAATCACATTGAAGATAGGTTAGATATATAGGCCCATAGGTAGCTCTAGTTCATAGGAATTGGCAGAAAACTTTCTGAGTATACTACAAAGTCCTATTTTCTTCATTTTGAACTTGTTATACTCTCGTATTAGTAATCTCTCTTTTCTCAAATGTGCTAAGACCATGTACCCTACCTCAAAGTTTACTCCTCTCCTTCTTGAATCTACTCTTTGTTTGTATTTGTGGTTGTTTTTTTGTAGCTTTTGTTTTATTTCCTCGTGTAATTCACTCATTTCTACTGCAAAATCCTCCCCATTAACACTTCTTTGCTTAAGTTTGCCCAAATCTCTCAGCTCAAAAAATCCTCTAGGATGCATCCCATACCAGATCTAAAATGGAATCTTCCTGGTGCTCCTATTTGGCAAACCATTGTATGCAAAATCAAATTGAGTTAATACATGATCCCACTACTTGGGATCTTATCCACAAGGCTCCTGAATATATTTCCAAGACTCATGTTCACAACTTTAGTTTTCCTATCAGATTGTGGACGATAGGCTGAGTTGAAGTTCAATTTTGTTCCAAGCTTCTTCCACAAGGACCTCCAAAAATGTTTGGTGAACCTGGTGTCACTATCAGAAATTATACTCTTCGGAAACCCATGCAATTAGACAATCTCAATGAAAAACAAGTGAGCCACATGTGTAGCATCACTAGTCTTGCAACATGGGATAAAGTGAGCCATCTTCGTACATGTATCCACAATTACAAGTATAGGATCCTTACCTTGTTGCATCCTCAAAAAACCAAAAACAAAATCCATACTCATTGAGTCCCATGGTCTACATGGAATGGGTAGAGGAGTATACAACCCAACATTTTGACTCCTCCCTTTTGCATTCTGGAATATGCTACATTTTCCTACATATTTTTGCACATCAGCTCTCATCTTTGGCCAAAAATAGAAGTGTTCCAGCTGCCCAAGTGTCTTGTCCACATCAAAATTTCATGCCAATCGTCTATTGTGTTTCTCTTGCATTATATTCCCCCTCAGTAAACAAAATTGAATACATAACTGGTTATTTTTTAACAAGAAACCATCCTACAACATAAACTCCCTCCATGGGATGTTATCTCTACTCACAGGATTCCTGCAAGCTTCAAAGGCCTCTCGAAAATCAACATCATCGTTGTATAAGTCCTTCTGATAATCAAAGCCCAAAATATCCACATGGAACTAATACATGATCAAGCTCCTCTTGCTCAAAGCATTGGCTACCTTGTTCTCTTCTCCACTCACATGTTTCATAACAAAGGTGAAACTTTGTAGGAATTCCACCCACTTGGCATGCTTATGGTTCAACTTGTGTTGCTGCATTATATATTGTAATGAAAATTTTCTAGAGAACAAAACAAACTCCATGGGAATCAAATAGTGCCTCCAATGCTTCAATGTTTGGACCACTGCATATAATTCCTTGTCATAAGAGGATTATTTATGCTTTGAGTCATTCAACTTCTTGCTGAAATATGCAACAAGTCTACCTTCTTGACTAAATACTGCTCTAATGGATGTACTACTAGCATCACATCAAAAAGATGATTGAAGTTAGGTAGCTTCAACACCGACTTCTCAATGATCTTTTTCTTCAAGAGTTGGAAACTTTTCTCTATTGTTGTTGTCCAAAAAAATGGTTGTCTATCCTTCTTGATTGTCTCAATGATAGGTGCACAAATACCACTGAAATTCTTGATGAACTTCCAATAGAATCTAGCTAAACCATGAAAAATCCTAACTTCAAAAATGTTCTTGGGTGAAGGCCAACTCACAATTTCTTCTATTTTCTCTAGATCCATTTTCAACTCATACTTTGAAATGACAAAGCCTAAGTATACCAACTCATATCTCATGAAAGTACACTTCTTCAAGTTAATCAACATTTTTTATCATTGCAATCTTTCTAGAACATGCCTCACATGCCTAAGGTGTTCTTCCTTTGTTCGGCTAAAAATAAAAATATCATCTAAATAAACAATAACAAACTTATCAATGAAATCCTTCAAGACCTTGTTCATCAATCACATGAAGGTTCTTGGTGCATTTTCCAGTCCAAATGGCATGACCAACCATTCATATAGTCCACTATTGGTCTTGAAAGTTGTCTTCCACTCGTCCCCTTCTCTAATCCATATTTGATGGTAACTAATCTTCAAATTAACCTTTGAAAAGTAGGCTGCCCCACTCAAACAATCCATCATGTCATCCATCTATCGTAATAGAAATATGTATCTGATTGTAATCTTGTTGATTTCTCTGTAATCTATGCACATCCTTTATTTTCCATTTTTTTTGGACTAAGTACCATAAGGACATCATACACTCAAACTTTCCCTTAACAATCCTTTGTCCAACAGTCCTCCAACCTGCTTCCTTATCTCTTCATTCTTCTTGGGTGTCATTCGGTAAGCAACTTTGTTTGTAAGGCTTTCACTTGGTATCATTTCTATGTGATGGATGATACTTCTCTTATGTAGCACCTCACTCATCTACCATGATATCACTAAACTCATGCAACATGTCTTGAATCTTAGCAGCCAAATCTATAATTTCATTTTGCATAAGTATTACCTTTGGCTTGTAGACCACCACATAGATGACCTCTTCTTCCTCCATTTCTTGCAAAAATTCCTTCCCTGCCAACAACAGTGCTTTTGAGCTACTTGTCCCAATTATACTTTCCTCCTTCAATAGCAGGAGGGAGTGCTTAATACCATCCTTTTCAAAATTATAGGTATTTTTATCTCCATCATGCACCAATTTCTTATCAAATTTCTAGGGTTGTCCAAAAATATGGTGGTAGACATCCATTGGCATGATGTCACAAACTATCTTATCCTTGTATCGACTTATTAGGAACTCTGCTTTGTTATGCTCACTTACCCAAAATTGGTGACCTTTCTATAGCCATGATATTTTATATGGTGTTGGATGCATAAACCTTTTCAATCCAAGTTCTTCGACCATTTATGTGGAAACTAGATTGTCAGTCCTCCCACTGTCAATCACCACTTTGTAGTGTTTTCCTCCAGCCTTGCAAACATTCCTAAACAAGACTTTCCTTTGTGCTAGTTCAAAAGTCTCCTTAGATGGTTTCAACAAGACCTTATTCATCATTAAAGATTCTCCCATATCTGGTGCATTTTCTCCCATAGGTTCCTATTCTTCTGCTATTTTTGGATGAGCTACATATGCATCTCTATGTCATCCCTTTTCATTCCGAGGAAACTCAAAAGATCTGTGACCTAGTTGTCCACATTTATAGCACCAATAGACAGTTTCTCTACCTCTTCCTCTACCTTTAACTCCCTGATAAGATCTTCCTCCTTTAGAGTCACCTTCATTATCTTGTTGTCCTTGTTGTATTAGGTTATCTGCATCATTCTTTTAGGTTGGATCCTTCCCTCCTCCAGATGTCTATCCTTTTCCCCTAGCAAAACCATGTCCTCTACTTGAATTCTACTTCCTCGTTATCTTCTCTTCTCCCTTCAAGGAAAACTAGTATGCTTCTTCCATCGTCTAGGGATAAAGCATGATGATTTCATCTTGAATCTTAAGCTTCAAGCCATTGATATACCTTCTTGTCTTTTACATGGTGTCTTCTACATAACCTTCCCTCAAATTCAAGCTATAAAACTCCTCAATATATTCTCTAACTGTTAGCAACCTTTTCTTGAGGTTATGAACATGTTTGTAGAGGGATAGCTAATAATATTTTGGCATAAACATCCCCTTCATATTTTCTATCATCCTGTCCCAACTTTTAATCAATGGTTTCCCCTTTTTCCTTATTTCAAATTGCACCATTAGGGGAATTTTGAGGTCTAAAATGGGCCTCCTAAGAAAAATGTATAACCAAAATAAACTTTATAAGAACCAATAGGATTCAAGATGATGATGTCAACCATGGGGGATCATTCATCATTTTTGGAGTAAAAAAGTAAAAAAATAAAAAAATAATAAATAATAAAACTATTTTTTCAACACATATTTTCAACTTATCTCCCTAAGGTTTTACTCAAATTTCGAGCGGGAGTACTCGTTGGATGAAAAATTTAATTCCTCATCCAAAGAGTACCCATGTTGCATACTTCCAATGGACCCTAGTACAAGAAAATTGAGTAATACATGAAAAAACGTGATTGCAATCACATTTTTCATGTATTTCTCATTTTTCATGTAGCGAAGTCCATTGAAAGTATGCAACATGTGTACTCCTTGGATGAGGAATCAAATTATGCATCCAACGAGTGTTTTTTCTCGAAATTTGTGTAAACCCATAGGGAGATAAGTTGAAAATACGAGTTGAAAAAATAGTTTTTTTCCTTTCTCCCTGTAAAATTTGATGATGTAATCTAATATTATTTTATTATTTCCACTATTATTTTATAATTTCCTTAGGAGGCCCATTTTAGACCTCAAAATTCCCCTAATTATTGTCCCACCACAATACAACATGGCCTTTCAACCTAGCTACAACAAATTTTACCTGCTTATCTTCTTCAATCTCCTTGTACTCGAAATACTTGTCCAGTTCACTAATCCAATCCATCAAATTCTCAGGTACCATACTACCATCATAAGTGGACAAATTAGTTTTTGGGATTGAAATTGATCTTAGCACTGACCTCAACAGTTTAACTTTTAGAGCCTCATCCACAGGTGTTGCTCTTTCTACTGTAGCTTCTTCCTTCAACCCACTGTCATCTCCATCCTCATGGTCTTGCTCCTTGCTGGTATACATGGCCTTTAAATGAGCTTCCAGCCTCTGTATCTTTTCTTGGAGTTCTACATTAGCTATGGGCCTCCCTCCATGACCTCGCACTCTTCTTTCTCACATTGACATCTATTTTTGTTGTAGAGAACACCACCATTATCAAATGCAGCTCTGTCACAAACATAGCTCTACTTAAAACATGCTAGATACCATTAATTGATGGAAGTAAGCAACTCAAAAGGAAATATGGGCACAACACTGTGCATAAATAAACCGGTTGTAGGCACTATGAAATATTTTTGTATCGCACTGCAAAATTTTCATAGTGCCTCTAGAAACTTTGTTTTTGGCTCTTGAAAGGCAGAACAAGTTGCGCTCTCTGTAGACTTGACTCTCCACTGCCTCAGCACATTCTCCATGCTCAAGAATGGCCTCCCTCGTCTTCCTTACCAATGGTTATGCTCAGCCTCCCAACAAAGTCGTGACAACATCCAGACCAAAGGCACTATTCAACACTCGAGTTACTCAGGCTCTCCATGTTGTCCTACTCAAAGAACGTTCTCCTCCTTCCTCTTTCACATCCAACATCCTGTCATCAAATAACTGGGAACCCTCAAATCAACAAACAATGTGTCCCTACTCACAAAATAGAGACGCTGCAAAATATCATTTAAGGGTCACCTTAACCAATATGCCTAACAACCACAACTCTAAAATCTAATATGTACGAACACATAATGCTAGAGGCCTTGCTCACATAGGTTCTAGAATGAAATCAAATGTATATACAATTTGAACACAGAGATAACAAAACAAAGATAATAACACAAATCTATGGAATGAATATGCTACACATTTCTTTTATTTATTTCACAGGTACAGGTTCAAGGTAGGAGAAGAAGCTCCTCTCCTCCCCAATTGATGCTCATTTTATGCATATCCTTGGCAATTGATTCACTTCCCCTTCTATCTAATTGAGGGAAGTGGAAAAGACACAAGATAATTGACTCTTCATTTCCTAGACTAAACAACTTACTCAAATTTTATATTTACATTATTCAAAATATTATTAGGGGCAAAACTGACTTTTCGATCTCAACACGGGGCCAATCCACTACATTGTCAATCCCCCTTTGTTTTCCACCACGAACTTGGTCTATTCCTCGTGCATCATACTCAAATAATTATCTATGTACTTTTACCACTCAAGTGCCATGTGATGACATGGGGGAATGGTAGATGGGCCTAGGTTTCCACCATTGGTCAAGGAAAATTTACTTGGTTCTAAGTGATGACTTGGTTTGTTGGTGACCCAGGACTAGTTTTGTTTGTACCTTAGTTAGTGGGTGCCTAACCATATCGCCAAAGGGTATTTGGATAATGGAGTGACTAGATCTTTTGCACGATGCTGATGCAGGATTATTTCCACATGGTTCTAGAATGGAACATGAAGTGGATGGATACATTAACATTGCAGGTTCATTCAATCTTTTCTTTGGATGGAGAATTTTTTCAACTAAGTGGACATCTTGAAAAAATCAAGGTAAATACCTCGTTATCTAAGGGTGAGTATTTATTTTTTGGGGTAGCTACAAGAAGTATTCCCCAACTACACAAGTTAAAAGAAAGAAAAAATAAATTTTAAATTTGAAGAATGAAAATTTAATTTAATTTTAGATTTAATTTGCAAAGGGACATGCTTCTTGGGAACTCTAATATCACTATAAAAATACACTTGAAATTCTCATTTACTCACTCAATCATCACTCACATTTTTCTCTCTCTCACACGTGGGAAGCTATTTGAGGAAGAGGCCCAAGTTTCTAAGGAGTCGATTTTCTGAGACGGTCAACGATTGACCATTTGAATTTTTTGAGTGTAATTACTGAATGATGTTCTAAAGTGTGTTAAAGTAATATCATATATCATTGGAAGTAATTATCAGTTACAAAAAATTGTGCTTGTCTAAATATCAATGCAAAATCAATAGCATTATCTAATGCTCTACAGGCTATCCAAGTGACACCCAAATACTCACTTGGAACCTCACCCTACTTCTTGGTATATGGGAAGGAAGCCATCCTACCTCCCAATATTTATCCTCGTTCTTTGAAACTTTCTCAATATTCTCGTGGTAGGTCTTTCCCTACCATTCAAAGATGAATTGATACTCTTCTTAAACTTAGGGAAGAAAGAAAGGATATGAATTTTCATAAATTATCTAAAAAAAAATGTACTATTTGATTTGAATAGTACAATGATAGCATGGATAACTCACAAGGTGATCAAACTACCACAATAATGTATCTATATTAAAGATATTTTCACGTAACACATAGAAAACAAGTTTATTTTCAAAACAACTAAAGATTCCAAATGCATCAGTAGATGCCACACTGAAGAATTGAAGGTATCAAATCCATAGTTCCAAAGAATGGCACAAGTGGTTGTTGAGGTATTAGAAAGAAAAAGTATAACTAATAATTAGATAATCTAGAGATCAACAAAATTATAAAGTTAATTGCAATATATAAATAAATCGAACTAACAAGATGAAGATAGAATCCAAGATTGAAAGAGCCTTGGTTGGAATTCCAAATATATTGAAGCAATTAAATGGTATTTTGATTCCTTTTTACCATCCTTCCTAATCCCTTTTTTCCCAAAAAATTGAAGTTTTTATTAAGTAAATAAAGAGTTACAAAGTAGATGCATTGAAGCATTCATAGACAGTCTGTGATTTCTGTTAACACCCAGGTTGTTCCCTTTGACTCCTGAGGGAATACGGCCGGGGTAACCACTAACCAAGCTTTGGATCACAGGTTCTAGCCAACCTATAATCAGAGAGGGCTCTCTCTTTGACTGTTTAACTTTGTTCTTAAGAATCTTAGGCTAGATATGAGGTGAGGGTTTGGTTTGAAATTTTGGTTGAATGATGTCTTTTAGTACCTAAGATGAGATCTTCAAACAGTTTTAGTCCATTGGGCAATGGAGTCTATGGTTGTAGGTTGTTTGACATGTTGAGTGGGATTGTCTAAACTGTAGGGCCATTTAAATATTCCATGAAACAAGCTTAAAATTGAGGTGATGAAATATGGTTAGCCAGCGGAAAGCAATTAAGAGTTTTCCACTAAACTGGTGATATGAGAATAAGATGTATTGCACAGGAGCAGGCTTGAATTCCTGAACAATGACCCCTTGTGAAAATTATAGTCTGAAGGTGCAGCAATTAAGAATTACACTATCATAACTATAACTGAGGAAAACATTCATAACAGCATAGATTGAGTTCAGGGTATTCCATGAATAAATCCTGAAACTATTCTTTTTCTTTGCTATCAAACTGCAGAACATAGAACACAAATGGGTTATGAAGGAATGAAACACATAATGAAAAGGTTAAAGAAAACTTATTGTGTCATGAAATAAGTAGGGATCCTGTAACATTTGGCAAGCACACCACAACGCATCAAACAACCCAAGACTTTCGAAATTCCATCAGCTCTTTGTATTAAACTCTGAATATTTACAACATAGGATGTCTTCAAGAGAAAAACAACAACCTCTGCAAACTTATGCGAGGGGATATATATACAATGAGTTTTACAAAATATCTAAGCGCTGAGTCAACTACTTAATAAATGCGTACACCAACTTTCAGGACAGCAGATAAGGAAGTTATTGCTACTCTAAATATACAATAAATGGCTTTTCAGGTCTGTCAGAGATCTTTTTGACCTTTGGAGGCCACTGAGTCGGTTGAGCATTCTGCATTAATGCTGAATGATGTGTCTTTATGGCTTTGTCATGTTGTAGCTTTCTCGGCCCTGTCACCTGTAGCTGTCAGTGTTGCTTTAGTGGCCGAATTGGTTTGCTGAGTTGGCTCAGTCCATTCTTCTCCAGACATACTGAATGCATCAAATTTTTCTGAACATGATGATTTATGTTTTTTGATGAAAAAACTTGATGAAAGCCTCTTGTTTATAGTAACAACTGTATCATTCTGGTCCACCATTCCTGTGTAGGCAGTTGATGTCTCAAAATTGCATCTAAGGTTTCATCTGCCTCTGTATATTTGTAGAAGTTTGGAGGCACTTCAAATAAATGTCTGATCTCATTCATAATAAAAAATAAGTTCTCTACTCTGTCATAGAGACTTTGCCCAGATGCTGGCCCTGTTTCCTCTGAGGTACTTGATCCTGCAGTGATCTCATTAGTGGCAAATGTGTTCACCCTTTTGGCATAATTTTCATGTGATAGTAGCCTCCCTGCGCTGTTCAGCAAGCCAGGAAGGCCTCTGCTCTGTAATGCTGCAAACCTATCCATGAATTTGTTTACTTCTGTTTGCATTTCTTGGCCTCTTCTATCCAATGTTTGTACCAGGCTTCTCAATGTGAGGACCCTCTTTATCAGCAGGATGGTTTCAGTTCTATTAGGGATTCCCATTGCTGCTAGCTGAGGACCTGTACGGTTATTGAGAACGTTGATCATTCTATTGGCTATCTCAGGCATATTGCCTAGAGATGCCCTTGCTCTTTGGACTTCCCTGTGTGCTTTGCCTAAGAGCTCCATTTGCTCATGAATAGTCTCTATATACTGCCATTGATCTGTTATAGATTGGCCAATGTTGGCCCATAATACTTTCTTGATTTCAGTTACAACCTTGTCAAGGGTGAGCTCTTTCTCTAGCTCCTTTATCTTCTCCTTGAGAGCCTTTATTTCTCTTCCTTTTTCAGCTACATTTTGCTTGGACTTGTCATATTTTTCATTCAGCTTAGCTAAATTCTCCTTGGCTTCATTTAGCTCTGCCATCTGGGCTTCCAGGGCTTGAATCTCATTCATCAGCTTCTGCATGTCAAGGCTTGGAGCCTGCTCTGATGTTGGTGCTGGTGCTGATGTTGATGGAGTTGTCTCAACTGTTTGCACTGTAGGAGGAGTGACAATTTGAGGGGGTTCCTCAAGGTTGATTACTTGTGGAGGGGGCTGAAATGTTTGGCCTCCTTCTTTCTGCTGTAGGGCTGCCTGCAATGCAGCCTCTGTTTCTACCAATTTTCCCTCTGTCTGGACAAGTTGTTTATGCAGTGTTACCAGCAATGTTGATACATCCTGGTCCTTTCTTTGCTGGGCAACTTCTTCTGTTTGAGGGTGAAGGGTTGCTGGGATCTTTATCATCTTTCTTAGAGCTACAATGTCTGAATCTCTTATCTTTAGCAGCTCCTTTATAGCTTTAGGGTCCTTTGGGTCATGCCCAAGCTCTATGATTATATCCTCCAAAGACCTTATCCTGTTGTCTTTGGCCTGAGAGGATGCCTTCTCCAACTCAAGTTGGGCGGTTGTATTGTTCAGGCTATTTTCCAACCTATGTGCCAAGAAGGTCTTATCTGCAAGTGTCGAATACACCATCTCACCCATTTGCTTGTGAAGTTCTATTTGATCCATAGGGTGGATGTCTTTTGCAAGAACCTCAAGGTTGGTCCTTATATAGTCTGCAGCTGACTGTGGCTGCAACATGGTTGGCATGAAATGACTCATGGTCATTTTCCCCTCTGTTATGTCATAAGATGACATAAGCCTCTGCTGGTTTGTAGGGGCCATTTTAAGCAATTGATTATAGATCTGGAGCCTGAGTGGCTCATTTCTCTTTTTTATGTCAATGAATTGTTGCTTGATGCCTGTTTCGGCTCTCCTTTGCTGACTTGAGGAGCTAATCTCTCCTCCGATTATTCTTTCTTGTTCCTGCTGAAAGGAACTGGCAGATGCCTCCATGCTTGGTGGGCCCATGCCCAAGGATTGCCCAATAGGCATCTCTTCTTCTGAAAGGGGATTTATCCTCTGCCTTTTCTCCCCTTGAGTTGTGGATGTGGTAAGGGGAGTCTCCTGCTCTCTATCCCTCTTTCGGTTTCTGTCTTCATTCTGAGGAGTTTGGAGCACCGAGGCCTCCACTGTTGTTTCCTGCCTAGGAGGCAAAGTTTCTTGAGCCTGTTGCCCAGTGGATATTGGGGCCTCAGCTATTTGTTCTTGCTGCATTGGCTGCTCTTCTTTTTGTTGTTCTTTTGTAGGAGGTGGCTGTTCCTGCTCCATCTGCTTTTCTTTACCCTTGCTTGACACCTGATGACTCATTCTAGTTGCTTGCTGCTGGGCTGTAGAAGATGAGGCAGCTGCTCCAAGTTGCCTTTGATAGGAAGAGGAAACCTGCCCACAAGTTTCCAAGTCAGCCTCTTTCTCAATATTCTTTGCCTCTCTTTGTAGCATTTTCTCTCTAGTAATTGCCTCTTCTAGAGTGCCTTCTTTCCAACTTAATAAATTGGCATATTTCTCAATATGAGGCAATCTGATGCGAGCATAGCCACCCAATTTATGTCTTACCCTCCTGAGAGAAATGAAATGATTAGGGTCATAAGGTACCCAGCGGAAACTGGTTTCTAATTGGAGGGTCTCTAGGATCATATCTGCTTCCTTCCATCCCTCCTCCCTTTTGTTGTAAATAAATGGGCCTAGCTGGTTCCTGACCTTCAGTTGCACCTTCTTGTTTTTACTGTGGAAATGGACCTGGTCTGCATTTCCAAATTGCCTAAAATACTCCAAGGCAAAGAGTCTCATAGGGACATATCTTGGCAGCCTATAAGGGTCCAACTCACAGCCATATATTCTGATTACTGTATGGTGTTGGTAAAAGTACCAATCACCAATGCTGTAGGCCTTTGAGAGCTGGAGTATTCTTTGCATCTCATCGGTCAATCTTGGAGGAGGGACACCAAATAGCAAGGTCATAGCTGGATGGATAAAAAGGTCTATGAATTCACAGTATGTGTATGGTGAAAAGGACGTGTGATGAAAAACTGAAGTCCAAAATACTACAGACCTTGGGTTTCCCTGGGCATCAAGTTTCTTGAGAGGAATAGGGAAACTGTCAGGTTGATAAAATAAGAGCAAATGATAGATGTATGAGGTGTATCTAAACACCTTCTCCCTCTCTAGATTCATTAGTTGCTCATGAATCTTATTGGCAATGTATGTAGCATAATCATAGTGCACAGCAGGAGGCTTTCCAGGGGAAAATATGGACAGCATGGCCATAATGGTGTCATCAACATCCTCAACTCCCCTGTACCCCAGGACATAACTGATCAAGTCCACAAGCATTTTGCTCAAGTCATTAAGATGTGGATTTCCAATAGGAGGTGTTCTCACAGCTTCAGAGCTTGGCTGAACAAATAACTGATTAATCTTGATGACCTGGGCACTGGACAGCTTGCCCCCCTTCTTTAATAAATCCATCATGGAAAGAGGAGTTAGTGGCTTTGCAGTGTGAAAGTGCAGCATCTCATTTATGGCCTCAGGGGTGATATGGAACAAGACTGAACCTGTGGGACTGAGAACATCTCTTTGACATGGATCATAGTTTTCACAGCATCTATGGATCAAGTCTGGAAGGACATTGACTTGAGGAAGGTTAAAAATGGGAAAATTGGAGTCCCAAATCCCTAAGATATCAGCTCCACTGAGGTGTTGAGCCTTTAACTCATTTAGCATATGAATGTTAAACTTGGAATTCATTGAGAATGTCTCTGTCATCTGATAGTCTTTATCACCCAGGGCCTTCCACTCTAACTCTCTGTGTGGGGCATTCAGAGGTGGAATATTTAATGCTACTGGTGTTTCCATGGCTAATTAGGACTCTGAATTGTATAAGGATTTGCTCTACTGGACAAAGCAACACAGAGGGGTATCTTGCAAGAGTGAGGCAATTTGCAAGGAAAGAACTGGGTAAATTGTGGCGAGAACAACCGAAATGCTCCAAAGAGAGATAAATGAGGAACTGCTGGGACTAGTTCCACTGTTTTCCCGGTGAATTAGTGCAGCTCAGGTTTCAAGTCCACGAATGTGCGGACTGACTGTAATATTTATGAAAACTTGGCTAAATGTGGACTGTGCAGGTGAATTTCGACCCTACAACTGAAAATGGAGGCCAGTCACTGGAGAATTGCTGGTAATTACAGTGATTTTGACTCTTTTTATGCTTGCTTGGTAAATTATACTCAAAACCAGGCACGGATGGGAAACTCGGATAAATACCTGGTGAATTGTCGGCAATGGTTACAATGCAGGTGGATTGGAAGCGCCCACGGCCTTTGGCTCGATTTCTGTAGGTTGGCGACAGAATGGTCGTAATTCGCATGCAGAGGGGAGCAATAGTTCTTTAGGCAAGAGTGACAAAAAACACGACTTTTGGCGAAAATATGGACTTTTTGGGTTTTTGGCACTTTTTTTGGATGACGTCATCGGGGTGGGGTCGGGTACGGAAGGGTGACGTGGCGGCCTGTGAGTGGTCCACGGGGATTGGTGAGGTGGCGGACAGGTCGGAGCAGTGGCGGGCCGGGCGCTGACACGGTGCTGAGTGGTTATGACGTGGGCACGCCGTAGCGGTGACGAGGACGTGACGGGATAAGCGGTAAACAATAAGCGGTAAGTGGTTTGCTCGGACCGCTCTGGATACGGTCGCGGTATTGTCAGAGGGTGGCCCGATAAGATTTGGGAGCGACGTGTGGCAAAGGCCTGACGTCACCCTCTGACAATTTCTCGGGAGGTAACGTTCGGTCATCGGGGCCGACCCGATATGGATGGGGGTTGTCGGATGGGAAAGCCCAGATCCGATGGTCGACGGGTCAATAAGGTGGCAGGACAATACAGCAGCGGGCGGGGCATATTTTATTGTTTCTCTGGAAATGTGCGCCCAGACGGAACCTTTAGATTTTGGTGGATTTTATGGGTTTTTCAATGCTTTTTTGTAAAAGTGCGCATTTGCAAATAAACTTTGGATAAATGGAAAAATGGGTTTATTTGGTGTTTTTTGTGTTGAAATGCGCATTACAGCAAACTTAGGATAAGGGGTAAGGGTGGGTTTTTACAAGGCTTTTTTGCAAGTAGAGTGGGTAAATGATTTCAAAGGGTTGTAAAGGGAAAAGGGGTATAGCTTAGGTTATCAAACTGACCAGAAGTCAATTTAATCCCTGACTTCATACAACCACATGCAAGCAGATTTTATCCCTGCATGATTTTCCAATATTCAAGCATATGGCTATAATGCCAAGGGGGAGGGAATATGTACATATTTGGGATTTGTTCTATAGGATTATCCTAATAATAGGGGAAAGGGAGTATAGGGAGTTAAATAAATAGGAAATTAGGAGTTAATATGAGTGGAAGAGGCGGATGAAGGGGGAAAAACACTAAGTTTTATATGGAATCAACTTAGTTTAGGAAGTAGATCAAAATGAAAAGAATTTTTACACAAGAAATGTGGCTTTTAAAGAAACAAGAATCAACAAAAGAGTTTGACTTCTCTCATGAACATAGGTAGTATTGGGATGTTAGCAATGAATGTGGTGGGGGATAATCTAGAAGTTAGACATGCTCCATTGAGTTGCTGCAAAAACTACTGAATAAGAGACCTGCACTGGCACCATGTTTTTCCTTTGCTTGGGCCAGTGACATAAAGGAAATCATGCTTCTGCAACCCCATCTACCTACCCACTCTATTGCCTAGCATTTTTTGTTACTCCAAAGAGGGTGCACTTAGACTTGCAAACCCTTATGTGCCTTTTCTTTTCCTTTGGCTTTTTCTTTTGATTTTCTATCTAAAGCTAGCCTTATTGCTTCCAAGGCCCCAAATTAAACAGTTGGGAACCTTCATTCTCTACCTAACTACTTTATCTGCCAAGATTGAACTGTTTGGACAGATTTCTTTCTCTAATCTACAACACAAAATTGAAACATAGCATGACCCAGCTTAGACTGTTGGATCACCCATTCAAAAGTAGGACCACATCAACCAACTGTAAATATGTGTCTCTCACCCAAAATATGAGATCTTTGCATCCTCAAAGTAGATCATATTGGCACTTCGCCTGCCAATCATGAGAAATGAAACCTATTGGTATAGGTAGCTAACAATTTCAACATACACAGTAAGTGAAAACAACAACATAATGAGGAAGAGTGGATAACAAACTTACTCAAAATAGATATACCACCATAAGTAACCATGAAAAGCAGAGTATATGAAAGGAAATAGTGCTCTTCAAATAATCAGAGAAAAAAACCCAAACCAGTATCCAAAAAACCAACATGTCCACAACAAGTCTGGAAACCAAAACTATACGTAATCAACTTCATGTTTATAAGCCATAACTAACCCCCAAAGAGCCTAATGGAGAAAAAAAAACAAAACCCAAAAAACCATAAGAAGAGGTTATAAATAAGGAGCCCGACCAAAAACTGTGACCCACCCATTGTCCGAGCTAGTTATGTTCCATGAGTCCAAAACCTATTGTAAACCTTTTTTAGATAGATAATCTGCCACCATATTCCTCTCCCTATACATGTGAGAAAATGATAAATCGTCAAAAGTTGTTTTAAGAAATAAAATTTCATCTAATATAGGCATTAGAATAATATTTTGACAGCGTTGCACATTATTTTCCCAGTTGATCACATTTAGAGAGTCACAAAAAACCTAAGAAGAAAGCACCCCCATCTGCCTTAACCAACATAATAGAATTTTGAAGGTAAACAGTTCAACAAAGTTATTCGAACCAAGACCAATACCCATAAAAGCCTTTATGATTTTATGTTCATTCAAGTGTATGATAATCCCCACCCCACAACGATTGTGGGCATTAGAAGCCCCATCAAAATAAGCCCACAGTATATTAGTTCTAATGGTTTCAACCTGAATATTTAGAGAAGGATTATCAGGAATGTTGTGAGGGATCATCTCATAAATAGAAGCACATTAAATAGATATAACATATGGGTTTGATGGCTGATCCCTGAAAATGCTTTTGTTCTGAGACACCGAAATACCCCAACTAATAATCAGAGGAATAATTTGATAATGAGGATTAGAAATAAGATCCCACCAGTTTTTCCTGCCAGTCTCCATAGAGTTCCCATACCAATTTGAGGCAATACCAACTGCCTTTAAGAAATGTTCCCAAGTATTAGAGGAAAAAGAACAGGACAAGAAGAGATGATAAGAGCTTTATTTTGAGGATTTGCACAGGTAAAACCAACTAGGGCCATGTTTGTTTCTTTTTTGTAGGTTATCCCAGGTTGGGACTTTTTTCTTGAGAATGCACTAGAAAAAGAGTCTAGATTTAGGAGGACTACTAAGCTTCCATAGAGACTTAGACCACCAGTTTCGAGCATCCCCCAACCTTCTTCCCATTTGATAAATGTAACCATATTTTGAAGCATATAAACCACTGGGAGAGTTTACCCAATGAAGATCATCAACCCTATCCTTTAGTTGAACATTTGATCTCGTAAGTTCCTTTATTTAATCTCTCCAAACCCACATCCACTGAGGCTCAAGCTCTAAAGCCTCTGTAGACTTCCAACCCTGATTCAAAAAAGTAGTAGACTCTTCATGTGAGATATGGTTGAGTGAAAAAATCCCCTTAACAACAAGTGACTCAACCAGGCCCCTAGGAAGAATGAAGGCCTCATTACAACCAACCCAAGGATCAATTCCCACACAAACACTAGTACCATTTCCAACCAACCATGATAATCCACCAACAATAATATCAACAAAGTCAATCGTAGCCTTCCAAATGACCCAAAAATTTCTATGAGACTTCTCTAGAGCTCTTAACCAAACCATCAAACCAATGGGATCAATGCATTTTATTTTTATCACTGAAGTCCATAAATTGTTCTTTGTTAGAAGACTCCATCCTGATTTTGTTGCCAATGAGCTAGAAAAGCAGGGAAGGTCCTTTATGCCCCACCCTCCTTTCTCTTTAGGGAAAGAAATTTTTTCCTAGGCCACCCAAGGAAGTACATCCTCCAATTTTGATCTTGCCCAGAGAAACCAACCACAGATCTTTCGAATTTGTGAAAGGATACCTTTTGGAACCCATGAAAGAGAAATCCAATAAACTACAATAACTTGTAAAACCAATTTAATGGGGAATAAGCGCCTAGCCTGAGAAAGCCACTTGAAAATATAGTGCTTGAATCTTTTTTCAATTTTTATAACTAACCATTTCCATTCTAATTTTTTGTAGGAGTCTGACTTCAAGAGAAACCCTATATATGATATTGATCTACTTAGCTCAGCCTCAGAAAGACCATTGTCAGTAATAGAATATTTTTGTATGCTTATAGTCATTCTTGTAGCTTTTAGGAATAAATCCATAATTGACTGAATCTTAGAAAGGTCCCCCTTGGAGCCATCACAAAAAAGAGTAAGATTTCATCCAAAAAGAGTAGATGTGTGATGAAAAGGTTTATGGTGATTTCAATTCCTTTATATTATCCACTTTTGATGGCAAGGTGAATCAAATGGCTCAGACCCTCCGCAGCTAAAAGGATCAAAAGAGGAGATAAAGGGCATCCTTTTTGAAGGCCTCTCTGACTATGAAAAAAATGAGAAGCTACGCCATTAATAAGAACAACAAAGCTCACATTGGTAATAAATCCCATGACCCAATTAATAAAACCAATGTTGAAACCCAGGTGAGTCATCAGAGGATGTAAATACATCCAACTAATCTTATCATATGACTGAGAGATCAATCTTGACAATCATTCCATTTTTATTATTTATTTTGATATTGTGGAGGGATTCTTGGGCCACACCAAAAGCTTCATGAATTTGCCTGCCTTTAAGGAAGCCAAACTGTTCCATGCAAATATTTTTTGAAATAATAGGATTTAGCCAATGAGAAATGGTTTTTGCAATAATTTTGTAGGTGAAATTTCATAAGGATATGGGTCTAAAATCATCGAAACATTGGGGATCATCAAACTTTGCCATAAAATCTAGAAAAGTAGAGTTAATAGGATCATGGACAAAACCCCTATGCCTAGATTCCTCCATCAATCCAGCTAGATCATCCCCATTGATATCAAAAAAGTGTTGGAAGAATTCCACTGTCCAACCATCAAGACTAGGACTCTTCTCTTTTTGCATAGTGTGAAGGACCCCCTCCACTTCACCCTTTGTGACCGGGCCCATCACGGTCTCATTATCATCTTCATCCATAAACCTAGGGAAAACTTGAGCAACCTAGATGACTTCAACAATAGCAGCCTCATGGGGAGCTTTGAACAAGTTTTAAAAATTACTGACCCCCATAAATGATAACTCGTTGAAAGAGGAAGCTGACTCCCCTTCTTCATTTTTCAATTCCCAAATCGAATTACATTTTTTCCTTCCCTTGGCATAGTTCTAGAAAAAAAAATTGAGTTTTCATCTGTTGCCTTAAGCCAAATGGCTCTACTTTTCAACCTTCATTTTTCTTCATTTTCTTTTAAGATCCTGTGCCCTTCACCTTCCATAGTTTTTATCTTTCTCTTTTTTTCCTCTATCCTATACCCATCTCCCTCCAAGCTTTCAAGAAAATCTAGTTTGGATTCAATATATTTTAGAGAAACTTCATCCCTAATACATTTTTCCTTTGCCCAAGAGAAGGAAGCATGCTTTAGTTTTTTAAGTTTCTCCATGAAGGACTATGCAAGGCATAAAGTTGGGGAGCCATTATGAGTACTCCAAATCTCACGAACTAATTTATTGAAACATAAATATTTTAACCATGAAGAATTGAATTTAAAAGGTGAGCCAAGCTTCCTACTCGCCCCTTTTAGTTCCATATAAATAGGGAAGTGGTCTAAATCACCTCTAGTTCCAATCCATCAGCAAAAATAAGGAATATAAGCAGCCAAATGGTCTTTTATCAGAAAGCGATCTAATCGCTTTGCAACCCTTGACTCACCAACCCTCCTATTCCTTCAGGTGGGAGTTTCTTTAATAATATCAACATCAATAAGATGCACCATCTGAATTTTGTTTAGGAATAAATCTACCAGAGGATCCACCTATGCATTAGGTCCCCATGACTTAGAGATCCCTAGTGAGACATTTAGATCCCGTCCAATCACAAGGTTTGGAAAGTTTAGTAGAGATTTTGCAAATAGATTATTCTGAAAGGAAATACGATCTTGACAGGGGCCATATAAGTCAATAAGAGTTAAGTTTGTACAAAGTTCGGATGAGTATACCTCCACTCCCAACATCGAATCCAAGCCCTAGGAGTTTAAGAGTTTTAAGTTGTTGTCTTTTGTGCCAAAAGAAAAATCCCCTCAACAACCATTTGCATCCAGGGCCACAAATGACCACATAGGTAACATATTTCAAAAAATAATTATAATGGACTCCCCTGAACCCAGGGTCTCTTGGATCATAATTATCACATCACACTTCACATTCATAAACAAGTGTTTTAATGTCAACTTCTTTTGGGGACTGGAAATCCCTCTGCAATTGAAGGATGATAGGATCATTTGGAAACCACCAATTGGGTCATCACTTCTTTAAGCGACCCTTTTAGGGATAATTGTTTTCCATTGACGATATCAAGTTTGGCTTTAAGTTGGGATTTTGAAAGGTTTGATTTCCTACCCCGAGATTTTGGGGGGCTAGCAGAGTCCTGTAGGAGACCAAGGCCTCCCATCGTATCATTTGGATGAAGTCTTTTTTCCCAGGGCCTGAGATTGTAATAAGGTTTAACAGGGTTCAAAATAGTGGAAGAATTAAAAATAGAGGCCCCCATCGATGGACCAGAAAGTTCTAGAGTCGGAATAGACATAATAATGTTGTCAAGGGCCAAAGATATATCACTATGTGAAGAAAGAAAACCAATAGAAGGCTTGGAGGAACCATACCCATTACAAGGATCCACAGAGGGCGAGACCAAAACTAAAATAGAGGAAGGGAGAGAAAGGGCAGTGCCCGCATGGAGAGATGTCTCCTTCGCTGTCATCTCATCCACCACATGTACAGGAGCACTCCCTTCACCCACAACAACTGCAACCCGTTGGTTTTCATTGTTTTCATTTTGTGAAAGGACCTTTTCTCGATGGTCCCCCGACTAGACACCATGTTCCATATCATCTTTCACTGGTAGTTCCTATATTTCCCGAACTGGTTCCACCCGGTTCTTCCTCTTGTGCCTGAAACCCAATGGTAAATCCCTTGCCAAGTGGTCGTGCTTATGACAATGGTGGTAACGATAAGGCAATTGTTCATAATCTAGGGTCTTATATTCATTTAACATGGTCAATTCCATATATAAATAATTCCGCGATATAACTATCAACTAGAAGAATTCATATGTGAAAGAGGTCTCACCTATATACTAGAAGAAGTCATATGTGAAAGGGGTCTCACTTATATACTATAGAAGAAGTCATATGTGAAATAAGTCTCACTTATATAGAGAATTTCATAAGTCAAATCCACACAACATTGATAGCGAATTGAATATTTGTCAAGAATAAAAATCATGGTTCTTGAAATGAGAAAGTATTCCCAACATTATGATTATTCTTAGAACATGAAAGAAAGGATACTTATTTTAAAATTCATAGGTAATAATTCCTTCTTATGGGAAATCCATAAATAAAATTAATGAGGATCAAGGAAATAATGATCACCTATAATTAATTTAAGACATCTCAATGGATATATTTTTGTTGAAACATGATAACAAGAATATTCCAATTTAATTTGTCCTTGAATTAAATTTTGAAAAAAAATCGAATTTAGTCTTAACAACTACTTGGAAATAATTAATTAATTTATTTTAAATTAATTAGTTGGAGAAATTCAAGTTAGAAGTCTTTCTGAAGTCATGCAAGAGTTATCCCTTAAATTAAGGAGATAAGATTGAGTTATATTTGATTTGTAATTAGTTAACTCAGTTTACCGAGTTAAGTCTAGTTAAATTAGTTCCAAACTATTTGAGGAACTAATAGTGAATTAACAGTCAATTGATGCATTAAAGCACTCAACTAGTGCTACTCTAGTTAACTGAAGATTCCCTCATTAGAAACTCATGCATGTTTATTATGAGAAATACCTAGTTGAGATTAATGTTCAAGGACAATGTACTATCAGTTGTATGTGTTTTCTCATGGAGAAACTTCATGCATGTAGTCAAGGATTCATCCTTGAGGATTGTGTAGTTTTAAAGGTTTGGTTTTCCACTTGGTAATAGGCTAATCATCCACAAGGAACAACGCAAGGAAATAGGAGCTTGGAGGGCAGAGAGGAAGGCTGGAGAGAAGCCAAAATTGCCTGCAAGCATCTGTGAGGATTGTACTAAGAGCTGGCTAGCTATCAGAGCTAAGGCTTTGTATAATTCCTATGTATTTCCACCATGTATGATAATACAATAGTGTGGGGTTTTTATCTAAGACTTTCTCCAAAGTATTTTCATGTGTATTGTGCCATTGATTCTTCTTCTTTTGGTTATATTGTTCAGCTTGATCTTTAAGATTATGCAAATTGATAGTATAAGTAGGTTATAATATATTTCTTTTATTTATATTGCATTATCGGGTTAACCTATCACAATTTTTCTACATGGTATCATAGCTATGAATAGTATACTGAGAAGAGAATTCGAAGTTTGAAGTTCGAGGTTGCAGATGAAAATTGAATTCATATCATACTTCAAGGTTGGCCAATGGCATTCTATGGCTTGAGACTCAAGTATGCCTTGGAAGGTAGCTTGAATTACATAGCATGGAAATATAGAATGGAGGCTATATTAGAAGACAATGGCTTGAAGGAATTCATTGATCAAGAAATCCCAAAGCCAACTTCAATTAATGCACAAGAGTTGGCTGAGTGGAAGAAGTGTGTGGCGAAGTCGAGATGGATCATCCTTGAGGGAGTTTGAGACCATATTGTCTCGAGTCTCCATGGGAAGGATACTCAATTTTCAATGTGGAATACATTGAAGGACCTCTACCAGAACAGTAGCGACTAGAGGAAATTGGCGCTCAAGGTTAAGCTTCGAAGAATCAAGATGGAGAAGGGCGATATTATTTCCACATATCTGAAAATGCTCACCACTTGTAGAGATGGGATTTCTAGTGTGGGAATAACTACTACCGATGATGATATGGTGAGCCTTGCTCTCCTTGGCCTTCCAAAGAGTTGGAATAGCTAACAAGACTCTGTGAATGGAAGGGAGAAATTGCCAGATTGGGAACGACTGTGGTCGGATCTTATGCAGGAGGAGATCAGGAGGAGCACACGATATGGTTCTTCATCCAATAATGATGATGAAGAAAATATGGCCTTAGCAAGGCAAGGAAAGGGAAGGGGAAGGCTTCCCATTTCAAATCGAATTCTTCTCATGAAGGGAAGAAGGGTGACATGTCTAAACTAAGATGCTATAATTGTCACAAGATGGGACATTATGCAACTAGTTTCCCATCGAAGAAGTCCAAGAAGGGATCCTCAAAAGGATCAGAAGGTGAGGCATTAGCCTTTCAGTTCGAAATGGACTTTACCCTCATCGCATGCATGGTGTCATCAATGATGGGTTGTGTCTGGTATCTTGATAGTGGAGCCTCATTCCACATGACCAGTGATAAAAATTTATTCAGTACCTTGGAGGAGAAAGACCTCAAGATGCACATAGTTATGGGTGACGACCAAAGGTATAATGTTTCAGGAGAAAGCATAGTTTCTTTTTAGTGGGACCATGGAGCTCCTCTCACCTTGACAGATGTGATGTATGTGTCTGGACTGAAGAAGAACTTGGTATTGGTCGCAATGTTGGAGGACAAAGGCTACAATGTTGTCTTCAGTAAAGGAAAGGCGTTCCTAAGACACATAGCCACGGGTCAGACCAAGAGGATAGGGATTCGGGTGAAGAATCTCTATAAACTAGAGGTAGATAATTGTGCAACATTGAGTACGAAAGCAGAATTGGTGCAAAGCCAAGACATTGGCGAGTTGTGGCAAAGGTGGTTGGGCCATTTGCATCATGGGGCTTTGAAGATAATGCAACATATATCTATATGACTTCCCAAAGGTAAACTTGAGCAAGTTGACAAATGCAAAGGTTGTACCTTGGGAAAGTACACCAAGTCTTCCTTTCATGATCGAGACAGTCAAGCAGAGACTATCTTAGAGTGAGTTCATACTGATTTGTGTGGACCATTCTCGACGACATCCACAACAAAGAAAAGGTATTATGTGATTTTCATTGATGACTATTCTTGTAAATGCTAGATTTATTTCATGCAGAAGAAGGATCAAACTTTCACAAAGTTTTGTGAGTTCAAAGCTTTGGTCGAGAAAGAGTCAAGGAAGAAGATCAAGGCCTTGAGAAGTGACAATGGTGGAGAATATGTCTCTCAAGAGTTTAAGGACTTCTATGTAGCAGAAGGAATTAAACGAGACTTGAAGGCACCTCATAACCCACAACAGAATGGGGTGGCCAAGAGGAAGAATAGAACTATTATAGGGGCAGCATGGGCAATGCTGCATGACCAAGGCCTACCACTTCACTTGTGGGCTAAGGCATGCAACACAACGATCTATTTGTAGAATAGAAGCCCGTGTTGCATACTTGGGATGAAGACACCAGATGAAGCTTTCTCTGGTAAGAGACCAAATGTGGGTCACTTCAAGATCTTTGGCTCATCGATATATTGCCATGTGACAAAGGATGCACAGAAGAAGCTTGAGCTAACAACAAAGTTGGGGATATCTGTGGGGTACACCGATACACCTCACAACTATCGGGTGTACTTGCCTACCAGTCAGAGGATAGTGGTTTGTAGAGATCTCAAGTTTGATGAGCAAAAGGCCATGTGAGTTTCCCTTGAGAGGGAGCTCCAACTACAGGAGGTGGAGCAACTGTTGGTTCCTAAGGAGGAGGAGCCTTAGACTGATGCGAAGTAGTCGCATGCAGAGGTTCCAGGAGTGGAGACATCCACTCAAGTAGAGTCTTCTAGAGATGGACGAAAGCGCACAAGAGAAGCTGACAGATTCTTGGAGGATGTGATAGAGAATATGGGAGCACCATCTTCTCAGCATAGACAAAGGAGGTCACCTGAGAGGTACACTGGATACATGGCCCTTACTGGGGAATGTGTTGACATTGAGCCATCTTCCTTTGAGGAAGCAGTGCAATAGCCAATTTGGGTTGATGCTATGGTGGTGGAGTATGACTCCATAGTTGGTAATAGTGTTTGGGACATGGTTCCGAGACCGGAGAACAAGTCAGTTGTGAGTTCCCGTTGGCTTTACAAGGTAAAGCAAGCTACTGATGGTAGTGTGGAGAAACATTAGGCAAGATTTGTTTCCTGTGGCTTTTCACAAATCGAGAGGATCATGTTGCTGCAGTATATTTCTACAAAGGAGCAAGATGCTGACATTTTGACAAAGGCATTGTCAAAGTAAATTCGAGTTCCATAGAGACAGGATCAGGGTGGAAGATAATCCCTTTCTTGTTGAGAGGGAGTGTTGAAATATGGCAACAAGAATATTCCAATTTAATTTGTCCTTGAATTAAATTGTGAATAAAAATCAAATTTAGTCTTAACAGCTACTTGGAAATAATCAATTAATTTATTTTAAATTAATTAGTTGGAGAAATTCAAGTTAGAAGTCTTTCTGAAGTCATGTAAGAGTTATCCCTTAAATTAAGGAGATAAGATTGAGTTATATTTGAGTTGTAATTAGTTAACTCAGTTTATTGAGTTAAGTCCAGTTAAATTAGTTCCAAACTATTTGAGGAACTAATAGTGAGTTAATAGTTAGTTGATGCATTAATGCACTCAACTAGTGCTACTCTAGTTAACTGAAGATTCCCTCATCAGAAACTCATGCATGTCTATTCCGAGAAAGACCCAGTTGAGATAAATGTTCAAGGACAGTGTACTATCAGTTGTATGTGTTTTCTCATGGAGAAAACTCATGCATGCAGTCAAGGATTCATCCTTGAGGATTGCACAATTTTGAAGGCTTGGTTTTCCACTTGGTAATAGGCTAATCATCCATAAGGAACAACGCAAGGAAATAGGAGCTTGGAGGGTAGAGAGGAAGGCTGGAGAGAAGCCAAGATTTCCTGTGAGCATCTGTGAGGATTGTACTGAGAGCTAAGGCTTTCTATAATTCCTATGTATTTCCACCATGTATGATAATACAATAGTGTGGGGTTTTTATCTAAGACTTTCCCCAAAGTATTTTCATGTGTATTGTGCCATTGATTCTTCTTCTTCTGGTTATATTGTTCAGCTCGATCTTTAAGCTTCCGCAAATTGATATTAGAAGTAGGTTATAGTATTATGCTTTGATTTATATTGCATTATCGAGTTAACCTATCACAAATTTTCTACAATTTCTATCTATTTAAACATTAACATAAGAATAAAACCAATGAATTGCATTATCTCAAGCAATCTTAAATGAATATCAATGGATATCAGAAAAATTTCATGGATTATTTTGAAATGTTTTATATGAAAAACATGAGGATGTGAAGATGAAAAACTTTCTTATATGGTCACATCCTTCATATTCAAATCATATCAAAATCATAGAGCTTAGGACTCTAGGTGAAGTACTTCATAATGCTAGGTAATATGAATACTAAGCACAACATTTGCAAGACTTCCATAAGAACTATAAGGTTGAGAAGAAGGAAAAATGAAAAAGAAGTTAGAGGTCTTTAAGGCATCCAACCACTTCACCCAAAAAAAATGTTATCTAACTTCTCCAACCTACTGAAAGTATAATAAAACCTGATTATGGACACCATAAATGAGGGCTCCTGCATTATGTAGTTTTGTATGCCAATAAGAAAACTATGATAGTAATTGTTCCAAGAAGAAAAAAATGTGTTCAAAACTACTTAACAATGTCTAGGAATAATTATTTGTGACCTTGCACCAGATATTATGTGACTTTAAATGACTCCCACATATATCACCAATCTACCATGATTTAAGTCTAAGGTAAGATTAAATGTCAACAATTTTCAATTTCAAATGGTCGTAGAGTTAGAATTACATTACACAATTGTTTAATGTTTGAAACCTTAAGCCAACTATGTTCATTCATTATGTTCGCACAATATCTAAGAGGATAATAGGTGAGGCTATGAAACGATGTATAATATATATTAATGGAATCCCTGTTTATGTTCTTTTGAAAATTTAATATCGTGGATCTTATGATGTCCTCAAAATGATTAAATGGTTGGAGCCACATAATGTCAAATTTATTTACTATCATAAGAAGTACCATTTTATTAATGATGAAGTGAATACAACATTGCTTCAAGGAATTTTGTATCGATACATTAAACTCCAAACTTCCAAGTTAAGAGAACTTTCATTAAGGGTTACAAATTATTCAAAAACAAGTGTTTGAACATGCAATGATAAATGTTCAAAATTAAAAAAATTCCACATATTGCACAAGTTTAAAGATGTATTTCAAAATGAATTATTTAAATTTCCTCCCGAGGAAGGTGGAAGAGTTGAACCTTTTTCTTGAGAATTTGGAAACGATACTTTAAGATTTTATTCACAAATTCTATATTTAGCTTAGTATTTTCCACTTAGAGCACCAATTCTCTTTGTGAAGAAGAAACTTAATAAGGCCATCATTAAGAAAAAAATATATTGTACTAAACATGAATAACATATTCAAATAAATGAATCTAGGTAATAAAAAGTTTATATAAAACTAGAAGGTATTTATAAAAATACCTTCATGGCACATTATAGGAATTATAATTGTGTAGTGGTAAAATTCAACATATATATTTATTATTTTTTCAGATGTAATTGAAAACAATTTAGCAAATATTCAGGGAAGTGATGCATAAAATATGGTTGATATTCCAATGGACAATTCATCACAACAAGACTACAAAAATATACTAGAAAATATGAAATGTATATTATGAGGGTTTATTTCTACTTAAATTTATGGGTCTGTTAATTAGTATTTATTGCATACACATGCAAATTATAATTATGCAAAAAATAAAGAACAAAGAAATAAAATTCAGAAACCATAAATTAACACAATATAAGACCTAGGAAACTCTTCTGAAGGAAAACCTAGCTTGAAGGTGAGGTTTCTCTACTCTCTTTCTCTAAATGGAAAATGAATGCTAGTATAAGTAAGTGAGTCTTGTGTCCCATCGACTGATATAGTAAACAAACTCTCTACTTTCTCTCTTCCTATCCAGTCTTAGCTCTCATCTACTCTACTCATTTATGGACCAAAATGTGCCCGAATGGAATGAAACCCCTCTTCCTCCTAATTGCCTGGTTATAACATAACTTGATAATCTACTAGTGGTTAAGTTTGACTCCTTCAACTCTTCACTAGAGTTAGAATGCCAACTCTTCTAGAGTGTTCTTCATCACGATCATGAAAATATCCCCTTTTCCATAAATAATGGGGGATGATAGGGCATCCTCTTGAATCATGGTGATCAAAATAGGAAGGACAACTTTCATGTGACATAACTTTTGAATATGGACTCCAATTGAGGCAATTCTTACACTATTGGAAATACATTTGTCTGTAGAATAATGATAAGGGAGGTGGTCCTTAAGAAACAATATATTAACCCTAAAAAACTCTATTTTATTCCTCAAAATTCTTTCAAAAGGTTTCATACCCTGATTTTCCAAATTGGGACCTACTAATAAAAACAATCTTGTGACTTGATTCCTCCACTTTTAACTTTATAAAAACATCAATATGGATGAAAAATAATATAATTATCTAATACATATCACACCTCCCCATTTTGTGAGGCTTTTAGTTTGAAAAATCTTCCACTGAATGAGGTGAGAAATTTTTTTCCTCCCCCTTCTCTCCAATGTACCATTTAGCTTTCATTAGAATCTATCTTTTCAACCCAATATACCAAAGGTCATTCTAACATTGTCTTGTAGTTTTGGACCTCTTCTAAAAAAATTTATCCTTTGTTAACTCTTCCTAAGCATATGGTGCTAAATCCTCTACAAAACATAGGACCTATTCCTCTTCATAATATACCATGAAAGGCTCATACATTTTTAGATTATCTACATTCACCACTTAGTAAAGTCGCATGTGTGGGGATAGAGTAAGTCTATAGGTGTTATCTACCACCTTTTCTAGTATCTAACATGGGCCATATCACATATTATCCTTGTTGAATTGTAATCGTACTTTGTCTCCCACCTTGAAGGACTTCTTTATCTTGTGTTGATCATGAGTGGCCTTATATCTTTCCTATGACTTGTCTAATGTCTCTTGTACTTGTATATGGGTTTACTTGACCTTATCAAAAAATATTTCTTCCCTTAAGGAAACCCGTAGAAGTCCAAAAGTGAAGGTGGAAAAAATCCAAAACAAACTTCAAATGGGGAATTATTAGTAGCAACGTGGACTATTGTGTTATAAGAGTGTTGCATATATACCAAATTTTCATCCCAATTATTCAAATGCTTCTAATTGTAACCCCTCAAAAGCTAAACCAAAGTCTCATTGACTACTTTTATCTACCAATCTATGTATGGATGGAATGAACTTCATATCCATCTTCTTGCATAATGTAGTACAAAATTCATTGATAAATATTGCGTACCTATCTGAAATGATGCTCCTTGGTATCCCAAAGTGCACCCATACCTATCCAAAGAAGAAGTTCACAACTTCTTTCCCATTGATGGTCTTTCTATGGGTCTTCAGAACATACATCTTGTTGAACTTGTCAACTACCATGAACAAGTAGACATGTACATCCTTGGTTATTGGTGAACCTCTCACAAAGTACATGGAAATTCTTTCCAAAGGACTAGTGGGTATAGGAAAGGGATAATATATACCATGTTTCATGTTACTAGGCTTACTAGTACAACAAAGCATGCATCCTCTTATGAACCTAGCGACCTGTTCTTACATCTCGAGTCAATACACATGCCTTTGCAAGTTGGTCGCTGTCTTCCCTACACCAAAGTGCACTGCAACCTTAGAGGTGTGAGCCTCTCTAATAAGCTACAATTTTTTAACTTTAGGAACACATAACTTATCCAATCTATAAAGTGACCTATGTTGGAGATGGTAGTCTATGTTGTCACCATCATGCAATTGACTATGGCTCTGCAACCACTGAAACACCTCCTTGAAGTCCTCATCGTCTCAATATGCCTCTTTGTATGCCTCATGGGTGAATGAATCCATGTGTATTTGTTGTAGTGGCTACAACCACCCTCCAAAATTTTTCCTTAGCTTCGTTTTGGAGCCTCCCTACCAACAATCCTTAGCAACATGTCTTGCATTTTCAAGTACATAGGTTTAGCTGATTTTCAATGGCTTTCCAACCTGTGCAAGTCAGTTTGCTTCACTCCCCTCATAGGTTGCCTTTCCGGACTTAGGCTATTTTCTAAATGAGAAGCTCCCCCAAAAAATAGCACAATTATGGAGGGGAACCAGCCTTCCCTCCAAAAATTTCACAAATCTAATGGGAAGCTTATTGGGCTCTAGAATTGTGTAGAACAATCAGACAGGCTACCCATAGAAAACTACGCAATCTGACCTGGCACTAGGTCTCAACCCAAGAATTGTGCAATTCTGGGAGACAGTCACCTGCTAACCCTAGAAATTGTGTAATCCCTCAGGGAAAACCAGCCCAGCTCAGCTCAGAACCTGCGCAAATTTTCATCCCAGGCTCGAGGACCGATGCATGTGCCTTCAGGTTGACCAGTTCCCTTAGGACCGAGCAAAACCAATTTGCATGCACACACTTCTTTTCCTGAAAAAAGAAAAAAGTAACATGCAAAAAAAACCCCTAGATTTTAGGGATCTATTTTTAGCAACTACAGGTTACATGTAAAGATTGTTTAAGAAACTGCCTTCCAAGTGTTGTTTTTTTGTAGATTTGTGGCATACACATCATGAGCCTAAAAATTATTTATTTGATGCTGCAAAGCCCATTCTTCACATCGATCTTGGAGCTCTGACATCTCACATCACATCTAGCAATCGTCAGCATGTTTAAATCAACCTTTTCCAGGTAATTCTGCTTTATATGTCTTTTGCAGCATTTCTGTTTCTTTTGTGTTTTAGCTTGTGTGAGTGTTGTTTGCTTGATTTCTATGAACGCTTGCTATCGTCTGCATGCATGTTAGCCTGTACAAGCGTCATTTCGTTTTTTGTTTGTATCTCACTACTGTCTTATGAATGACATTGTTTTTTCACTGAAGGTCGCCATTACAGCGACCTGTTTTACACAAATGCATGTTTTCCCATTATCTAAATCTTACATTTGTTGGTTGCAAGCATGATCATTGACTCTTACTTACACTCAGCTTCTCCATGAATTCGAAGCTTCACATGTTTCAGTCGCCCATAGTTGGGTCTAGGCAACCTTGGCCCAAGCCTTGCCTTGCCCGGACAACATTACACATTTCTGAGAGGGAAGGCTTTGCCTTCCACCCAGAAAATGTGAAAAATTGGTCAGACACTATCCTCCAGGCTTGCTTTACACTATCCTCCAGGCTTGCATGCCTTGGTGACTGAAATTGCGCATTGTGCAATCTCAACCACTGGTAGGTCAGCTTGGATTGCGCATTGCACAATTCTAGTAGTCTCCTGGCCTCTCAGTGAAAATCACACAATCCTTGCCATCAGTCTCCCAGGTATGTTGCATGTCAGTCCTCAAGTTTTCTTTGGTTTTCAACTGACAGGTTGCTTGCTATGAATGTCGCCATGTCTCCAGGTATAGCAGGTGTTCATCAGTATCTCAGTAGTTTAGGTTTAATGGCCAAGGACACTAATGGAAGCACAACTGGAGATGCAGTTGAACACGTGTCTATGAGTTTTCGATTTACGAAGACACGAAGTTGCTCGTAGACAAAGACATCAAGCTAAAATGGTAGGACATCAATGATACATTCTCAGGCACATTTGGGGAATATCTTGAAGATCGCAGGGTCTATGTGAATATTCACAAGTCTAGATTGTACTGGATTGCATGCAGGTATCCCGCATTTCCATGCATGGACATGATACATTGGAGCATCTTGAACACTAATCCCAAGACGATGGTGTTAAGAAGTGTCATCGAGACAGAGATTGCTACCTTCATGGTGCAAGACTATCAGAAAATGTGCCGCTTACCACATCGAGTGATCATAATGGAGACATCGTTCAACAGACCCAACATCAGTACAAACACCAGGGATATCTTAAAGAGTTAGGTGAAAGAGCCAACCAAGTTCAGGATGACACCCAACCAGGTTTACAAGACGAAGATAGTGCGGAAGACATATAAGTACTTGGTCATCTTTGCATGTAGCTTGTACGACCAAGAGAGCATGAAGACCTTCCCACAAGCTTGGGTGCTCGCGTTGGACCAACTGGCCAGTGAAGGAAAACCATGCAACTGGTCCAATATGTTGGCTCATAGGTTGAAGGAACAGGTAACAGGAGCCCGACAACTAGCCAAAGGTCAACAAGCAGAGATATACATGTCTTGATACATTTTGGATGCAATCTATTTCTGTCAATAGTTCCTAGGCTTGGGTTGGGCATGGACATCAATGGAAACCTCTGTACACACTTATTGCAGACTATTTTCTGAATGCAGCTTCCGTGGAGTCATCACACAGTTGTCAAACCATTTTTTCACGCTAGTGTACAAGATGATATTTGAGCAAGATCCACCTTGCATGTTACATGTAGCAATGGAGGTATTAATCGACATAGCAGATTGGTATGCATCACCTCTTGGCACCTTCATACGGATGTACAACGCAGAGAAGGCTCCGCATGTTTTACTAAAGTTTTCCATGGACAATCTCGTCATACAAGAAGTGTCATACCACATCTCGATAGGACTGTCAATTAGACTGCATTGGAAGAAGAAGGCATCCTGACCCTCTATTCTGTTGCGGATCAAGTTGTACGAGATACAGAATATCAAGCATGTTGATGCGAAGACAAAAGAGTTCAAAAGATTTACTTTCGACACCAGAAGTTTCAATTCGTACAACCTGCATTGCTTTGTAAAGGACCACTATGCAAGAGTGCAATTTCCTTGGATCCATGGGGTGTGTCTTTGGGTTGAGGAAGACCCATGGATATATTGTCATAACTTCGATAGGCTCAATGAACCTATCATCATAGTTGTGGAATGGTTAGCGAAACAACGTGAAGAAGCATCTAAGAGAGCACCATCATCAGCAGCAGCAGGGGGTAACATACCTGCACGTGACAAAGGCAAGGGACAGATTGTTGACAACACAGAGGCAGAATAAAGCTGCAAGTTCAAAGCAAACCCACTTGTGGAGAAAGTAGTTTTGGAGATAGAGGCAAAGAGGAAACAACGTGACAAGAGAAATGTGCAAAGGTATAGAGATAAAGAGAGGATGGAGGAAACAGTGAAGGAGTTGCAAGAGTTGAAGCAGCAACTCCAGGAAGAACAAGAGTTGCGTAGACAGGAGAAGGAAGCAAAACAGGGACAGACACAGTAGGAGGCGCAACATGCATAGATTGATGAAATTTCAACCATATAGGTTGTAGACTCATCCGAGAAGTTGGCACAAAGAAGACAGAGTGAGCAGTCGCAGAAGCATGACTTAACTCAAGAGATTGAACAAATACTTGAGCAGATGAATATGGAGATGGAGCAGCTAGAATTAGAACAAGGTATTGACCTCATGCCTTACAACCAAGAGGTCGACCCATCGGCTTCACCAGATCTGGAAACATAGCAAGTCATTAACAATAAAGGAGATACTGAGATCCTTGAAGATAATCCAAAAGAAGAGATGCACAACATATCATTCGATGAGTTGCAACATAGAGTTTTGCAATCGCATAGAGTGACTACTTCGGGTGTCCACGCATCCCCCGTGAAGTTTGAAGAAAGAGTGATCGTATCTAACTTGCGCAAGCATCCAACAGCATTGGCCGATGCTACCAAAGCATATGCTGAAGCCACCAGCTCAAGTGTTTGCTTCTTGATAGCAGAGAACGAGCGAATGGCTAAGGAGTTACAGATGGCCAAATAGGGAGGAGAATAGGTTACAGCATCCACCAGAGAAGAGTTGAAGACAACAATAGTGGATGAGGTATCATCTCTCAAGACATTCATGAAAATGTTGTATTCCAAATTTGGCACTGTGCATAAGTCAGTTGTCCATCTCAATGGTTGGCAACAATGTTGTGCTAGGAGAGCATGCATCTTGTCAGATTTTCACACTATCGTCGACCACATGCAAACATGGATAATGAGATACAAGGGAACCTCGCTACACTTGCCCAAGTTGATGAAGCCCAAGGCGGTAGAGTTTAAGAAACACATCCAAAGTCAGATCCATAACTATGAGGAACTCCTGCAGCTCATCACTAGTTTGTAGGCTTCACATGCACGGGTATTTAGAAGCATGGATGTTGTTGTGTGTGCGCATGTGATCCCATCCATTGGGATACTTATTGAGGCAAAGACAAAGAACCAAGTATGATTGGAGATGGACATGTACTTTGATGAGTTGATGCGCACAACCACCAACTCAGACTTGGCAATCAACATAGACACTATGCATTAGTATGTCGCTGGTCCGGCCACACTCAAGACGATGATGCACACGTTATCAGATGAGTTGGATAGAGGAGCCACATCAGTGTATCTAGATGCATCAAAGGAAAGAGTTTGTTTCTAGAAATATGTCACCACAGAGTACACGGACACCATCATGGACTACCAAGCTTGGCATCAGTTCGCCACCGTCGACCATCACGAGGATGTAGAAGAGTTGGTCTTCCTACAGTTTTCCGAGTCTTTATATTGATGTCTTGCATGGCTTGATCAAGCCTATTTTGTCTCACATGGGTACATGTGTAGATATTAGGTAACATCTTGTAAAGTGAAAGTCCAAGTGTCGATAGTTGAATGTAACAGTCATAGAGTAGTTGAAGAGTCATGTGGGTAGGTGAACAGTCACAAAGGGGAATGTCAAGGGTCACCCCATCCTTTGCTATTTATAGAACCTCATAACTCATTGTACATGATTTTGGGCAACCAAGCTTCTGATACGAGTATCTTAGAGAAAGCTTGGAGTGTATTGTAATGAGCCTTGACTTCTCCAAAGTGCGAAGCTAGTACATATCTTTGAAGGAGTAGGTAATAGTGACTTTAACATTCTGTTATCAGGACTAGTGGTTGGTCATGGTTGTACTGTATGATTGGAACTTTCACTTCTTAATATAATAGAGCCAACATGTTTCATGCATATGTTGTTATTGTATTTCAGTTATCTTGGTTACTCTAATGATATATGTAGTTGTTTTCTTACGCATGTATGTGTAGACTCTTTCTATACATGTATGTATGAATCGTATTGGGATGTGTTGTTGATTTAACCATCACTTTGGATTGTTGGTTCACCTGCCTTCCAGTTTGTGATGCATCTTTGCTCTTGTGTTCCCTTCCAAGCCTCGTGTTTCCATAGGTTTCCAAGGGGCGCACTCACCCCACTTTCCATGTGTTAGAACCATTCATGCACCTTCCTTTTCTTGCTGCGCACATCACATCCTTGCTACCAACAAGGAAATCTTACTTACCTATGCATGAAATCACGGTCAAGGTGATACCCTACGAACCACTTCTGGGACTCCTACACCAGATGGTTTGAGGTTTAGTTGGGACTTCTTACCTGGAAGATCCCCTGATGTGTTGGCCCAACACCATCAACATTTCTAGCTCTAGAAGGAGGGCTAGATGCCAAGTTGTGTCCTCTCATCCTGTTTTGAATATTCACACATTTGTCATGGATGTTGTCAAACTTGTCCCTCTACGATGTTTTTCACTTACCGAATCTCTTAACATCACGAGGGAGTTTTTTCATCTCTTGTCAGAATTCACATATGATGGTGAAGGCGAAGTGGCCTGTCTTGCGTACTTACAAGACTTCTATTCATTTCTTGATGATGTAGATGACTTCTCTGATGAAGAGGCTAGCCTGTTGCTTGCATACACACTTCACGAATCCCCACAACGATGGTGTTGTAGTTTTCCACCTGGTAGTGTGCACTCACTTGAGCAGTTCTGTGATCTCATTGAATCTTCTTTCCACCATTTTGATCCAAAAAATCTTGACAAAAAAATGTTAAAATAATGGAAGACTTCACAAGAATCACCTACAGATTTTTGGGATCGCTTCCGTGTATTGCAGTTTGAAGCTCCAAAAAGTCAGATGAAATTCTAGTATTTCATGGACAGATTTGAATAGTCTTACCAAGTCTATCAATCCCAAGAAGAATTTGAAGTTCAAACCCTGCTCAGCATACTTAGGTGATGGAGTTTCACAATCATAGATAGAAAACGTCACTGTCACGAGTGAATTTTAGTCGTTCTCTCATAAAAAAACTCAACCACTGCACAGTGATGTTGGAGAACATGCACACACGTTTTCTCAACCGTCACATCCTCCCAACATCACTTCTCTCAATTTTCGTGTAGATTTGATTGCAAAGCCCATGGGTTGCTACATGCTTGTCTTACCTCAACCTCTGTCTTCATGTTTTTATGATCCTCTGGATTGCACTGTCTTGTGTTCTTCCATTCCAGACTCTACACCTGTTTTGAATGAGGATCAAGCCATCGATGGAGTTGGTGTCCCACAACCAACCTGCGTTGTCTTTCATGAAGAATATGACTGGGAGTCTAAACATCAACCCATGGCAAAGGATGATTCCCTTCTATCCACGCCTCCTCCATTTTTCCCTGACACCTTTGGTGATTCTAACATCCCTAATTTCACGTGTGTACCTCTGTCTACGGAAGCATCCATTATTGATCATTTGCAGAAAACACCAGATGTTAGTCCATCATCCAACAACAGAGAGGACAAATCATTCTTTGAAAATCCACTTGATTTTTCATCTACCTTTTCTGGAAACGCAAAGGGTGAATTTTTCCGCTTCTCATCTACCCCTCTATTTGATTCATCAGTCCATGAGGATGTCGATGAAATCATTGATTTTTTTTATCGTAGTTGTCGTGATCTATTTACCCCCATATTCGATCACGATGATGATTCTATCACAATTGATTTTTCAAAGCCACCTGTTTATGATGATCTATCTATCGACGAAGTCGAAACCCCGCAGACTGTCGAGGCACTTCAGCCCGAGCTTATGGTTATGTCAGGCCCTCACTGTCCTGAGGTTCGTTTCACTTCTAATCAAGAAATTGTTGAAACACCCAAGGCTCCTCATCACTCATCTATATGCATTGAAGATCAATCTCACACATAGATTATGCTTCCTCCACTCGAACTACACGATCCCATCACTCATGCATTGGAGGAATCTTACATAGCAAGCACACGTGCAAGATGAAAGTTGTCTTTGTTTATTCCATTTTCTTATATGTGACAATCAAGAGTATGCGTATGCTTAACATCTGCACGTAGTGTTGCACAACACCATGGTAAGTCCACGGATTGCATGTCATGCGCTTGCACTCACTTATGTTCTATGGACACAGTTAAACTTGGAGTGTGTTTGTATTCATTGTTATATCTTTCATGTTTTCTTGTTCGCACAACTGTGTTGTTCGCAAACCATGCCTTCACCAACATGGGTCGACCAATGCGCCGGTGGCTGCATTGGAAGTATCACTTCACGTGAGAAGACCCATGCACCATTAGCTTAGGAGTAGGAGTAGTGTTTGATTTTGGTTTGTTTTTTTACATGCATGTTTTTTTTTTTTTTTCTTTTTATGTTCGCTTGCTTGCTTGTTTGTTTGCTTACTCACTTTGGTTACACATTCACTTCTACTTTTGCTTTTTTTATTGTTGGTTTTCTTGTTTACATTCGTAGGTTAGTTTTGCATGAAACCGTGTGCGAATCTTGAAACAAGCTAGGTAAAGTACAAGAGGACTTGTGCAATTATCAATACTTGGTTATTTGTCATCCTGCCTATGTTGGCATTATGATACATATGTTGTACTTGATGGCAACCCACTCATCTCAGATAATAAATTATAGTGTAGAGAAAAGTTCACGCACTTATATGCAGAGAAAATTTTATTTCATGTAGAGAAAAGTTCACGTACTTTTATGCAGAGAAAAGTTTATTTCATATAGAGAAAAGTTCACGCACTTTTATGCAGAGAAAAGTTTATTTCATGTAGAGAAAAGTTCACGCACTTTTATGCAGAGAAAAGTTTATTTCATGTGGAGAAAAAGTTCACGCACTTTCATGCAAGGAAAAGCGCGTATATGTTGGAGAACTTACCTTTGGTCCATGGTAGTTAGTCCTTGGTATTTGAACCTATGAGGAAAAGCGCGTATATGTTGGAGAACTTACCTTTGGTCCATAGTAGTTAGTCCTTGGTATTTGAACCTATGAGGAAAAGCGCGTATATGTTGGAGAACTTACCTTTGGTCCATGGTAGTTAGTCCTTGGTATTTGAACCTATGAGGGAAAGCGCGTATATGTTGGAGAACTTACCTTTGGTCCATGGTAGTTAGTCCTTGGTATTTGAACCTATGGTTTTGGACCATGGTACTTCGTCAAAAGTGTTGATCTCACGTACTTTCATGGTTGGTTCATGGTATTAGTCCAACAGTTTTTTGATCCTATGGTTTTGGCCCGTGGTATTGTGAAAGGCCTAAGCCTATATAAAGCAAAGGAGATCACTTGGCTAATTCATTCTTGCAATTGAATATCTTAAGATCTGAAATATTGGATTATTGTTTTGAAAGTTTGATCTATGAAAGTGAAGTTGAAAGCGAATCTGTGAAGGGTGATCTCTCGAGCGCTGCAGCTGCGGAAGTGCGGAGGCGCCACAGAAGGCGCAGTGCGGAGGCGCCACAGAAGGCGCAGTGCGGAGACGCCACAGAGGCGCCATAGAAGGCGCAGTGCGGAGACGCCACAGAGGCGCCACAGAAGGCGCAGTGCGGAGGCGCCATAGAAGGTGCAGTGCGGAGGCACCACAGAAGGCGCAGTGCGGAGACGCCACAGAAGGCGCAGTGCGGAGGCGCCACAGAAGGCGCAGTGCGGAGGCGCCACAGAAGGCGCACTGCGGAGGCGCCACAGAAGGCATAGTGCAGAGGCGCCACAGAAGGCGCAGTGCGGAGACGCCACAGAGGCACCACAAAAGGCACAGTGCGGAGGCGCCACAGAAGGCGCAGTGCGGAGGCGCCACAGAAGGCGCAGTGCGGAGATGCCACAGAGGCGCCATAGAAGTCACAGTGCGGAGGCGCCACAGAAGGCGCAGGTGTGGAGGTAGTACAGATATCCGCAGATCTATACCAGTGAAGTTGCGATCCCTGCTTAAAATTTTTTTTAACTGCCTTTAACTATTCTGCAGGGTTTTGGGTGCATAACTGATGTTTGGTTACTGGTATTGAGTTCAAATAACAGCATGATTAATGACTTATCTTTATGTACTAGATCTGGTTGATAACTCTCATAATATCATTGTATATGTATGGATCTGGTGATTGGGTGATTCAGAAGGTTGTTTGATTATGAGCTTCAATGTTGTTGTTGGGTCCAGTATGAAAATTGGATGAAAAGTGGCCTTTCAGATTATGTGTTGTGCTTCAGTGTATCCAGTCTGAAAATTGATGAAACGTGGTACCTAGAGGAGAGAAGATTGTAGGCCAGCGCCTATGTACTAGTATCTAAGCTAGTACAAAAGCTAAGGGAGATCTTTGGAGCATTGTAGCAGGTAGCAGCCTGCGTACTAGTAAATGGATCGGCTAGTACAAGAGCAAAGGGGGTTGTAGCTCTCGTACTGGTATAAGACTGCACCAGTACAAATATTGTAAAAGGATTTTCTTATTAAGAAGAAGATTGAGATGACTTGCAGCAGGTGGTTTTTCTCCCGCATTGGGTTTCCACCTTATATCATGGTGTTCATGTGTGTGCCTTATGTGTGATGATCTATTCTCTATTACGGCATCTGTTATCTGATAATATGGTTGATAATGTTCTAATGCACTCATTGAAGATCAATTAACTTAATCATAAGAAGTTGTGGAAGTAGCATATATGAATCTGATTATGGAAATGAAAAAGTTTTATTAATGTGATAATACTGATTCACCCCCCCCCCCTCTCAGTATTATTTCCAACAATTGGTATCAGAGCAGGTCCTTTGATAGAAGCTTGATCGCTTGAAGGAGATCCGTGGAACAATGGGAAAGAAGCTTAAGAAGAAAGCACCTAAGAAAAAGAAGTCATCTCAGAAGAACTATGACAGTGGGAGAATCGATTGGGGATTAGGTATAAGAAGCTCTTCAGATTCAGAATTAGATTCAAAATCATTATCAGGTATGAATATATTATCCTCTGATGTTCCAGCTATCTTTCCTTTTGGAAGAGATGAAAGTGATAGTGAAACTACTGAATTTGCTCTTATGGGTGAACAAGAAAGATATCAAATAGAGGCAGAATTTAAAAGGCTAACAGACAAAATTAGAGATCAACAAGATCTATTGAACAAAAGGGAATGCGATTTCAAAGAAGAAGCTACCAAACTAAAGGCCCAACTAGAAGAAGGAAACAAGGTAAGAAAGCTACTCAAGGACAAGGAAGACCAATGTCAAAAATTGCAGCATGAAGTGACATCATTAAGAAAAGAAGTCAACGAAAGAAGAACAACCATCAAGAAACTCAAAGATAGATCCAGCTACTATGAAAATCTTGAAGCTACAATCCTCTCACTAAAAGGAGATCTTGAAGAATCAAAGAAGCAGAACATAGATCTACTCCAAGCTATTGCAAAACAAGAAAACGAAGTCACCAGCTTAAAATCTCAACTAGAATGTGCCTTCCGAGTTCGTCAAATGCAGCAGGATCTGAATGAAGAACAAGAAAAGGAGATTCTCAAACTAAGGGAACAAATGGAAGAAGGAAGGAAAGCTGAAGAAGATTTGAAAAAGAAATCTCTTGAAAAGGAAGAACAGCTTCAGGTTGAGGTAAATATCTTGAAAGGTAAACTAGAAGAAAAAGATAAGTTTTTACTATTTCAAGATAGTTCTAAAGTCTTGGATGATATTCTTAGTAGTCAAAGGTCTCCTGCTATAAAGACTGGTCTTGGCTTCCATGAATCTGTTGAAAGTGAATCTAGTTCACAAGGTGAGGCAAGGAACTCTAAAGAGAAATCTAAAGTGATCAACGAAGAAATGAAAGATCAATCTCATCATCAACCAAGAAAAGAGATTCCTCAAAGAAAATCCTTTACTCCTCCTATGAATAATGTTGAATGTTATGTATGTCATAATCTTGGACATGTTGCAGCTAGATGTAGAAGAAGAAGGGTTCAAGACCATTATCATTCAAGGTACTTTTATGGATATTGCTTTGCTTGCAATATGTTTGGTCACAAAGCTGCTGATTGTTACAGGAGGAATATGAAACATGTAAGATGTTATGCATGTAACAAGCTTGGACATATAGCTAAGGAATGCAGGAACAAAGTGTGGGCACCATATCAAAAGGAGAAAATGTCATCATCACGCTTGAAGATATGGAGGAAAAAGGAAGTACAGTCAGAAAAAGGCGGCACTGCACAACGTACAGACATACCAGAATCAAAGGGAGCTGAAAGTACAAAACTTCAGTGTCCTGAATCTCATATGCAAACTCCATAAAGGAAAGTTGCATATATATATGCGAGTTAGTTACTGCACAGTCGCGTATATGATTGTTTGAAGAAAGGCAGTAGGGACAGATTCAAGAGAAGGATCAGTTTTGCTCTAGTTAATAATAATGATGTGTGGATATGATGGTTAGAAGTGTTGATGATGTCTTGATACTTCTTATTGATATGCATGATCAGACAGATGGCACAGGTTTAGAGGGAGCATATGGACTTAATGCATTATTGGCATTATGGTTAATAGTCCTTGGTGATGATACTTATATGGATAAATGATTCATCTTGCTATGGTTATGAGTTGTTCACATGGTTCTTGGATCAGATTTATGGTTGATTCTCTAATGATGCTTGCATGGGAAGCACTTAGCTTGAATTCACATCTTCTTGATGTTGAGTCACTCATATGCTGTTGTCGTCATATGCATAAAGATCATATATTACAATTATGATTCCTTTCATTCTTGGCACAAATGGATGAGGATTGTTGGCTGGATACAGGGATGATTATTCAAAGTTGCATTGTTGGAGACATGATGATAATGAGCTCTTATCTATATGATGATAGGATTGTTTCATACATATGTTGATTAATGCAAATATTCCCAATTGATGATACTTGATTCATGTAGATCTGGATGGCTATGATGTTTCTCACATAGAATGTGAAATTCTGTTGGTGCGGACATACCTTGATGATTCATGCACTAATACAAGTTGCTGGTCTAGTTGCTGTTGACAGATACTATGGAGCAGATCATAAAGTGTTGTTGCTGATGTTCATCTTATTTAGGTGATGTCATATCAAGACTCATGATGTAATAGCGTCATCTCTTTAGGTCATGTAACGACCTATGTTAGTTTCCCCACTATGCCTGGGATGAAGATGTAATGTATTTGGTTTTCATTTTTCTGATATATCCCCACTTGGTTGGGTGATGGATGTATGTATTGAATCTTTTAGGAAGGTCATTTGTGATGTAGAACATCCTTTTGCAAACCTTGCTTATAGTCAGGGGGAGCCTGAGCATGAACAACACTATATAGCAGAGCAGACATTTCAGCTTGTTCTCAAAAAGAGCATGATCAGATTGGTGCACCATGACATATACAAAGGGGGAGCTCATTCAGAGATTTCAACAGGTACTCAGGGGGAGCTTATAATGCATTGTTGGCATTATGGAAGACGTACAGAAGGAGATCTTGGATGCTGGTCTAATTCTTGCTGCAATCTATCTCTTTCATGGTCATGGATTATGGTTCTTCTTTGCAGATCTGGTTTATAGTCAGGGGGAGCATGTTCTTAGGGGGAGCATAACCCTTTGCCCTTGATGTCAAAGGGGGAGAGTGATTGGTTGTTGTTGCCATCAAGTCCAAAGGGGGAGATTGTTGGCATTATGATACATATGTTGTACTTGATGGCAACCCACTCATCTCAGATAATAAATTATAGTGTAGAGAAAAGTTCACGCACTTATATGCAGAGAAACGTTTATTTCATGTAGAGAAAAGTTCACGCACTTTTATGCAGAGAAAAGTTTATTTCATATAGAGAAAAGTTCACGCACTTTTATGCAGAGAAAAGTTTATTTCATTTAGAGAAAAGTTCACGCACTTTTATGCAGAGAAAAGTTTATTTCATGTAGAGAAAAAGTTCACGCACTTTCATGCAAGGAAAAGCGCGTATATGTTGGAGAACTTACCTTTGGTCCATGGTAGTTAGTCCTTGGTATTTGAACCTATGAGGAAAAGCGCGTATATGTTGGAGAACTTACCTTTGGTCCATAGTAGTTAGTCCTTGGTATTTGAACCTATGAGGAAAAGCGCGTATATGTTGGAGAACTTACCTTTGGTCCATGGTAGTTAGTCCTTGGTATTTGAACCTATGAGGGAAAGCGCGTATATGTTGGAGAACTTACCTTTGGTCCATGGTAGTTAGTCCCTGGTATTTGAACCTATGGTTTTGGACCATGGTACTTTGTCAAAAGTGTTGATCTCACGTACTTTCATGGTTGGTTCATGGTATTAGTCCAACAGTTTTTTTATCCTATGGTTTTGGCCCGTGGTATTGTGAAAGGCCTAAGCCTATATAAAGCAAAGGAGATCACTTGGCTAATTCATTCTTGCAATTGAATATCTTAAGATCTGAAATATTGGGTTATTGTTTTGAAAGTTTGATCTATGAAAGTGAAGTTGAAAGCGAATCTGTGAAGGGTGATCTCTCGAGCGCTGCAGCTGCGGAAGTGCGGAGGTGCCACAGAAGGCGTAGTGCGGAGGCGCCATGGAAGGCGCAGTGCGGAGACGCCACAGAGGCGCCACAGAAGGCGCAGTGTGGAGACGCCACAGAGGCGCCACAGAAGGCGCAGTGCGGAGGCGCCACAGAAGGTGCAGTGCGGAGGCGCCACAGAAGGCGCAGTGCGGAGGCGCCACAGAAGGCGCAGTGCGGAGGCGCCATAAAAGGCGCAGTGCAGAGGCGCCATAAAAGGCGCAGTGCAGAGGCGCCACAGAAGGCGCAGTGCGGAGGCGCCACAGAAGGCGCAGTGCGGAGGCGCCACAGAAGGCGCAGTGCAGAGGCGCCACAGAAGGCGCAGTGCAGAGGCGCCACAGAAGGCGCAGTGCGGAGGCGCCACAGAAGGCGCAGTGCGGAGGCGCCACAGAAGGCGCAGTGCAGAGGCGCCACAGAAGGCGCAGTGCGGAGACGCCACAGAGGCACCACAGAAGGCGCAGTGCGGAGGCGCCACAGAAGGCGCAGTGCGGAGGCGCCACAGAAGGCGCAGTGCGGAGACGCCACAGAGGCGCCATAGAAGGTGCAGTGCGGAGGTGCCACAGAAGGCGCAGGTGCGGAGGTAGTACAGATATCCGCAGATCTATACCAGTGAAGTTGCGATCCCTGCTTAAAATTTGTTTTAACTGCCTTTAACTATTCTGCAAGGTTTTGGGTGCATAACTGATGTTTGGTTACTGGTATTGAGTTCAGATAACAACATGATTAATGACTTATCTTTATGTACTAGATCTGGTTGATAACTCTCATAATATCATTGTATATGTATGGATCTGGTGATTGGGTGATTCAGAAGGTTGTTTGATTATGAGCTTCAATGTTGTTGTTGGGTCCAGTATGAAAATTGGATGAAAAGTGGCCTTTCAGATTATGTGTTGTGCTTCAGTGTATCCAGTCTGAAAATTGATGAAACGTGGTACCTGGAGGAGAGAAGATTGTAGGCCAGCGCCTATGTACTAGTATCTAAGCTAGTACAAAAGCTAAGGGAGATCTTTGGAGCATTGTAGCAGGTAGCAGCCTGCATACTAGTAAATGGATCGGCTAGTACAAGAGCAAAGGGGGTTGTAGCTCCCGTACTGGTATAAGACTGCACCAGTACAAATATTGTAAAAGGATTTTCTTATTAAGAAGAAGATTGAGATGACTTGCAACAGGTGGTTTTTCTCCCGCATTGGGTTTCCACCTTATATCATGGTGTTCATGTGTGTGCCTTATGTGTGATGATCTATTCTCTATTACGGCATTTGTTATCTGATAATATGGTTGATAATGTTCTAATGCACTCATTGAAGATCAATTAACTTAATCATAAGAAGTTGTGGAAGTAGCATATATGAATCTGATTATGGAAATGAAAAAGTTTTATTAATGTGATAATACTGATTCACCCCCCCTCTCAGTATTATTTCCAACAGCCTATGTATGAAGAACTCATTGTTTTCAATCCATGATACATCAATGTAAAATACGTTCTGTTCGAAGTGAACCTTGGTGAAATCATAACGCTTGTGCGCTAACTAATATCACCTACTCTAGTTAGTTGTTTTTGGGTTAATCCTTGTCAACTCAGTCAAGTAGAGTAAGGTGAGGGGGAAAAACTTAACAAGTACATCAAAGGTACATACAAACTACTTCTCTGAAGGAACAACCTCTTCTACTCTCAATAAGTCGGGATCCCTCTTCCATCTCTGAAATGAATAAGTGCTATGCACAGTTAAAAATGAAAATGAAAATATGAAAATTTTTGAAGAATGAGTAAGGCAAAAGAAGAGAAAGGCTTCCTGCGCAGAGAGGTGTTGCAAGTAACTCCGTCGGGGTATTGACTAGGCTCACTGGCAGCCGAGCAATGCTTGTGTTCCTACGTGGCTTCCAAGGTATTGTCAAGGCCTGCTGGCAGCGGAGCAACACTAGAGATGAAACTTAAACTCTAACTATCATATGGCTTGTGCACCAATATACCCTTCATCCCAATCGAAACAACTATGTTGGTGTTACACAGTATTTTTTCACACCTCCTGCACTTCCCTATGACATACCCTAAAATTCCCAAAACATGACCATTATGTAGTGTGCCCATTCATATATGTAGCTCAGATACTCCCTAAGACATTTATTTTAAAATGCCTTGAGCTTCCCCTGAAGGAAATAACTCTTGAACCCTAATTTGAGAATCATCACTCTTATGAGGCTAAAAACTGCGATGGTCTCTTGTTGCACTATACCAAACCCATGATGGCATTGCTATATTTGATCATATACCCACGATGATTCCAAAAAAGAAATTTTCCCAAAGAGGATGGGAAGCTTCCTGATCTAGAAGCTTCTAGAGCGGTGAGATGGAGGTTGTTTAGCATAGATGAGGTTGAATTCTCCCAACCTGTCCTCTTGGTCTTATTCCTATGAGCTACCTCCTTGAAATGAGGGTGTACTCCTATCTTTGGAGAGATCCTAACCCCCTTTCCCAAACTATATATTCATCCTCTCCCATTCCCAAATGGTTAGAGGTTGGTTGGTCTATGCCTATTTGCACCCTTATGCCAAGATTGTGCCTATATGCTACTCATTTGGCTTAGAGAAGGAGTGATTGGAGAGGATAACTTGGACTTGGATATTCATTCAAGGAGAGCCTATCAACATCAAGGCTTGGTTGTATGCTTCCCCTTATTTTCTATTAATATACAACTGTTGGTTCATTTTCCCTAAATGTGTATGTTCATGTATCATTTAGCTTAACATTCCTTGATTAGTTAAGTAGGTTGCTTTTGAATATGTTATTTGTATTTTCATGCCTTGTTGTGTCTTGATCTCTTGTGCAGGTGCATAAACTTTGACAGCAGCAAGAACGAGCTCGTGGTGTGAGTGATTCAACGTCTTCAACAAAGGAGATAGAGATAGCATCAAAACGAGGTAGGCCATGTTCTTCGTTTATCTTTTCAATTGCAACTTAGGAAAGTGTCTAGTAGATTGTCACTTCGGTTGCTAGGCCCACTCATTGGGATAGAGGGATCGTCTCTATCTGCAGAAAGGATTAACCTAGACTAAAAAATGGCAACTCCATTGGGGACGCTATAACCCTTTCCATTCAATCCTTCACCTTGAATTTGTGATTAGTTTGACCAACTGTCAGTTTTATAGCTTGTTTTCTTTTCTGTAACTATTTTCACTTGCTAGTGATTTCTTGAGGACATTGATTTTTTTCTGGTCTTGAAGATTTCTTATTTTTTCTTCTTTTTTCTCATCCATTATGGTTTTCTCCTGACAGTCGTGATGACATTAGGGGTTTGTTAAGTACAGTCACGATTATCGCTATTTTGCCTATGATAAGTGCGATGATCCCAAAGTATAAGAGAAAATAGGGTTTTTTTTCTTCTTCTTTTTCAGTCTTTATGTCCTCTATGAGTGATTTTCCAGAGCATTTATAGTGTTTTTGATTGATTGTCTTGATTAATTTTCAAAATTTGTTTCATTGGCTTTGAAGTGAAATCTGATTGAGTTCTAGGGTTTCTAGTCAATTGGTCATCACTTACTGCTTGTTGGTGTCATTGAGATGTTTATTTTGATGATTGATTTAATGTTGTTTTTTGTGGGAATCATTGAAAACATCATTTTTCATTTGTTTTAGCTTGTATTTCGAAATTTACTTTTCGTGAAAATGCATTAGATTAGTTGTAGTGAAAAGTTATTTTTTTAGATTCATCATTGAAAATAGATCACATTTTTCAGTGATTGAAAGCCAAAAACTGTATTAGGTGCATCAAATCATTCAAAATGGAAACAAAATCATAATTCCTATAAGTGCATCTTTGTAAAGTAAAACCATTTTTCTTTGAAAAAGTTGCATTTCGGATAGTGAAAAGTGGAAATCATTTTTACTTTTGGAATTGCATTTAGTGAAAAGAAAGATTAGATTTTGTTTTCACATTTTGCAATTGGGAGATGAAAGTGAAAGTTAGTGGAAGGCATTGTGCATGATGCATTTTTTTTACACATTATTCGTTGAAATTTCTTCCCTTGGTTAGTCTAGCTTTCATTGAAACGGAAAGTTTTCTTTTTCTTATATAGTTGCATCATAGGAGTTCAGGTGACATTGTTTTGAGCCCAAAACTAGAACTTAATTAAAGTTCAATTTTAAAAATCTATCAATTAATCTAAGGAGTATTTGAAACATTAACACACATACTTAGTGGTCTCGGCTAGAGACGTGTTCTGGCATTTATAAAAATTAGCAGCTGTCGTTCACAATTCTCTTGCTTTAGACAGTGTTGGCACAAACTTGTTTTCCCTGTACCATCGAATATATAAAGGGATACCCTCATAGGTTGCAAACCTTTATCCATAGGAAGCCAAATCTATCGCCCTATAAACATGATACATTGAACATGAAATTCGGGGAGGTTGTATGCACGTACGTCAAGTCCTTAGTAAATTTATTTGCTAAGGTGTATATTGTAGTTCACGGTTAATTGGTAATCCATTTTGCCTAGAGTATTCTGAGTAGTCATTTTGATTTTTTCTGACCCCTTAAATTTGAAAATATCATCGAGCACTTGTCCTTTCAAGCTCGGCTAAACCAACAAAAGTGACTAGAGTCACCTTTTCGTCCTTTTCTCGACTCTTAAAACATGAAAATGCAAAGTTTTTATTTCAAATTCTAAAATTAATTGACCGTGGAACAACATCCTTCCTGTGGAAATGCTCCTTAGTACATCTTAAGTTGATACCAATGGAAACATTTCCTAAGTCTACCAGTCAAGGAAACCCCTCTGACGAGAATCCTATTCCTTTTCCTTCTTTTGGAAATACCCTTATATGGCAATGTTGTCCCTTCCTGGATTGACCATTGGTCTGCCAGTTTGGTTGTTTTCGACCTTGGTGGTTCTAAATGTCCAAACTAATTTTCAACCGAGTATTCCTCCACCTGAACAACATCAACCTTATTTTTATCCTAAGGTTGGCCCCTCACATTATTCACCTATTTCTTCACCTCGTTCTTCCTCTTCACCTGGTGAAAGTCTGGATTCTAGTAACTAGGAAGATAAGAAGAAGAAGAAGAAGAAGCGAAATAAGCAAGGGGGAAACCGAGCAACCATTGCTACCGATGCAAATAATGATGAAAAATCTTCCAACGAGCCCCGAAAAGTAAAATTCCCTTGCATGTTATGTAAGGGTGACCACCTTCTTTAGAATTGTCCTGGTATTCCCAAGGTCTTAAAAGTATGTTCCACAGGTTCACATCAACCTTTTTCATCAGCCTCTAACAATCATGCTGGTGATAAACCTTCAACAATTAAAGATCATGGGAAAAAGGGAAAAGTCAAATTTCCTTGTAAGTTGTGTGAAGGTAATCATCCCATTCACCTTTTTCCTCTTATGGATAAAGATTCCAAAGAGTTGGAAAACCTTATAGCTTCCCAGACTTGTCTTCCGGCTGGTTATCAAAAGCTTTCCCCTGATCCTTCACTAGTTGATCCAATGATTGATCAAAAGTCATCTTTGGACAACCCTACTCTCTCTAAAAGCGAGTCTCATGAGTCTGTTCTTAACCAACCATTGGTTGAGAAAATGGTAGACTTGACTCTCCCTTTAGTTAACCATATCCTTTTGGTAGAGAGTAAAACTTGTACTGCTCAAGTTCTTCTAGTTTCGTTAGTTTCAAATGAACTGGAGGGAAATCCTCTCGTTCCCGAGGTGAATGAGAGAATTTCTCCTATTCCCATAGAGCAAGAGGTTAGCTCTAACGTTCCTACGACACCCCCTCTGAGTAGTTTAATCATTTATTTTGATTGGATTCGACTAGCAGGATATCGTCTTTCGTCTTAGGTGCCTTTCTAGATTACAGTACAGGCTTACCATATGGTCATACCTAGCACCATAATAGATGAGGGTGCATCTATTAGCATCCTATCCTCAACTACTTGGCAAGCTTTAGGTTATCCTCAGCTTGTCCCATCACCAAAAATTTGTTAGCTTTTAATAGAGGAACCAGTCAACCATTAGGGATCCTTCCTAAGTTGCCTATTACCTTCGGAGGAAAGACTATCTATATAGATGTGATGGTTGTCCAAGGCCCTTTAGATTTTAATCTACTCCTTAGTTGTGACTATGTTTATCTCATGGGAGCTCTTGTCTCTTCCCTCTTTGATCATTGATCAAATTACATTCATTGTTGCTAGATCAACTCCCACTCAACCATCATCCCTAAGTGGTTCTTATTTGTAACCAGTATCACCTCCACCACAGGTTAATTATGTGGCTGCCTGTTCCATGCCCACATCTACTGATGATCTAGTAGGCGATGTACTACACTATGTACTAGGGGCATTAGAGCCTAATTTTTCATTTGGATCCCTGGACATGTATCCCTTCCATAATGTTGTTCTCTCATCTAATGAGAACCTCTTGGAATCCATGGCCTCTTTTGGTCTGTGAACAAGGGATCTAGAGCAGAGTTCCATGTCCTGTCAAGCTCCTTAAGAAACGAAACAAGGGATGTGGAGCAGACTTCCTTGTCTTGCGTCAAGCTCCTTAAAAAATGAAACAAGGGATATGATGATTGTTCTTTTACTATGTCAACCTCATTAAAAAATGAAATAGGTCTCCATGAGCATAATTCTCTTACTTGTGTCAAGATTGTTAAAAAATGAAACAAGGTTTCATGAGCATGGTTATTTTCCTGTGTCAAGCTCGTTAAAAAATAAAACAAATCCCCTTCCAATTTGAGTCTTTTATTAGATCTAGAAAAATCCCAATCGAGTCTTTCACTTGATCTCATAAGTAAACCTTCATCCCATCTACCTGTTAGTAACCAGTAGTCTACTTACGTGAATGAAATGAAGCTTGGGGGGCATGTACCTCGAATTGATTCATTATGATGGGGGCATGCAAACTTATTTCAAGCATAGTTTATCATCATTTAAAGCATGTGTAAAAATGAAATCAAATCCAAGCATAGTTTGTTTCTGTTTCAAGCTTGTGTAAAAATGAAACCAAATCCAAGCATAGTTTATCTTTGTTTCAAGCTTGTGCAAAAATGAAACCATATTCAAGTATACTCAAGCATAGGTTCCCATGTTTCAAGCTTCTGTTAAAATGAAACCATTCCCACTTTACATCTCATGATTATTGTTTTTATCAGCCTGTTTTGCTAGATGAGCCTTGGTTTTTTCATTCCATTGTCACCATCTCTTTGGCCGATCATATGCTTTCACTTGGTTGTTTTACCCTTTCTTGAGGAACATCTGTCATGAGTGGTACTATTAGCCAGCCTCTTGACCTTTACATATTTTGAGAAGTTCCATCATGATCAAAATCAGTTTCTATCCTTTTATACCACTCGTTCTTCTAGGGAGAGTCATCTTTCAGTTCTTTTCTGACTCTCGAAAAATGAAAAGATTGTCAAGTAATTGTCATTTCAAACTCGTAAAAGTAAATGAAATGACATGTACTCAGTATAAGTTTAACCCTTTTCCAGACTAAGAAAGACTATTGTACGAAAAAGGAACACCTTGGTCGATATGGTCAAAGATGTTCTCTCGAATATTGTTTTCTACCTTTCCAGGTTCAAGGGACAAATTACGAAAAGGGACCTAATGGAGTTTTATTTTCTTTTCTTTTTCAAACTCTCTCAATATGAAAAAGACACCGAGTTACTCTTCTGTCAGACTCGTAAAAATTAAACGATGAAAGACTCGTCACCATGATGAGACCGAGTTTCTCCTTCCTAGGACTCATAAAACTTATTAGGATGGATTCATATGAAGGGTGAATTTATATGACAAGCATATGGTATCATCTTCAAGATTGTGCAAAAATAAATAGGTACTAACTAGACATGGTGGGGGAAAAAGTGAAAGTGATACATCTCTTGTATAGGCATCATGTTGCTCTTAAACATGACACTCATATGTTTCTCATGTCGAGTTTGGGATATCCTCACTTAGTAAATTGTCCTTCCAGGTTTGGGTGATACATTTAGCCTCTCATTTAACTATTCCACTTCATCATTACGACCCTTGGTCCTATGTTGAGTGAAATTCTACCACACTCCGGAGTCGTGTCGCCAATATGTTCAAGAGAAGTCTTATCTGTAGTTATTTACCTATACATTGTCTGACCCATTGTTACAATCTTTGATCATACTCATTTTATTCTACTTTATTCCTTGTTTCGTGTCTATGATGAGGGAATCATTATGACCCTCCTTCAACAGGTCACTTCCTATCGACTTCAGCTCATTATCCAGGAAGATGACTTAGAAACTCCCTTTCAAAACCTTTGAGCTTGCATGCCTTAATGGCAATTTCTTCGCATCCGATGATAGGTTTTCACTATTGGCCTTTGGTGGGGTGCTTCCACGAGTGTTTGACTTCACTATTGTACACATGTTTCTTCTATACAAATAGTTGTGACCATATCATGGGACTTTACATTTATGATGATCCTTCTATATCAGATGGCTGCATCCATGCCTTGGATCTTAGATTACAGATGATCCTTCTGTATTGGATGGTTGCGCCCATGCCATGGATCCTTTCATATAGTTCTTACTATCTGGATGGTTGCGTCCATACTTTGGATTCATGTTTTGACATCAAATATGTATATGTATATGCATCCTTTATTTCTAGGTCTCCTGACAGTGTTTCTCCTCGTCCTTGCAAAAGCTCGTAAAGCATCTCAGTAATCACTCCCTATTATGCCTTCATGCTTTAGGGGGCATCAGTTACATAGTATTTTGTCACACCTCCTGCACTTCCCTGTGACATACCCCGAAGTGCCCGAAACATGACCATTATATAGTGTGCCCATTCATATATGTAGCTCAGATCCTCCCTAAGACATTGATTGGAAAATGCCTTGAGCTTCATTGCTCTTATGAGGCTAAAAACCACGATGGTCACCTATTGCACTATACCAGACCCGTGATGGCATCACTCTGTTTGCTCATATACCCACGATGATTCCAAAATGGAAATTTTCCCAAAGAGGATGAGAAGCTTCATGATCTAGAAGCTTCCAGAGTAGCAAGCTGGAGGTTGTTTGGCATAGATGCAGTTGAATTCTCCCAACTTTGCCTCTTGGTCTTATCCCTATGAGCTACCTCCTTGAAATGAGGGCCTACTCCTATCTTTGGAGAGATCCTAACCCCCTTTCCCAGCCTATATATTCATCCTCTCCCATTCCCAAATGGTCAAAGGCTAGTTGGTCTATGCCTATTTGCACCCTTATGCTAAGATTGTGCCTATATGCTACTCTTTTGGCTTGGACAAGGAGTGCTTGGAGAGCCTAGCTTTGACTTGGATATTCATTCAAAGAGACCCTATCGACATCAAGTCTTGGTTATATGATTCCCCTTATTTTCTATTAATATACAACTGCTGGTTCATTTTCCCTAATTGTGTATGTTCATGTATCATTTAGCTTAACATTCCTCGATCAGTTAAGTAGGTTTATTTTGAATATGCTATTTGTACTTTCATGCCTTGTTGTGTCTTGATCTCTTGTGTAGGGGAATAAACGTTGAGAGCAGCAAGAACGAGCCTGTGGCATGAGTGATTCAAGGTCTTCAACAAAGGAGATCGAGATAACATCAGAATGAGGTAGGCCATGTTCTTCGTTTCTCTTCTTAATTTTAACTTAGGAAAGTGTCTAGCAGATTTTCACTTTGGTTACTAGACCCACTCATTGGGCTAGAGGGATCATCTTTGTCTGTAGAGAGGATTAACATTGACAATAGTTGGCTTGGCTGAGAGGGTGTGTCGACCAACCAAGAGCTTGGCAGATGCTACATCTTAAAATCAAGCAAGTGTGGAAACCAATACGAATGAAGAACTGAACAATACTTTTGGAGGTGTTAGACTTTCTTTTCACGAGCAAGGCCCATTCAGAGAGCTGGAGTTCTACCAGTGTGTCGCCAAGTGTTGTAGCAGCTACAACTGCCCTCCAAAATTTTTCCTTAGCTTCGTTTTGGAGTCTCCTTATCAACCATCCTAAGTAGCATGTCTTGCACTATCAAGTATATAGGCTTCATCTCATTTTCAATGGCTTGTTAGCTTGTGCATGTCAGTTTGTTTCACTCCCCTCACAGGTTGCCTTTTCGGACTTAGGTTATTTGTTGGTTGAGTAACTCCCCTAAAAAATTGCGCAATTCTCGAGGGAAACTAGCCTTCCCTCTAGAAATTGCACAAATTTGTTGGGCAGTCTGCTCAGCTCTAGAACTGCACAAAACAGTTAGACGGGCTTCCCACAAAAAACCATGCAATCTGAACCGGCACTGGGCCTCAGCCCAAAAATTGCGTAATTCTAGGAGAAGGTCACCTGCTGACCCCAGAAATTGTGCAATCCCTTAGGGGCAGCCAACCCAGCTTAGCTTAGAAACTACACAAATTTTCATCCTAGGCTCGCAAACCAATGCATGTGCCTTCAGGTTGAAAAATTCCCCTAGGAATGAGGAAAATAGATTTGTATGCATGGGCTGCTTTTCCCGAAATATAAAAAAGCAACATGCAAAAAGCACCCTTACATTTTATGGATCTATTTTTAGCAGATGGAGGTTACATGAAAAGATCATTTTAGAAACTGCCCTCCAAGTGTCGCTTTTTCCTACATTTGTGGCATGCGTGTCATGATCCTCAAACTTATTTATTCGAAACTACATAGCTCATTCTTCACATTGATCTTGGAGCTCTAACATCCCACATCGCATATAGGAGTCGTCAACACATTCAACTCAACTTTTTCTGGGTAAGTCTGCTTTACATGTCTTTTGCGACATTTCTGTCGCCTTTGTGTTTTAGCCTGTGTGAGTGTTGTCTTCTTGATTTCTATGAACACTTCTTATATTTTGCATGCATGTTAGCCTGTACAAGCATTGTTTCAGTTTCATTTGCATCTCACTGTTATCACATGCATGACACTATTTTTCATCGACAGTCGTCGTTGCGGCGACCCATTTTACACACATGCATGTTTTCTCATTTTTTGAATCTTGCATTCGTTGTTTGCATGAATGATCATTCACTCTCGCTTACACTCAATTTCGCCATGTATTTGAGGCTTCACATGTTTTCAGTCACCCGTCGGTGGGTAGAGGCAACCTTGGCTCGGGCCTTGCCTTGCCCAGACAACATTGCGCATTTCTGAGAGGGAAGGCTCTACCTTCCTCCCAGAAAATGCGCAAAATTGGTCAGACATTGTCCTCTAGGCCTTCTTTGCGCAATTATGAGAGGCAATGATTTGCTAGCCCAGAGAATTGTGCAATGTGTTCTCACTCCAATATTTCTTTGGAGTTCATTAGAAAGAAATGATTATAGGTAACCACAAACCTACTTTGGAGATTAGGATTTAGCCTTCCTAATGCTCAAAGAGGGCTCTCTCTTTATGTTTTAACTTTGCTTAGTTAATTGATTTTAGGCTAGCTATGATTATACTTGGGTTTTGATTTGGATTTGGTGGTGGAATCACTTACTTATATGAAAATAGGGGTGTCTTTTACCATTGGGATTATGGGGTCAAAAATCAAGCAAACAGGACTAGATCAAGTTCTAAAAACAATGTTTACAAGGGAAGATAGCAGAGTTAATTCAGATATCAAGGTTGGATGATGAAATGGTTTTCAATCGGATCCAAGGAGCAATTAAGGGTTCCTTAGGCCGGATTATGAAGAAAGTTAAAGAGGTCAACCAGGATGGGAGAGAAATTAAGGATTCTCAGATCCGGATATCAGAAGAAAACATGGAAATGATCAACTGTTCAAAACAAAGTGTACTTAAACAAATTCTGAGATAAATGTCCAGTTAATTTCATTCAACTTTAGAGAGCATTCAAGTTTGTGAAAAACATAAGAAAATAACAAATTTGACAAAGAAATTACTTACTGTAATAGTTCAACACATGAATCTTGTAATGCAATCTCTTTATTACTTGGTCCAGTCTACCGACTTGAAAATTTGGTACAATAACCCTTAGGTTTATGATCAAAATAACTCAACAAATGTATATCCACACTCAATACTTTGAATTATGAAGTATTTATACAAAAATAATTTACAAAATATCCCAAACTGTCTTGGGAATTAATCTAGGAGAAAGAAATATCTTCATGCAAGAAGATAGAGAAATATGTTCAATTGATGTATGTTGTCCCTATTTATTAGGTTGTGCTGTCTTTATGCTCTAATATTTTCCCTTTTATTCTCTGCTTTGTTGTTGGTCTTCACGCTGAATGCTCTTTTTACTCTGATCTTTCAACTGATACACTTTTACCTAATACTCTTTCATCTGGCTGGCCTGTCATTATCCTTTTACTATGCTTTTTCACCCTTACTGTACATTTTTACATTTTGACTATGTATTTCTACAGTAAGTCATTCAATTTCTCCCATGTTTCTACATCTGCTAATTGGATATTCATCATCTTCCTATAAATTTCATCTACCTCCATGTACTTGGAAAAAGTGGGCTTATTCACAAAAAGGTGTTTTACCTCATGCTGGAGGTAAAACAAGTTCTCAAAAGTCTAGTATAGGACCTTACTAGTAGGCATCCCCTTCATAGATGAAGTATTTACCTGATCTCTAGCCACTTCTCTAATTCTTCTATTGTAGTCCTCTTATGGCATTAATTGATCATTTATCACTAAGGGATTTGGCAGACCCTTTTGCCTCAAAACTTCAAATTTAATCATGAATCTGTCTATAGCCAATTGCATGGTTTGGCACTTATCTTCTAGGTTTAGCATTAAGTTTCTCTTCGTGAGGTCCCTTTTTACTTCTAATATTGTACCTATCCTATCAGGTATCTCCAACTCCTGTAATTCATACTTGTTTTTGGAGTTGAGGAAGTGAATGATCCTAGTGGCCTCCTCTGGCATGCCTCCCAGTTCTATTTTCACTCTTTGTATGGCTTTTGTAGCTTACTTCACTAAGTAAATTTTCTCAAAAATTACTTGGATGGATGACCAAATATCATTGATAAAGTCAATGATATTGGCCCATAATTGTTCCTTAGCCTGGCCAAGGGGTTCCTTCAAAGTCAATTATTTCCCCAAACTTTTTATTCTCTCATTCATCCTGGTTGCTTTCTACACTTCTTCTTTGTGCATAATCTATGCAAGCTTATAGTCAATCTCTAGACTGGTTACCTTTTCCTTGAGCTTGTTCATTTTAGTGGTCTGAATGGACATGTCTTCCATTGCCTTGACCAATCTACTAGCCTCATCACCTGGCTAAGCTACTGCTATTGACCTTTTTGCTGATGTAGATGATGTAGAAGCTGGCAGTGTTGTAGCCATTGGAGCTATAGGAGCTAAGGATGCTACCAAAGTGGAAGGTACTGTTGTAGTAACTGTTGGGATAACAGTGGCAGGGGCAGTCTCCAAACTAGCTTTTTTTAACTGTATCAAGCTATCTAACTCCTTTTCCATTTCCTTTAGTTGATCATTCAATTCTAGAACCAAGTCCATCATCTCCTCCTGATGTTTTTGGCTCTCCGGGACTTCTTTGGTCTGTGGGTGCTCTGAATGAGGAAGTTTCAATTGTTTTTTGAGAGCAACTATGTCCTCATTCTTCTTCTTGATCAATTTCTCAGCTGCTTTGATGTTATTGGGATCATCTCCCAGCTCAATTACCAAGTCCTCCAATGACTTGATCCTGTTGTCCTTGGCCCGAGAGGAGGTCTTTTCCAATTTGTATTGAGTTGTAATGTTATCTAATGAACTCTGCAGCTTTTGTGCAGCAATGGCCTTTCCTATCAAGGTGGAGTAGATCATCTCTCCTGCCTACTTGTGGAATTCAATTTGGTCAATGGGATGAACATCCATGGCCAACACCTAAAAATTTGTTTTTCTGTAGTCAGCTGATGTCTTTGGCTATTGGATAGTTGGCTACATGAAGGACACCTGCATTTTTCCTATTTTGATGTCAAAAGATGACATCAACTTGCTTTGATTTGCTGGTGTGTGCTTGAAGTATTGAGCATATGTTTCAGCCTTCAACTTCTCATTTCTTAACTTAATTTCTTTATACATGTCCTTGATATCCTTTTCTTTATTTGCTGGCCTGGTGAAAGAAGAAACCTCAACACTGAGTTGTCTCTCAATCAGTTGAGTGTTAGATGTTGAAGGTTGTTGTGTTTCTCTTGAAGCTGTTGTGCCTTTGCTTCTTTCCACCATTGTATTAGTGTCAGTTATTTCCACTGATTCAATGGTGTCCTCCTGTTCAGTTACAGGATTAAGCTTGGGCCTCTTCCTGTAATTGATCTCAAACTGCTCATCTGTGGTTTCCATAGCAGAACTAGAACGCTCCTCCGTGTTTCTCTTTAGGTTTCTCTCCTCATTTGCAGGAGTTTGTAAAATAGGAGGAATGTTCATTGGTTCTCCTAGTTCTAGAACCTACAGGAAGGAACTTTCATCAATCTGTCTCTCTACATTTATAATGTATTCTCTACATCCACTACAGTTCTATCGATGTCAATTAGAGTGTTTTCCAACCATTTTGATTGGTTGGCAAACCTCTCAATGTCCGGTCTGGGATGATGGGTGAAAGGTCCCAATTTGACCTTGATCCTTAGTTTATTTATGAACCCATGAGGGTCATACTGCCACATAAAACTATTTTTGAACTTCATTTATTTCAGAATCGTATCTGCCTCTGGTCCATCTTCCCTAGTGTTACAAATGAAGGGGCCCAATTGATTTTTCATTTTGCATTGGATTTTCTTCCTAGCTACTAGGAAGTTGACTTCATCATAATTGATAATCTGCCTAAAATATTCTAGTGCAAATATCCTCACGGGGAGGTATTTGGGAAGTTTGTAAGGGGCAAGTTGGCATCCATAAATTCTTATCTCTATGTGGTTTTGGTACATATACCAGTCTACCACCTTACTATTCTTGGCCAATTGTAAAACCCTTCTGATCTCTTGGTTTATTCTAGGCTAAGGGCTACTGGTTAGCATATTCATGACTAGATGGACAAATGAATCAATGAAGTCCTTATAAGTGAATGTAGTAGAGTACTTTTGGATCAAGGGTGTCCAATAAATAACTAATCTTTGATTTCCCTTGGTATCCAACTTCTGGATGCTGACAGTGAATTTGTCTGATTGATAATACAAGAACATATAAAATAATACAGAAGAGTACTTGAAGACTCTTTCAGTAGGTAATCTAGTGAACTATTCATGCATCCTATTTGCAATGAATTGAGCATAGTCGTAAATAATAGCAGGAGGCTTGCCTAGGCTAAATATGGACAAGAAGGGCAGGAAAACCTCATCCACATGCTTGTCTGTGGTATATCCTAAAATGCAAGAGAGCACGGTAATAATTTGTCTGCCTCTCTTAGAAAATATGGTGGCAGAATAAGGGGGACTATTTGTGGGAGTATGGCATTCCTCTATGATGAAAGTTTGGAAAATTTGGGCTATTCTAGGTAGGTCTAACTTGGTATAAAGGTCCAAAAATTCTCCAATAGATAGTGGGGTCTCATTAGGGCTTGGTTGGACCTCCAACATTTGGTTAATGGATTCTCCAGTGATGGTAAACAATACTTGTTGGTTAGGGATGACAATGGCTCTTTTGCTAGGAATGTAGCAAGCATGACAGAAGTGGATAATGTTTGAGAATGGATGTACTTCTAGAAAAAAATATTTGGGCAAATTAGATTCCCAAAGGTGGATGTCATCATTCTGGTTTAAGAATCTGTTCTTACTCAAGAAGTGGAGCTTTAGAAGGTAGGCAGGGGAGGTTGTGTCCTTTATTTGGAAATCTGTGTCTGCTAATGTAAGGTGGTTGATGTCCATGTGAGGGGTTTGTAGAGGTATCACATCCAAAGAGGTTTGGGAAGACATAATTGAGTTTACAAATATGAACTAGGCTTTGAGGGGTTTTTAGGAGTGAGTTTTGGAAGCTCTGGTAGAGTGAGTGGGTAATTACAGTGTGCACAAGGGTTAGGGATGTATAGCAGGTTTCTTTTCAATTCGGCCAATTTTCTTTAATTAATTCAATTAATAAAGCTTTAAATTTAAATTGTGTGTTTTCAAATTGAAGGGCCGTTCTAGTTTTCCCAAGAATACCTGGAAATCGATGGTGTGGCTTGCAAACTAGGTTCCGTAGTGAATGCAGAGGGTACAGTGGCTTTAAATGTCAACTAGTTGCTTCAATTAGGTGTCTAGAGCTTCTTCAAGTGGAAGACAATGGTCATTTTGGTCACAGAGGTCTCAGGGTGTCACAATGGCTAAGCAGAAGTTGGAGTGAAAAATGAGCGAAAAGAGTGAATTGGGGCTTTTCCAGCCTTTTAATGGGTAATTGTCACATTTTGGTGCGGAAATTATGAATGAACTGTGGGTAGTTTTCGGCTTTGGCAGGGAGGTGGTTTTTTGGGCCATTGCACCACTTTTGGAGGGCAGGTGGTATTTTTCGCGAGCATGCGATCTCACCTGGTGCCGCCACATAGCAGAACAGTGCCCAGGCAAAACCACGAATCTCGCGTGCTCTCGAGCTATTATCGGGTGGATAATGAACCCACGCGATATGGATGTGCACCATCAGATCTAGGGGCAAGAGATCAGACGGCTTTTGTGTGGTTAAGATGCACAAAGGGAATTGTGAAAGGGATTTGCGGGGCCCAGGGATTAATTACTCAGAAATGTAATTAATTAACTAATAAGGTTGGGATTTTTAACATAAGCATCGGGTTAATAAAGTGGGACCAGGGGTTATGTGGAGGGGTTTTTTAACCGCACCAAGGGTTGGTGGGTTAAAAGAGGTTTGTCGGTGAAATATGAAATGGGGGGTTTGATTAGATAAAGTGGAGGGATAAAAACTTAGGATAAAGGGGTTTCTGTGGGTTTTGAAGAGAAATAGGGAAATTAATAAGGCGAGAAGGTAATATTTGCAATGGGGAATGGGTTTCACAACAAGAAAAATGGGTTTTGGGTACGTGGATGATTTTTGAAAGGTAATTACTACAGAAATCTGTGAAACCAAGGGGTAAGGATCAAAATGAGGGGAAAAAAGGGATTTATAAGTGATGAAGGGATAATGGGGAAATTAGCAAATAAGCATGTGAGGTATAGTGAAATGAGGGGAAGTTAGTCAAACCAGCTTGTGAATATCTTTTTCTTTCTCATGAATCCTCCTACACATGAAACATAGGATTGGGCATGATAAATGTGCTTTTTGACTCAGCAACCTTGCGCATTTGCAACCTTTCTTCTACCTACCCTTTATCTATCCTAACATTTTTTTTTCATTTTATTGGTTGCATTTGAGCTTGCTGACCCTTTATTTCCTTTTCTTTTGACAAGCAAACTATCTAATTCTAACCTTATAATTTCTAATGGCTCAAATTAAACTGATGAGGTCATTTTTATTCTCTACCTAACTACTAATCTGCCAAGGCTAAACAGTTTGGCTAGATATTTTATTCTTTATCTATCAACATGAAATTTAAATCATGAATAATTGAATATTAATCTATTTGACTATCTGGGATTGTGGCATTTCTGACAAGGTGCACACAGCCTTATTTTTCATAATAAAGTAAAAGTAGTGGAATTTGAATTTGCACACTTTCATGATCTGTTTTATTTCTTTTTGGGGTTCATATTTTTCAAATTTTTTTTATCTTTTTCTTTCTTTTGTCCTTTGATTATTCTTTTAGAACATACCCTCTTTACATTTTTTATTTTTTAATATGGAAAACATTTTGCAGAAAGCAAAAGTATGTACAATATTACAAGACTAACCATAGCTAATTGAAAATTATGAATCCTATTATTATAGGACCCTAACAGTGGCTCCACATGGGGATGGAATTTCCTGGTGAGATGTCAAGAACTTTAAGGTCAGTAGCCTTTGAAAATGTGACTGTAGTTAATTTGTAAACTGTTCTTTTGTGATTCTATTTTATTCATACTTATGATGGTGAACCCTTCAAATCTCAGAGATTTCTCTTCGGGCTTCAACTTCAAAAGATTACCATCCAATCCAATCTAAACTCTGCAATGTTATATACAATGAGTAAAGTAAAGTAAACTACTGTCAATATGTGGATAAGTAATGCTTCAACATTCTACCATTGACAGGTCCTCCTGGTAGATCTGTTCCGTTTAACTCTCTCAATAAAAATGCATTGTTACCTATGTAACCATAAATGACATAAGGGCCTTTCCACAAAAAATCAAATTTTCCATGTTTTCCCTTATCTTCTCTTCTAGAATCCCATTTCAGAATGTTATCACCTATGTAAAAATCATCACCTTTGGTCTTTTTGTCAAAAATATTTTTGATTTTATCCTAGATTACTTGTGATTTAGCATAGACTTCTTCTCTGGTCTGCTGCAAGTGTATTGTTTGATTTATCCTTCTTTGGATATCATTTGGTTCTACCTGCAACTCTTGGATGATCTTCATCATTGGTACTCCTAAAGAGGATGGAAACACAACATCCATTCCATATACTAACTGATAAGGAGATGTGTCAATGGACTTTTTGGTAGTTAGTCTATCTTCCCATAAGGCATTGACCAACTTTTTGTTCCATGTCTACTTGTCATCTTCCAGTAGTTTCTTAATGATATTGAAAAGGGCTTTGTTGGATGATTCTGCAAGTCCATTACCTTGAGGGTAATAGGTAGTGGAATGGCCAAGGGTAATGTGATATTTGTTACAAAATTCTACCATTTTCTTGGATTTAAAAGTAGTTGCATTATCAGTAATGAGCTTTTGGGGGCATCCAAATCTTAATAGGATATTGTTTTCAAGGAATGAGATAATGAGAGAGTTTGTGGCTTGTTTAGAAGGGGTGGCTTCTATCCATTTTGTGAAGTAATCAGTGGCTGTCAAAATCCATTTATGATGAGTTGAGGAGGCTAGGTGAATTTCCCCAATGAAGTCTAAACCCCATTGTTGAAATGGAACTTTTGCAGATATAGTTTTGAGAGGTAAAGATAAAAGCTTCCTTTTAACCTCAAATATTTGGCACTTATGATAGGAGGTCACATGTTTCTTGACATCTGCAAAAAGAGTGGACTAGTAAAAACCAGCCGTTAGAATCTTGTCAGCAGTTGTTTTCCAATACAAGTGTCCTCCACAATCTCCTGCATGAAATTCTTGCATAATTTTATTAGCTTCATCTTTCAATAAACAATTTAATAGAATTCCACTGTTATCTTTCCAAAATAAAACATTATCTATGATACAATATCTCATTAATTTCATTTTCAAAAATCTAGCTTTAGTTCTAGATAAACCATGAGGAGCTTGTAAGTTTAGTAAGACAAATATGATATCTGCATACCAAGGTGAATCTGTAAAAGGTTCACTGATCTGTGGAGTTGCCATCTCTTCCTAATCATCTAGGGAACCAATGAAATTTATATCTAAGGCTTGACAGTTCGATTCAGCCATGAGTTTGGATAAACCTTTGCCTTTGATAAGTTTTGTAGGCTTTATTTCTATGTCATATTCCAAAATAGTGGTAATCCATTTGCCTCTCTTTCCTTTGCGCCCATTTTGTGTCAAAATGTCCTTTACTACTGAATTTGGAACATAAGCATTGATGTGTGAATACAAGATGTACACTCTAAAATCTTTAATATCTTTCACTAAAGCTAGTGATTTTTTTCCATTACGTTGTACTTTAGTGTTGAATCTCTTAAATATTTACTTAAAAATGCAATGGGTTGTTCGTATCCTTGATCATTCTTTTGCAACAAGACTGCTACAATACTATGTTCTGAAGCAAAAGAAAAATTTATAAAATCATTTTGGAAGTCAGGACTTATGAGGACTGGAGTTTTGGTAAGGGCTTGTTTGATGGCCTCAAAAGACTATTTAGCTTCCACTATCCATTTAAGTGTTGAATCTTTTCTTAACATGTTATTTAGTTCTCTAATTAATTTAGCTAAATTTGAAATGAATCTCCTAAGAAAATTTATTTTGCCTAAAAATGACTGTAATTCTTTGATGTTTCTAGGATGGGTGATGGTCAGGATTGCCTCTATTCTAGCAGGATCTATTCTAATTCCATCTTTGGATATTATGTGTCCCAAGAGTTTACCTTCTTCTAGACCAAAGAGTGTCTTTTTGGGATTTAAGGAAATACCAAATTTTCTGCATTTAATGAAAACTCTTCTCAGGTGATCTAGATGTTCATTATCAGATTTAGAAAAGACTGTGATGTCATCTTGGTAAAAAACTAGGAAGTCATGGATTTCTTTGGAAAAAGCTATATCCATAGCTCTTTGAAATGTTGCTCCTGCATTCATTAATCCAAAAGGAATTTTCAAATACATGAAAGTACCCCCAAGAGTAGTAAATGTAGTCTTTGCTTGGTCCTCGCGTTGAACTAAGATTTGGTTGTATCCAGAAAATCCATCAAGCAATGAAATTCTGGATGAGCCTACTACCCTCTGAAGGATATGGTCCATTTTTGGGAGAGGATAGTTATCTTTCAATGAGACTTTGTTCAGATTTCTGAAATCAACACAGAGTCTGATTTCTCTTGTTTTCTTCCTAGTAGTGACTAAGTTTGAGACCCAATCTGAATACCTAATGGGAGCTATGATTTGGGAATCATACATCCTTTTGAATTCCTTTTCAATTGATGGCATAAGAACTGGATTAATTCTCCTAAGCTTCTGTTTAAAAGGTTTATGATCTTCTTTGATGGGTATTTTGTGTTGAATTATGATGGTGTCATAAGACTTTAGGTCTTCATAACTCCATGCAAAGACATCTTGAAACTCTTTGAACAGATTTATATATTTAACCTTTTCATCTGGAGGTAAGGCTTTTAATATTTTAATGAGCTTAGGTTTTTCTTCAGTTCCTATGTTACATTCTTCTATATCTGCTCTTAAAGGCTCCATTTTTGGTTTCCTAGCTACATCATTTGAATCAAACAAATCTTCTAATGGACTAATCCCTTAGGCAAAAAATTATTTTTAAGGTTTAGAATTTTAGGATCATCATTCATTATTTCTTCTATTTCTACATTTTCTAAGTTATCTATTTCTACTTTAGTGAAATTAGTGGGTTTACCTATATCTAAAATATTTACATCTATCCCACTATCTATGTCATTGTCTACTATACAATTTGTATCTATATTACAATTTTGAAACTCACCTTCAGCATTCATGAAATCATAAATTTGAGAATCTTGTGAGAAAATCTACCAATATTTCAAATTGTTAGGTATGACAGGCCTATGTCTCACTTTTGCAGTGTACTGGTGGTTGGGCTAAAAAGGAAATTTACAGGTACTAGCAAAAGTGGCCAGATTGTGGGCTTGCATACTCTGTTTCCTAGGAATGGCAGCAAAGTCAGTTTCCAGAAGATCCTTGATGAAATCTAGTACAATCTCTCTATATTGGCTAAGTCTGGGATTATTTACAGAGTATTCACATTTGATTTGTTTAATAATCAATTTTGAGTCTCCCATTATAGAAACTCCCTTGGCTCCAAGTTTTCTAACCATTTGTAGTCCTAAGATTAGAGCTTCATATTCTACCATGTTGTTTGTGCATTTAAATTTTAATCTAAATTCATGACCTTCAGAATGATTATTTTCCATTTTGTGAATCCACACTCCTACACCTGCTCCTAGTCTATTCACAGATCCATCAAAATCCAAATGCCATAGAGACTCATGAAAAAAATTTCACTATCAGGTGTTTTGTACTTTTTTTCTACAGCTATGATTTCCTTTTTGTCATGGTCTGAATTGTACAAGATTAAAGAGTCCATATCAGAATGCATGGAGTATATAGGGAATTTCTATGGTTTTTTTTTGCACTATTCACCATGTATTTCATCAAGGTCTCTCTATAAATTTTTCATTGTTGACCAAAAACAGAGATGGTGGCATATGACATATCTAATTGTAAATATCCCTGCAATTTTGCTCCCCATGAGTGAGATAACAACATTCCATATTTGGGTGGGATGTTAGCAACTACTATGTCCATGACAATACTCTTTGCTAGGAATTGGACTAGAGTTACACACAAATCCTTGATCAGGCCGAGGCATTTAACTTGGCTAGAGTCAAAGGAAAACAAGTCCTTATATGGTCTGGTGATATCTAAGTTTAGTCTCTCCATGATTTCTTTTGGCATTAAGTTATGGGATGCCCCTGAGTCTAGCATAGCATTATGTAATATTTTATCATGAATGTTCAGGCTAATGTAGAAAGGAGGGATACCCCCTTGCTGATGTGTACCATTTACTTCAGGACCAAACAATAACTCAGGTTGATCATCATTCAAATTCACAACATCCTCTCCTTCACCTATATTCAATGTTTCAGTGATTTGTGATCTATATAATTCATTTTTCACTAGCTCAATTAAGGGGACTGATATTTTCAATTTTTCTATCTCAGTTTTAATGTTGAAAGGCAATTGAGTTTTGCTTGATTGGATGAGATCTTCCTTAGAAAATGTGGTATGTGTGTTTTTATCTTCTTTTTCTGTACTTGGCACTTCAGTCTGTGTTTCAGCAGTTTTGTTTTGAATTCTCTTATTTGGAATGATTTGAGTAACAATTTCAGTTTGAGTTTTAGATGAAGTTATATCTACAATTTTTGGGCTGGAAGTCTCCTGAGTTCCCCTAGGGAGGATTTGTAGGATTTTGGTCACAGGAGCTTCTGTTATCTTTTTGGTTTGGGTTTGGATTGATCTCTTAGTGGGAATTTCATTATTCTTTTTACTTCTTAGGCTATACTGTTTGTGAACCTCATATATGGCAGATTCATAGCCCTGTTTAAAGTCGAAGGACTCTCCAGATTCTAATTGCAATTGTTGCAGCATGTACAATTCTTGTTCTTCTTGAGTAAGAAAAACAACATCTTCATTTTTAATCCCTAATAAGTTTATCTGGGTATCATCCTCTCCCTCATGGTTTTGTGAACCCTCAGCATAGTTTTCCTGGAAGGGTGGTCTAATTTGCTGATCTGGTATAACATTCTTTCCAGTGTTAGGATTCTTCCTGAAGTTGGGGTTTCTTATTGGGGGTGGTTGTTGATTCTCCCACTGAGTTTTTCTTTCCATGTTTTCTAATATATCCATTATTATTTCTACACTCTTTGCTAAACTATCTATTTTACCATCAAAAGTGGAAGTTTCCTCTTTAATGACAACTCTTTTTTCATTTCTCATCCTAGCTTTCTTAGCTAATAGATTGGCTTCTACACTAACAGCATTACTTTGCATTTGTTCCAATGTTTCAGGGTTTCTTTCCCTTAATTGGTATGACATATCAGTGTCAAAATCATCAGGGAATTTGATCAATGCTAGGTCTGGTGGAGGCTTAATATTAGCAGGGATTGCATTGTAGATGTTATTGAACCTAGTACAATAATCCTGAACTGACTCATTAGGAGCTCTTCTAATGTTATCATATTCAGAAAGTATTTTCAGAGGGTTTTTATTTCTCTCCCATCTATCAATAAACAATCTATGAAAAGCAGCTAAGTCTACAATATGATTAGCTGGTAAACCTTTGAACCATTTCTTTACATCCCCAGTTAATGTTTGGGCAAACAACCTCATTTGGACATCAGATTCATCAATCTCATGCAACTCAAAATAGTCAGTCATTTTGTTCACATGTTGTTGGGCAGTATACTGACCAATAGCATCAAACAAAAAGATTTTTCTTTGATAATCTTGGGGCATGGCATGGAGCTGAGCTGGTAAAACCAAAGGTGCATATTGGTCTACCATGGCTGAGTTTCTAGTTTGACTAGGGGGAAAAGCAGTGGTGCTTGAGGAAGGGATTGAAATGGATGGAGATGAGCTAGATGAGGTTGATGAGTTTGGTGGGATAGGAAGCTAATGAAAAAGTGGTTTAGGGGAATGAACTATGGTGGATATTATAGGTGAGGTGGTAGTAAATGAAGGTGTATTTATAGTATTTGAAGATTGTGCAAAAATTTTAGAGGCGGCAACAATGAGGGTAGCTAGTTCAACTAATTGTTGAAGGTAGGCATCATCTATATGGCTTATCAATGTAGAGGTTAGAACTTCTAGTTTCTCAAAAGTATCCAACACAAGTTTATCCAAATATAGATGTATAGGCACTTTTTTTGACTCAATAAATTGATTAAAATTAGGTTCTATCACAGTTTCATGAATTGCATTTTCTGATTTAGTTATAAACAATGAGAGGTCAAATGACAAATCAAATGGAATTTCCTCTAAAGTTGATAATTCCTTGGGGAGCGAATTTTCTTTAACTAACTGGCTACTACTTGCTTGAGTTTCTACTTTTTTTGGTTTTCTTAAAATTCTCTCATGGTCATCAACTATTGTAGCAAGGTTTGGATTTGGATTTTCCATGGTATAGTGAGTCTTTTTGGGAGCCAAACTTTTATTTAATTGTTTTTGAAACTTTTTAACATCAACTCATTAAAATGACCTTAAGGGGCAAAAGATGAAATTTAAGGTTTCCTTAAAGTTTTATTACATTGAGGGTCGGAGTCCCCAGTATGGTCGCCAATATGTTATCACTCCAATATTTCTCTGGAGTTGATTAGAAATAAATGATTAGAGGAAACCACGAACCCACTTTGGAGATTAGGATCTAGCCTTCCTAATGCTCAGAGAGGGCTCTCTCTTTATGTTTTAACGTTGTTTAGTTAATTGATTTTAGGCTAGTTATGATTGTACTTGGGTTTTGATTTGGATTTGGTGGTGGGATCAATTAGATGAAAAGAGGGGTGTCTTTTACCATTGGGCTTATGGGGTCAAATATCAAGAAAACAGGACTAGATCAAGTTCTAAAAACAATGTTTACAAGGAAAGATAGCAGAGTTACTTCAGATCTCAATGCTAGATGATGAAATGGTTTTCAATCAAATCCAAGGAGAAATTAAGGGTTCCTTAAGCTGGATTATGAAGAAAGTGAAAGAGGTCAACCAGGATGGGAGAGAAATTAAGGATTCTCATATCTGGATATCAGAAGAAAACGTGGAAATGATCGACTGTTCAAAACAGAGTGTACTTAAACAAATTCTAAGATAAATTTCTAGTTAATTTCATTCAACTTTAGATAACATTCAAGTTTGTGAAAAAACATAAGAAAATAACAAATTTGACAAAGAAAATACTTCACTGTAATAGCTCAACACATGAATCTTGTAATGCAATCTCTTTATTACTTGGTCCAGTCTGCTGACTTGAAAAATTGGTACAATAACCCTTATGTTTATGATCAAAATAACTCTAGAAATGTGTAGAAATCCACCCTCAATACTTCGAATTATGAAGTATTTATACAAAAATAATTTATATAAAATCCCAAACTGTCTTGGGAATTAATCTAGGAGGAAGAAATATCTTCATGCAAGAAGATAGAGACATATGTTCAACTGATGTATGTTGTCCTTGTTTATTAGGTTGTGCTATCTTTATGCTCTGATATTTTCCCTTTTATTCTCTGCTTTGCTGTTGGTCTTTATGCTGAATGCTCTTTTTACTTTGATCTTTCAACTGATACACTTTTACCTGATACTCCTTCATCTGGCTGGCCTGTCATTATCCTTTTACTTTTCTTTTTAACCCTTACTATAAATTTTTACATTTTGACTATGTATTTCTACAGTAATTCATTCAATTTCTCCCAAGTTTCTTCATCTGGTAATTGGATATTGATCATCTTCCTATAAATTTTATCTGCCTCCGTGTACTTGGAAAAAGTGGGCTTATTCACAAAATGGTGTTTTACCTCATGCTGGAGGTAAAACAAGTTTTCAAAATTTTGGTATAGGACCTTTCCAGTAGGAATCCCCTTCATAAATGAAGTATTTACTTGATCTCTGGCCACTTCTCTACTTCTTCTATTGTAGTCCTCCTATGGCATTAATTTATCATTTATTACTAAGGGATTTGGCAGACCCTTTTGCCTCAAAACTTCAAATTTAATCATGAATCTGTCTATAGCCAGTTGCATGGTTTGGTACTTATCTTCTGAGTTTAGCATAAAGTTTCTCTTGGTGAAGACCATTTTTACTTCTAATATTGTACCTATCCTATCAGGTATCTCCAACTCCTGTAATTCATACTTGTTTTTGGAGTTGAGGAAGTGAATGATCCTAGTGGCCTCCTCTGGCATGTCTCCTAGTTCTGTTTTCACTCTTTGTATGGCTTCTGTAGCCTGCTTCACTAAGTCAATTTTCTCAAAAATTACTTGGATGGATGGCCAAATATCATTGACAGAGTCAATGATATTGGCCCATAATTTTTCCTTAGCCTGGCCAAGGGGTTCCTTCAAAGTCAATTCCTTCTCCAAGATTTTTATTCTCTCATTCATCCTGGTTGCTTTTTGCACTTCTTCTTTGTGCATAATCTATGTAAGCTTATAGGAAGTCTCTAGACTGGTTGCCCTTTCCTTGAGCTTGTTCATTTTAGTGGTCTGAATGGACATGTCTTCCATTGCCTTGACCAATCTACTAGCCTCATCACCTGGTTGAGCTGCTACTGTTGACCCTGTTGCTGATGTAGACGTTGTAGAAGGTGGTAGTGTTGTAGCCATTGGAGCTGTAGGAGCTAAGGATGCTTCCAAAGTGGAAGGTACTACTGTAGTAACTTTTGGGATAATAGTGGCAGGGGTAGTCTCCAGTCTAGCTTGTTTTAACTGTATCAAGCTATCTAACTCTTTTCCCATTTCCTTTAGTTGATCATTCAATTATAGAACTAAGTCCATCATCTTCTCCTGATGTGTTTGGCTCTCCAAGACTTCTTTGGTTTGGGGGTGCTCTGAATGAGGAAGTTTTAGTTGTTTTTTTAGAGCAACTATGTCCTCATTCTTCTTCTTGATCAATTTCTCAACCGCTTTGATGTCATTAGGATCATGTCCCAACTCAATTACCAAGTCCTCTAATGACTTGATCTTGTTGTCCCTGGCCTGAGAGGAGGCCTTTTCCAATTTGTATTGAGTTGCAATGTTATCTAATGAACTCTGCAGCTTATGTGAAGCCATGGCCTTTCCTATCAAGGTGGAGTAGATCATCTCTCCTGCCTGCTTGTGGAATTCAATCTAGTCAATGGGATGAACATCCCTGGCTAACACCCCAAAATCTGTTTTTATCTAGTCAGCTGATGTCTTTGGCTGCTGGACAGTTGGTTGCATGAAGAACACCTACATTTTTCCTGTTTTGATGTCAAAAGCTGACATCAACCTACTTTGATTTGCTGGTGTGTGCTTGAAGTATTGAGCATATGTTTTAGCCTTCAACTTCTCATTTCTTAACTTAATTTCTCTATACATGTCCTTGATATACTATTCTTTATTTGTTGGCCCGATGAAAGAAGAAATCTTAACACTGAGTCATCTCTCAATCAGTTGAGTGTTAGATGTTGAAGGTTGTTGTGTTTATCTTGAAGCTATTGTGCCTTTGCTTCTTTCGACCATTGTATCAATGTTAGTTATTTCCACTGATTCATTGGTGTCCTCCTGTTCCGTTACAGGATTCAGATTGGGCCTCTTCCTGTAACTGATCTCGAACTGCTCATCTGTGGTTTCCATAGCAGCACTGGAACCCTCCTCCCTATTTCTCTTTGGGTTTCTCTCTTCATTTGTAGGAGTCCGTAAAATAGGAGGAATGTTCTTAGTTCTCCTAGTTCTGGAACTTGCAGGAAGGAACTTTCATCAATCTGTCTCTCTACATTTATCAATGTATTCTCTACATCCACTACAGTGTTATCCATGTCAATTAGAGTGTTTTCCAACCATTCTGATTGGTTGGCAAACCTCTCAATGTTTGGTCTGGGATGATGGATGAAAGGTCCCAATTTGACCTTGATCCTCAGTTTATTTATGACTCCATGAGGGTCATACTGCCACATAAAACTGTTTTTGAACTTCATTTGTTGCAGAATCTTATCTGCCTCTGGTCCAACTTCCCTAGTGTTACAAATGAAGGGGCCCAATTGATTTTTCATTTTGAATTGGGTTTTCTTCCTAGCTACTAGGAAGTTGACTTCATCAGAATTGATAATCTGCCTAAAATATTCTAGTGCAAATATCCTCATGGGGAGGTATTTGGGCAGTTTGTAAGGGGCAAGTTGGCATCCATAAATTCTTATCTCTGTGTGGTTTTGGTACAGATACCAGTCTCCCACCTTACTATTCTTGGCCAACTGTAACACCCTTTTGATCTCTTGGTTGATTCTAGGCTGAGGGCTACTGGTTAGCATATTCATGACTGGATGGAAAAATGAATCAATGAAGTCCTTATAAGTGAATGTAGTGGAGTACTTTTGGATCAAGGGTGTCCAATAAATAACTAATCTTTGATTTCCCTTGGTATCCAACTTCTGGATGCTAACAGGGAATTTGTCTGATTGATAATACAAGAACATATGAAATAATACAGAAGAGTACTTGAAGACTCTTTCAGTAGGTAATCTGGTGAACTATTCATGCATCCTGTCTGCAATGAACTGAGCATAGTTGTAAATAATTGCAAGAGGCTTTCCTGCGCTAAAGATGGACAGGAAGGTTAGGACAACCTCATCCACATGCTCATCTGTGGTATATCCTAAGATGCAAGAGAGCGTGGTAATAATCTGTTTACCTCTCTCAAAAAATATGGTGGCAGCATAAGGGGGACTATCTGTGGGAGTATGACATTTCTCTATGATGAAAGTTTGGAAAATTTGGGCTATTCTAAGCAGGTCTAACTTGGTATAAAGGTCCAGCAATTCTCCAATAGATAGTGGGGTGTCATTAGGGCTTGGTTGGACCTCCAGCATTTGGTTAATGGATTCTTCAGTGATGGTAAACAATACTTGTTGGTTATGGGTGACAATGGCTCTTTAGCTAGGAATGTAGCAAGTATGACAAAAGTGGATAATGTTTGGGAATAGATGTAATTTCTGGAAACAATTATTTGGGCAAATTAGACTCCCAAAGGTGGATGTCATCATTTTGGTTTAAGAATCTGTCCTTACTCAAGCAGTGGAGCTTTAGAAGGTAGGCAAGAGAGGTTGTGTCCTTTATTTGGAAATCTTTGTTTGCTAATCCAAGGTGATCAATGTCCAGGTGAGTGGTTTTCAGAGGTCTCACATCCAAAGATGTTTGGGAAGCCATAATTGGGTTCACATATATGAACTAGGCTTTGAGGGGTTTTTAGGAGTGAGTTTTGGAAGCTCTAGTAGAGTGGGTGGGTAATTACAGTTTGCACAACGGTTAGGGGTGTATAGCAGGTTTCTTTTCAATTCAGCCAATTTTCTTTAATTAATTCAATTAATTAAGCTTTCAATTTAAATTGTGTGTTTTCAAATTGAATGTTCATTCTGGTTTTTCCCAAGAATACCTGGAAATCGATGGTCTAGCTTGCAAACTGGGTTTAGTGGTGAATGCAGAGGGTACGATGGCTTCAACTGTTAGCTGGTTGCTTCAATTAGGTGTCCGGAGCATCTTCAGGTGATAGATAGTGGTCAATTTGGTCGCAGAGGTCTCAGGGTGTCGCAATGGCTAAGCAGCAGTTGTAGTGAAAAAAGAGTGAAAAGAGCGAACTGGGGCTTTTTTTGACCTTTTAACGAGTAACGGTCATATTTTGGCGTGGAAATTATGAATGAACAATGGGCAGTTTTTGGCTTTGGCGGGGAGGTGGTTTTCTAGGCCATCACACTACTTTTGGAGGGCAGGATGTATTTTTTACAAGCATGCAATCTCACCTGGTGTCACCACATAGCAAAACAGTGCCTAGGAAAAACTACAAATCTCGCGTGCTCTCAGGATGTTATCGGGCATATAATGAACCCACGCGATAGGGATGCATACCGTTAGATCTGGGGGCAGGAGATCGGATAGCTATCGCGTGGTTAAGATGTACGAAGGGAATTGGGGAAGGGATTTGTGGGGCCCGGGGTTTAATTACACAGAAATGTAATTAATTAACTAATAAGGTTGGGATTTTTAACATAAGCAATGGGTTAATAAAGTGGGACGAGGGGTTATGTGCCAGGGTTTTTTAACCATGCCAAGGCTTGGTGGGTTAAAAGAGGTTTGTCAAGGAAATATGAAATGGGGGGTTTGATTAGATAAAGCGGGGGGATAAAAACTTAGGATAAAGGGGTTTTTGTGGGTTTTGAAGAGAAATAGGGAAATTAATAAGGGGGGAAGGTAATATTTGCAATGGGGAATGGGTTTCACACTAGGAAAAAGGAGTTTTGCGTACGAGGATGATTTTTGAAAGGTAATTACTAGGGAAAGGTGTGAAACCAAGGGCTAAGGGTCAAAATGAGGGGAAAAAAGGGATTTATAAGTGATGAATGGATAATGGAGAAATTAGCAAATAAGCATGTGGGGTATAGTGAAATGAGGGGAAGTTAGTCAAACCATCTTGTGAATATCTTTTTCTTTCTCATGAATCCTCCTGCACATGAAACATAGGATTAGGCATGATAAATGTGCTCTTTGACTCAGCAACCTTGTGCATTTGCAACCTTTTTTCTACCTACCTTTTATTTATCCTAACATTTTTTCTTCAATTTATTGGGTGCATTTGAGCTTGCTAACCCTTTATTTCCTTTTCTTTTGACAAGAAAACTATCTAATTCTAACCTTATAACTTCCAATGTCTCAGATTAAACTGATAAGGTCATTTTTATTCTCTACCTAACTACTGATCTTCCAAGGTTAAACAATTTGGCTAGATCTTTTATTCTCTATCTATCAACATGAAATTTAAAGCATGAATAAGTCAATATTAAGCTATTTGACTATCATGGATTGTGGCATTTCTGACAAGGTGCACACAACCTTATTTTTCATAATAAAGTAAAAGTAGTGGAAATTGAATTTGCACACTTTCATGATCTGTTTTATTTCTTTTTGGGGTTCATATTTTTCACCTTTTTTTATCTTTTTCTTTCTTTTGTCCTTTGATTATTCTTTTAGGACATACCCTCTTTACATTTTTTATTTTTTAATATGGAAAACATTTTGTAGAAAGAAAAAGTATGTACAATATTACAAGACTAACCATAGCCAGTTCAAAATTATGAATCCTATTGTTATAGGACCCTAACACAATGCAGTCCCTAGGCTTGCATGCCTTGATGACTGAAATAGTGCATTGCGCAATCTTAGCCCCTAGCAGGTCATCCTAGATTGTGCATTGCGCAATTCCAGCAGTCTCCTAGCCTCCCGGTGAAAATTGCACAATCCTTGCCATCAGTATCTCGAGTATGTTTCATGTCAATCCTCAAGTTTGATTTGGTTTTCAACTGACATATTGCTTTGCATGAATATCGCCATGTCTCCAGGTATAGCAGGTATTCATCTATCTCTCAGCAATTCAGTTTCAATGGCCTCCAAGAGAGCAAGGTCAAAGGACATTCACGGTGTTATAGACATTTTTGTGCCTCGCAGCATGGAGCATGAAATGTCAATAATTACAGGGATCCTCAGTCCCTAAACATGTTGTTCTTACCCCTAGAAGAACAAGGTCAGCAAACCACAGCACTTCCCATCAGTTCTCCACCTGAAAACACTCAAAAACAGGCTATTTTTGGATCATGTCAGCTGCTCCCCTGAGCAACTGCGCTGAATGTCAACTGCTCCTCCTTGTACCTGCGCTGAAAGTCAAATCCAATGAAGGCTACCTGCGCTGGGCGAGATTGGCCAAGTGGCACAGTCATTCTGCAAGGTGTCAATTGCCCAGGAAGCTTCCAAACTGACACTTGGTTCAAGGGATTCGCCCTGTGATGAGTAAGAGGTACTTGATCTCCATGTGTAAGCAAGGATCTCCAAGTGGACTCAAGAGCTGAAGTTTAACTAAAGTGGGAGAGGACACTAGTCAGCTTTATGCCAGCCTCAAGCTGACTCATCCTTTCTCCAAATCTCCTATATATAGAGCTCTCTCATGAGGTCTAGGGAGGCTGGAATTTTGTGTAAAGCAAGGAGGTGCTGTTGGATTACAGTTAGAGCTATTGGGTGATTGTTTTACTAGAGGTGAAGAGGAGAGTTCTTGCTGCTGGGGAGGTGCTGCTGGATTGGAGCCATCATTGGTTGTAACCTTCTCAGAACCCTGTTACTTCTATCAATAAAGTTTTGCATGTTCTCCTATATACTTGTATTGCATTGATGTATTGTATTTACATGTATATTTGATTCACTCTAATCCATGCATCAGTTATGAGTACTTGTATCTTGTAGTTTCCTCTCTTGTTTTATGCAGGGCTTGTGTGTAGCTGGACTGGCAAAGAGAGCAAGGAGCTGGGAACAAGAGACAAAGAGAGAGGATCAAGATCGACTAAGCGAAGGATACCAAGTTGGTTGATCATTTCTTCCCCCTCTCTGTACTTTCATAAAGGAAAACATCAAAGCTTTACTTTCAGTTGTTGCTAAAGACTGTCACCTTTAGAGTAGGGATAGGGTCATCCGCATCGGATACTTTTCCCCACAACAAACTGGCGACTCCGCTGGGGAGCCTAGTATCTTGTTGGTGTTTGTAGTATTTTGCTATTCATTTCTTGAAGAAAAGAGTACCAAATCGAAAAGCTTTTGACTATATCAAAAGCGAAATAGAGGGACTGCTGCTCTTGCTCATTTACTGAGCAAATTCAAGATTTGGAGAGCTGATCTACAAAAGACTCTTTACTCTTTGTGATAGATTTTCATCCTCTTGATCATCCCTTAGCTTGTACTTGACCTATAGCTTTTGATTTCAGCAAAAACTGTGAATTTTTGAGCATTTTATGACCCGGAAACTGTAGAAAACGCAACTCTCGTCCTTCAGTGCAGGCTGTCCAAAGGCTTTCTGCATTTCAGCGCAGGTCCCGTGAAGGCTACCTGCGCTGAATGTCAAACTGACAGTGTATCACCTGCAGTGAACCAGTTTTGCCTATTGCTACTAGGGTTTCCTGCTGTTTCTTGCCCTGTTTTCACCATTGTTTTGCTGCTGTTGCTTGTCATTGTACCTTGCTGAAACCAACTGTCCTTGCCATTATTCCGCCTCAGTTGTGTGATGAAACTGTGATTGTTCTTTCAGTATTTCTTGTTTCATTTACAGTTTCCCATTGTGAAAAGCGAACTAGTCTAGCTGTGACCTCTTAGATCCAGAACTGTAAAAGTGTCGTAGTGATCTTAAGAGCTAGTTTTATTACTGTTCATGGCTGTTTGAGTTTGTTTGTTTTTCATCTTATGGTTTGAATTCATACATTTTTAGTGTCGAAACAAGTACCTATAAGGTGTCTTTTGATTTTAGACAAAACTTGTTTGTTTACGCTTCAAATTGAATTCGAAAATTATACGACAGTTTCCTTTTTGTCTTACATCAACATTAAGGGAAAAGAAAAGAAATACATGCATCTTTCATTTGCATTTTTGATAAGTTTGCGTGATTGATCTAGGAGAAAGTGCATTAGTTTGTGCTTTGTGCTCTGTGTGGAAAGATAATGTTTTTCTCTCCCCTCAGTAGTTAGGATTTTCAAAGCTAAAAAGATTGTAAAGCTTGCTTATCATTTTAGCTGCATTTAGGAATTTGTACCAATACATCTCGTGGTGATCCTGAAAGACAAACTGCTAAACAAGATCAACTTAAAATATATTGAATGAATCTAAAAACGCTTTGTAACATAACGCTCACAATAGAGGTCTAGGTAGAGACGTGTTCCGGCGTCGTTAAACGTAGTGACTGTCGATCTCTACGAAGGTGGGTGATTCCTCCTGAGGGACGATAGCACTAATACGGACTTGTGCTCCCGCGTACCGTCGCGTATATTGGGAGACCCCTATAGGCATTTATCCTTTATCCTTAGGAAGCCGTGTCGGCCGCCCTACTAATCGCGATGCAGTGAACACAGCATTCACGAAGATCGACCACCCGTACCGTAAAACGTATTCTGTGGTTTCGCGAAAGGTTTGGCAACCCTCTGCCTAGATCTCCAGAGCAGTTTCTTTTGGCCTTTTTCAAACTCTATAACTGAAAAAGTCCAACCGAGCATTTGTCACTTCGGGCTCGTTAATACATCGAAGGCGACTAGAGTCATCTTTAGCTTTTTCTCGACTCTTAAAACATGAAAAAGCAAAGTTGTGTCTAAAAGCGTCTAATAAAATTCATTCAATACGGAAACATAATTCCCCTTTTTGTATTTTAGTTGATCGAGTAATCCGCAACCGTGGAGGAGAGTCAATTAGAACTCCGTCGTTCGAGGAGACTCGCGAGTCAACCTTCTTTGTCTCCGGAATCGAGAGTAGTACGGACGAAGCAAACTCGCTTGACCGGGTCAAAATCTCCCATTAAAGTTAGAACAACAGTTCCAACTACATCTGAGATTCTGGTCACTCCTAATATTTCTGGAATCCCTGCCTCTATTGAAGAAGTTCAACAGCGACAGAGGGACAGTTGTACTGATCCTAGTCTGAGAACAAGTACTTGCATAACTGAACCAGTTCCATCTGAAACCGGTCCACAGAGTCTTGTTGCTCAAACAACTGTCGCTGTCGAAGCAACCCCTTCTTCGGCACCAGAAATCTTTTACGGACCTGACGGTCTTCCTCTTCCTCCTGGTCTGATTGCAATAGAGGAAATCGTAGAGGACCAGCAAGCAAATACTCCAACTCATTTTGGAATAGGCGCCACTCTTTTTCCTTCTGCATCAGAAGTTTGTCCATCGCCACTGGAAGTTCCTGTAGAATCGTTAGGCAGTTTATTGGATAGACTTAAAATGTCTGAGCAACCGTCGACATCTAGGACTGTGCCAAATGACACAGAGACAGCAGAAACTCCTGCTGTCACTCCAACGATGTTTGCCGGCATACCAGCTGTCCCGACTAGCTCTCAACAACTAGAAGGAGTCCACCCAGGGACTATTATGACAACTTGGTCTGTTCCAGTTTGTTCTTCCGGTATAATACCCGGTAATTCTTATGTTGAAACTAGACAAATTGATCCCTTTGGAAATCAGTTTGGACCATCCAGTCCTCAAAGGCAATCTATACCCTTGAGCTCCGGATTGTTACCGTATGGGGGGCAATATGCCCTTTCACTTCCCCCTCCGGGAGGATACCCATACGGCAGTTTTCAACCGCATTCAGGTTTGACTGAAGTTACGACGAGTGGTTGGGTGCCTATGTTGCCCCAACAACTGAGAGTTGTATATTCCATGCAACAATGTGTACCTATGTCTAGCATCCTGACGATGCCAGCAATTGTAACCGTGTCGCAAGTTCAATCGATGCCTGTTGTATGTCAACCCCAAGTTGTAATGCAACAGCCCCTTGACCCTGCAACACAACCACAATCGCCAACTGCCGGGACGACACAGATACAAACGGGAACCATAACCCCGCATCTTGGTCCGTCGGTTAGTATCGCACAGCAAAACATGGCTTCGCAGCCATGGATGATGCAATACCAACAACCTCAGTTTCAACAGGTGTACCAGGGATCTGAGCGACATATCTTTGCGAATAGTGGGCAACCCTATATTCAGAACGGGTTAAATCAACCACTTTACAGTGGCCAAGCCCACCAGCCATATCAGTCATATCAACATCAGTTGCATTATGCTGGTATGCAAAGGCCTACTGCTCAGGCGATTCCATCGTATCCTGGGTACGCCTCGCCAAACCTGAATCAGCAGTTGCCATTCGTGGCAACTCTAGAATTACCAGATTTACATCGATTGACAAACGATCCAATCGCCTATGCCCATTGGTGGCCAGCGATTCCTCACAAACTTCCTTCGGACATTCCTAAATTCAATGGAAATCCTGGCGAAGACCCGTCGAATCATGTGATGACATTCCATCTGTGGTGTTCGTCGAATACCTTGAATGATGATTCGATAAGGCTTCGCCTTTTCCAAAGGACATTGACTGGTCCGGCGGCTAAATGGTATATTGAATTACCTAGAGCCTCTTTCGACAATTTTAGTTCCCTAGCCACGACTTTCTTAACACACTTTCAGTTACCTATAAGGTACGAAACTGGAACCGAAATCTTAACCAATTTCAAGCAGACAACGGCCACACATATATCAGATCATATACATGAGTGGCGTCGTCGTCGCAGAATGGTAAAGACTTATGTTCCAGATCAGCTTTTAGCTGAGTGGTTTATAAAGTCGCTTCTTCCTGCTATAACAGAAGATGTGGCCAAGGGAGGCGTCGTAACAGAGGAGCAAGTTATTGCTCGTGCCCAGTATTTAGACTTAGTATATACTCAGTCTGGCACGCTCTATGACAAGATACCTGACGCCCCTAGACCGGAATTTTCAATTCCTCCCCCTCCTGGATCAAATAGTGACTCGCATGCCGGCAATGGTGTGATTGGCACTGCAAATGCAAAGTCAACACGGGATTCGTCTAAGAAAGCCCGTAAGACTTCGAATCAAAATGCAAATGAAGAACTTCTTGCCTCGGAAGTAAGTGCCGTGTCGGACGACAAGGGCAAACAACTGAAGCAACCAGGAGACAAGAAGAAAAAGAAAGGGAGAAAAGGGAAACCCCCTTCGGGGTGTCATATATGCGATGAGGATCATTGGACAGCAGATTGTCCATGCAAAGCTGAGCTTAAAAGATTCTTTAAGAGTCCGAAAACCTCAGCTGTGTTGACTGATCCGTTTCCTAATCCTGGTCAAAATCTGGTTGCTAATCAAAATGCTTCCCGATCCCAAGTGCTTATGTTGTCTACCTCAAAGCAGCAGAATAATGCTTTGACAAGGAATAAAGATTACGGGAATCCATGGCTGTCAAATAACAAGGCTAATGAACAACCTAGTAGTTCGACGACAGCTTTGACCAAAGTTGTGCCACCCATCATTCCTGAACCAATGGTAAAGTTGCCAAAGGGAGTAGTACACAAATCGACATTTAATCCTCGTGCCAAAATAGCACAGAATTATAATATAATAGAGGACCTGGCCCAATCGCCGTCCGCTATGTCGACACTTGAGGTACCGCAAAATTGCCCCTCCCAAGAGCAAACTTTATTATCAGCAATAGGTGGGATTGGCCCAATGGATTCCAATCTTGTGGCCTTTGATCATAAAGGATATGACCCTAAGTTACCAGCTCAACTAGCTTTCCTTATTCAAGTGAAAGCCCTCAACAAAACTGTTCATCGAACAATTATTGATGAGGGGGCATCTACATGTCTTATGTCGATGAGTTGCTGGAAAAATTTAGGCTCACCACCCTTGTCGAAATCGTCAACGACGTTAAAAGCATTTGATGGACGATCATACACTCCATACGGGATTTTAAGTAACTTGCAAGTTGAACTGGGGGGCAAAACAGTAGGAATTGATGTTGAAGTAATTGATGGAAACCTCGATTACAACATCCTACTTGGAAGACCATGGATCTATGCCATGGCCGCAGTTGTGTCAACCTACTTCAGGAAGATTGCATTCCCCTTCCAAGGGGGAATTACAATCGTTGACCAACAAACTTTTCTCCACGACAGTTCACAAGTTACAGAGAGCATTCCAATGATCCATGGAAGAAATCATTTGCTCCAAAATATCGGAGTAGGTCTCCTAAAAGACCCTGCCTTAATGGGTACTTTCGCCCTACCGCCTCCAAGTAATCTGGCGGGAGTGGCCACAGTGGAAACCTACAAAATGAAATCTAATCCAATCTTCTGGTTGGATTCGGAAGATTCCTAGATATTTTGTCGGCTTCGAGGATAGTTCCTATCTCAGGTCAACCTCGTTAAAAAATGAAAAACCATGAGGATAGTTCTTTTACTATGTCAACCTCATTAAAAAATGAAACAATCCCCTTTCCAGATCTCAATGGTAAACCTTCATTCCAATCAACAAAGTTGAATGCAATGAAGCTTGGGGGGCATGCACCTCGATTTGCATTATTATGCTGGGGGCATGCAAACTTATCATCAAGCAGTTTTAGCATATAGTTCATGCTCGTTAAAAAATAAACGCAAAATTCGAGCAGTTTTATGACTGAATCTATGCTCGTTAAAAAATAGAAAAGTGTGAGCAAAAGTTTCCCCCAGAGTTCAAGCTCATGGAAAAAATGAACCGGTAAATAACCTTTTGAGATCGTAAATTCATTAGCCATAAGAACCTTGATCGTGTTATCATCCATCACCTCCACCGTTCATTTGGCCGATTATTCACTTCCATTTGAGTGTTTACCTCTTTTGAGAAACAGCTGCGAAGAGTGATTCCACCTAGCCATCCTCGTAACACTGCCGTGATTGGAAAATTCCAACCTGTACCTGGAATCTGATGCTATCCCTGTTTATCACTCGTTCCTCAAAAGACGAGTCTTCTTTCAGCTCTTTTCACTGACTCGTAAAATATGAAAAGTTTGCCGAGTTTTGGCCTTCCAGCTCGTTAAATGACCGGAACGCTATCCCTCCTCTAAATTTTAATCTTTTTGGACCTGAGGGATTATTACACAAAAAGATCGAGCGCTTGTCTTGTTCGGCTCGTTAAAAGTACCGAACACCCATCCCTTCTGTATTGTTTTATACTTTTTCGGACTTAAGGGATTAGATGACGAAAAAGGAATTATGGAGTTAACTTTCTGTACCTTTTCAGACTCTCTAAAGATGAAAAGGACCGAGTCTTCTTTGTCGTTAGACTCGTTAAAATGATTAAATAGCGACAAACTTGTCTTTAGACGAGAACGAGTTTCCCTATCGCTAAGCTCGTTAAATCATAGCGATGGGCTTGCCCGAAGGGCAGGTTATAGAACAAGCATATGTTATCCTCCTCAAGCTTGACAAAAATAAAGAGGTACTGGTCAGAAATGACTGGGGAAAAATTGGGAGAACATCAAAGCTTAATGGTAGCAAGTCACTCTTGAACATGACACTTTTCCTCCGTTCCACATCGGGTTGGGTTGTTTTCATTCACCGGTCTCATCACCATGGTCTTCGCCAAACCATCCACATTTGGGGTAATGCTACCGATCCATCGCATCAGTGTCGTTATATGTTCAAGAGGGGTCATTCTGAAAGTGTCAACCGTGTCCCATCCACTGCCATACATTATCCTTCATCCATTCATGATCGCCACCCTGAATCATATGTCACAGTTTGTTTTCACCTCCACTAAAATCATTAGCTCCGTTCCGTGTCATTGATGTGGGATTCATTAAGGCCCTCCTTTGACGGATCGCTTCTTGTCGACTTCAGCTCATTATCCAAGAAGTTGATCTAGGAACAACCCCATCAGTACTTTGAAGCTTGCATGCCTCAATGGCAAGTTTCTCACTTCCGGCGACAGGTATACATCAATGACCTTCGACCAGAAGATTTTGCGTGGCGTTCGACGCCAAGTCCTTTATTCACGCCACGCGAATTGTACTGCAGTACCTTGAGGGTCATTATCATTATCGGTGATTCCTCTCGCGCTTGTTAACGGTTTTCATTATTGGCCGGTAATCAAGCGAGGTCTTTCCATGTTCGACTTCAGCGAAATTCTCACATGGATCGACTTGTACTTAGAGTGAAGATTGAACGAGTTTGAAGACCCCGGATCTAGTTTCATCCATCCGGGCTGCGATACATATTCAGGAAATATAAAAGCATTTGTCATGTACATCATTGCAGCAGATGATCATCCTACTCAAAGGATGATAATTTCAGCAGAGAATTATCAGTCCACCATCAGACGATCGTCTGTTATATGTACCAAAATGTATTTATAAAGCTGAGCATGGGAATGCCTGCCTCAGCTAGATCATGAAAACAAGAATGAAAAATAATGTATTGTATTGTATTGTATTACAGGGCGCCTCCTCAGCACTGGAATGAACTTCGGACCCTCTAGATAAAGCATTTCACCCGATAAACGGCCTCATACTTTAGGGGGCAACTGTTATAGACATTTTTGTGCCTCGCAGCATGGAGCATGAAATGTCAATAATTACAGGGATCCTCAGTCCCTAAACATGTTGTTCTTACCCCTAGAAGAACAAGGTCAGCAAACCACAGCACTTCCCATCAGTTCTCCACCTGAAAACACTCAAAAACAGGCTATTTTTGGATCATGTCAGCTGCTCCACTGAGCAACTGCGCTGAATGTCAACTGCTCCTCCTTGTACCTGCACTGAAAGTCAAATCCAATGAAGGCTACCTGCGCTGGGCGAGATTGGCCAAGTGGCACAGTCATTCTGCAAGGTGTCAATTGCCCAGGAAGCTTCCAAACTGACACTTGGTTCAAGGGATTTGCCCTGTGATGAGTAAGAGGTACTTGATCTCCATGTGTAAGCAAGGATCTCCAAGTGGACTCAAGAACTGAAGTTTAACTAAAGTGGGAGAGGACACTAGTCAGCTTTATGCCAGCCTCAAGCTGACTCATCCTTTCTCCAAATCTCCTATATATAGAGCTCTCTCATGAGGTCTAGGGAGGCTGGAATTTTGTGTAAAGCAAGGAGGTGCTGTTGGATTACAGTTAGAGCTATTGGGTGATTGTTTTACTAGAGGTGAAGAGGAGAGTTCTTGCTGCTGGGGAGGTTTGCTGCTGGGGAGGTGCTGCTGGATTGGAGCCATCATTGGTTGTAACCTTCTCAGAACCCTGTTACTTCTATCAATAAAGTTTTGCATGTTCTCCTATATACTTGTATTGCATTGATGTATTGTATTTACATGTATATTTGATTCACTCTAATCCATGCATCAGTTATGAGTACTTGTATCTTGTAGTTTCCTCTCTTGTTTTGTGCAGGGCTTGTGTGTAGCTGGACCGGCAAAGAGAGCAAGGAGCTGGGAACAAGAGACAAAGAGAGAGGATCAAGATCGACTAAGCGAAGGATACCAGGTTGGTTGATCATTTCTTCCCCCTCTCTGTACTTTCATAAAGGAAAACATCAAAGCTTTACTTTCAGTTGTTGCTAAAGACTGTCACCTTTAGAGTAGGGATAGGGTCATCCGCATCGGATACTTTTCCCCACAACACACGGAAGTGCAACTGGAGATGCAGTTGAGTATGAGTCTATGAGTTTTCCTATTTACAAAGACACCAACATGCTCGTAGACAAAGTCATCAATCTAAAATGGCAGGACATCAATGATACATTCTCAGGCACATTTGGGGAAGATCTTGAAGACCATAGGGTCTATGTGAATATTCACAAGTCTGGCCTGTACTGGATTGCATGCAGGTATCCTGCATCTCCCATGGGGGCTTCACTGACGAAGCAATATAATATCACGTGCGTTCATATTAGGGTATAAAAAATAAAATTAAAAAACAAAAAACAATATATTGACTATATAATAGGGGTTAGAGGGGTTTTTATATGTTATATAATAATATATATATTATAGGGTATTTTTTATTTTAAAAAAATGGCCAAGCGGAGGCACAAAAGAGGCGGGAGGTGTGAGTGACAGCGCACCACCAGTGCACCACACCACAAACGCATCATCTATTTTGCACCTATTTTTCTGGGCGAGAGTTGCTCTGTTCATAGTCCCGTATCATAGTTGTGCGAGAGTATCATAGCCTGTGGGAGTAATCCACAACACAACCTCGGCTCTATTGCACAACCTTGGCTCTTTTCTGCACCTATTTTGCTGGGCAAGAGCTCTGTTCGTAGTCTCGTATCATAGTTGGGTGAGAGTATCATAGCCCGTGGGAGTAATCCAAAACACAACCTCAGCTTTGTTGTACAACCTCGGCTCTTTTGCACCTATTTTGTTGGGCGAGAGCTCTGTTCGTAGTACCATATCATAGTTGGGTGAGAGTATCATAGCCCGTGGGAGTAATCCACAGCACAACCTTGGCTCTGTTGCACAACCTCGACTCTTTTGCACCTATTTTGTTGGGCGAGAGATCTATTCGTAGTCTTATATCATAGCTGGGTGAGAGTATCATAGCCCATGGGAGTAATCCACAGCACAACCTTGGCTCTGTTGGGTGATACCTTTGTTTGCAACAACAATCTCCTCTATTTGGGCCTTCTCAACCCCCATTTTAGGGTAAATTCTCGTTAATGGAATGTGTTGATGCGATAATGGGGAAATCGTTAATGGAGTGTGTTGATGCGATAATGGGGAAAGGGTCAATTCTATAAGCTTGGGTTCAAGGTGAATTGCACCAGCTGCTGCCATCACCGGGGAGCAGTCTGAAATCCATATCATAGTCTTTCTCATCCATCTGGCATTGTGTTTTATCTGAAGTGTTTGGGGATACAGAAGCAGTCATGTTTGGGGCTACAGAAGCAGTCGAGGTGGGCCTGGCATATAATAGAGAAGGTTTTTTTTATTGGTGTCGAACGCTGACAAGCAATCCAGGTATTTTTCATCGTTTTTATTTTTAGGGCTAAAATTTAATTATTATTGTGCTTTAAATAATGATTAGGATATTTTTGTTTTGTGTTTTAGATAATGATTAGGGTTTTTTTTTTTTTCAGATGAACAAGGCTTTGTTGATGAAAATTCTTGCATGGATTTTTTACAAAACATACCTTGTGCTTCTCCCATTCCCAGTGGTCATATCAAGAGGTTTTTTGACATGCAAATTGTAAACTCTTCGACAGTTGTATGGTTGTATAAACACTGTTTGTTCAGCGTCAGAACTGTGATTTGAAATCGAAAGTTTATCCTTATACATATTAAGTCCACTAGAATCAGGTGAGAATCTCTCCACATATTTGTCATTAGAGAAATATTCAGGTCCATTGTTCATGTCAGTGTTGGAATCTGAAGATAAAAGTTAAATGCCCTCTTCGATGACAGCCTCAGCATCCTCAAAAGTACAATAATCACGATCATCAAAATGTAACCCTAAGACCTATTATAGATTTTCTTCACTTCTGAATGCAAATTAAGGCTACCAAATATGTTGTGCACAGTCTTCTTATAGTCATGTTTCAAAATAGCATGGTCATTGTAAGACTAGATTTCTGCCCAAAGAAAATGATTAGGAAATGCCCAGCCAACATGATGCTCAGTTCTCAGTTGAGTGTTTTCCCTACAGTTCTCTCTGTCCATGTAATAATGAGGGTCTTCCTTAAAAGAGGCAAAGAAAGGGCCTCTTCTCAAATTATACACAATAAACTCATCCAAATCACATTTTTTTGGAGATCATTTGTTTATCAAGATCCAGACCTTGTGATGAAATGAGTTTGGTTTTTCATATTCTTTATCATCTTCATAATTTTCACCTTTACACCCAGATGAAAAATGATCATAAGACCATGCAGGTTGGTTCAGATAATCAATAAATCTCCTTTCATTCACAATCACAGAGCTACCACCTATATTTGGTGCTTTTCAGTCTTTTGAAGAAGGAAAATGGAGTTGAAAATGTCAATCATACTACTGGAATCCTTTCCCTAGAGAAGCGAATCTTTTATGTCTAATTCCAACATTTCCTTGGATAAGATGAAGGGTTTATTCATGTCTAAAAAGTATTTCCTATTTCCATACTTAATTGCTATAGAAGCACATAATTAATTCATCTCTACTTTGTGCATTTTAGCAAGTTCCAAGACAAGCACATTTGTAGGGTCGCTTTGATAAGTTGGGAAGACAATGCCAAATTCCTGTATTCTTTCAATACAAAGCTCAATCGATAAATTCATTGCACAAGTCTTCAACCAATCGCTCACAAAGCCTCATGTCTATGCTTTCTTGAAGTTCTTGATAACTTTCTTCATTAAGAACCTCATTATCTTCTTGATCAGGATAGGGGGAGGATCAAACATGGATTCTTCTTGTAGGACTATCATCAAGACTTGATAGGTATCTTCATTCCTTAAAAATTTGAGACTCTAGTGATTGAGAAATTATTCAATGAAACTAGAATAGAGGGTATACTCCTTAATTGCAAGAATATACAAGCCACTCCTTTTTTGTTTGTTCCCCACTAAAATGGGTAACCCTAGAGGAGAAAAATTTTCTCCTATTTCTTCACATCCAATCGGCCAACCATGCAACCACCACTAGCCGATGACGTGCCATTATATCTCTGCCACCTGCATCAGTCATATGCTTCTCACCCATTCGACAAGAGCACATGGACGAAGGTGGGCTTCCGATCAAAATGTGCTTTATTTATTTTGTAATTGGGTACTTATGTTTGTTTGTATTTGAGAATTTGATATGGATTATGGGGTGAACTAGAAGAAGGAGGGGTTTTAACCTTGATCTTGTTCCCTCACCTTAAATGGGGGTTAATATTTGATCCTAGTCCAGTGGGATCTCCCTTAATGGCCCAATGGGGAAGCCCTGATTGAGATAGTGTAGTTCCATCTATCCTTATTCCATACTTACCACTTTCCATCGTACATTATAAGCCCTTATCTCACATCCATTCTCAGGTTCAACTAACCATTGGTTCTTTAGGATTTGGGACCCATACATCCTCATACCTAGGTGGGACCTGAAACTTTTCCCTGGGAGGTTGATGCAACTAAAAGAAAACAACTTTTCCACCCTTGGACACAAAAATCAGCAGTGGGAAGCTTCAATCTTAAATTGCAACTGTAAAATAACATCCTAAAAGAAATAGACTACTTTCTTGTTAGATATATACAAAGAGGTATACAAGCAGTGTTCAAGGTGACATTACTTAGTTTCCCTACATGGGCATATGATCAAAATTCCATATTGCTGGAATATTTACTTTCTCAGGAAAATAATTTCCAATTGATATCAACACATCCAATTGATTGATGAGTCTCACATTCAAAATATAAATATTGAATTATATGCTAGCTACTGGGAAAAAATATGCCATTAATGTTTAGGATATACCTATGCTTATACCTCAAGATAGAGTTTAAAGTGTTTCTTCCCTGCTCCAATCGAGGTTGCAATCAAGGCAATGTTCTCTTGTATTCATTATATAACAATCATTTTGGAAGAAATTGAGTGTTGTTGCTATTTTGGATTTTTCAAAATTGTGTGTGATACCTAGAGGTGGAAATCCTATAGAAATATGCAAAGTTATCCTGTACAAGAACTCTTATAATAATATGGATAGTCTAATGTCACTTGGATCAGCCCCTTGCACTTAAAACCTACTTGATCTATTACACCTACCTCAAAGTTATTAGCTTCCTAGAATCTCCTGTTTAGGAATGATTCCATAATTATATTTAATATTAAGAATATTCATCCTAACAATATAAAATTTCCTTAAATGAAGATAGGGATGTTTTCATTTCTCAACTAGATTACTCATCACAGAGAATTATTGTCTAATAAGTTCCTTAGTAGCATTGACCATCTCAAAATGATGCATTTTCTCACACACAAAAAATATGTGCCGATGTGCCTTGGCCAGTTCTCTACAAGGGAAAAGAAAATAGGAATTCATGACTTTTGAGATCATCCCTACAAGGAGACAAGTCTCTGAGAATAAGTTAAAGACGACCTTCAACAAGGTTTATGGACCCTATAGAATTAGAACAAATGCAGTTGATGTGGGTAATTCCTTAGACATTTTGAACAAAAGAAGACTCCATGAGATCTTCCACAACTCCTATTGAGAAAAGAAATGAGCTAGTAGGGTTGTTACTCAAATATAGTTCCCTCCCACAAATGAAGAGCCAAGCTCATACTGTTGATATCATAGGACATTTTGGAGGTGAATGTTAAAGGGTACCGATATTCAACTCCATCTTAATGGGCACAATAGTTCTTCACCCACTACATAATCAATCCAATTGTAGCTCAACTTCATTATAACTAATTGAAAAATACTTTCTAAAATAAAACAAGTTGGATTTAAAATTTTATATATTGATTTCCATGTAGCATTCTATTTCTGTTGCCTCATTAGTTGCAATAGTAGTTCCATCTTGCGTAACAAAAATTGCATCAAAAGAGAAAATGTTACCCCATAGCTATCAAATTTTTCAAAGGTAGACTCACAACAACCATCGACGACTCTCACACTAGCAAGAAAATGAAATCCATTAATTGACTTAACAAAGATTAATTAAAAATAAAAATCCTTAGCCTTTTCTTGTGGAACCTATGGGTCCTGTTCATCATCACTCACATCACAAAGATCTGTGACAACTCCTCTTCTCTACATGGCTTCCTTGATGTCCATCCTCATTGACATGGCCCTAAACAACTTGGTAATATGATTAACAACACCTATTCATTGTCCTCAACCCTAGACTTGGTATTCCTTTGTATAATACAGTACAGTATAAATCTAAAATTGTACATCGTAATTCGTAAAAAGCATAGGTATGTTTTGTACACCACACAAGTTCTCGTCAACATGGTAGCTTAAACAAAAAAAGGTTGGAGTTCAATATGGCCTTTCAAAAACCAAGTCTTAATCAATATATAACATGAAAATACTGTGAAATGAGGAAAATTATTGAACAGTCGAATCACAAAATATAGCTTCCAAAACTGATACATGGAAAGCAACATCACCACTTTTGTGTTTTAATTGTTTCTTTGCTCACTAAAATATTCCAAGTCTGAATCATAGAGATGATATGACAGTTAAAGCTAAGTTTATTTTCTCCATGAAAAATAATCCAATTTTGGACATGACACAGAGAAAAATCCAACGAAAGAAGGATATAAAGCCAATGTAATGCACTTTCTCCCCTGTTTCTTGTTTATAATTTTTATTGGAACAAGACTGGAATTTTAATAACCGGAATGATGTGTTTTGTGGGCTAGTTATCCTCCTTCCCTTGACAGGGATAGGTTGATTTGTTGCTTATCATTCCTAACCATTAATTGTGTTAAAATTTAACTGATCTAGTGCTAGCCACAACCTAGGAGTTGTGTTAAACTTTCACTGATCTATTGGTAGATCACAACTCGCTTGAAAATTCTGCAGGTCTACAGCTGGACCATGTCCCATTAGAAAATAGGGGAACTTAGTATGCAGGCCACTGAGTAGCTTGAGTTCGGTATAAGTAAAGAAACTTTCTCTAATGTACTTCTAGACCACAGTCTAACTGACAATTCTGCCAGTCTACAGCTAGACCACATCCCTTCGGAAAACAGGGAAATGCAACATGCAGGCCACTAAGCAGGTCAAGCTTGGTATAAGCAACACAATTTTTTATTGACCAACTGCTGGACTATTAGCCTAACTAAGAATTCTACCAGTTTACAGATGGACCACAACCCATTGGAAAACTGGGGCAACTTAGTGTGCAGGGCACTAACCAGCTCAAGCCTAGCATAAGATATCTTTTTGGTTATTTTTAATAAATTGATGAGAACATGCACAAGTCTAACTTAACAATGTCAATTGGATTGTCCTGATTATTCGAGGCAAGACTAAGGGCCATGCACTCTTCCAATGATTGGTATATAAGTTGAATTGATTGTCCTGATTATTTCAGTGAAGAACAAAGGCCATGCACACTTCCAATTTTTGGTATATAAGTTGAGATTTATAGGTTCATTCCAATGTGAAGTATGTATATATCCTATGTTTTATACTAATCATGGATCTTTGCAATCTCAATTGATGAAGTACAGTGAAAAAGCACATCGATGAAAAAACACATGGTGCTTGACCAAGTTTTATTTCTACTAAACTTCCAGTGATCTACTGCTAGAGCACAACCTGACTGACAATTTCGTTGGATCCAAAAATAGGAACAACCAGTGTGCAGGCCACTGAGAAACCCAAGTTTGGTATCTATATATTTTTTAACTATTTATTGCTACATAAATAGATTGCACCTTCTTAATGAATTGATGACTAGGTCTAGCTAAAAATATTGGATCATTTCAATCAATGAAGTACATTGAAAAAACACATTGATGAAGTTTAGTGGTACAGGTAAAAACTAGATTGATGAATTTCAGCTTAAGTAAATGGATAAACCAGCTTGATGTGGTTATGAGGAAGTACCATATTGAGTCCATGGAGAAACATGGTGTAATTAAGATGAAGTACTAGATCCAGTTCATGGAGCAACAATTTATGTAATTGAGATGAGGTACTAGATCCTAAGGCATTTTAGATTTTGTTGTTGGATGAGGTTATCACTGTTACATCCACTTACACAAATTAAAACACCTTGGGTAGAGTGCAAAAACCTTCCCTCCAAAGTGGACGCTGAAGTTCAGAGGAAGTACAGTGAGAAAAACATATTGAGGATGTTCAAGGTAGATGGAAAAACTTGAGAGAATTGAGGACATGGATATGGTAGTATTATATTTGAAAAAGTCATTTTCAACTTTCCAAAGAAGATATTGGCCAATTTCCATGGATAAAGTCCCAATCTAGTTGAAACTTATACACAATTTTCCTGACTTGTAAGTAATAAATCACCATACATTGATCTCCTTCTCCAATACTCATATCTGTTTACTGTGAAAAATTGCAATATACATAACCAAAATAATCTGAGATACAAAGGGAAAATCAAGGTCTTAGTTTACAACGCATTAATGAACAACTCAAAACATGATTTTGGTAAGATAGGTTTCTTGTAGTTTAACTATGGGCCTTTTCAGCAACAACATTACAGCAAGTGAAGCTTGTATATCAACAAACCAAGAAATACAACATCTCAAAATCTGATCTGCCTGGTTAGCACTCTTGGTCTTCTAATTTTGGGATTCATCTAGGATTTTACACATTGTACATGGGTTTCCAAGAGTTATTCAAGTTCGATTATTCATCCACAAGGACCCTATGATATGCGATGTGTTCAGAGAGTAGACAAGAATGATGGGTGAATCTTCCTTCATTAGGACTCCTAGAAAATGAACCATCATTTTTAGAGGATAAAATGGTCTAGGGACCATAAACCGGAGGCAAAGTCTCTAACAGAAATAAACCAAAGCACATAGTCTCCACTCTCCATGGTCCTAACAAAATTGAAAACCCTTTTTTACGAAAACACCATCAAAACTCCATCAAATTATGATGGTGCTTTTTATACTGAAATGCTTAGTAACCTGGGCATTTCAAGGCCTCCTCCTTGTCTAGACAGTGACCCGTTTATCAACCTAATTCTATCAAACTTATGTGATCTCATTGGATCTTGACATGGAGTGTACTTCATATTATAGAACTCAAATGTCATGTCCTTTGAAGTCTCTTTGCCCCAAACTGCATAATGCGCTTCAAAAGAAGAAATTATCATAGTTAAAGAATTACAACCCACATTGGCCTTGCTCAATCTAGATGCTTTAAATGGTGGAGAACATGTATTCTAACACCCACCCAAGAGGCTGAAAAGAGTTCTGGTGCAGCAATAAATCAACTCTCAAATTTGTTTTAGTAATATGTTTTATTTCTAGTTTTAGTTCCATTTGAGGAGTCCACAGATAGTACATTTTGAATCAAGGCGTTTCATCCAAATAGTAATATTTCTTCATGTTTTTTGGAGCTTTGAATTTAAATTTCATACTTTGTTTCCTTGCTCTTTTTTTTATAATAACCAATATGCTTGTGGAATTTTACTTACTTTTTCATTTATTTATGTGCAAAAATAGATGGAGTTGTTTTATAAAATTGCTATCGGTGAAGAAAATTCTATCATTGGCGTGGTCAAGTGTCAAGAAGGTTGTACATTTGCTGAAATTCATGATGAAATTGTGGATGATGAAATCGTTGGATACCATTTTGATTTTATCCAGGATGGAATATGTTTAAATCGAAAGAAAGAGAAAAAATGGAAAGTTTGTACTACACTTGTAGGCATCAAGAGGAAACTAGGCACATTTGATGTGGATGAGAAGTGTTCAAATGTAGTGGAAACAATACCAATGTTTGAAAACATTGAAGTGAATGTGGAGGGACCTATGCATAAACTGTTGAAAATAGCAACAAGAAATGATAAAAATAGCATTGCTATAGATAGCATTTCGGGATACATTCCAATTTTAATTAGTCCCTAAATTAAGATTGAGAATTAAAATTCGAATTTGAGCTCAACAATTATTTGTAAAATAATTAATTAATTCATCTTGAGTTAATTAGTTGGATAAAATCAAACATGAAGTCTATGTGAAGACATGCAACAGTTATCCCTTTGATTGAGGAAGTTATCCCTTAATTAAGGAGATCAGGATGAGTTTTACTTTGAGTTGTAATTAGTTAGCTTAGTTAACTGAGTTAAGTCCAGTTAGATTAGTTCCAATAGTTTGTGGAACTGATTGTGAGTTCAGTTAGTCAATGCATGCATGCATGCAACCAGTGTACTTCAGATAACTGAATATTCTCTCATAAATAACTCATGCATGTCAGTTCAGACAGAGACCTAGTTGAGATCAAAGGATGGGACAGTTTACTATCAGTGGAAGGAATATTCCCATGAGGATATCTCTTGCATGCAGAAGGAATCCTTTCCTTGAGGATTGCGCAGTTATTTCAGAGGTTAGTGAGCAGTGTGTGAGGTAATTACACACAGGTGGCAGCTTGAGGACCTAGGAGAAACTGCGCAAGGAAATAGGAGGCTTGGAGGACTGAAGGAAGGCATATGTGTCGTATATTCTGTCTATCAGCAATAGTGAGGGATTGTATTGAGAGCTGGATAGCTTGTGAGCTAAAGCTTTGTGTAATCCTAAGATATTTCCACTTGTATGATAATACAAAGATCGGGGTTGTTAGCTGAGGCTTTCCCTAGAGTATTCTTCTGTGTTCATGTGTGATTGATTTCTTCTTCATCTATTATATGTGTTCTATTTGATCTTGCTCAAAATCATTTAAGCTTCCACAAGTTTGTTTGTAGAAGTAGATCAAGTATTTTGCTTTAGTATATTGCATTATCAGGTGATCTACAGTGAGAATTTCTACATAAACAACCAAGAGTTGAAAATATGTCTTTGTCAGTGGAACAAGCCATAGTTGTTGATCCTAGTGTATTGGCATCTTGGGAAAAAAAAGTTAAAATTTTAATGGAAGAATTTGTCAATGAGAAAATTACTCTCAAATTATATTCATAAAAGGTAGAATGTAAAATAAAGATCCATTGTGAAATTTGTGGCATTGATTATGGAACAAGTGATGTATCCTTGGTAGCGCGAACAACACGCAACTTCAAAAACCATCATATGAAAACAAGGGCCCATCAACAACGCCTATCAATGCCAAGTGGTAGTGAAATTCCTTCATGTAACGAAGTACAATAGACAGTGATGATTGGAGATCAATTTCATATTGATCAAGCAATCAAACGTCTAGATGATTTCAACAAGACACAAAAGCCTAATTTGTGCAAGGTGGTGGAAGCAACACTTGCAGACTATAAGGACATGAAAAAAGTGAGAGTGGAATGTACATGATGCAATAAATGGTTTTTTTTAGTGCCGACAAGTGGTAATATTTTTAGTTCTCTAAATGAACACATGAAATCAAAGAAGCACGTTGCTACTACTACAAATGAGGGTTCACATGAGGAGATTGGGCTGAGGAGTGGCATGGTTGGGAGACCCAAAAAGCCTACCAATGATAAGTCCCAACAAAGTTTGACTAGGTTCTTGGTCCCATTATCACCATCAGTGTTACATAGGGGTTCTACAAGTGCAGATCCTTCTACTTTAGGTGTGTTAATTAACAACTTAGACTAAACTTGAATATGAATTTGTATATTATTTTATTTATCTTACTTCAAATTTATTTGTTTGTTTTCATCTTATTACATCTCAATTATCTCCCTTGTTACTACAATGTTGGGGGTATTGGTATCTTAATATTGATAGAAATGGGGAGAGATTGGAAACAAAGGTCCTAATGGATGATCAAAGGGGTGGAAAATTATGGGCCATAGAGAAGCATACCAAGATCATGTTATATTATTAGGGTATTAAATGTCGTATTGATGGTACATAAAGGCATATTCATTTCCAGAGGGCTTCTGAAATAGGGATCCCATTTGATTCATTAACATGCAACTTTTGTAAGTTGGTTCCAGAATGTGATGACTTCAGGATGTGATTATATCATGAATCAATGTGCACCAATAAAAGAAGTGAACGAGATACAAGAAAAGGTAGAAGACTCGACTATTTGATTCACAATGAATTGAAGAATGCTACAAGGGTTACAAATGCTAACCATAGATCAACAATGTGATCTCTTTGGTGGGAGAGGACAAAGGTTGCTACACTCTCTATTAGAATGAGATCCCTAAAGGAAAATTTGTTTGAATTGACAAAAAGGAAGGATGACTTTAGGTTTTGCAAGGATGTGTGTGAGGCACATGAGCAAGGAAAATTACAAGGTAAAGATGCAGTTTGGGATTTTTTCAAGGATAATTTTCATAACTTGATGCATGCAAAAGCAGGGAGAAGGTATAGTACATCCATAAATCCCTTTATGAGATGATCAAGTTATGGGGAGGCCCTAGATTACATAGCTTTATTAGCTTGAATATAGATGGTCCTTCAATATCTACAACTTTAAGGAAAGTTAGAAAGTCATTAGCATATATCCCAGGGGAGCACGAGCATATTTTTGAGGCAATCAGAAAATTTTATGCTTCTTATAAAGCCAAGCATGGTATAGATGGCCCAATTCTTGTATTGCTTGCTGAAGATGAAATAGTTGTGAAAAAATATGTTAGGTGGGTAGAAAAAAGTGATACACTGGTGGGGTTTTGTGGTACAAAAGAAGAACATCAATGCCAATCACATTTCTTGGTGAGAGTTGGTGATGGAGCTGCAGGCTATGAGATTATAACAAATTCTTTAAGAACAATGTTATTGGCCATTATGCATGTGTTATTATTGCAAACCCTTTACATGAAAGGCTTCCTCGTTTGGTTGTGGTTGTTCATCCAACATGCAATAGGTTCAATGCAAATTTTTTTTATCAATAATGGGAAAAGGTATAATCTATGTGGAAGAAACACGTGGAAAATAATTTGGGACCTATTGTTGGTCATTCCTTGGATGGGGATAGCAGAAGAAGACAACTTATGTTGAAGGATTATTCTTCAACATCAGGTCTTTGATATCAAATTCCTTGGGAAGGGTGGAGACTAACCGGATTGTACAATGGTTGCAATGTAACAGGATGGCATGACCAAGATTACATCCACAATGGAAAAAGGCTAGTGAATCCTTTGTTTAGCGATTGATGAGAATTGGTTTTAGGAAATGATTACAAAAGTTTTGGTCATGTCAGAATGGTTTATCACAATTTCAAAGTGGATGATCACAAGCTTAAGGGTGAAGATATAGAGAGGATCGATCGACAAAATTGGGGATCCGCACAACGCATTGCTTCAAGGCATGCTTAGAGGTGTTTGAAAGAGTTGAGAAGTACACCAAGTGGAAAGTTAGAGAGTGTTGGGTTGTGTTATATTCTTTCCACGACTAGTGCACATAGTTAAACAGGTAGTTAGAAGGGGGGTAAAGACCCCCCTTCGTTGCGCTGATTGTGTAGCGGGGGGGTCACGGGGGGTTTGAGGGGTGCAGGTAACCCCCCTCTATGGGGTCCATGGTAGCGCCCCAGAAAATTTTGTTTTTTGGACCCTATATTAGGTTGGGCAGGCCTACCTAAGGTTTTGTGCATGTTTTTCGCACATGGTTTTGGACACGATGGTTTTCGGTCCATGGTTTTGGATGCTTCGGCATGTATAAATATGTATTGTAACACTAAAAGGAATATAATGAAAATCAATATAGTAGGCCCGCTTTTGGGATCCAGGGGAAAATCTAAGTGTATATGTGTTTCATGTGTTATGCTCTCACATTGTTTATTTTATGTGATTTGGAATTCGTATGCTGGTAATTTATGTATGGGGTTAAAACCTACATTTGGTACCAGAGCTATTTTGGCTTAAAGGGGACGCTTTCATTGCTGAGGGGTTTCACTTAAGCCTATGGCAGACCTTGTTCAGTGGGAGATCTGCGAGATCAATTCTGGTGGTGAAAGAAGATGGCGAGCGGTGGAAAGATAGAGATCGAGAAATTTAATGGTCAGAGTTCTGAGTTGTGTAAACTCAAGATGGAGGATCTGTTGGTGGATAAAGATCAGTGGATCGTGGTAGTTCAGGGTACTAAACCAACGGGAGTGTCCAATGAAGAATGGAAGAAGTTGGATTGGAAGGCAAAGAGCAAAATACGATTGTGTGTCTCAGATTCAGTATTGTTGAATGTATCAGGGGAAGCTATGGCGAAGGCTTTGTGGGACAAGTTAGGGACTTTGTACCAATCTATGTCTCTAGTGAATAAACTGTTCCTACAGAAAAAGTTGTATAACCTGAGGATGAAAGATGGAGACTTGGTGACAGAGCATTTGAACGCATTTAATACTGTAGTAAGTCAGTTATTATCTATTGATATTAAAATCTCAGATGAAGATAAGTGCATCAGTTTGTTGTGTTCTCTACTAGATTCATGGGATAGTCTAGTTATTGCAATAGGTAGCAATAAAACTGCCTTGCAGTTTGATGAAATAGTCTCATCCTTCTTGATGGAGGAGATGAGACAGAAAAATATGGAGAGCCAGAATGGTGATGCCTTGTCTGTGCGAGGATGGTCCCAGAACAGAAACAAAAGAAAGTCATCGAGTGGGAGATCTAAATCTAGAGGGAGATCTAAATCTCCAGGAAAACCTGTAAAGGTGGTGTGCTGGAAATGCGGAAAGGGAGGGCACTACAAAAGGGACTGTAAATCTAAAGCTCTTGATAAAGGAAAGGGATCTGATGATGCTCCTTTTGCAGAGGCAAAAACCACCTCAGATGAAGGTGGGGATGTGTACTTCGCTTCTTCAAGTACACATGTAGATCATGAGGCATGGTTGATTGACTCAGGTGCATCCTTTCACTTCACACCCCATAGAGAGTGGTTTTGTGAGTATGAGAAATATGGTGGCGGTGATGTCTTATTAGGGGATGATAGTAAGGCTAGAATCATTGGTCGCGGAAAAGTAAAGTTGAAGTTGCAAGGTGGGAGGGTTAGAACACTTCCGGGTGTTCTGCATATTCCTGCATTGGCCAGAAATCTGATTTCTATAAGCAAGTTGGATGATGCAGGTGTAAAAACAGTGTTCGAGAAGGATACCTGCAAGATGGTTTGGGGAGAACTAGTATTGATGCAGGGAGTTCAGATTAGAACTATGTACAAGCTGCAAGGTAGCATTGTTGTTGATGGGTGCAACAACTCTGTGGTTCCTGAAAGTGGAGCAGAAAATCTAGTGGTCTCTAGAGAGAAGACCATGTTGTGGCATTAAAGGCTTGGACATAATGGAGAGAAGGGCCTTCAAATACTTCATGGTAAAGGTATGGTAGAAGGTATGAGTAATAGCTCTCTGGATTTTGATTTCTGTGAAAATTGTGTATATGGGAAGCAAAATCAGGTGAGTTTCCCCTATGGTGGTAAGAGGGTGAAAAAAATATTAGAACTTGTGCACAGTGATGTGTTTGGACCTGTGAAGGTTCCATCACTGGGTAAGTCTGTGGACTATGTATCATTTATAGATGACTTCTCAAGGAATACATGGATATATTTCCTTAAGAAGAAATCTGAAGTCTTTGACAAGTTTAAAGAGTTTAAGGCTCTGGTGGAAAACTAGACAGAGAAGAAGATAAAGGTGTTGAGGACATATAACGGTGGAGAGTTTTGTAGTAAGGAATTTGAAGAATTCTGTAAGAAGTGTGGTATAGCATGGCAGAAGACTACTCCATACACACCTGAGAAAAATTGAGTTGCAGAAAGAATGAACAAGACGTTGATGGAAAGGGAAAGAAGCATGCTCAGTGGTGTTGGGTTAAGACGAGAATTCTAGGCAGAGGCGATGGAGACACCATGTTACCTGGTCAACATATCACCTTCATCAGTGTTGGAGGATAAGACTCCACAAGAGGTATGGACTGGTAAGAAATCCTCTCTTTCACATATGAGCGTATTTGGATGTGATGCATATGTACATGTTCCAAAGGAGAAACAAACCAAGTTCGATAGTAAATCTGAAAAGTGCATCTTTATTGGGTATAAGGATGGTTTAAAGGGTTATAAGCTTTGGAACCCAGTAACAAGGGAGGTTGTGTACAACTGAGATATGGTGTTCAGAGAGGTAAAAGATGTTATTAAACATGAAGTCCAACCAAAGGAACCTGAGAAGATAGAGTTTGAACTTAAGGAGGAAGAATCAAACTCTACAATAGAGGAGGAATCAGAAGATGAAGAGCCACAAAATCCGGGTGTGAGAAGATCAGTTCAAGAAAGAAGGCAACCAGAAAGGTATAGTCCATCTGATTTCTGTTCAACTTTTTTTTTATCTATTACTGACGATGATCCCAGAACTATGAAGGAAGAAGTAGATTCAGAGGATGGAAAACTCTAGAAAGAGGCCAAGGTTGATGAAATGGCATCTTTGCACCAAAAAGAGGCTTGGGATGTGGTGGAGTTTCCGGCTAGAAGGAAACCCATTGGCAGCAAATGGGTTTTCAAGAAGAAGACAAATGTAGAAGGAAAGGTGGAGAAATACAAAGCTCGGTTTGTAGCAAAAGGTTATTCCCAGGTGTCGGGAACTGATTTTGGTGATATTTTTTCTCCTGTTGCCAAGGTAACTTCTATTAGATTACTTTTATTTGTTACTGCTGCTTTTGATTTTGAGGTAGAACAGATGGATGTGAAGACAAAATTTCTTCACGGGGATCTGGAAGAGGAGATCTACATGAAGCAACCTGAAGGTTTTGTGGTGAAGGGTAATAAAGAAATGGTATGCAAGTTAAAGAATTCTTTGTATGGGTTAAAACAGTCACGTAGGATGTGGTATCAGAAATTTGATACATTTATATGGGGACTTGGCTTCACCAGAAGCAAAGCAGATCATTGTGTGTATTTTAAATTAATTGGTGACCATGTTATTTATCTGGTCTTGTATGTGGATGATATGTTGTTGGTTGGAAATGACAAAGAAATTATCCAGGATTTGGAGACCCAATTGTCCTCCAAATTCGACATGAAATATCTTGGTGTTGCAAACTATATTTTGGACATGGAAATTAAAAGAGACCAGGAAAAGAGGAAGCTCTGGTTAAACCAGAGGAGGTATGTCGAGACAATACTACAAAGGTTTAATATGCAGGATAGTAAACCAGTGAAGGTTCCTATTCCTGTAGGTGTGAGGTTATATGTTGAACAGTGTCCCAAGACACAAGAAGAGGAACAGGACATGTCCCATGTTCCATATGAAAGTGCAGTCCGTAGCCTGATGTATGCAATGGTCTGTACTAGACCATACATTGCACATGTAGTGGGAGTATTGAGCAGGTTTATGTCAAAACCAGGGAAGGAGCATTGAACAGTAGTGAAGCGGGTTTTCATATATTTGAGTGGCACTAGTGATTATGGTTTGTGCTACCAAGGAAGACCAGCATTGGAAGGAGTGTCAGACATTCGTGGCTTTGTTGATGCAGACTGGGCTAGAGATCTCGATCAGAGAAGATCTACAAGTGGGTATGTGTTTAACCTATTTGGAGGTGGAGTCAGTTGGATGAGTAAGAAACAATCTGTAGTGGCACTATCAACTATAGAGGCAGAATACATGGTAGCCACTCATGCAAGAAAGGAAGCGGTTTGGTTGCAAAGATTGTGTTCAAATATGGGGTTAGTACAGGGAGCTATAAGGATAGATTGTGACAGCCAAAGTGCAATTTTCTTGGAAAAGAACCCTGCATATCATTCAAAGAAAAAGCACATTGATGTTTAGTATCACTTTGTGAGGGCTATGATAGAAGACAAAAAGGTGTTGCTGGTAAAGGTGGACACTTTGAAGAATACCGCAGATGCATTGACAAAATCTGTGAGCTCTGAGATGTTCTCTTGGTGTAGAGAAACAATGGGTGTTGCAGGGCTGGATAAATGACTAAGCTCTCTTGTGGCCCACTGTGGAAAGAAAACAACAAGTGGGAGAATGTTGGGTTGTGTTATATTCTTTCCACGACTAGCCCACGTAGTTAACTGGGTGGTTAGAGGGGGGTGGAGCCCCTCCTTCGTTGCGCCGATTGCGTAGCGGGGGGGTCACAGGGGGTTTGAGGGATACAGGTAACCCCCCTCTATGGGGTCCGGGGCAGCGCCCCAAAAAAATTTGGTTTTTGGACCCTACACTAGGTTGGGTGGACCTACCTATGGTTTTGTGCATGTATTTTGCACATGGTTTTGGACGCGATGGTTTTCAGTCCATGGTTTTGGATGCGATGGTTTTTAGTCCATGGTATTGGATGCTTTGACATGTATAAATATGTATTGTAACATTGAAATAAATATAATGAAAAATCAAGCTGGTGGTCCCAGTTTTTGGATCTAGGGGAAAATCTCTGTGTATATGTGTTTTATGTGTTATGCTCTCGCATTGTTTATTTTCTGTGTTTTTGAATTCATATGTAGGTAATTTCTGTACGGGGTTAAAACCTACAAAGAGGACACTAGCTACAGAGACTTATCTAATGATTGTTGTTGATTACATTGTCATCTTTATGTCTCATAGTTTGAACCTTTGGGAAAGGATGCGAAATGCTTCACGAGTTCATCATTTCTTAACATTATGGTTATGTTGGGTACAGAAACAATCTCATACTAATGTCAACATAAATTTCATCAGCAGAGAAGCATATCAAGATGTGAAAATTTCTTGCCATTTTGCAGTTTTTTTGATGAGATTGTTGATCATTACTCTAACCTTCCATGTGTTTTGCACTTGACTGGGTCAGATGTATGTGAGAAATTCTTTAGTAAAGTTGGTGGGATGGTTGGAGTGGAGAGGGCCTATGATTTCACTAACTTACTTCATGTTGTTGGAACCCTTAATAGAGTTGTTGAAGAAGAATCAAATCCCCAAGGGCTTCATTTTAATAAATCTCATAAGAAGCAAGAAAGAATTTGGAATAGATTGCACCAAGAAACAATACAAAACATTGATATATTGTCGCAATATGATTCAATATCCACAGACGCTAAAATTGTAGAAGCCCTTAAGATTGGATTGAAGGATGCACAAGACATTTTATCAACTCTTGGAATGCAACCAGAAAATTACACTCAATCTTCTTGGTGGGTTAAACCATGGACAGAGGATCAAAATTATCCAACATTCCAAATTGTGGATGAAGTAGTTGATGCTTCTCCACCAAGTTGTTCCAACTCTATATTCCAATCTTCATCATCATTGGTACATAATGAAAGTGAATTGAAAATAATGGAAAGTGAGTGGAGACATGAGTTGGATGAAATTTTAGATTCCATTGATGAAAATGGAAGCAAAATGATAAAGCCAGTGGTGGATCTTGATGGTAAGGATATGTTTAAAGCATGTTTGGTTAGTCAGTTGAATGGAAATCCGACATTATCCAAAGATAGGTTGACAAAAGTGAGAAATGGGGTCTACTTTAGGCGAGATGGGAAGGCTCCACAAAAGGGTGTTTCAATTGGCTTTGGAATTGGATCAGATTGTGGGGTGTTGTTTGAAAGCAACTCAATTCCCCCCACTGAACGTACTGCAAGAAAAGGTGTTCCTCGAAGTACAAAACAAGGTGTTTCTTGTGGAACGTGGTACATTGGAAGGGTTCAAAGAATAAGGAAGAAGGATGGTAATAGGGTGTTTGATTACCATAATGATGTTGACCTTTTGGATAGATTAGAAGGCATCGAGCTTCAATTATGTTGGTATAGTAGAATAAAGGGGCAACACATGTATAAGTATGATTTGACAGATCATGCTTTTGTACAACTTGAATCTGTTATAGCAATCGAAAACTTATCATACAATTCTAGGAATGATACATACAAATTAGAAGAATGTGATTACAAAGTTTTTTCAGATTTTGTGAAAAATTTGAACAAGGTAGATTTTCAAAACATTCTACTTTCTCTTTCCTTATGTATTTCCATATGTTGGATCATTTATAAATAATTATTGGTTGTATTTTTGTTGATTTTTTCATATGAAGGTTTTAGGTCTAGTGAATAGTACAAATGGTGAATGTTCGGGATAACTCAACCTTTTTTTGCTACCTACTTTTTGGTGTAGGTTTCTTTCACTAGTCATTCATCCTTTTGTAGTTTTGTTTCATTCAAATGTTAATTTGGTCCCTCAGAAGTTGGTCCATTTAATCATGAAAAACAAGCAGAGGTGGTTCCTTTTTCATGAATATGTTTTGTGGGTAAGTATGTGGTTATTCTCACTAATGTTAATATTTTCCTTGAATTTTTAGAATAATGGTCTGCTTGCTAGAAAGGATATCAAGGATCTGATGGCACGAGCTTCAGTCATGATGGTTTCTGCTCACTCAAGTCAACAAATTTACACCAGAGCAACGTCTAACACATGAAGTGCATTTTATTTTGAATGTTTATGTGGTAGTTGGCTTTCCTATTTTTTAAATTGGACATATAAATCAAAGTTTGTAGTTCAAATGTGCCATCAGAGTCTTTTTGGAAGTATTTATGTTTTGGCCATACGCATGGGGTCTACAACAGTTAAATTGCACTTGGTTATTATTGTCAATTGAGTCCTCAATCATATTTTGGGCATTTCCTTTTAGTGCTTTCACTAAACGACATTAACATTAATTACTATCTATAAAGGCTTTTGGACATGTGATGGTAGTTTTCTTTTAAATTATTTGAAACTTTATTGAGATATGTGCCTCTGGTAGATTGTTTGGGTGATGGCACTTTTCTTTCTTATTTTTGCCTACATTGATATACATGTGTTTGATGGGCCTTGCAATGTGTGCGTATGATCCAAGGGCTATTTTAAGGTGAATGGTATCTGATTTTTTGCAACTTTTGGATTGACAAGAATTTGATAGGGTGAATGGTATGCAAATTTTAATTGATTTTATTTTTCCAAAGAAAGAATGCATACGTTTTTATTTCATGGTTTGGAAAAGGAAAATACATAGCAAAGTGCTTATAACATGACATATCACCTCCAAAAAGGAAAATAAGGCCACTTGGTGGCAACTTTTCATAAACTTTCATACAAAATATACCTATGATCTCTCCTGGGAACACAAATAGAAGAAAAAATATGCATTGTTGAACGAGGCAGGTTGTCAATGGGAGGTGATGTAGAGCTAGTTCCCAGTTTTCTGTTGCTTATTGGTCTCTCCATTATCCCAGAATCTCCAAGATGGCTGGTAAGATTTTAGAATTCTTGAATTTATGTTTAAGGTCAGGATCACGCTCAATTATGGCTTCCTTATCAGTTTTGGAGGGGTTTGATTGTTCAATAGTTACTGAATGCTTTGTGTTTGTCTTTTCATCAAACCAAAATTGGAATCGAAAATAGGGTGGCAAAGTCCAACAAGCCCATGGATAGCAAAGGTATTTTACAGTATTTTGTTGTCCAAACCCCATACCAAAACCTAATATCAGCAAATATGTAGTACATATTTATTAGTGTTTATATGAATATCTATGGCTCTATTTGACTAGTGTAAAATAGAGATCAATTTGATAGAGGTTATATGCATGCACTATGATGTAGTGGTGACGCAAGCCGAAATGAGGCGTAGAAGGGTTTTATCAAACATTGGGAACCTAGGGTGCCATGCTTCAAAACCCAATGCGGGTGATGAGATCAAGCGAGAGTAAGAAGGATTTTTCATTCCTAGAACATATGTATTTTTTTTTTAAATTTGCAAAACCCTTATGTAGTACTCATGTTTTATCAACACATAGTGGAAACTTCAGTTTTATAAAGAAGTTTTGATTGTGAGATTAGCCTCTCTGGTCAAGCATTTTTCTCTAGCCATATGCTTATTCAGGCATTTTAAACCCTCTTCAGGATGGGGCTGATGAAGAAACCTGTGTACGTGATGCTTTGAGTGTGTAATTCTATGTCCATAGGAAATCTAGGAAGCAGAATCAACTTGTTGATAAGAAAATGCCAAGGTAGATTCAACTTCCCAATATGATGCTTTGGTCTTTTGCAGATATTTTGGGGTTTTTACCAATTAGAGTTAAAAATTAGAATTGGGTGTGTAGGAGGTTTGGTGTCGATGTCAAGAATATGAGTGTTACAACAAATTCATCATCCATGGTATGTACATCATCCATGGTTGTATAAATTGTGTGTGATTAAACAAATGTCTGATTTATTTATCATATATCAATCCCCATATGTTAGTATGCAGCATGAGGTGAATGATATGAGTTCACTACTACTAGGCTTTATACGTTGGCCTCTGTTTCAAATCGGTAACTGTGTGTGGATATATTGAGGTCAATAACAGGGCTCTTTGCTTGCCTGTTTAGTTGGGATGGTTTACATGTATTTATTTTACTTCCATTGGTTTTGTTTTGCTGCCATTCAGCCACTGGGGCCACAAAGGAACAAAGATGAAAAGGGAAGCATTAGATCAACTTTGGTTTCAAAATCCAAGCATGTAGTAGGTTCAGGAAAAGCACCTGGGATTTCCAATGTTGGACCCTTACATACACGTGAATCAGTTTCAGGAAAACTGCCCAGGGTTTCGAATGTTGAGGTCTCAAGTAATGATCCATTGAGTTCAAGGATACAACGCAGGCCTTCTACTACTGTCTCTCTGGTAAAAAAAATTTAGCTTCAGGGAGGTCTTCTACTACTGGCCTCTCAGGTAAACACGCTTCAGCTACTATTGGCCTCTCTAGCAAATGTACTTCAGCTTCAGGGAGACCACCAAGGCCTTCAAATGTTGACATCTCAGGCAAAGTTGCTTCAAATGCATCCAAGTCTAGGTTCTGCCCACCTGTAGCTAAAGGTGTCTCAAGAAGAATGCCAATGATTGATGCATCAAAAAGGAAGACAAGGCTTCCACGAGCTTTTACATCAACACTAACTGCCAGAAGTGAGGTTAGGAGAATTTGGTCCACTGCTCTTATTTTAGCATGTGTAGATGGTGCTTTTTATTCACAAAGTTTTACTCTATTCTTTTGCAAAAGCAAGTGAAGGGTTTATCTAATCCATAGCTCCAATTTCCATCCAATGGTTTCTATTAAACAACTTGCATCTGGAGCCATTTAGCGGGATGTCATGGAATAGGAAGGGGACTTTCCCAACATTGACGAAGCAGATCATGAAAATCAACTTGTTGTAGTTGAATATGTTCAAGAAGTTTACCATTTCTATTGGTATACAGAGGTACGTCCCTTTCGTCATGGGAGCCTTGCAAACTGTTTTTGTTCTATTCAAAATAACAACATCTTGTATTGGAAGAATACACTTCATTTAAACAATTTAATGAGACCTAATAAGATTACTATGTCCAAATTAACAGTGTCTCCATCTTATCAAACCTTTTAATCTTAGAGCCCTTCATCTTGACCCCTCAAGAAAAATCTCCATCTTACTTTGATAAATGAGAGGGTTATCATCTTTAGGACAAATGTCATCAATAGTTGAATCATAGCTCCCTCATACTCAAATTGTATTCATATGTATTTCTTCAACCTACTATAAATCCAAAGATTTTATAGTAGAGCCTTGCTAGGTTTAATTTCTTGAGCTTCTCGTATGGGCTTCAAGGAAGCTCCAGACCAAAGAGGAACTTTCTGAAGAATTGACAAGGTTCTTCTTTAATCAGGAGAAGACATCTTTCTTGAGATGATTTCAACAAATGCCATTCCTTTCCTAGTCGATCTTCAAGAATAAAAGCTTCAAAAGGTGCATTTGACTGGTTTATAGCTTGATTGTGAAAAATCCTGTAACACAGGCATCAACATATAGGGCCTACAACATATCACCACCACTACTAGACTTGTAGTGATATCATACAAAATGGTGGGCTGCAAAATAGAGCATAAATGATGTTGTGTTGCATGTACGGGAATTTCATTCATAGACAGTGCCACTGATATTGTATCTTTACTGCACAGGATACTATCCTTGATATCTATAGATCTTCATAGTTCTAGGACGACCCCATCATTACTCAATATACCAATATGGTCCATACAAGCATTATTTTGTTAACAAGGCTTCTTAGTTTTATTCTAGAGATAATAGTAATACATGTCCAGAATAACTTATCTCAACATTTCCTTATACATATTCATCAGCGAAAACAAGTTTTGTCCTTGATTTGAATGTTTCAGCCTTTGACAGGTTCACCGCAACATTCAACCAATGATGTGTATTAGTGATACAACTTAACAACAAGAGTGGAACCCTTTTCTACTTATTAATGATTCCATGACAACTTCTACACGCAGTCAATTTTCAACCTGAATCTTAGACATATCTTCATAAAACTGTCCTAATTCAATTGTCACTTATATGATTTCAAAATGACTTTCCATCAAGCTGATACCTTTGCTCTTGGAGATGTTCCATTCTTAGCTTTGAATGATTTCAATAATTCAAGAGAGAGAAGGTCAAGTAGATTTGACAACCAAGAGCCACATTTCACAATATGATAAGGCATTTGACTTTGAAGAAAATGATACTATAATTTGATATCAAGGTCAGAGATAGGATAAGGTTGTCAAGGCATCGAATATGAGATGTAATAGAATTCCTTACATTTATGTTTGCTTCGACTTCAATCTTCAAATCTGAACCTCTTAGCACAAAATATGGTTGCCTTACTTACCAACAAGAAAACTTAATAGGTCAAGCTTTAAGCATATCCCAGAATTCTTGTGGGGAAGTTAATTGTTGATTTCAATGAGCTGAGATACCTTCAAGAAGAGCATCAATCAAATGTTGCAAGGTCACTCAGAACCTTAGAGTTGGTATTAAGAATAAAGGATGTATTGCCTTGAGATATCAAGTGATCAATACATCTCCCATAATGACTTCACAGACCTGACGGATTATGTCGATAACATATATATACATATATCCCCAAAAAAAATTGTTGCAAAAGTTAGAGCAATACAATCATTGATTATCTAATATTGCTCCTTGATCTGAAAAATTTCCCAGAAAGTATGCCGCATAGGATAATCAAGGTTGATCCTTATATTCAGAATTGTCAACAAACTCTCAGCAAATATCCAGTACTCATGCTCAAACTGGGTTGTCTTCAATATACCCTTTAACAACTCGGCTTTAAATGCTCAATGATATGCAATGAACCAAAAAGGGATGAGATGGATGTGAAACCATAGTTGTCATCTGAAATGTTCTAGGGATCTGAGAATCTCAAAGAGAAATTATTCTTTTAAGAATGATACAGTCCTCTAAAATGAGGGTTGTAATACTTCAATCAAGCATCTACAGAGGTTCGACCCTATCTCCAAGGATCATAGAAGATTTCAATATTTAAGTATATCCTCCTATATGCTGGATATTTCTATACTGCAATTATGAATACTAGTTAGGGCACAAACATAGTTAGCTTCAAGTGTTGATGGTAATCTTGGTCACTTGTTAGGGCTATCAGCTTCAACCCTCATTCTACTCTCCCTAAATTACTGTGATTATCCATAGAAGACACCTAATCACTGGTTTAGAGCTTGGTAGCTCCTCCTCAACGAATCTTGAAACAGTCCCAAACTACATGGAAGAATTATGACCTGTCAGTACTCAAGCCTAGGCATATGCATCCTAGAGAGGACTTATACATGCCTTCATACCCATCGAATAGTCTTAGCAACAAGATACTATAGCAGCTCTATTCTTGCAACCTGTAACAAAGATAAACCTCACCAAATAGCACAGAAAAACATCCAACATGTATTCCTATGACAACGACTATATTCAACAGGAAATCTATACCCAAAATTAAGTGATACGCTACCCAGATAGACCTCCTATCCTCCACGCATGGAGCCACATACCTGCAGCTCTTTCTCCTAATAAAACTATAGAATGCAATTGTTAATAGTTTATTCTGCCATATAAACTGATTTTTTTCTCAGTGGCGTATATTCTTCTACCTATCTCCTTTCCTTATGTGTTAGTCATATCCATCCATGATGAGTATTCCTACTAACCCTGCACATTTCTCTTGTACAATGATTGGTGGCATTGTCAAGAGTGTTCACATAAATGAGATAAGTTGGAAATGCAAGTGCAAACATAGAGGAGAATGTGGGTGCCTAATAAATAGGGACTGGGTGCTTAATAAGCATGAAGTGAGATTTTGAGCCCCATGTTTCACCAAATCAATTTCATACTTTAGGAGTGCTAGAGAAAACAATGAATAGATAACGTGTTAGTGTGGGCCTCTCAAGTTACAATGAGAACGCGGGTGCTTGAACATGGTGTTAAGCTTTCAGCGCTAAGCTTTGCCAACTCAAACACTTAAATTTTCTTTTGTGTCATTCCCAGAGGAAGCTATTGCCTTCCTGTCACAATGCAAATCAAAATTTTGAGTGGAAACTTTAAAATATTAAGCCCTAACTAGCTGTCAATTAAATCCATGTCCTAAATATTATTTATTCCTCAATTGTTTAAGAATTTTTATAATGCAGATGCAGTATGCACAGTACAGGTTTTGGATTCATATATGAGCTACTCTTCTAAATTTCTAAATTGATTGTAGAAATTAAATGGTATATCTTGTACTGTGCTAAAATTCTGGAAATTCTTTTTCCATCTTACTCCAAAAAAGGGTGGGACACCGAAAAAATATGAAGTTGTTTTTATCACCCCAACTATTCTGTGAGAAGGGAAAAAAACAAAAAAATTTAAACAATTAAAACTAAGTGATGCAGGAGCATCAATGCAATTCTAGTCAACGCTCCAAAAAGAGGACAGATCCATTTTAGAATCCTTATTTTCGCATTTTATTTAAAAATTTTTGTAAGAGGGCCAACTGTTTTAATTCTAGAGGAACCTGTACTATCAAGTTGTTACGATATTTTGAGGTGAGTTTTTGTAAATATTAACAAATATTTAGATTAGTTATTGGGTAATTTAGATAGGTGTCTAGTTTCTTTGTTCCAGAGATATTTTCCCACCAATAAATATTGTATATGTGCAGATGTACAATTAAATAGGGAAAAGGGTTTATTTTGGTAGATAAAAAGAGAAGAGCTCGAGAAGCCTATCTTTGGCAGTTCCTCTGTAATTAATCCCTTCATGTTTAATGGAATTGATATGATTTTTTGTGTCCATGTTTCCTGTTCGAGTGGATGTAAACTTACTGCCAATAATAGAATGTATCTTTTTGTTTTGTATAGAGATCTGGAGCATAAAGTGGTGATAGAGCCAAGTAACTTACAATGAATTTGATTGAAATGGCCGAACAGGGTAAATACTTTGGCATCTGGAATTAGAATTGGTGTTTGTATTGGACCTGTCAAAAGAGCATGGTCTTTGGGTTGAATCGAATGGTGTAGAAAGGAGAGGAGTATGTGTAAAAATTTAAGAATCATGGATCATTGCAGGATCACCAGTCAAAACACCAAAAAGTGAATCAAAGAAAAAACCAAAGAGATCCAGAAAATCAAAAGGAGATTCAGAAGATGCAGAGAAACAAGAATCATAAGTAGAAGCTAGTAAGGAAGAGGAAATGCATGATACCCATCATGGGGAAGATATGGTTGAAACAGGGGAAGATGTTGATCACAAAAAGGAAGAAGAAGGGAAGGGAAAAGATGATCTTGATAAGAAGAAGGAAGTAGAAGAAGAGAGTGATGACAAAAGGGAAATATAAAACAAAGAAAAAATACATGGGTCCAAAACTAAAGAAATAAATAAAATGGATGAGAAGGCAAAAGAGATGGCACCACAAGGGGCAGAAGGTGACATAAAGAAAGATCTAGTGCTGGAGAATGAAGAAAAGCACAAGGATTTGGAGAGTAAGGGAGAGCCTCAGGAACCCAAGCAAGATTCAATTGATGTAACAAAGGAGAATGGTTTTGATGGTACAGGTACACTGGAGAACTGTGCCCTGGTCAAACATGCAGAGCCAGTGAAGGAAATGCATGACCCGAGGGAAAAAATACTTGAAGGTCAAGTAGGACAAATGGAAAACGAGATTGGTTCACTTTCCAACCACACTGCAGTAAAATAGACCCCTGAGCCCCCACTTAATGCATCCAACTGAACTTCTATGGTTTAAATTTTTGCATTGTTGGAGGTTAGCTTCTTAATTTACACATTATTCATTGGGAGTTTTGCCCCAGGTTTAGAGTTTGAAGAGAGGAGGAAAACTCTAAGAGTGTTTATTTAATATTGCAATGATAGATTAATACTATCCTACATATCATAGCGAAAATGGAACTTGGCTTTTGCAGTGACTCTTGCTACAGTTGCATAGTCACTGATTAGTTGCCATGGTTTTGGTTCTTTAACTTGCATTTCTTATCAATTTACTTTTTGTAAATTTAACTTATCGTGAACTTATCTAGTTCCTTTTATAAATGTTCACTACAATTTTTAGCTTCTTGCATATGATTTTATTAGTCTTTTCTTTATGATGTAACAAATTATCCATGAATTGTTATGTAGCTATATTTAGTTCTCAATATATTCAATTTATCAGTAGTATGGAAAATGGTTAGCTTTAGATGCTTTATAGTTCTAATTTCCTGTTATACATTCTTTGAAGCAAGGAGATGGAAAATGTTATTTCTCAGAGTCCATTATATCTGTAGCTTTGAAATCCTAAAGGTGTTTGGTTGTACCCCCAATATTCTAATTTTCTTGTTCAAGATTTTGTTGATTTTAGCTTTCTAACCTAGACGAGGTCTCTATCTTGTTGCATATCATGAATATTGATACCTAAATAGACCAGGATTCAGGAGCAAATCTCAAATGTAACACCGATGCAGAATTTGTTTGGGGTGAGTCTTTCTGGGAATTATGTGTTGCTAATACCAACTTGATTATGGTTCATTTGTCTTTCTTATTCTACAAATATAGGCTTCATTATATTTGTTTAAGTATCATTTTCAAGTTGTTGGATCATGTTCTTTGTTTTAATGAGATAGATGATTTATAGGCATTATATTGGGAACCCTTAAAGCATATTAAAAATTAAAAATAAACAATTCCCACATTTTTTATATCTATTGTACTATTGGAGTGTGTCCTAAAGCTATTTTTTTGTGTTTAACCTTGAATGCTTTTGATTTAGTGGTGCATGATTTGTTGATTTGAAGTGTCAAATTTATCTTCCACAAGCCTTTCTTTGCGTTCTTCATGTATTATAACAGATGTACCTTATGTAGACCATGAAACATTTTTTGTGATGGAGTAAGGACACAATAAGGATAACATTCTATTGAAGTGAATGTGATAACCTGTAGGAATTGAGGTGGGAATGGAAGGGAACGATACTTCTTTAGTTGGTGGTATTATTTTTGTATATAATTCTGTTAATAATGTTTATGGGCTATTGTAGTTTTTATAGCTACTTATCAACGTTTTGGTACTTATGTGAATTGTATCTCCTCTCTTTATAAACTCTAGTCATGGAAAATAGAAAGGGCTTCACTGTATTAGTGGAAAGAACCAACATCCTTGTAGAGTTTAGGGGAAGTGTGGATTTACTTTTTTCTTGACGTCACAAAACTATATGCCTTCTGTTTCGTTGAAATTTTAGGCCTTAAATTTGATCTTCATACGTTGCTTCGTTATAGGGTGATAAGGCTCTTGGTTCTTGGTGTTCAAGACATTACTTTAATATTGTTTAGCTTATATTTTCAAGAGATTCTTTGATTATAGAAATTCCAGGGTCATTCCTATTTCAAGGAAGTGATATTAGTTCTTAATATTGTTTCCAGGGTCGTTTCTATTTCCTATATGATGTTAGTTCCAATGTGGTTCCAATGTAATCACTCATTATGTAAAAGATACCTTAAAGAGAAATGATCAGCTATGGTAACACCCTAGGGTGTTTCCAGAGGGGGTAGAGTATGTATGCCTTCATTGACTTAGTGGTCAAATCATTGTGCAGAGGTGGGTCCCATGTCCCACAAGTAAGGAGTCTCATACACCAATGTGGCGTCTGGCTTGGTTGTGACCTTTAGAATTGTATTTCAAAGGTATGAGAGTGCAAGGAAGCCTTGTATTTAGTGAGGTGCATGATAAGGTAATGCTTGCCTTCAACATGTAGAAAATATTGTAGACGTTTGGAGGTTTATTTTGGAATACACCATTGTTTTGAGCTAGACAAATGGAGCAGATCACCTCTACAACCAAAATTTCACCTTATGTTCTAGTTGTAGTCCATTCATTTAATTCCTATGTGTTATCTCCAATCCATTGTTGCATTTTACATAATCTATGAGTGATAGTCCATATCTCATTGGTGAGATGACAGTGAATCAAAAGGTGATTTCATGCTTTCGTGTTATTCCCTTAAGAGCGCATGTGTTGGTACTTTTCCATCCTCTTCTTCTAAGCATGTCTAGGTTGGGATTGCACCATTGATTTGAGATTTGGGGCCCCAACCTTGGTTGTAGATAGTTGTCCTGCATCTAGGTGGCATCTAGAGGGTTTAGACTTGTGATTGAACACCTTATTTGGTGCAAACCTATTCACAAAGATTCATCAATTGATTTTTCATCATCATATAGATCAATTTATATGTTATTTTATATACATGCACATAATCAATCTTCCTAAAACATGGTTGATCTTTGTGTGCCTTAGCCAACAATGTTTCTCCAGGTGGGAGGGAAAACAATGCTTCTATATCCAGAATCAAAGAAATTCCATCCTATCGGAATCAAAGAAAGTCCATCCTATCATGTTGGTTGGCCCTCCCTCCCCAACTGCCATTGAATAGTACTCTTCCTTTATAAATATTGAAAGTATTTCTTCGCTTCAGTGTTGTGTTCATTCTTTTTGTTATCTCTCAGAGATTATCCACCCCCATGATACCTTCCAACTATGAAACAACCAATGGAAAACAAAAAAATGGGGTTCTTGTCAAATGACAAAACAATGACAGAGCTCAACGAAGAAGGGAAGGGGAACAGAAAAGACCTGCAGAGAGCATTACAACAAGAACAACAAGCCCAACACTAATCAATAGGACAGAGCAAGAACCTTGTAGGATCAGTGATGGTGATATGGCTATGGTGATGGCTAGATTGCTTGGATGGGTCATTCAGTAGAATCAGTCTAGCTTGTTCACTGCCCCTTGAAACCTAATGAAACCTAATCTCCCATAAGGGCTAACTGCCTTATGTTACCTCTCTGTCCCTAAAAGAAGAGCTTGACCTTGACCTTGACCTTGAATTTGAGCTTGAGGTTACACTTTCCCTCAAACTAAAAGAAGAGCTTGACCTTAAGGCAAGGCCTTTCATTACCACTTCCTATTCCTCAAAGAAAGAATAATAACCTTACTTTCATTCTAAGCCCGAACTTCCCTTCGGCAAAGCGGCAAGTATTATCAATGAGCAAGCAGTGTGCCTAACCCTCACAGTGTGTATCATTCGGTGCCATATCGTGTCGTAGTACTGTACCATGCATGTTGGGTGGATGTGTCAAGTTGTGATGGTTCCTTCTCTCATGGTCTGGCGATGCGAACTTCCCTTTGCTCTAGCAGTGAAGACTTCTCTTCTTTCTCTTGGGTATGTTGGAAACCAGGGGGCCTTCTCCTCTCTCAGGTATGGTGGCTCAATAGGGTACATATCCTCTCAGCCATTAAATGCCACAAATCATAGTGAGATGTGCTTGAGTGTGGGTTAAGTAATTGCATTGTGGGAGAACTAATATGCATTTACAATGTCTATCAAAAGAAGAAAGGTGCAACTAATATGCATTTACAATGTATATCAAAAGAAGAAAGGTGCATTGTAGAATGCATGTGGGGTCATAAGAGAGGCATCATGTCACTATACCCGGGATGTAAAAATAAAAGGGTATAAAAAATGTGAATAAAAAAATGGATACATACAATATTTAGTGAAAATAGGGGTTTTATAAATTGGGAAGGTGTATTGGATTTATATTGGTAGGGGGTTAAATAATGTGATTTTTAGAGGTATTTTCCAATATGTAGTCAAATTAAGGGTATTGTTTAGTATGCCACAAACGCACGTGCTATGTTAGAGGTTCAATGAGTGAAGTCCCCATGGCATCTCCATGTGTGGACATGATACACTGGATTGTCTCACACACTGATCCCGAGACAATGGTGTTAAGAAATGTCAACGAAACAGAGATTGCTACCTTCATGGCATAGGGATATGTGTAAATGTACCACTTGCTGCAACCAATGATCATAATGGAGACACCCTTCAGTAGACCGAGCAATAGTACGAACTCTAGGGATACCTTGAAGAGCTCGGTGAAAGAGCCAGCCAAGTTCAATATGACACCCAACCACGCTTACAAGATGAAGATACTTTGGAAGGAATATTAGACTTGGTCATATTTGCATGCAGCTTGTATGACCAAGAGAGCATGGAGACCTTCTTTCATTGTTGGGTGAACACATTGGACCAATTGGCCAGTGAAGTAAAACCACGCAACTAGCCCGACATGTTGGATAATAGGCTGAAGGAACAAGTAATAGGATCTGACAGTTGCCCAAAGGTCAATGAGTAGAGATATACATGTCCACATACATTTTAGATGCATGCTATGCCCGTCAATAGTTCCCAGGCTCGAGTTGGGCATGGACATCATCGAAAACCTCTATACACACTTACTATAAACTATTTTCCAAATGCAGCTTCCACAGAGTCATCACATAGTTTTCAGACCATTTTGTCACCCCACTGTACAAGATGATATTTGAGCAGGATCCACCTTGCATGTCGTAGGCAGCAATGGAGGAATCAATCGACATAGCGGATTGGTATGCCTCACCTCTTAGCACCTTCATATGGATGTACAACACAGAGAAGGCTCCGCATGTTTTACTGAAGTTTTCCATGGACAAGCTCATCATGCAAGAAGTGGTGTACCACATCTTGACATGGTTGTCAGCCAGACTGCATCAGAAGAAGAAGGCACCCTGGCCCATTCTTCCATTGCGGATCAGGTTGTACGAGATACAAAATCTCAAGCATGTTGATGCCGAGATAGAAGAGTTCAAAAGATTTACTTTTGACACCATAAGTTTCAATCCATATGACTTGCATTGCTTTGTAAAGGATCATTGTGCGAGAGTGAAATTTCCTTGGATCCACGGGGCATGTCATTGGGCTGAGGAAGACCCATGGAGATATTGTCACAACTTCTTCAGGCTCAATGAACTGGTCGACATAGCTATGGAATGGTTAGCGAAGTAGCATCTAAGAGAGAACCATCATCAGCAGTAGCAGGGGGTAACATACCTGCATGTGAAAAAAGTAGAGAAAGATTGTTGATAGTGTAGAGGTAGAACAAAGCTGTAAGTTCAAAGCAGACCAACTTGTGGAGAAATCGTCTTTGGAGATAGAGGTGAAGAGGCGAAAATGAGATAGGAGGAACATGCAAAGGTAGAGAGATAAACAGAGGATGGAGGAAATAGTGAAGTAGTTGCAAGAGTTGAAGTAGCAAATCCGGGAAGAACAAGAGTTGCACAGATAGGAGAAGGAAGCGCAGCAGGGACAGACACACTAGGAGGCACAACATACACAGATTGATGAAATTGCACCCATACATGTTGTAGACTCATCTGAGTAGCTAACACAAAGAAGACAGGGTGAGAAGTCACAGGAGCAGGACTTTGCTTAAGAGATTAAACAGATACTTGAGCAGATGGATACAGAGATGGAGTAACCAGAATCAAAACATGATATTGACCTCATGCCTTACAACCAAGAGGTCGACCCACCGGCTTCACCATATATGGAAGTAGAGCAAGTCCTGAGCAATCAAGGAGATACTGAGATCCTTGAAGACAATCCGGAAGGAGAGATGCACAACATATCATTCAACAAGTCACAACATAGAGTGGTGCAATCGTGCAGAGTGACTACTCCAGATGTCCACGTATCTCCCGCGCAATTTGAAGGACGAGTGATTGTATCCGATGTGCACAAGCATATTCCAACAGCATTGGCCGATGCTACCATACCATACGCCGAAGCCACCAGCTCGAGTGTTCGCTTCTTGATAGCAGAGAACAAGCGAATGGTTAAGGAGTTACAGACAGCCAAGAAGGGAGGAGAATAGGTTAGAGCATCCACCAAATAAGAGTTGAAGAGAGCAATACTAAATGAGGTATCATCTCTTGAGACAGTCATGTGAATGTTGTATTTGAGATTTGGTATCGTGCATAAGTTAGTTATCCATCTCAACGGTTGGGAGCAGCACTGTGCTAAGAGAGAATGCATCTTGCAAGATTTGCACACTGTCATTGACTGCATGCAAACATGGACAATGAGATACAAGGGAGCCCTGTTACACTTGCCCAAGTTGATGAAGCCCAAGGAGGTAGAGTTGAAGGCACACATCTGGAGTCAAATCCAGAACTATGAGGAACTCTCGCAGCTCATCACCAGTTTGCAGGCTTCACATGTGCGGGTGTTCAAAAGCATGGATGTTGTTGTGTGCGCGCATGCGATCCCATCCATTGGGACACTCACCTAGGCAAAGACAAAGAATCAAGTCCAACTAGAGATGGACATGTACTTTGATGAGTTGATGCGCATAGCCACCAATGTAGACACTATGCATCAGTATTTCCTTGGTTCAACTGCACTCAGGACGATGATGTGCATGTTATCAGATGAGTTGGACAGAGGATCCAAATCAGTGTACCTGGATGCAATAGAGGCAAGAGTTTTTTTCTAGAAATATGTCACCACAGAGCACACGGACACCATCACAGACTACCAAGCTTGGCATTAGTTTGCCACTGTCAACCATCATCGTCGGGTGGTATAAATGCAATATTTACACCAACATTTAATTGTCAATCCAGGTAAGTAAACTTAGAGGCATAGCACAATATATGCCAGAATACGACCTCAGGGATCTGTCAAATAAAAACCAAGATTTTGCAATAAATTCAAAAGAAGCATCATTCAGGAAAAAGGAACAATACTTTTCGAAAGTGAAGTAAACACACTTCGGGAATCTACTTCTAGGTTGAGTTGACTCCTACATAAATTCTTCCTCAGTTGTCCAGGGGACAAGGGAATGTAGACCCCATTCAAACTGACAAACCGTTTAATAGGTAAAGAATGTGATTCAGGAGATAAAGAATGCAAAACCTCTTAAAAATCACTGCTATGTTGCAAATATGAAAAGCATGAAATAAAACATAAGGCAACTTCTTTCCAATTAATATAATGAAACCATTGAGAGCTTTTAAAAGAGATCTAAATTATATTTCTCCTCTGGAAATGATTCAACCTTCAAGTTTAAGGAAAGTGTGCATTTGTCTTTGTTACAAGTTTTCCTTCCTGGCCTGAATCATCGTTCCTGCACCGCAACAATGTTCCTGCACTGAGTATATCGGCCTAAAGCAACAATCAATTATGATGAAGGGATTTAACTTTTTAACCTTAAATCATTCCAAGAATTCTTGTGAGCAATTAACTTTCCAATAAAACAATATCATAATATTTCCTTATGTTGATCCTCACATTTGTTTATTAAGATTTCAAAAAGTGAATGTTTTTCTTCTAAGTGAAGGAATTAGTTTCACATTTAAAATAATAATTTTAAGGAAATCATGAATGCTCAAATGGTATATGCTAAATCAAAATTCTTAATAATCCATTATATCCTTGTTATGCAACAAAAATAACTAGAACTACAAAAAATAAATTATGGCATGAAATTCAAAATCAAATGCCTGAAAAGAAAAGCCGTGAATCGAAATTGCAGAGCACACCATGCAGTTGAAGTAAAATGCAGAAGAATTCTAAGAGGTTTGGGGCAAATGACTGGCTAGTGGGCCCAACCATCCAGCTCACTTCCCTTGCAACAGCTAACTCACAATGCCAACAGATTCAGAAGAAACATAAATGTTAGTAGAATGACAAAATGTCTATTAATCTCGAGGTCTTGTTACATCATGACTGAACTAACTATGTTGTGCTCCAGTGGTCCCCTCCAGGGATCACCCCACTAGGCATGCAAGCTCCTCCCTTTCCTTCACAATGAAATCGATCCCCTGTTATGCAAACAATGTGATTTACAAAAGATACAATGCCATCCCCCCACACCTATGTAACTCCCTTCTTTTATAATATTTTTAAAGCCATTCCTTAGAAAAAAACATGGGGATGAATCCAAACTAATTTTCATCATATATAATATTAGTACAACCGTTTCCCTATTGAAAGAATGAATACTTTATATGAATTTTCCAAATCTCGGCATTTTCTCGAATGTTGGAAAAATTGGTATTTTTAATAAATTACCTCCAAATAACTCTTTGTATATCCTTAACCATTATGAATTATAGAAATCCATTTGAGTCTTAGTCAATTTTATATACTAGGACCAAAACCCATGTTCCATAATTTCTCTATTCTCCTTCACCTACATGGAAAATGAGGAGGAAGTTGGCAGTATGGAAACTGATGCAAATTCGGGGCTTAAGCATTAATTATTCCCTAAATATAATTCCGTATGACCTGGGTGTATCTTGACTTATGTAGAGTTGTTCAAACAACATTTTAAACCAAAAACCTCTTTCATATTTTCCTATAAATCTGTCAATGTATAAAAGCCCCAAATTAGTGCAAGAATGTTGCTGTAGAACTGAATTGGTGCAGGAATGCTGTAAAATCTGAATTGGTGCAGGAATTCAATGCATGGTGTAGGAACGTTGTATGATACAGGAAGGTGAATGCAGGACCAAACCTTGTTGGCATATGCATAAGAACATGATCAACTCAGTTTTAACAGTAAAGGTCCATGCCAAGCTATCAAAGCCAACAACATTAATATCTCTTGTATTACTGGTACAAGAATTGCTAGTACAAGAATTGCTTGTACAAGAACTACTGGTACAATAACTACTGGTGCAAGAACTACTGGTGCAGGAACTGCTAGTGCAGGAACTGCTGGTGCAAGAACTGCTAGTACAGGAACTGTTAGCACCTGCCATAAAAGAGCCTAACATTAATGACATTCTCACATTAATACTTTTCAATTTAACAAAATAAGGAGAATTCATAAATCAATAATTGTAAGCTCTAAATGCCTCTAAATAATAACTTAATAATGCGTAAAAAGAGTAATAATGATTATAAACACCTACTATAGGCATAAAATTATTTAGTAAAATCATGAAAATATGGACAAAATGGAGGCTCAACACTCCCCCGCGCTAACCTTCTTGCATGCCCTCATGCAAGACGAATTATAAGATTATAAAACCATGGAAGAAGGTAGGGGGGATGTTAAAATATTCTTCCCGATAAAAATGTCAGCAAAAATCTTAGTAAGGAAATATTAAGATATCATGATATGTCATCATTTTTAAAGCATTCATCAAGTCTGCAACATCATTATTATAGTGCCAACTAAAACCATGTTATAGCCCTTATGAAAGTATTGAGAGTAGGAATGATAAAATTGCAATAATATCAGCTACAGGAAAGCAATTCTTTGTACCATACATTATGCAAAAATAGTATTGCACCTTTATGATAGACATCACATACCTGTTGTCCTGTTTCAAATGAACTCCCTACTTGTCATAGATTTCAGAGCTCTTATTTCTGCCCAGAGTCTTATTAACATTCATGATAAAAAAAAAATCAATGTTTGTTGTGAAGGTGCAATTTCAAAAAGAATAGCACAAGATTCATGCAACTAGTATGACAATCCTGTACCTAGGCCATGTAGTGCTTATTTAGAGGTAGCCACAGTCAACACACATTGTTGTCCATCAACACCTGGTGAGTAATCATCATTGGGAAATTCATCACTCTAAATACCATAAAGAATTGGAGTTATGATACCAGAAAAGGGAAATAAAAATAGAACAAGATGACACCTTCCTAGACCAATCAACAAACACTCTAAATTTTGTTGTCATCTAGATGCAAAACTAAGTTTCTTCTTAATCCAGTACAAAGAATTACCTTCACTAAGGGTACCACATCATTAAAGATTCCTAATTTTTGAAAGATAGAACTCAAAGCATCATGCTCAAATCATCTTAAAACCATTGTCCAAGAAATAAAATGATGAGTTTTAGGGAAAGAGAAAGATAATCGAGTAAATATTAGTATGCAATTAACTTTAATACCACAGCCATGACCCTACTGCCCACAGGCATCTATAGCCTCGACAAGGATGTGTTTTAACCCAGCGAAATGCGTGTGTCCCACTTACTAGATATAGATTCAGAGTTAGCTTAGTTGAATTTTAGATGAAGGCCACTGTCCTTGCTTGGTAACCAACTGATAGAAGTGCCACTCACAAGAAGTAACGCAGATGAATAGATCGGCTCGTGATGAGACCTCCTGTCTTCCATCTTTTCAGCTGAAAGCCATTACTCTAGCTTGGTGACCAGCAACAGTAATGTGATGCATGTTAGGTCTCATGATCGTGGTAGGTCAACTCATCATGAGACCTCCTATCCTCCCCTAAATCTTTTATAAATTCTAATTGTAGTTAACTTCAAAGGTTACTTAATAAGTGGGGAGACAAATCTACTCCTTAAGAGTACAGATGGCGTGAGAAGTTTTTGATGACTAATCATTACTGGCTAGTTCCTCTACCCTAAAGACTTATTAAAAATATCCCAAATAATGACTGGAATATTCTTTAAGTTAATAATGCTAGTGTTCTCATGAATAGCTTATTATGATCTTTACAAGAGTGGTCCACCATAGGGGGCTCTCCAATAGTACCTTCTAAGGGAAACTGAAAAATATATATCTCAGATGAAAACTTCATTAGAGTGGTTAATCATGGTTACTTTTGCAAAATCATGAGGTATTAGAGTGAATCATACTCAACAAGATTTGTCACAGATGTGTGTGTTAACAACCGATGTGGATCAAAAGCAGTTTCAGTGGTTATGCTTTGAAATTCAAAACCCCAATTGCATTGTTGTAACAACTTTATTCATGGAATTTCTTTATTCTTCTACCATACTCTACCCTAATAAGCAGAAGACTCCCTTTTAAGTATAGGATAACTTCCAGTGCAACCAAGTGCACAACAAGAGGATAATCATATTCATGTTCAAATTTAGAAAGTATATGTGAGAAAATACCAGAACATGAGGTGCCACCTGCATTAAGTAATGTGATGCTACAAATTTTTGAATGATAAAGGAGGGATGAATGCTGACAATCATCTGAAACCAAGATTCTATGGGATCCATATACTCTTGGTCATTTGATTCATGGGCAACATCTGGTACATCATGCAAATCCTCCAATTTTCTTTGTTCATCCTCTAAAGTGCAGGCTAGATCAGGTTGGTGTTCTTCAATCTCTGCTTCTGATGGCTTCTCCTTATCAAGAATGATCCATAGCTTCTCGGTATCCCTAAGAAGATCTTTTGGTTCTTCATGATTCTCTTCTTCTAGAGGAGTAGACCAATTTCTAATTGATGCCAAGATGTGTTCTTTCTGTGAAGCAGAGACCCCAGCTTTTGCCAGAATTTGAGATAGTTCTTTGAATAAAATCACACTTCCTGGCATTTTCCTACTAGATGGAAAGTCTTGTCAGCACCTGGATTGAGAGTGGGGGGTTCTTTTAGCACCTGAAAAACTCAAAAGATCAATTGCAGTAAAAAGAACAAACCAAGATTGTAAACTAAGGAAATCACACTTGCGGAAATTAAATAACCTCTATTGCAAAAAAAAAAAAAAAAAGAAAGTAACACACTTTGCAGTAAAATAAATTTCTCATAAAAAAATCAATTGCAGTAAATCAAGCATCACACTTTACAGAAAGAAAAATTACTCATAAAAACTAAATTGTAGTAAAAGAAACAAATCAGGCATCACACTTTGTAGTAAAGGAAATCACTCATTTGCAGAAAGGAAAACCTGGCTTGTGAGCTCTCTAGGAATGTCATCTAGTATGCTTCAGCAAGCAAGGGGAATCTCGTTAATCTAGAAATTCAATTGCGAAGGAAAGGGAAAAGCATGACAAATCGTTGAGGCCTTATCCTACAATGCCTCCCTAGCAACGACGCTAAAATGCCAAACAGTATAAATGCAATATTTACACCAACATTTAATTTGTCAATCCAGGTAAGTAAACTTAGAGGCGTAGCACAATATATGCCAGAATACGACCTCAGGGATCTGTCAAATAAAAACCAAGCTTTTGCAAGAAATTCAAAAGAAGCATCATTCAGGAAAAAGGAACAAGAATTTTCGAAAGTAAAGTAAACACACTCTGGGAATATACTTTTGGCTCCTCTTCTCGGTTGAGTTGACTCTTGCAGAAAGTCTCCCTTAGTTGTCAAGGGGACAAGGGAATGTAGGCCCCATTAAAACTGACAAACCCTTCAAGAAGTAAAGAATGAGATTCAGGAGATAAATGCAAAACCTCTTAAAAATCACTGCTATGTTGTAAAGATGAAAATCATGAAATAAAACATAAGGCAACTTCTTTCCAATTAATCTAATGAAACCATTGAAAGCTTTTAAAAGAGATCTAAATTATAATGCTTCTCTAGAAATGATTCAATATTCAAGTTTAAGGAAAGTGTGTATTTGTCTTTGTTACAAGTTTTCCTTCCTATCCTGAATCATCGTTCATGCACCACAACAACATTCCTGCATTGGAACGATGTTCCTGTACTAAAACGATGTTCTTGCACCGGAAGTATGTCATGTTCCTGCACTAAGTATATCGGGTTGAAGAAGCAGTCAATTATGATGAAGGGATATAAATTTTTAACCTTAAATCATTCTAAGAATTCTTGTGAGAAATTCACTTGCCAATAAAACAATATGATAATCTTTCCTTATGCTAATCCTCGCATTTGTTTATTAAGATTTCAAAAAATGAATGTTTTTCTTCTAAGTGCAGGAATCAGTTTCACATTTAAAATAATAATTTTAAGGCAATCATGAATACTCAAATGGTATATGCTAAATCATAATTCTTAATAAGCCATTATATCCTTGTTATGCAGCAAAAATAACTAGAACAACGAAAAAGAAATTATGGCATGAAATTGAAAATCAAATGCCTGAAAAGAAAAGTCGTGAATTGAACTTGCAGAGAACACCATGCAAGTGAAGTAAAATGCAGAAGAATTCTAAGAGGTTTGGGGCAACGGACTGGCCGGTGGGACCAACCACCCAGCTCATTGCCCTTGCAACAACTAACTCACAGTGCCAGCAGATTCAGAAGAAACATAAATGTAAGTAGAATGACAAAATGTCTATTAATCTCGAAGTCCTGTTACATTATGACTGAACAAGATACACTGTGCTCCAGTGTTCACCTCTAGGTATCATCCTACTGAGCATTCAAGCTCCTCCCTTTCCTGCACAATCAAATCGATCCCATGTTTTTCAAACAATGTGATTTACAAAAGATACAATGCCATCCCCCCACACCTACGTAACTCCTTTATTTTATAATATTTTGAAATCCATTCCTTAGAAAACAACATGGGGATTGAATCCAAACAAAATCTCATCAAATAGAATATCATTACAACTGTTTCCCTATTGGAAGAATGAAGATTTGATACGAATTTTCGAAATCTGGGTGTTTTCTCAAATTCTGGAAAAATTGGTATTTTTAAAAAACTGCCTCCAAAGAACTCTTCGTATATCCTTAACCATTACGAATTTTAGAAAAAAAAATTTGACTTAGTCAATTTTCTATACTGGGACCAAAACCCATATTCCAAAATTTCTCTATTCGCCTTCACCTGCATGGAAAATGAGGAGGAAGTTGGAAATCTGGAAATTGTTGCGAATTCGGGGCTAAAGCATTAATTATTCCATAAATATAAGTCCATATGACCTGGGTGTATGTTGAATTATGTGGAAGTGTTCAAACAACATTTTGAACAAAAACCTCTTTCATATTTTCCCAGAAATGTGTCAATTTATAAGAACCCCAAATTAGTGCAGGAATGTTGTTGTAGAACTAAATTGGTGCAAGAATGTTGTAAAATTTGAATTGGTGTAGGAATTTGATGCGTGGTGCAGGAATGTTGTATGATACAGGAAGGTGAATGCAGAACCAAGGCTTGTTGGCATATGCATAAAAACATGATCAACTCAATTTTAACAGTAAAGGTCCATGTCAAGCTATCAAAGCCAACAGCATTAGTATCTCTTGTACTGCTAGTACAGGAATAGCTGGTACAAGAACTGCTAGTACAAGAACTGCTGGTACAAGAACTTTTGGTACAGGAATTGTTAGTGCAGGAACTACTGGTGCAAGAACTACTAGTGCAGGAACTGCTGGTGCAAGAACTGCTAGTACAGGTATTGTTAGCACCTACCATAAAAGAGCCTAACATTAATGACATTCTCACATTAATACTTTTTAATTTAAAAAAACAAGGATAATTCGTAAATCAATAGCTGTCAGCTCTAAATGCCTCTAAATAATAACTTAATAATGCGTAAAAAGAGTAATAATGATTATAAAAACCTAGTATAGACATCAAATTATTTAGTAAAATCATGAAAATTTGGACAAAACGGAGGCTTAACAATCATGAGGATGTCGAAGAGTTTGTCTTCCCACAATTTTCCGAGTCTTAGTGATGTCTTGCATGGCTTGATCAAACCTATTTTGTCTCACATGGGTACATGTGCAGATTGTATGTAACATCTTGTAAAGTGAAATTCCAAGTGTTGATACTTGAATGTAACAGTCATAGAGTAGTTGAAGAGTCATGAAGGTAGGTGAATAGTCACAAAGGGGAATGTCAAGGGTCACCCCATCCTTTGCTATTTATAGAACCTCATAACTCATTGTACAAGCTTTTGGGCATCCAAGCTTCCGATAGGAGTATCTTAGAGAAATATTGGAGTGTATTGTAACGAGCCTTGACTTCTCCACAGTGCAGAGCTAGTACATCTCTTTGGAGGAGCAGGTAGCAGTGACTATAATGTTTCATTATCAGGACTAGTGGTTGGTCATGGTTATACTGTATGATTCAAACTTTCACTTCTTGATATAAAAGAGCCAACATGTTTCATGCATATGTTGTTATTGTATTTCAATTATCTTGGTTACTCTAATGATATATGTAGTTGTTTGCTTACACATGTATGTATATACTCTTTCTGTACATGTATGTATGAATATTACTGAGATGTACTATTGGTTTAACCATCAATTTGGATTGTTGGTTCACGTGCCTTTCAGTTTGTGAAGCATCTTTTCTTGTGTGTTCCCTTACATGTCGTGTGTTTCCACAGGTTTCCAAGGGGCGCACTCATGCCACTTTCCATGTGTTAAAACCTCTCATGCACCTTCATTGGCTTGTTGCACATGTCACACCCTTGCTACCAACAAGGACATCTTACTTACCTCTGTGCGCAACTACGGTCAAGGCGATACCGTACGATCCACTGCTGGGACTCCTACACCAAACGATCTGAGGTCTAGTTGGGACTTATTACCGGGGATATCCCCTGACATGTTGGCGGGTCCAACACCATCAACAGTACCATAGTTCCTAAAGCTATAATATTTAATGTGGATGTCCTTGAAATCATCCTAGTCAACTTGTTTGTACTATCATTCTTGTACTTGATCACTAAATGAAATTATTGTAGGAAACCCATCCACTTGTAATTCTTGATTTATTATAGCTTAATTTGGGCCTACAGTTATTGTAATGGTTGTTGATCTGTGTGGATTCGTATATCATTTCACATTAGATCGTGTTTCCACTTCTTCACAACCTACATAATGGCATAAAGGTCCTTCTCGTAGGTGGGGTAGTTGAGAAGTACCCCATGAAATACTTCAAAATGGTAGCATACAAGCCTTCCTCTCTACATCATGACTATTCCTATAACATATCCACTCTCATCTATCTCCTCTTCAATTTCATTTATGAAGTTTTGCAATGCTAGAACCAATCCTTTTTTTATCTTTTTCTTTAAATCCTCAAGGCCCTCTATTGACTCTTTCACCACTAGAAACTCTTTCCACTCACTATTATGGCATGGAGTGGCGTTGCTCCTACTGAAAATGAGACTATGAATTTCTTCAGGTATTGTGCTATCCCAATGAAACTCTTGACCTTAGAAACTGTTATAGACATTTTTGTGCCTCGCATCATGGAGCATGGAATGTCAATAATTACAGGGATCCTCAGTCCCTAAACATGTTGTTCTTACCCCTAAAAGAACAAGGTCATCAAACAGCAGCACTTCCAATCAGTTCTCCACCTGAAAACACTTCAAAACAGGCTAATTTTGGATCATGTCAGCTGCTCCACTGAGCAACTGCGCTGAATGTCAACTGCTCCTCTTTGTACCTGCGCTGGAAGTCAAATCTAATGAAGGCTACCTGCGCTGGGCGAGATTGGCCAAGTGGCACAGTCATTCTGCAAGGTGTCAACTGCCCAGGAAGCTTCCAAACTGACACTTGGTTCATGAGATTCGCCCTGTGATGAGTAAGAGGTACTTGATCACCATGTGTAAGCAAGGATCTCCAAGTGGACTCAAGAACTGAAGATTAACTGAAGAGGGAGAGGACACAAGGCAGCTTCATGTCAGTCTCAAGCTGACTCATCCTTTCTTCTTCTCTCCTATATATAGAGCTCTTCTATGAGGTCTAAGGAGGCTGGAATTTTGTGTAAAGCAAGGAGGTGTTGTTGGATTACAGTTAGAGCTATTGGGTGATTGTTTTACTAGAGGTGAAGAGGAGAGTTCTTGCTGCTGGGGAGGTGCTGCTGGATTGGAACCATCATTGGTTGTAACCTTCTCAGAACCCTGTTACTTCTATCAATAAAGTTTTGCATGTTCTCCTATATACTTGTATTGCATTGATGTATTGTATTTACATGTATATTTGATTCACTCTAATCCATGCATCAGTTATGAGTACTCGTATCTTGTAGTTTCCTCTCTCGTTTTGTGCAGGGCTTGTGTGTAGCTGGACCGGCAAAGAGAGCAAGGAGCTGGGAACAAGAGACAAAGAGAGAGGATCAAGATCGACCAAGCGAAGGATACCAGGTTGGTTGATCATTTCTTCCCCCTCTCTGTACTTTCATAAAGGAAAACATCAAAGCTTTACTTTCAGTTGTTGCTAAAGACTGTCACCTTTAGAGTAGGGATAGGGTCATCCGCATCGGATACTTTTCCCCACAACAAACTGGCGACTCCACTGGGGAGCCTAGTATCTTGTTGGTGTTTGTAGTATTTTGCTATTCATTTCTTGAAGAAAAGAGTACCAAATCGAAAAGCTTTTGACTATATCAAAAGCGAAGTAGAGGGACTGCTACTCTTGCTCATTTGCTGAGCAGATTCAAGATTTGAAGAGCTTATCTACAAAAGACTCTTTACTCTTTGTGATAGATCTTCATCCTCTTGATCATCCCTTAGCCTGTACTTGACCTATAGTTTTTTATTTCATCAAAAACAGTGCATTTTTGAGCTTTTTATGACCCAGAATTCTTTGTAGACGAAACTCTCGTGAGTCAGTGCAGGCTGTACACAGGCAGTCTGCATTACAGCGCAGGTACTCCCTTCGGGAACTGCGCTGAGAGTGAAATTGGCAGACTAGAACCTGCGCTGGTCCAGTTAGCCATTGTCTTGCTTAGCTTTCCCTTTGTGTCTTGGCCCTGTTTGCATTTGTTTTTGGCTGAATGCTTGCTGGTTATTGTACTTGCTGTAAGCCACTTCTCCTTGTCATTATTCCGCCTCAGTTGTGTGATGAAACTGTGAATGTTCTTTCAGTATTTCTTATTTCAGTTACAGTTTCCCATTGTGAAAAGCGAACCAGTATAGCTGTGGCCTCTTAAATCCTGAACTGTAAAAGTGTCTTTGTGATCTTAAGAGCTAGTTTTATTACTGTTCATAGCTGTTTGAGTTTGTTCGATTTGCATTTCATGGTTTGAATCTATACATTTCCTGTGTTTTTAAACAAGTCTATCATAAGGTGTCTTTTTGATTGTGGACAAGCTTGTTTATTTCTACTTGAAATTAGATTCAAAATCATACAACAGTTTCCTTTTTGTCTAGCATCAACATTAAGGATAACGAAAAGAAATACATGCATTGTGCATTTTGCATTTGACTGTATGCTTGACGATTTAGGAAGATGTGCATTTTTTAGTGTGTGTTCTTTGATCTGTGGAAAAAGTTGTGTCCTTCTTTTCCCTCAAGTAGATTAAGGTTTTCAAAGTTGAAAGATTGAAAAGATTTGCTTCTCATTCTTAGATTGCATATAGGAAGTTGTATATATACATCTCGTGGCGAACCTGAAAGGCAAACTGTTAAGAAAGATCAACATTAAAATAAACTCAATTTACATAACAACGCTTTGGAATTTAACGCAAACATCTAGAGGTCTAGGTAGAGACGTGTTCCGGCGTCGTTAAACATAGTGACTGTCGATCTCTACGAAGGTGGGTGATTCCTCCTGAGAGTCGGTGGCACTAACACGGACTTGAGCTCCCGCGTACCGTCGCGTATATTGGGAGACCCCTATAGGCTTTTATCCTTTATCCTTAGGAAACCGTGTCGGCCGCCCTACTGATCGCGATGCAGTGAACACAGCATTCACGAAGATCGACCACCCGTACCGTAAAACGTATTCTGTGGTTTCGCGAAAGGTTTGGCACACCCTCTGCCTAGATCTCCAGAGCAGTTTCTTTTGGCCTTTTTCAAACTCTATAACTGAAAAAGTCCAACCGAGCATTTGTCATTTCGGGCTCGTTAATACATCGAAGGCGACTAGAGTCATCTTTAGCTTTTTCTCGACTCTTAAAACATGAAAAAGCAAGTTTGTGTCTAAAAGCGTCGTTAATAAAATTTATTTTAAGCGGAACATAATCACCTATTATTCCCACGTTGATCTTTCAGTTGAAAAGTATGGAGCCCACCAACCAAGGAAGTAACCTTGGCGGAAGTCCAAATCCCTTCTCCTCTTGGGGAGATGTTGGTGCGCCTCATATGGCTACATTGTCGCTTCCAGGATTGACAATCGGCCTTCCTGTATGGCTCTTTTCAACTAATGTAGTCCAGATCGCCACTAATCCTGAGCATTCGAATCAACAGTCAGAACAATCTAGAACTACCCACCAGCCTTCCACTTCTTATGATACTTCCCCTGATCCTTCATCTTCGCAAGGTAGAGCCGGCAAAAGTCAGCCTCCCAAGGAGAAGAAGGAAAAGAAGAAGAAAGAAAAGAAGCAGAAGGAGCCTCTGGCGAAGGCGACTGGGGGCAAGCAGAAGAAAGCTGACAAAAACCCACACACCGCACCGACCGGGCCTAAATCGCCATGTGTCATTTGCAAAGGGATCCATTTCCATCGTGATTGTCCTTGTATTCCCCGGATACTAAGGGACTGGTCCCCAAGGTTGCACAATCTGGTAGCATCAACCTCTGGTTGTCAAGTTGATTGCATTCCGTCAACTAGCGAGAGTGAAGGATGAAGAAGGGGACCAAGATCACCATGTCTATTGTGTGAAGGTCATCATGCCATCCACAAATGTCCATTCTTAGATGAGGCCAAGAGAGTTTTGGAAGATCGCCCGGTGTCACCGGTGCGACTTCCACCTGGATATCAAAAACTCGCGCCTAATCCCTCGATAGTTGAAAATCCGGTTGAACCACTCAAGTGGTCAGCTGAAGTGTCGGTCATTGAGGATGAACCTACTGAATCTAGACTAGACGAAAGTCTAAAGGTCGATACGGCAGTTGGCCCGGTTCTTCCTTCAGAGGTTCTATCGTCCAATGACCCCGTCATTGAAGACCCGTCTTCAAATGACACCGTCGCCGAAGAGTCGTCTTCATGCGACACCCTCACTGATGAGAACAAGGATGACACCATCCAGGTTCTTTTCATCAGCACCGACTCCGATGAGCATCAGGGCAATGTGCCCATTCCTTTATCGCAGGAAGGAACATCATCAGAGTCATATCCGGCCGTATATTCGGTCCCACCGCCAAGCAACCTGGTTGTATCCTTTGATTGGAATCAACTAGGCAGACCCCGGTTACCAGCCAGTATACCATTCAGAATCATTGTCCAGATCTATAGAATGATTATGGCTGGTACTATCATTGATGAAGGGGCGTCTGTGAGTATCCTTTCCTCTATTGCTTGGAAAGCACTGGGTTCCCCGGCGCTTTTACCTGAGTTGAGAAATCTCTCAGGTTTTGATAAAGGAACCAGTCGACCATTAGGGATCCTCCCCGATGTACCTGTTACATTGAAGGGGAAGACCGTCAGGATGAACGTGTTGGTAGTTCAAGGACCCTTGGATTATAACCTACTCCTTGGACGCGACTATATTTATTGCATGGGAGCGATAGTCTCCTCACTCTTTAGAGTAATGTGTTTTCCACATGAAGGAAGGGTGGTCAAGCTCGTAGACCAACTTTCATTTCCGGGATCTCGCATCGCAAATAGTCAAATACCAATCCTAAATGGTCTGTTCACTCAAGATTCACCTCCGCCCCCAATCCTCCTTCCCGATGAGCGCGAGTGATTCGGAAAGAAAGACTAAGACCCAGGGGGCATGCACCCTGGTCTGCTTCGGGCAGAAGAAACTCCGGGTATAAGACAGAATTTCCGCAGAAGAACATGACTAGTCCGTACCCCGTCCATAGGAAGTGGGGTTGTTCTGGAATAATGATCTTTTGTCAAAGTTATGTGTTTGGGAATCATTCACCTTTTGTCTAAAAAAGTGGGCAATGCCCAAGTAGGAATTCCCTTATTGTAACAAGTAGTCACCATCTTTAAATTCAAGCCTCGCCCATCGAAACATATGTTTTGAAGGATAAGCAGGGGCAGTCAACTAAGAAGGAGACCGTATTGTTGTGACAGAGGGTAACCATCTTTGGACAACCCAATGATAGACACCGCCGAAGAAAGAGATTGATTTGCGGCAGCGAATAGAACCACTCTTCGGATAATAAGAAAGAGGCAAGCCTCCCTCAATAATACCAATGTTTTATCTTTGAGTAGTGTTCTTCTATTGTCATAAATAGCTGTTTGTTAAAAGTGGGCCGACGGGAAGCCTGAGTACTGCGTAAGACCCCTTAAAAGTAACGAGAAGACAAGTATCGTTAGCATTAGATTAGCAAGATGACAAATAAATGTGAACACCCAAAGAAAAACAGAGGTAGGGGAGAGGAGAGGCAGCCTCGAAATTCTATCCTATACCTGGGGGCATGCAAACTTTCTGGAGTGCAAGCTAGGGGCGGTTATTTATCTGGTTTTAAGATTAGCCGTTTCCAAACTTGCATGAAAGAAAGCCTGTGGGGCAGAAGTAAAATTTGCCAAAAGTGAGCACAGCTGTGGTAAGGCATAAGCTCTATAAAAATTGGTCCTTACGAGAGGCGTTCTTCATATGACTGGTATATCGAGCAGTTTTAGCATACAGTTCATGCTCGTTAAAAAATAAACGCAAATCCGAGCAGTTTTAGGACTGAATTTATGCTCGTTAAAAAATAGAAAAGTGTGAGCAAAAGTTTCCCTCAGAGTTCAAGCTCATGGAAAAAATGAACCGGTAAATAACCTTTTGAGATCGTAAATTCATCAGCCATAAGAACCTTGACCGTGTTTTCATCCATCACCTCCACTGTTCATTTGGCCGATCATTCACTTCCATTTGTGTGTTTACCTCTTTTGAGAAACAGCTGCGAAGAGTGATTTCACCTAGCCATCCTTGTGACACTGCCGTGATTGGAAAATTCCAACCTGTACCTGGAATCTGTAGCTATCCCTGTTTATCACTCGTTCCTCAAAAGACGAGTCTTCTTTCAGCTCTTTTCACTGACTCGTAAAATATGAAAAGTTTGCCGAGTTTTGGCCTTCCAGCTCGTTAAATGACCGGAACGCTATCCCTCCTCTAAATTTTAATCTTTTTGGACCTGAGAGATTATTGCACAAAAGGATCGAGCGCTTGTCTTGTTCGGCTCGTTAAAAGTACCGAACAACCATCCCTTCTGTATTGTTTTATACTTTTTCGGACTTAAGGGATTAGCTGACAAAAAAGGAATCATGGAGTTAACTTTCTGTACCTTTTCAGACTCTCTAAAAATGAAAAGGACCGAGTTTTCCTTGTCGTTAGACTCGTTAAAATGATTAAATAGCGACAAACTTGTCTTTAGACGAGAACGAGTTTCCCTATCGCTAGGCTCGTTAAATCATAGCGATGGGCTTGCCCGAAGGGCAGGTTATAGAACAAGCATATGTTATCCTCCTCAAGCTTGACAAAAATAAAGAGGTACTGGTCAGAAGTGACTGGGGAAAAATTGGGAGAACATTCAAAGTTTAATGGTAGCAAGTCACTCTTGAACATGACACTTTTCCTCCGTATCACATCGGGTTGGGTTGTTTCATTCACCGGTCTCATCACCATGGTCCTCGCCACACCATCCGCGTTTGGGGTAATGCTACCGATCCATCGCATCAGTGTCGTTATATGTTCAAGAGGGGTCTTTCTGAAAGTGTCAACCGTGTCCCATCCACTGCCATACATTATCCTTCATCCATTCATGATCGCCACCCTGAATCATATGTCACAGTTTGTTTTCACCTCCACTAAAGTCATTAGCTCCGTTCCACGTCATTGATGTGGGATTCATTAAGGCCCTCCTTTGACGGATCGCTTCTTGTCGACTTCAACTCATTATCCAAGAAGTTGATCTAGGAACAACCCCCATCAGTACTTTGAAGCTTGCATGCCTCAATGGCAAGTTTCTCACTTCCGGCGATAGGTATACATCAATGACCTTCGACCAGAAGATTTTGCGTGGCGTTCGACACCAAGTCCTTTATTCACGCCACGTGAATTGTACTGCAGTACCTTGAGGGTCATCGTCATTATTGGTGATTCCTCTCGCGCTTGTTAACGGTTTACATTATTGACCGGTAATCAAGCGATGTCTTTCCATGTTCGACTTCAGCGCAATTCTCACATGGATCGACTTGTACTTAGAGTGAAGATCGAACGAGTTTGAAGACCCCGGATCTAGTTTCATCCATCCGGGCTGCGATATATATTCAGGAAACATAAAAGCATTTTCCATGTACATCATTGCAGCAGATGATCATCCTACTCAAAGGATGATAATTTCAGCAGAAAATTATCAGTCTATCTTCAGACAATCGTCTGTCATATGTACCAAAATGTATTTATAAAAAGCTGAGCATGGGAATGCCCGCCTCAGCTAGATCATGAGAATAATGATGAATGAAAAATAATGTATTGTATTGTATTGTATTACAGGGCACTCTCCTCAGCACTGGAACGAACTTCGGATCCTCTAGATAAAGCATTTCACCCGATAAACGGCCTCATACTTTAGGGGGCAACTGTTATAGACATTTTTGTGCCTCGCATCATGGAGCATGGAATGTCAATAATTACAGGGATCCTCAGTCCCTAAACATGTTGTTCTTACCCCTAAAAGAACAAGGTCATCAAACAGCAGCACTTCCAATCAGTTCTCCACCTGAAAACACTTCAAAACAGGCTAATTTTGGATCATGTCAGCTGCTCCACTGAGCAACTGCGCTGAATGTCAACTGCTCCTCTTTGTACCTGCGCTGGAAGTCAAATCTAATGAAGGCTACCTGCGCTGGGCGAGATTGGCCAAGTGGCACAGTCATTCTGCAAGGTGTCAACTGCCCAGGAAGCTTCCAAACTGACACTTGGTTCATGAGATTCACCCTGTGATGAGTAAGAGGTACTTGATCACCATGTGTAAGCAAGGATCTCCAAGTGGACTCAAGAACTGAAGATTAACTGAAGAGGGAGAGGACACAAGGCAGCTTCATGTCAGTCTCAAGCTGACTCATCCTTTCTTCTTCTCTCCTATATATAGAGCTCTTCTATGAGGTCTAAGGAGGCTGGAATTTTGTGTAAAGCAAGGAGGTGCTGTTGGATTACAGTTAGAGCTATTGGGTGATTGTTTTACTAGAGGTGAAGAGGAGAGTTCTTGCTGCTGGGGAGGTGCTGCTGGATTGGAACCATCATTGGTTGTAACCTTCTCAGAACCCTGTTACTTCTATCAATAAAGTTTTGCATGTTCTCCTATATACTTGTATTGCATTGATGTATTGTATTTACATGTATATTTGATTCACTCTAATCCATGCATCAGTTATGAGTACTCGTATCTTGTAGTTTCCTCTCTCGTTTTGTGCAGGGCTTGTGTGTAGCTGGACCGGCAAAGAGAGCAAGGAGCTGGGAACAAGAGACAAAGAGAGAGGATCAAGATCGACCAAGCGAAGGATACCAGGTTGGTTGATCATTTCTTCCCCCTCTCTGTACTTTCATAAAGGAAAACATCAAAGCTTTACTTTCAGTTGTTGCTAAAGACTGTCACCTTTAGAGTAGGGATAGGGTCATCCGCATCGGATACTTTTCCCCACAACAGAAACATAAGTATATGCTAATCAATTCACAGCGGCCTCCATCTTGGAAAGACCTATGTTCAACTTTCCTCCACCTATCACATATGACAAATATGCCAAACACTACTGTGAAAACCCACACTTCTTGAAATTTTCTAGCATATGGTGCTTCTGTAATGTCTCTAGCACTTGCATAAATGTGAGGTGTGTTACTCTCCAATAGCATTATATGCCAATATATCATCCAAATAGATAATAACAACTAAATTTATAAAAATCAATAATATGTCATTCATTAACTTCATAAACGTAGTTGGTGCATTGCATCACACAAATGGTATGATTATTCACTTATACAAACCTTGTCTAATTTTGAAGGTGCTCTTACAGTCATCTTCTTCTATAACATAAACTCAGTGATATCCAAAATTTATATCGATCTTGTGTTAGAAATTATAAGAGAGCATAATCCTTTTTCTATAATGAACCAATGTGAACTCCACTAAAGGTACAATACAACAAGTGTGAAATGTGACTAGTTTTCAAATTGTACTATTTCATTGAGATCATTTTGAAGAACGTATTTCAATTTAACATGAAAGATTTAAGCCTCTCTAGGGTGGTTTACAATAAGAAATATTTTTTTTAATAAATGCTTTACGATCTTTTGGATATGACATAAAATTTATTGTTCCAAACCTTTTTATTCAATTAGTTCATCATATGGAAAGAGAAATACATTTGGATTGAAGAAACAAAATTTATTGTTCCAAACCTTTATATTCAATTAGTTCATCATATGGAAAGAGAAATACATTTGGATTGAAAAATAATTGTTACAAAATAGATGATAAATTTGTATATTTTAAATTTTTTAAATATCCTATTTAGAAGGTACAAAATAAATATTTTTTGTAACTCTTAAATTATTTTGCTAAATTAAAATTGATTATATTGAAAACTTACTCTCTTAATTTTTTTTTGAAGTTTAAAAATTGTTTTTTTTATTATCAATTAAAAGAATATTGAATTTAAATTTTTAATAAACATTAATCATATTTGAATTGTAATTTAAAAAAAAAACACAAATATTTAAATTTCATTAATTATTATGAATATAAAACTAAATCAAATTTATAAACCTATAAATAAATCATCTTTTACTTAATAAACTTATATTTATATTTGAAATCCATTTTAATCACACTATTGAAATATTACCAATCTAGATCTATCTTAATTCAGGATCTACCAAGCGGCGGGAAGGATCAAATCTCTTTTCATTTTAAATTAGGTTTGTATATCAAGAGATTTGATTCCTCTCAATGCTGAGTAGATTCAGAGTTAAGATGGATCTAGGTTGGTTGAATTATTAATTATAATTATAATTATTAATTTTATATTTTATATTTATTTTTATTTTATGTAATTTGACTCAGTCAAAATGTTTTACTGATAATTATAATTATTAATTTTTTTTTTGTTTTATTTTTTTTTTTAATTTTAATTTTATTTTGACCTAGTCAAAATATTTACAGGACATTACATTACATTGGAACATCTCTACCATAATGGATTGGAGAGTGTCTCTTGGTGCAATAAACACTTGAAAATATATTTTATTTTTTCAAGAAAAAAATTTGTATTCTTATATAACTGTTGTGAACATCACAGGCCCAAGGGATAGTTATGTTGGTTGAGTTCTTATTGCTAAGTACCTCACTTATTGGGAGGTCATGGGGTCAAATCTCCTTGACACCATTAGGGTTAGGCCTTTCTAGTTTGACCGATAGGTAGATCCCTTTGGGTTGATCTACCTGGATTTTCCCGTGGATGTAGCGGTCACTCAGTGTCTGTGAACCACCCTTAAAAAATGTTGTGAACATCACCTTTATTGATTGGAGAGTCAAGCCAATTTTGACTGACTATGGTAGGTCCCATTGAATCAAAAACCTAAATAATTTTCATTCTCACTTTCAATGAAGTGACACAAGAAATTCAAGCAAAACTTGACCTATTTTCAGAAGGTTCTTTGCGTACTTTAATATCTAAACTAGGGATATTAAAACAACTTTTAGAACTAAGCGGAGCACATTCGTGTATTAACAAATTCCTTTCGAGCTAATGGATGTTGGTACTACCTTTTAGGAGGAAATGGACATTGTCTTCCGAGGACTAATTGAGAAAAGTGTGGTTGTGTATCTTAATAATGTTACAATGTTTTCCAAAATATGTTGAGACCATGTACATCATCTTAAACAAAATTTTTAGCACTGCCGTAAATTCAGTATATCACTCTAAGGTCTCTAAGGGGAATCTCTTGGGGCACATCATTGCTAAGAATGAAATCACCATTGATCCAAAAAAAGTAAAGACAATCACACAGATTCCATAACACAATGGAAAAAAGTATATACAGTTTTTCTTGGGGAAGTTCAACTTTGTCAAGAAGTTCATATCTGATTTTTCTGAGATCGTAAAATGCTTACATGATATTATCAAGAAGAATGATATATTCAAATGGAATTAAGAGAAAAATAGGTCTTTACAAAAATAAGGAAGATATTGTTGTTGCCCTTGCCTTGTTTAGTCCTAATTTTAATAAGGAATTCATGCTATTAAGTTTTGCATATGATTGTTCTCTTACAATGGTAGTCACATAGAAGGTTGAGCAAGGAAACTGATGGCCTATATATTTCATGAGCATTGGTATGCAAGGATATAAACTAAAATATCTCAATATCAATATGAATGCCTACATAATCTACAAAGTAGTGAAACACTTCAGGCCTTTTTTCATGAAGAGCCATGTCAAGGAAATCATTCTCCGTCCTTTGTCTATATCATTATTTGTGCAAAAGGAACTCAGAGAACAATGAGGCAACTGAATGATGTCATTGCAGGAGCATGAACTTGAATTTAAACTAACACATACTATTAAGGGTCATCGACTATGTAAACTAGCTACGAAAGCTCTAGATCCCAAAACAAAAGATAATGAAGATTGGGATAACGAGATTAAGATGTATAGCTCATATTTTATGCACCAGTCCACTACAAAACCATCCTGGTATAACGAGATAAGGAAGTGTTTGGAATATGGCACTTTTCCTTTTGAATTATTAGCAAGAAAAAACCTATAGTCGACTTAGGTTCACTTAGTATTAGTTGATAAATGGATTTATGTTTAGAAGACATCACAATGGAGTCTTATTTTGATGCTTAGAATAATTCAAAGAAGATAAGGTGTTAAATGAATTTCATGATGGACCAGAAAGAGGTAAATACATTGGTGAGACAAGTGCACAAATAATAGTTTGGGAAAGATACAACTAGCTTACTCTCTTTAGAGAGCACATGCTCTCCAGAAAGTGTCATATATGCCAAAATTGTTTCACAAAGGAAAAGAGAGTGTTTTCTTTATTGAAACGAGTCAAAATTTAAGAATCATTTTTGTAATGGAGGCTCGATGTTATCAGTGATATTTTCCCACATTCATCCAAACAACACCAATATATTCTTACCACTACATATTAGTTTACGTGTTGGATTGAAGCCATACTACTAAAGAAATTCAACAACCAAATGGTAACACAATTCATCGAGTAGCAAATCGTTACCAATTTTAGTGTTCCAACATTCCTTGTTTTTCACAATGCTACTTAATTTTCTTCATTAAAATGATCTAGATTTACTTTGGACAAAGGTATTGTTGTGAAACATTCTTCAGATTATTATCCCAAAGGTAATGGTTTGGTAGATTCAAGTAACAAGAACCTAATCTACATCGTTAAGAACATGGTGGTCACCCAAAAACACAATTAACATGATATTTGTGTTGATTTTTTTTAGGTAGCCACGGGATCCCAAAATACACAAGTTAAAAAAAGAAAATTTAAATTTTAAATTAGAAGAAAGAAAATTTAATTTAATTTTAAATTTAATTTGCAAAAAGGTGTGCCACTTTGGAACTCTAATATCACTATAAAAAGACACTTAAACTTCTCATTTACTCACTCACTCATCACTCACATTTCTTTTCTCTCTCTCTCTCTCTCTCTCTCTCTCTCATGGGAAACTATTTGAGGAAGAGGCCAAAGTTTCTAAGGAGTTGAATTTCTAAGACAATCAATGTTTCTGAGTGTAGTTAATTAATGATGTTTTAAACTGTGTTAAAGTAATATGATATATCATTGGAAGAAATTATTAGTTGCATAAAATTGTGCTTATCTAATTAGCACCAGAAATTCAACATGGTATTAGAGCTTTGGTGGAGAAATGCCTCAACATAGTGTTACAATATTTATGTACAATATAATCACTTTTACTAGTACATAAATTTATGAAAAGAAATATGTAAATTATGGTGGACAATAATTCTTGGTATAGTATGTTTAATTACCAAAATATAAAGAATTTATTGCATATTCACTTTTTACTTCTACCTAAATTTATGCAAAGAATGGAACATAAATTATGGAGGAACAATTTAAATAAAGTCAAACACTATGTGGGTCGATTATAGCCTAATTTGGAGTAAAATACACATTTTAATGTGTGGAGATATTTAACCTAATAACACCAATGAGTAAATGGTTAGAGAATATGTATTGGGTGAATAGAAACATAGATCCACTAGTGTTCATATGAAATTAACCTAGAATATTTGAAGGGAATCCTAGAGGATTCTCCGAAGATCGAGCATAAATTCAACAAAAGTGATTTTTGTTCGAAAGGAAGAAATTGCACAAACATCTAGAACTATGCTAAATGACCAAAAAAGCTTATCATTCAAAGGAAGAAGATAATCACGTAGAGTGGAAGGATGTAGCCTACTAGAGATCCAAATGGTCGCTCATGATGATGAGGAGAAGGAGGCTCCCAAGGATACGGGTTTAGTTCCTTCTATACCTGCGGAACATCCTTTAGATCATCAAGAAAATTGAAAAGACCCCATTGAGTTACTGGACGAACTTAGTGGCATTGTTCCAAAATCCAAGAAGATGTTAACATGGCTTCAAAGTTCATTGAAGGATGAAGAAAGGCTTGCAGCTCCCCATGGCACCTTTATGGAATGTAAAAATCCTCCTAAGTACTCAGGATATGTAGCACTGATGAGTCACATTATTGATTTTGAGCCTTCCAACTATAAGGAGGAAACGTGCCAAAAATTTTGGAAGGATACCATGATGGAGGAATATCAATCCATCATGACAAATGATGTGTGGGAAATTGTGTTGAGACCTGGGAGGAAGTTAGTGGTGACTTCTGAGTGGATCTACAAGATTAAGCATGTGGTATATGGTAGCATATAGAAGTAAAAAGCGATATTCATCGAAAGATATTTCTCCTAGAAGGACTATAAAGAGAAATTTGCTCCAATCACTAGACACACTTCTATTAGAACTATTATTTCTATTGCTTCTATTATGGGTTGGAAATTACATCAAATGGATATGAAAACCACTTTCCTTAATGGAGTGATTGAGGAAGAAGTGTACATAGAGTGATCCAGGTGGATATTGGTGGCCACTCGCCAATTCCACTTCAACCCCCACCATTGTTTCTTTCATTTTTCTTAGTTTCCTTAATTGTAGCACAATTTACTATTTTTAGTTTTTTTTTGCGTCCTAAACTTCCGGATCTGTTTTGAGGACCTAAATGACGTTTTTTTGGTAATATACTGCCAATGATTTTTTGATAAAATCATATTTTTCGTCGTAGTCCTTGGAGATATCTTTCCAACAGGTTAGCATGCACGTCAAATGGAGATAATATGACCAAGTCACGACCCCAGGAAGTTGGCTGTCCAACTAACCCCAATGAGGCCCATAAACTCTTGGTGTTATATCTCCTTGGGTTAGGGTTTTGGTTGTTTATGGTTTTCTCTTATTGTTCAATAATAAAAATTCCCTTGAGCCTCATTGTAAGGTAGTTGAAAGGCATGTAGCCGCCACATCTCTTCTCAGGGATAAGCTACCATCACCTGAGCTAGTTTATTTCCATTTCTGTTACTAGGCATATTTCAGTATTTTACATTAATGAAATGAGGTATTATTTCTGCTGCATCTCTGCATTTATGGTTATGTCGGTAATTTATTGTGTTCCTGTTTATCATGGAGAAACCTCAGGGTTTCAAGGTATATGAGAAGGAGTCTCATGTTTTCAAATTGAGGAAGGATTTTTATGGACTCAAGAAGGCACCTCAGGTTTGGTATTATCCAATTGATGGATGCTTGATGAGTCTTGGTTTCACCAAGAGTGATTTCTATCCCAATATTTACTACAAGGTTGTTAATGGTGAGCCTATGAATTTTTTATTATATGTTGATGTCTTGTTTTTTATAGCAGCAGAAAATCTCATTAATCAATGTAAGAAAGAGTTGATTTCTAAGTTCAAGATGCAAGATCTAGTTTTGGTGCATTAATTCTTAGGATTAGAAGTGCAATATAAGCCTGGTGAGATATTCCTTGGTTAAGGGGAGTATATTATTAGGATCCTTCATATATTTGGGATGGTGGACTACAAGTCCATGACCACTCCCATGGTGACCAGTTTGAAGAAGCTGAGAGGCTTTGACTCAGATTTAGTGGATCCCTCTATGTATCAATAGTTGATTGGATCCTTGATGTATCTATTTAATATTAGAACTAATATTTTCTTTGCAGTGAACACTCTGACCTAGTTCATGTTGGAACCTACATATGTACATTGGATTGAAACAAAACATTTGTTGAGATATATATGTGGTATAATTAGTTATGGATTGTGTTATCACTCAGGTTGTCCCTTGGCTCCTTAAGGGATACGGCCGAGGTAACCACAAACCAATCTTTGGACTACAGGTCCTAGCCCACCTGCAATCAGAGAGGGCTCTCTCTTAATGATTTAGCTTTGTTGATGCTAATTTTAGGCTAGTTATTGAGTTCAAGGGGTTTTGTTTAAGTTTTGGTGGGAAGGATGATGCTTTCAAGTAGAGAGGTAGGTATAGTATGAGAGTTTCGAACCATTGGGCATGGAGTCAAGGATTAGGACTGCTGGTGCGTTTTCTTGGTCACAAGAGGAATATGGAGCAAGATAACTACACATGAAACAACTTTCAAGCTAAATGGAGATGGATTGAAGGCTAAGGAATGAGAGGCAGTTAAGAATCTCTCTTTCAGCTTAACAGAGGGAAGGTGAATGAGCTCTATCTAGGAGTAGTAAAGAATCCCTAGATAACTGTCAAACATGAATGAAACAGAGCAAATACAAGCCATGAGGAATTCATATTTATGCCTGAATCAGAAGAAAACATATAGAAGTCACAGAAACTGAGCATAGAGTGCAGCCACGCAAATTCTAAGCTAATATTTCTTTCTGTAACTTAGATGGTGATATATGTATGATATAAACATATATGAATTTAAAACAGAGATAAGAAACACTTATTGGGTCATGTTGCAGCACAAGAATTCCATATTCATTCTTCAAAACAGTAATAACACAGCACACAGTCCATTCTCCAAGCTTTCAGCAGTCTTTGATTAGGAAAACATATCAGATATACAGAGCGAGTCTCTCTTGGAGTCCATTAACTAACCAACCCACTAAACAGTAAATTAGGGTGGTTTTATAAGCAAAATATCTACAAGAATCAGATCTCAGACAGATCCGATGCAATAAGTGTCTTTAACCTAACATATGCTTGAAATAAATGCAACAAATATCTATCTAATGCGCTGGGGCAACCGCCTCAAAAATGAGTTGAAATATGTCCTGGTGGCTCTGTGCTGTTCATTTAGCCATAACTGCGCATTGGTCTCTGATCCATTGTTGTTCGGTGGCTTTAAATGCTTTAACTGTGATCGGAGAGCCTTGATGGGCTTTCACCGCTTTCTTTGACTTTGTTGGAGGCCATTCAATGTTCACCTGCTTTGGGAAATAAAGATTTCCACTAAAAACATTTAACTGATACTCTTTGTCGCTTCCTTGATATGCTTTGGCACTGAATGTGCGCCTTTTCTCACCGCTGATACTCTTTAAACTGTCCCATCGACCTTTTATGGCTGCTGTTCGGCCCTCTGTTGCTTTAAGAACTGTCTTTTGCCCCTTTTTTGAATCCTGCGCGAAGAAATTCCTGTCAATTTTGCGAATTTCGGGCCTGCTGGTAGCCGAGCCATGAGGGGGCTTCCATTTTAGCCTATTTTCCTTAGCGATGCGCGATTAGCGCTAAGCGCTAATCGCGCATCGAAAACTGCCTCGGTTTTTCATTCTGGGCATCCGTTGCTGCAGATTTCGCGCTTCGCGCCCTTTTTGGTGATGACGTCAGTAGTGGGTCCCAGTACGGCCGGGTGATGTGGCAGTACAATAGGGGTGATGATGTGGCAGTACGATGGCAGCGACATGGCAATGACGTGGCAAGGACACGGTGGCAGGAGGCCGACGCAGGATGATGACGTCATGATGACGTGGTGCTGACGTAGGAGGGCGGAAGGCGGTATCCGGTTTTCTCCCGCACCGCTTTTCCGCGCAGGCGGTATTGGGGGAGGGGCCTCCGAACACATCGGGAGGCTGACACGTGGCGGGGGTACGACGGGGAAACCGCCCATCCCCCGGACGTTAAACTCCGGCAGATCGGGGCGCAGGAATTACCGCCCACCGTTGATCTCGGGCGCTGGGCATCGGACGGCTGGCGGTAAAGGTGAGGTGATAGGGGGTTAGGGACGGGACCCGCCCGACATATTTAAATAAAAACGCGCCGAGGGGGTCAAAAAACTTGGTTAATGTGGGTCGCGGGTTAATTTTAATGTTTAACCAAAACTATTAAACATTAGACATTGGGGAAATGACTGCGGAGGTAGAATTATAAGGTTTTGAGGATAAAGGGGTGGGTATAGGTTATTAGCCTAACCAGAGGTTAGACCAATCCCAGGGTTATGACACGGATGGGTTCATAATAGTCCCAGGTGGACTATTATATCCCAGAACTGTATGTACATAGCTATAGTGCTATAGGGGGGATATGTAATATTTTTGGGGTTTTTATATAGTTTTTTGTGTAATAGGGGATAAGGAAATGATCTAGGGAGCTAGATAGTAGAGTTAGGAGTTAATATGAATTTGTGAGAAAAGCGCTAAGGATAGAAATCTTAGGCTTATTAAGGAGAAGTGAGACTTGTAGAGGAAGTATGGACATTCTTTGAGTAAAGCAGATCTTTACCCAGGCAACTGATATGAAAATGATGAGACTAAGAGATATCAAGCAGATCTTGACCTCTTTAGGGGAAGTTAGTGAGTGATTTGGGGAATAAGAAGAAGGGGGAGTTAGACATGCCTCGCTTGATCTGATCTAAATGAAAAACTGCATCATAACTGTGATCTGAATGGATATAACACTTGAAAACTGAAATGGATCACATAGCTTGATTCTGCAACCACAAAACTACCTACCCGGCCTACTCACCTAGCATTTTTTCTTCTTTTTGCATGGGTGCACTTGGACTTGCAGACCCTGATTATCCTTTTTTTCTTTTGACTGCCCTCCTATCTAAATCTACACTTATTTCTTCCAAGGGCCCAGATTAAGCAGTTGGGCTCCTTTGTTTCTCTACCTATCTACAAATCTGCCAAGATTAAACTGTTTGGACAGATAATGATTCTCTATATTCTAAAACAAGAAATTGAAACCTAGGGAAGCCAAGATTAAGCTGTTTGGCCTTCCCTTAACAGAAAATTCTTCAAAAATGGTTAACTCATCAAAATTTGGAATACAGCAGTGGCATTTAGACTGGCACACTTTCATGGCCTCTTCTTTGGCCTCTTTCTGGAAATATGGAGCATTGCAGCATGCAAAGATGACATATTTGGCATGTAAAAATGTCAATCATGAAATATGAACACCTGTTGCAACAGGAGGCTAACAGATTGAGTTATGTCTCAAATGGTGAAGTACAACTAGATGGATACATAGATTCAAGGAAGTGTTGAAGATAGAAAGATCACATCAATATATTGCTTCAGTTTGGGTTTTGCTATGATATCCTAGATGAGAAATAAGTAGACATATGTTTCACTTAGCACTACAGAGGTTGATCAATATATTGCAACTAGTTTGCTAGGTTGTGAAGTAGTGTGGATTCAGAAGCTACTCATAAGATTGTTTGATCAAGCGTTGGAGATGACCATGATGACATGTCAAAGCACATTAAGATCAAGTACCACTACATCTAAGACGTGATACAAAAGGGATTTTTGAGGCTCCAATATATTTCTGTGGACAAGTAGGTTGTTGACCTTCTCACGTAGGCTTTGTCCCAAATGAAGTTTCTATACTTAAGGGATAAGCTTCGAGTGGTTGAGAATTCCTCCCTTGTTGAGAGGGATTTTTGATGTTGTAGCATCAGGGTAGAACATCTCCCTAGGTCAAGGGTATTGACAGGGTTCCATGTAATGTGGCCAGGAAAATGGCCCAAATAGCATCAATGTTATAAACTAGCTTACAACATAGAAGAAGATATAGATCAACGAATTCAAAATAAGACTCTTCGAGGAGGCAACCTCCTTTACATTACACAAATGAACAATTCTTGGATGATACAAATGACAAGACCTATTTCTATATATAGGATTCTAAAGGGTCACAATATAATCAGAGCGGACATACCAATAATAATGTAAGGGAACAACAATAACAATAGTGGGCTTCTATGGGGCACAATAATAACAATATGGGGACTACATGGGTATAAAAATACAATAAGGGGGTTGTGCTAATAACAATGAGGGGCTACACTAGTAATATAGGGACCTAACATGCCCCTCTCCTTCAATAAAGTGTTGTCATCAATGCTTTATTAGTTCTAGATGCTTCTGCACAAAACTATCATCCTCCCATGTAAAATATTTACTGGGTAAGTTCTTCCACTTGATGAGATACTCTGAAATTGATTGATTATGTAGCTGTCAGGTTCTTATTTCCATGACTGCTTCAGGTTCCACTGCAATTTTTCCTTCCTAGTCAAGTTCCGCCAATATTATTTGAACTGGGAGCTTGTCACCTATAACCTTCTTTAAGTATGAAACATGGAAAACTAGGTGCAATTAGGAAGATGCAGGAAGCTCCAATTTGTATTCCATATTACCAATCCTTTGCAACACCTTGTAAGGACCATAGTAGTGTGGTGATAATTTACTATCCTTCTTAGCTTTCTTGAGGGACATTTGTTTGTATGGTTGTCACCATAAAAATACCCAGTTGACTAGATCAAAACTTCTTTCGTTGTGATGTTGATCTTCCTGTTGTTTCATTTGATTTTGCGCCAAAGTGAGGTTATCCTTTAAGAGTTGGCGAACTTGTTGTTGATGCTTGATGTGATCTTCCACTGATTGAACCCTGGAATTTTCTCTTAAATATAATGTGATGGATGGTGTATGATATCCATAAAGTGCCATAAATGGGGTCAATTTTGCTGAAGCATTATACCCCCATTCAACCATAGTTAACCACTTGACCCATTGTGTTTGTTTATCAGATATAAAGCAATGAAGATATCCTTCCAAACATTTGTTCACTATCTCCATTTTTCCATCTATCTTAAGAGTTTGAGGAGTGGTAATTCCTGCCAATATGGTCAGATTCATTTCTTCTTTCTCTTGGGTTGGTTCCTAGTGTATATCCTCTTCTTTTGACGTTTCTTGATCCTTTTCTTCCTCCTCTTCACAATCTATGTAAAATAATTTCTTCTCAGCACACTTATGACCTTTAGTGTATTTTCTATCACAACTGTAACAAATATCATTTTCTCTTTTTTCTTCCAATTGTTTTGGTGTCAGCGTTGTAGGTTGTAGAAGACTAGGAGCAACAACACTTCAATATTTATAGGTTTGAGTGGTAGGATTCCTTGTTGCCATAATTTTTCTTTCATTTTTTCTTGCCAACCTGAATGCCTTCTCTAATGAAACAGGTTCCCAAAGACGAACCTCATGTTGAATGTTATCCTTTAAATTCCCTATGAAGACACCAATCCTCTGCTTCTCTGGAATATCATTTACCCTTATATTCAATTTTTTGAAGTCCTCAATGTGCTATGCCATTGAACCCTTTTGTTTGAGATTTATCAATTGGCTAAAGAAGGTGTTTCTCTTTGTATCCTCATAATGTTCTATCATTTCCTTCGTGAAAATTGATCAAGTGACAAGTGGTTTACGAGAACAAAGCCCTCTATACCATACAAACTTATTCGGTTCTAAATATAAATATGCAATACGTACCTTTTGTAATAGTTTCACATCATGTAGATCAAAATATTATTATATTTGTAGTATCCAAGTTACTAGATCCTTGCCATCAAACTTCCTCATATCTCTTTTTCTTTCTTTTAGGATCTCGATCTTGAAATGACTGTAACTATGTAACTTCAGATCTCCAAGTTTTGAAATTTCATCCTGTAGTAGCCATCTAGCTCCTCTTTCCAACTCCATAGGTCTGATCGATATTGGATTCTTCAAGAAAGCGGTATGCCCAATCTTCCATGATGACTTGATTATAGACTGGTTCAGTAGAGTGAACTTGTACGAAGTTCCACATGTCATTGTTTCGACCTTAGGCCCTGTAAATGATACCCAACATTATACATTTTGTCTTTGTTCTATCACTTTTTAGGAAATTTGAATCCGGTGCAAAGAGAGAAATCTATGACGATTTTTCCAAGGTCACCTATTTGAGATGGAATTAGGGAGCCTGCAAAAACCCTAACTTTCGCAGATCATATATCTGAACATATAGCGAGCCAAGATATTAAATTTGGACACGAGGTTCATCATGATTTCAACACAAATGGGTTTTCATGTTAGCTTCTTAAACTTCTTATAAACAAAGTTATAGAGACAATTCCATGATGGCCTGTTTGAAGCAGTGAAACCCTAGAATCCAAAGCTCTGATACCAAATGTTATGCAACTAGCTCACAAAATAGAAGAAAAGATAGATAAAAGACTTCAAAATAAGCCTCTTCGAGGGGGAAAGCTCCTTTACATAACACAAATGAACAATTCTTGGATGATACAAATGACAAGACCTCCTTTCTATATATAGGAGTCTAAGGGGTCACAATATAATCGGAGACGACATAACAATAATAATGTAAGGGCACAACAATAACAATAGTGGGCTTCTATGGGGCACAATAATAACAATATGTGGACTACATGGGCACAATAATACAATAAGGGGGTTGCACTAATAAGAATAAGGGGCTACACTAGTAGTATAGGGACCTAATAGTGAAAACTCTGAGCTAGTTCATGGTGGAACCTACACATGTATATTGGATTGAAACAAAGCATTTGTTGAGATGTATATGTGGTACAATTAGTTATGGATTGAGTTATGTCTCAATTGGTGAAGTACAACTAGAAGGATAAATAGATTGCAGGAAGTGTTGAAGATATAAATATCACATCAAGATGTTGCTTCAGTGTGGGTTCTGCTATGATATCCTAGATGAGTAGGAAGTAGACATCTGCTTCACTTAGCACTACATAGGTTTATCAATATATTGTAACTAGTTTGGCAAGCTGTGAAGTAGTGTGTATGCAGAAGATGTTTGTAGGATTGTTTGATAAAGCACTAGAGATGACCATGATAACATGTCAACGCACATTAAGATCGAGTAACACTACATCTGAGACGTGATACAAAAGGGATCTTTGAGGCCCCAATATATTTTTGTGGACAAGTAGGTTGTTGACCTTCTCATGCAGACTTTGTCCCAAATAAAGCTTCTATACTTAAGGGACAAGCTTGGAGTGGTTGAGAGTGCCTCCCTTATTGAGAGGGAGTTTTGATGTTGTAGCATCAGGGTAGAACTTCTCCGTAGGTCAAGGGTATTAACGAGGTTCCATGTAATGTGGCTAAGAGAATGGCCCAATTAGCATCAAGGCCCAAAGTGTTCACCTTGTGAGAAGGATATGACTATATTTCTAAGGTTTACTTGGATAGTGGGTAGAGTGAGTGCCTTAAAGCATCGAGAAAGTATTTTTACCATTCAAGTCTCATGCGATGACATGGGGTAATGATAAATGGGCCTAGGGTTTCACCAATGGTTAGGGAAAATTGACCTAGTTCCAAGTGATGACTTTGTTAGTTGGTGACTCGGGACTAGTTTTATTTTTTACACTATCAGGAGGTACCTGACCATATCACCAAAAAGTATTTGGCTAATTGGTGTCTAGATCTTTTGCATGATGATGGTTCAAGATGCTTTCCACATGGTTCTAGAATGGAACATGTAGTGGATGGATATTAACAAAGCGGGCTCATTTAATATTTTCTTGGGATGGAGATATTTTTCAGTTAAGTAGAAATCTTGAGTAAGTCAAGATGAATACCTCCCTAGCTAAGAGGGAGTGTCAATTTGTTTGGGTAGCTATGGCAGGTATTTCCCAACAACATAAGCGAAAAGAAAGAAAAAATAAATTTTAAATTAGAAGAAATAAAATTTAACTTAATTTTAAATTTAATTTGAAAAGAGACGTGCTTCTTGGGCACTCTAATATCATTATAAAAATACACTTGAAATTCTCATTTAATCACTTACTCATCACTCACATTTTTCTCTCTCACATGTGGGAAGCTATTTGAGGAAGAGGTCAGAGTTTCTAAGAAGTCAAAATTTTGAGACAAACAATGTTTCACCAATTGAATTTTCTAAGTGTAATTATTTAATAATGTTCTAAAGTGTGTTAAAGTAATAACATATATCATTGGAATGAATTATCAGTTGCAAAAAATTGTGCTTGTCTAATTAGCCATAGAAACTCAACGATTTTATTTATTGTTATGTGGGCTGACCAGGTTGCACCAAATCCTTGCTTGGAACTGCACCCTACTTCCTTATATACAGGAAGAATCCATTCTACCTCCTAATATTTATCTACCTGCTTTGCAACTTTATCAAGATTCTTGTGGTAAGTCTTTCCCTACCATTAAAAGACAAATTGATACTCTTCTTAAACTTGAGGAAGAAAGGAAAAAGGTCCATTCCAAATTTTCCACCTATCAACAAAGAATAAAAACTTGGCTTGAGAAAAAATAAATAATTCTCAGTGAGTGACCTCATGCTAAAATGGGCTAAACCCCATGAAGACAAGGGAAAACATGAAAAGTTCCAATCTCTATGGCTCAATCCATTCATCCTTCATGAGAAGCTTGACCTAAATACTTATGGGCTGCAAACCTTACATGGGGAGATTGATACCCTCCCTATTAATGGCCAATATCTTAAAGCTTATTTCCAATAAAGACTCTCTAAGTTGTTCTCTTTTGTACATATTCTAATTTATGCTTTTTTGTTTTTATCACTTTGTATTATTTTTTTGAATTTTCTTTCGTTTGCATGTTAAATGTCATACCCTTGTACATAAATAACTCTCCCACCGCTTAATGAATATATGATGCACTATCAATTGTTAAAATATGACAACAAGAATATTCCAATTTAAATTGTCCTTGAATTAAATTGTGAATTAAAATCGAATTTAGTCTTAACAGCTACTTGGAAATAATTGATTAATTAATTTTTAAATTATTTAGTTGGAGAAATTCAAGTTAGAAGTCTTTCTGAAGTCATGCAAGAGTTATCCCTTAAATTAAGGAGATAAGATTGAGTTATATTTGAGTTGTAATTAGTTAACTCGGTTTACTGAGTTAAGTCCAGTTAAATTAGTTCCAAACTGTTTGAGGAACTAACAGTGAGATAATAGTCAATTGATGCATTAATGCACTCATCTAGTGCTACTGTAGTTAATTGAAGATTCCCTCATCAGAAACTCATGCATGTCTATTCTGAGAAGGACCCAGTTGAGATTAAAGTTCAAGGACAGTGTGCTATCAGTTGCATGTGTTTTCTCATGGAGGAAACTCATGCATGCAATCAAGGATTTATCCTTGAGGATTGCACAGTTTTGGAGAGAGGTCTTCCACTTGGTTGAAGGAAAATCATCCACAAGGAACAATGCAAGGAAATAGGAGCTTGGAGGGAAGAGAGGAAGGCTGGAGAGAAGCCAAGATTGCCTGTGAGCATCTGTGAGGATTTTACTGAGAGCTGGCTAGCTATGAGAATTAAGGCTTTGTATAATTCCTATGTATTTCCACCATTTATGATAATACAATAGTGTGGGGCTTTTAGCTGAGGCTTTCCCCAAACTATTTTCATGTGTATTGTGCCATTGATTCTTCTTCTTCTGGTTATATTGTTCAACTCGATCTTTAAGATTCTGCAAATTGATAGTAGAAGTAGGTTATAGTATTCTGCTTTGATTTATATTGCATTATCGGGTTAACCTACATAGATTTTCTACATGGTATCAGAGCTGGATTTGTAGAAATTATCTACATGGTATCAGAGTTATGAACAGTATACTGAGAAGAGAATTCGAAGTTTGAAGTTCGGGGTTGCAAGCGCAAATCAAATTCATATCATACTTCAAGGTTGGCCAATGGCGTTCTATGGCTTGAGACTCGAGTATGCCTTGGAAGGTAGCTTGAATTACATAGCATGGAAAGATAGAATGGAGGCTATATTAGAAGACAATGGCTTGAAGGAATTCATTGATCAAGAAATCTCAAAGCAAACTTCAAATAATGCACAAGAGTTCGCTGAGTGGAAGAAGTGTGTGGGGAAGGCGAGACGGATCATCCTTGAGGGAGTTCAAGACCATATTGTCTCGAGTCTCCGTGGGAAGGATACTCCATTTTCAATGTGGAAGACATTGAAGGACCTCTACTAGAATAGTAGTGACCAGAGGAAATTGGTGCTCAACGATAAGCTTTGAAGAATCAAGATGGAGAAGGGCGATACTATTTCCACATATTTGAACAAGCTCACCACCTGCGAAGATGAGCTTGGCAATGTGGGAATAACTACTACCAATGATGATATAGTGATCATCGCTCTCCTTGGCCTTCCAAAGAGTTGGAATAGTTACCAGGACTCTATGAATGGAAGGGAGAAACTATCGGATTGGGAACGACTGTGGTCGAATATTATGTAGGAGGAGATCAGGAGGAGCATACGAGATGGTTCTTCATCCAAGAATGATGATGAAGAAAATATGGCCTTAGCAAGTAAGGCAAGGAAAGGGAAGGGGAAGGCTTCCCATTTCAAATTGAATTCATCTCATGGAGGGAAGAAGGGTGACATGTCTAAAGTAATATGCTTTAATTGTCACAAGATGGGACATTATGCAACTAATTGCCCATCAAAGAAGTCTAAGAAGGGATCCTTGGAAGGATTGGAAGGTGAGGCATTAGCCTCTCAGTTCGAAATGGACTTTACTCTCATCACATGCATGGTGTCATCGATGATGGGTTGTGTCTGGTATCTTGACAGTGGAGCCTCATTCCACATGACTAGTGATAAAAATTTATTTAGTGCCTTGGAGGAGAAAGACCTCAAGATGTGCATAGAGATGGGGATGATGGAAGGTATAACATTTCAGGAGTGGGCACAATTGCTTTTTAGAGGGAGCATGGAGCTCCTCTCACCTTGACAGATGTGATGTATGTGCCTGGACTGAAGAAGAACTTGGTATCGGTTGCGATGTTGGAGGACAAAGGCTACGATGTTGTCTTTAGTAAAGGAAAGGCGTTCCTAAGACACATAACCATGGGTCAGACCAAGAGGATAGGGATTTGGGTGAAGAATATCTATAAACTAGAGGTAGATGATTGTGTAGGATTGAGTATGAAAGAAAAATTGGTGTAAAGCCAAGACATAGGCGAGTTGTGGCACAGGCAATTGGGCCATTTGCATCATGGGGCTTTGAAGATAATGTAGCAGATATCTATAGGACTTCTGAAAGGTAAACTTGAGCAAGTTGACACATGCAAAGGTTGTACCTTGGGAAAGTACACCAGGTCTTCCTTTCATGATCGAGATAGTCGAGCAAAGGCTATCTTAGAGCGAGTTCATACTGATTTGTGTGGACCATTCTTGATGGCATCCACGGCGAAGCAATGGTATTATGTGATTTTCATTGATGACTATTCTCGTAAATGCTCGATCTATTTCATGCAAAAGAAGGACCAAAATTTCACAAAGTTTTGTGAGTTCAAAGCTTTTGGTTGAGAAAGATTCGGGGAAGAAGATCAAGGCCTTGAGAAGCAAAAACAGTGGAGAATATGTCTCTCAAGAGTTTAAGGACTTCTATGCAGTGGAAGGTATTAAATGAGAGTTGACGACACCTCATAACCCACAGCAGAATGGGGTGGCCAAGAGGAAGAACAAAACTATTGTAGGGGCAGCAGGGGCAATGTTGCATGACCAAGGCCTACCTCTTCACTTGTGGGATGAGGCATGCAACACAATGGTCTATTTTCATAATATAAGCTCGCATCACATACTTGGGATGAAGACACCAGAGGAAGCTTTCTCTAGTAAGAGACCAGATGTGGGTCACTTCAAGATCTTTTTCTCATCGGTATATTTCCATGTGACAAAGGATGCATGGAAGAAGCTTGAGTCGACAACAGAGTTGGGGATATTTGTGGGGTACACTGATACACCTCACAACTATCAGGTGTACTTGCCTACCAATTGGAGGACAATGGTTCACAGAGATCTCAAGTTTGATGAGAAAAAGGCCATGCGAGTTTCCCTTGAGAGGGAGGTCCAACTATAGGCTATGGAGGAACTGTTGGTTCCTAAGGAGGAGGAGCCTCAAATTGATGCAGAGCAGCCGCATGTAGAGGTTCCAGGAGTGGAGACATCCACTCAAGTAGAGTCTTCTAGAGATGGATGGAAGTGCACAAGAGAAGCTGACAAATTGTTGGAGGATGCGAGAGAGAATGTGGGAGCACCATCTGCTCAGCGTAGATAGAGGAGGTCACCTGAGAGGTACACTGGATACATGGCCCTTGTTGGGGAATGTGTTACGACCGAGCCATCTTCCTTTGAGGAAGCAGTGCAGCAGTCGATTAGGGTTGATGCTATGGTGGAGGAGTATGACTCCATAGTTCGTAACAGTGTTTGGGACATGGTTCCGAGACCGGAGAACAAGTTAGTTGTGAGTTCCTGTTGGCTTTACAAGGTAAAGCAAGCTACTGATGGTAGTGTGGAGAAGCATAAGGCAAGATTTGTTGCCCGTGGCTTTTCACAAGTCGAGAGGATTCCTTGAATTATATTGTGAATTAAAATTGAATTTAGTCTTAACAGCTACTTGGAAATAATTAATTAATTTATTTTTAAATTAATTAGTTGGAGAAATTCAAGTTATAAGTCTTTTTGAAGTCATGCAAGAGTTATCCCTTAAATTAAGAAGATAAGATTGAGTTAAATTTGAGTTGTAATTAGTTAACTCAGTTTACTGAGTTAAGTCCAGTTAAATTAGTTCCAAACTATTTGAGGAACTAATAGTGAGTTAACAGTCAGTTGATGCATTAATGCACTCAACTAGTGCTACTCCAGTTAATTGAAGATTCCCTCATCAGAAACTCATGCATCTTTGTTCTGAGAAAGACCCAGTTGAGATTAAAGTTCAAGGACATTGTAATATTAGTTGCATGTGTTTTCTCATGGAGAAAACTCATGCATGCAGTCAAGTATTTATCCTTGAGGATTGCGCAGTTTTGGAGAGAGGTTTTCCACTTGGTTGAAGGCAAATCATCCACAAGGAAAAATACAAGGAAATAGGAGCTTGGAGGGTAGAGAGGAAAGCTTGAAAGAAGCCAAGATTGCCTGTGAGCATCTATGAAGATTGTACTGAGAGCTGGCTAGCTGTGAGAGCTAAGGCTTTGTATAATTCCTATGTATTTCCACCATGTATGATAATACAATAGTGTGGGGTTTTTAGCTGAGGCTTTCCCCAAAGTATTTTCATGTGTATTGTGCCATCGATTCTTCTTCTTCGGGCTATATTGTTCAACTCAATCTTTAAGCTTCTGCAAATTGATAGTAGAAGTAGGTTATAATATTATGCTTTGATTTATATTGCATTATCGGGTTAACCTGCGCAGATTTTCTACATCAATGTCATGAATGGGTATGTAGTAAATATTCGTTGATTGGCTAGCATTGTACCTTTGCCAATTGGTTACGGTTTAAAAAACCATATGTGCCTATATCATTCATACATAAGATAATTTTAGGCCCCTATAATACTAGTGATTCCCCCATTACTATTGTCATTGTATCCCTTATTGTTATTATTATGCCCCTATTGTCCCCATATTGTTATTAGTATGCCCCATAGAAACCCACTATTGTTATTTTTGTGCCCTTATGTTATTACTATTATGTTGGCTTGATTATATTGTGACCCCTTAGAATCTTATATATAGAATGGAGGTTTAGTCATTTGTATCATCCAAGAATTGTTCATTTGTGTAAAGTAAAGGAGGTTTCCCCCTCGAAGAGGCTAAATTCTAAGGCGTTGATCTATCTTTTTGTGAGCTAGTTTCCTACCATTTGGTATCAGAGCTTTGGATTCTAAGGTTTTGCTGCTCCAAAAAGGTCATCGTGGCATTTTCGCTATAACGTTTTTTGTGTGACGTTTCAGAAGCTACAAAAAATACCCATTTGAGGCAAAATCGTTTTGAACTTCGGGATTGAATTTCAGAGATTGTCTCGATATATTTCAGGAGATATGATTTGAGGAAGTTAGGATCTTTACAGACTCCCGAATTACATTCCAAATAGGTGACTTGAGGAAAATCGTCATAACTTTTGTTTTGAGCATCATATTGAAATTTCGTAAGAATTTGTAGAAAGAGGATGGCCTGTAGTTTTCTTTATATCAGGTTCAGATACTATGGTCAAAACAGTGACACATGGCATGTCGTACAAGTTCGCTCTACTGAACTAGTCTATAATCAGGTCACTGTGGGATATTTGGCATAGCTCTTCCTTGGAGAATCCAATCTTGATCAGACTTGTGGGGTTAGAAAGAGGACTCAAAGGGCTACCGCAAGATGAGATTTCAGATATTCAAGATCTGTGGTTATAGAGATACAACAGATTCAATATCGAGCTCTTACAAAGTGAAAAAAAAAAGTGTGTCGTTTTTTTTTAATTTTGCATAAGATTGGTTTGAAAAAATGGTTTGAAAAAATAGTTTGAAGGAATTCAAAGGGAATAGTGAAGAATTATTAGCATTAATTAATACCCTGAAGAAAGAAAATGGAAACACCTAGTAAGCAACCTGAAAGCTCTAGCATGACTCGTGAAGAAGAGGAAGAAATGCAACATGATATATCAAAATTACAAGACCAAGTACAACAAATTTCACTCTCACTAAAGGTAAATGAAGCCAATATGAATGGCGTGGAAGCTAATATGAATGGCATGCAAGTTAATATGGATGGCGTGGAAGCTAAGACTGATGGCATGGAAGCTAAGATGAATGGCATGGATGCTAAGATGAATGGCATGGACAATAAGATGGAAGAATTGAACATAAACTTGAATAAGTTGCTACAAGAAATGGTCACTAATGGTGAAAGGGTAGTAAAGGAAACTCATGATGAGAAAAAAAGAAATGTTAATCATGATTTCATAGACTCTAATGTTGGATTGAAGACCCACCATGTTCCAAAAATCAATATGAGGAAGTTTGATGGCAAGGATCCTGGAACATGGATACTACAGATGGAGCAATTTTTCGATCTCCATAATGTGCAAAACACACAAAAGGTACGTATTGCAACTTTATATTTGGAACCAAATCAGTTTGTATGGCATCAATGGCTTTTCTCTCGTAACCAAATTGTCACTTGGGCAATTTTTATGGAAGAAATGATAGCACATTATGAGGATACAAAAAGCAACACCTTTTTTTAGCCAATTGATAAATCTCAAACAAAAGGGTTCAATGATGGAGCACATTGAGGACTTCCAAAAATTGAACATAAGGGTAAAAGATATTCCAAAGGATAATAGGATTGATGTGTTCATAGGGACTTTAAAGGATAATATCCAACATGAGGTTTTCCTTTGGGAACCTGATTCATTGGAGAAGGCATTCAGGTTAGCAAGAAAAATGGAAAGAAAAATTATGGCAACCAGCAATCCTACCGCCTACAAGGTTGACACCACAATAATTGGAAGAAAAAAGAGCAAAAGGGCTCTGTTACAGTTGTGATAGAAAATACACTAAAGTTCATAAGTGTGCTAAGAAAAAAATATTCTACATAGATTGTGAAGAGGTGGAAGAAAAGGAACAAGAAATGTCAAAAGAAGAGGATCTGCTCCAAGAATAAATCCTAGATAAATAATAAATGAATCCAACCATATCTTGTAATGCATTGGCTGGAATTATTACTCCTCAAACTATCAAGATAGAAGGACATATCAAGAAGAAAAAGGTAATAGTGTTGATTGATTCGGGAAGTATCCATAATTTTATTCATTGTAAGATAGCAAAGGAATTGAATTGCTTCCTATATCCAGCACCACAGTGTCAAGTGATGGTTACAAGTGGAGGAACAATAAATTGCTCTGAGAAGTGCCATAATATCAAGCTATCCATGGTAGAATATGTATTGAATATCCAAATGCTTTCCATTCCAATGGGTGGTGTTGACGTTGTACTAGGAATCCAATGGCTACAACCCTTGGGTACAATAGCTTTTAATTTTCAAGAACTTTTCATGAAATTTTATGTAGAAGGAAAGGAAGTTGAATTAAGGGGTATTGCAAGGAAACCGGGAAACATAATAAGCTCAAATGGTATGACAAAGCTTCTAAAGAAGGAAAAATGAGGTGTAATTTCACAATTATGTTCACTAGAGGTTCCCACATCGAAATCATCTATTTCTCCATATCTCCAGAAAGTCTTGGACAATCATTCCAAGGTATTTGAGACTCCCAAAGGTCTCCCACCTATTCGTGATCATGATCATGCTATTCATTTGATTCCAAGAAGTGTTCCTCCAAACATCAGGTCGTACAGATATCCCTATGCCCAAAAGAGTGAAATTGAATGTATGGTTGCAGAAATGCTAGAGGTTGGTATAATTCAAACTAGTCAAAGTTCCTTCTCTGCTCCAGTAGTATTGGTGCACAAGAAGGATGGATCATGGCGCATGTGTCCAGATTATAGGGAGCTCAACAAGCTCACTATTAAAGATAAATTTCTCATTCCTGTCATTGATGAATTATTTGATGAATTACATGGATCAATTTACTTCACCAAGTTGGATCTTCGTTCAGGATATCATCAAATCAGAATGAAGACTAAAGACATTCCAAAAAAAACATTTAGAACTCATGAGGGTCATTATGAATTTTTGGTCATGCCTTTTGGCCTTACCAATGCACCTTCTACATTTCAAGGTTTGATGAATTCCATTTTCAAACCCTTCCTTAGAAAATTTTTGTTAGTATTTTTTGATGATATACTAATCTACAACAAGTCTTGGAAGGATCATGTTGAACATGTTGACAGGGTGCTCAAACTATTGGAGGAGAAACAATTATATGAAAAAAACTCCAAATGTTTCTTTGGAGTACAAGAGGTGGAATATCTGGGTCATATTGTATCTCATGAAGGTGTTAAGGTACACCCTAGCAAAATTAAATCCATTAAGGAATGGAAAATCCCCACATCCATAAAGCATCTGCGAAGATTTCTCGGGTTGACAGGGTATTATCGCAAGTTTGTTAAGAATTATGGGAGAATAGCAGCACCTCTAAGAACATTATTGAAGAAAGATGCATTTTCATGGACTCCAGAAGCAACAAAGGCCTTTGAACATCTTAAAGAGGCAATGTGCCAAGCACCGGTCTTAGCTACACCGGACTTCACAAAAGTATTTATTGTGGAATGTGATGCTTCAGGAAATGGAATTGGTGTTGTTTTAATGCATGATGAAAGACCCATTTCTTTTGAAAGTCATCCAATCAAGGGAAAGTATTTACACAAAGTTATTTATGAGAAGGAAATGTTGGCAATACTACATGAACTTAAGGAATGGCGACCCTACCTAATGGGAAGACACTTCAAGGTAAAAACGGATCATGATAGTCTTAAATACTTTTTAGAACAAAGATTATCCTCTAAAGAGCAACAAAAATGGGTCACAAAGATGTTGGGTTATGACTTTGGAATCGTCTACAAAAAGGGGAAGCAAAATGTTATGGCAAATGCACTCTCAAGAAAGGATGAGGATGTGGAAGCATTGTTGTGCACAATTTCTATTATCCAACCAGATTGGATAAACGAAGCAAGGGAGGAATGCAAGAATGATGAAGAAGTTTGGGCACTCATTCGAAAGTTACAAGAAGATCCCAGTACATCTGATACATTTAGCTAGAAAAATGATTCATCATGGTGCAAAGATCGCTTATACCTATGTAATAATTCCCAACTCAAACAAAATATTCTTATGGAATTTCACACTTCTCCCATAGGAGGGCACTCAGGATTTTTAAAAACTTACCACAAGGTTAAAAAGGAATTCTTTTGGGATGGCCTTAAATCAGATATTCAAAAGTTGGTGGCGGAATGTTTGGTTTTCCAACAAAATAAAGTTGAAACAATTAAGACCCCAGGTCTATTACAACCTTTATCCATTCCAAGCCAACATTGGGAGGAGGTTTTAATGGATTTTATCACAGGTTTACCCAAGTCCGAAGGAAAGAGTGTCATCATGGTGGTAGTTGACAGACTTACCAAGTATGCACACTTTTGTGCATTATCACATCCATTTAAAGCCAGTACAATTTCTACTGCATTTATGGAAACAATTCAAAAGATACATGGAAACCCAAAAATTATTGCAAGCGACAGAGATCCCATTTTCATTAGAAATTTTTGGACAAAATTATTTTCTTGTCTCGGTACTTAGTTAGCTCATAGCTCATCTTATCATCCTCAATCTGATGGGAAAATTGAGATAGTAAACAAATGTTTGGAAGGATATCTTCGTTGCTTTGTATCTGATAAACAGACACAATGGGTCAAATGGTTGCCTCTGGCTGAATGGTGATATAACACTTCCTTCCATACTACAGAAAAATGACCCCATTATGGCACTTTATGGATATCATCCACCATCCATCACATCATATTTAAGAGAAAATTCTAAGGTTCAAGCAGTGGAACATCACATCGAGCTTCAACAACAAGTTCTCCAACTCTTAAAGGATAACCTCATGTTGGTGCAAAATAGAATGAAACAACAGGCAGATAAACATCGCAGCGAAAGAAGTTTTGATGTAGGTGATTGGGTATTCCTATGGCTACAACCATATAAAAAATGTCCCTCAAGCAAGCTAAGAAGGATAATAAATTATCACCAAAGTGTTATGGTCCGTACAAGGTGTTGCAAAATATTGGTACTATGGCATACAAATTGGAGCTTCCTGCAGCTTCCCGAGTGCACCCAATTTTCCATGTTTCATGTTTAAAGAAGGTTATAGATGACAAGCTCCCAGTTCAAACAATATTGCCAGAACTTGATGAGGAAGGAAAAATCATATTGGAACCAGAAGTAGTCACAGAAGCAAGAAGTTGATAACTACGAAATCGATCAATTTCAGAGTCTGTCATCAAGTGGAAGAACTTATCCAGTAAAGATTCCACATGGGAGGATGAGAATTTTATACAGAAGCAACCAGAACTACTCAAGCATTGAGGACAATGCTTTTCAGAAGGAGAGGGGCATGTTAGGCCCCTATAATACTAGTGATTCCCCATTACTATTGTCATTGTATCCCTTATTGTTATTATTTTGCCCTTATTGTCCCCATATTGTTATTAGTATGCCCCATAGAAACCCACTATTGTTACTTTTGTGCCCTTATGTTATTACTGTTATGTCGGCTTGATTATATTGTGACCCCTTAGACTCCTATATATAGAAGGGAGGTTTAGTCATTTGTATCATCCAAGAATTGTTCATTTGTGTAATGTAAAGGAGGTTTCCCCCTCAAAGAGGATGAATTCTAAGGCATTGATCTATCTTTTCTATCTTTTTGTGAGTTAGTTTCCTAACAAATAAGAATTGAATCTTTTCAGAAACTCTATTAAGATGGTAAAACTTGAATCTTTAGTACGATCTTCGTGACTGGATTGGTCTCGAATCAATAAATTATGTTCATGAATATGTTGATCCATTGGTTAGAGAAGGGATGTGGAGAAAATTGTAATTGTGAGAAAACCCATTTTATAAAATCTTTAACATCTCTAAAACACAAGTAACAACCTTTATATTCATAAAATAAGTCAGGATCCATCATCCACATGGAAAAAATGCCCAAAATAATAATGCAAAAAAATGCATGCAAAGAAAAATAAATAATAGGATAAATATATGAGAAAAGTTTCCTACACAGAGAGTTGATGCAAGTAACTTCATTGAGGCTATGGATTCTCACTAGTAGTGAAGTAATGCTTGTGATTCCTTGAGTGTCTCTGTCAGGGCTATCGACACTCGCTAATAGTGGAGAAACTCTAGAGACTTGTATTTAATTATGAACATTGTAAAACTCATTTGCATAATATCTCTATCTACCCATCCTAACTTCTGGTGTTTGAACCTTATTAAAATTGGTGTGTTACGAGTTGAGACAAAAATATAAGTTAACAAAGAGTCTAAACTTTTAACCAAGCCTAAATAATTGAACAAGTGGTACCCATGGATTCATATTAATACTTCCCAAATGATAATATCCATCATAAATAAAGGATAGACTATAGATATTGAGGTTCTACAAGTGATTCATCAATTGTTGTACGAACTACAACAAACCCAAAATATTTTGAAAATAGCTAAAATTTTGGAGTCACCCTTCATTAAATTATAATCATATTTATGACAAAGCTCATCCAACTCTTGCTCACACCTTAAATCAAGAAAATAATGGAATTTCAACTTGATTGTTTTGTGAAGAATGAGGGCACAACAAAATATTACAATGTAGCATAGCGTAACCTCCAAATATAGCATAGTGCAACCTCCTATATTAGTGTATCATGTCATCCTTATCCTCATGCGACAAAGCCTTCTGTGACACTACATTCATTGCACAATTATTGCCCCTCACATTTACAAAATATTATATAAACTTCCCACCCCAACTTATTTCCACCATTGAGTTTTGTCGCATGAGCCCTCCACTTCCTTGGAACATTACAATATGACAATTCTTCTCTCTCTTCCAAAGGTTTGTTGTGCTACCAACCCACATAAATTTTGTGCCACGTGTCGAGTAAGTCTTTTATGCACCCACCTTCACAATAATTTTTTTTGTCAATAATGTATGACTATTGTGTTATTGTCTCAGGATGGTATGTTCATGCAACAATTTGCATCAATTATATACATATATGCATAAACCCTTCTATAACTTATTATTTTTCATATTCCATTTCTTTTTTCTATATCCCATTCATCCTCATGCATTCCTTTAGCTGTCTCATGTTGCTTCCATTGTTCACAGTATAATCCACCCATGTACGCAACGATGCATCCCACATACTTGTGTTAGGTTGCAATATTGCATTGTGTTGTGTGTTAACATATCCCTACCTTTATATATCATGGCACTAGCCAAATTTATAGCCTACCTCTCGACCTTGTGCAATGGCACAATCCCCCTATCTATGTTAATCAATTGTGGTGCAATCACAATGCACTCATCCTCATAGTGCACCATCCATCCCTAGTCTAAAATCATTATTTGCATTACAATGCACAACCTTGCAATATATTATGTTGCTCCCTTGTGTTGTGTGTTGAGCTTTATTTTCTTTCGAATATTTTTCCATAATGCATATTTTTGAGATAGCATATACAATGGGCTTAAAACGTTTCAACATCTCATCGTCATCAATGTAGGAATTTACAGGGTAAGTTCCTCAGATAGAACACCAAAGGACACCATTCACAAGCATATCACAGATCAATACACTAGTATTCTTGACGTGGTTAAAACCCTCTAAGATGGAAATAGTCCATGGCCTGAGCCAACATGACCACTTTAGGCAATTTATTAATGTAAAAGAAAGAAAATTTACATAAGCTTCTCTCATGAATGAACACCTTACAAATGACCCTCCATGCTTTTTAAATAGAGATCATGGACCAATCAGTGTTAAGCCATGGATCAAGTGTTGATAATACTGAGAGGAGAATGAACTACCAGATCACTACATATCGTGACCGTCGAATTGTAAGTTACAAAAGTACATAGTAAAGAAACACACTTTACCTAACTCTATACTAGACCAAGTTATACTTAACTATTTCCTATGTGTTGGAATATCCTAACATCACCCCTTAAGAACAACTTGGGATAGGATTTAAGGATGCACAAATATGACACAATAGGAGAAGGAAGGAGGCATTAGAGTCTATCCCCCCTTAGTGACAACTTCCTGAAATCCAACCATAAATCGAAGTTTAGTAAACTTCGCCTCTGTGAGAGCCTTTGTAAAGATGTCCGCAACTTGATTATCGGTTGAACAATATTGCACTTCAAGAACATGGTCATGAACGAGATTTCTGATGAAGTGCATGTGTATTTCAATGTGTTTGTTGTGGTGATGTTGGACTGGATCTTTGCATAGTTGAATGGTACTTTGATTATCACACCAAAGTGTAGTCGGCTGCTGGTGCTGAAAGCCAAACTCTGACAGGATCTGACAAAGCCACAAGGCTTCCTTACTAGCTTCTATGGCACCACGATACTCTACTTCTGCTGAAGAAAGAGAAATGGCACTTTGTTTCTTGCAAGCCCATGTAATAGGTCCAGAACCGAGAGTGAAGACATAACCTGCAATAGACTTCCGATCATCAGGGTCACCAGCCCAATCGGAATTAGTGAAACCAACCAATAGAGGAGTCGCTTTTGCACTATAATGAATCCCAAACTGAACTGTACCTCGAACATAACGAAGTATTCTTTTCGCTACTTTCTAATGACTTTCATGTGGGTTTTACATAAACCGATCAATAAGGCCAATAACAAAGGAAAGTTCGGGACGGGTATGGGTCAGATACAAAAGTTTTCCTACAAGCTGACGATATAAGGTAGCATCATCTTCAGGGGAAGTACAAGTGACTAAAATTTTGGCTCCAAACTGAAAGGGAGAAGGGGCTGGCTTATATTCTTCCATGTGAAAGTGGCGTAGAAGATCAAAGGCATTCTTGAACTGGGAATGGGAAATACCTTCCTTGGATTGCAAGACTTGAAGACCAAGAAAATAATGCAAGTGTCCTAAGTTTGTCATTTCAAACTTCTTTTTAAGGTTTGACTTCACATGGTTTATAAGGTTGGGATCACTACCAATAAGGATAATATCATCAACATAACGAAGAAGAATGATAAGCGACTTACCCACTTTCTTGGTGTAGACAGTATTGTCAGAATGGCACCTAGAAAAGCCAATATCTAAAAGAAATCTATCCCTTTTTGGAATACCAAGCCCAAGGGGCTTGCTTGAGACCATAAAGGGATTTACTAAGCCGACATACAAGGCTGGAGTTTGTTTGGATAAAGCCAGGAGGTTGTTCCATATAGATTTCTTCATGCAAGTCCTCATGCAAGAAGGCAGATTTAACATACATCTGATGGACTTCCCATTTGAAAGATGCAGCAAGGGAAAGAACAAGGTGGATAGAGTTCATTTTGGCAACAAGGGAGAAGGTTTTAGTATAGTCAATGCCTTCAACTTGTGAAAAACCCTTAGCAACAAGACGAGATTTATGTTTATCAACTTTTCCATCTGGTCCAAACTTGGTTCTGTAAACCCATTTGCATCTAACAATTTTTCGTCCCTTTGGAAGAGGAACAAGATACCATGTATCATTTGCTAATAATTAACGATATTCTTCATTCATAGTTGCGTCCCAATCTGGATGGCCTGAAGCTTTTGCAAAGGTGTCAGGATCATAATTCGCTGAAGCTTGAGCTAGTAAAGAAGAGGCTATATCGAACTGAGAATGTGTACGTCGCTGATCTATAGGATCACCTGCAAGAGCACCTACTACATTCCCAGTAGCATGGACCCATTTTGGAAGCTGAGGAGCTGAAGGAGGATCCTGAGAAGGTGGGGGAGGATTTTCATCCTCACTATCATGATCTGAAGAAGAAATAGTTTCAGAAGTAGAAGGGATAGAGAGAGGTGGCACATCCACCAAACTAGGCTCGTAGGCCAATATATTTCAGCAAACTTTACATCTCTTCTAATGATAACATTTTTGGACTTAATTGGAATAAGTCTATAAGGTTTGAAATCTTCAAAATATCCAACAAAAAAACATTTTTCACTCTTAGGTTCTAAAGTTTTAGGTTTCTCATATGGAATATGGGCCCATGCTTCACTTTCAAAAATACGAAAGTGACTTACATCTGGTTTAATTGAGCTCCATGCCTCTTTTGGAGTGATATTCTTTAAAAACTTAGTAGGAGTGCGATTTACTATGTAATTTGCACAGCTAATTGCTTCTGCTCAAAAATTAAGACTATGTCCTTTATATTGAAGCGTACAATTATCCATTTCCTTTTTGGTGTGATTCTTCCTTTTAGCTACACCATTTTGTTGTGGAGTATATGGTACAATGTGTTGCATTTGAATTCCATGCTCAGTGAAAAAGTTGATGAATTTTTTGTTAACATATTTGCTTCCATTATCAGATCTTAGCTTAAGAATTTGATGTCCAGATTGTTCCTCAACAAAGGCCTTAAAGGCCAAGAAAATGTTAAATAATTCACTCTTGAGTTTTAGTAAGTATACCCAAGTGCGTTTGGAGAAATAATCAATGAAAGTTAAGAAATAGTTGTAGCCAGAGAATGAAACAACTGGAAGTGGACCACATAAATCAATATGCACACGCTGTAAAGGGGTTGAGGTGTGCCAAGAGGCATGTTTTTCAAAACTATCCGGATGATGTTTTTTGAGTACACATCCGGAACAAACACCATCTCTGTAAGATACCATAGGAAGACTTGTCACCACATTTTCTTTACATAGATTTTGAAAGGAGCGATAGTTTAAGTGACCAAATTGCTCATGCCAAAGTTTTCTCACTTCATCATTATGAGCAAAAAATACCGAGGGAAAAGTTGATGACCCAAAGTTGTTAGACTTATACAACCTTGTAGAATCATCAACAATTCCAGTAGCTAAAATTTGTCTAGGATCTCTTAGGTCCTTAATTACAACATTGTGAGGTGAAAACTCAACGGTTTTACCTTCACCTGAAAGAGTTATCTGATATACAGATAGAAGGTTGCAGGATAAGGTTGGAACACATAATACATCATTAAATTTACCATTGTCTAGATGAATAGTTCCAGTCCCTACAACTCTAAGAGATCTATCATCACCAACATATATAATTTTGGTGTTACAATCATTTAAAGAAGGAAACATGGCTTTGTTCTTGGCCATGTGATAAGAAGCTCCAGAATCAATGAGCCACTCATGAAAATGAGAAGAAGAAGATACATTTAGTGCATAACCAGACTGAGATGCTTGACAACCACATGCAGAAAGTGTTATTCCTGAAGATGAAGTTAAAGTTGAAGAATGCTCCAAATGGATGTTATGCTTCTTCATTGTTGCTTCCAAGGCTTGCATCTTCTTAAAGAATTTAGATTTTAAGTGGCCATCTCGATTACAAAAGTTGCAATGTCTATCAATCTTCTTCCCTTTGTTTTTATTTGCCTTATCATTTTGTTGAATTCATTTTTCATTTTGAGACTAAAATTGCTTAGGACCCTTGTTTTTTTTAGGACTATTTCTTTTAGGATACTACTTCTTAGGATTGTTTGAATTTGGTTGATGTTGGGTGGTTAAGACTTTCTTAGAAGAGTTTCCAAGATTAAGAAGACCAAGATGTAAGAGTTTTTCTTGTTCTCTTATTAAAGAGTCATGAAAGGCATCAAAAGAGGGGGACTTGTAGTCTTGTCCTTGAGAAATAAAGGCTTCTATAGTAGAATGGAATGTGGAAACAAACACAGAGTAGGCTGGTCCCAACTTAGTAAGAATGGAATAGATAAGGTTGCCATCTTCTTTCTTAATCTTAACACCTTCCAAGAGAATTCTAAGGGTCTTGAACTTGGACAAAAAATCTTCAATGGAAGAAAAATTATTGAGGTCCAATGTAAGCAACTCATTTTTGGGGTGACGGGATCTAATTTCATTTTTAATTCCAAAAACTTTAGTGAGTTGTTTCATTGCTTCATTAGGGGTATCAAGTTCTACGATATGGAATCTAAGGTCTGGAGAAATATACATCCCTATCAACCCATGTGCTTTATCTTGCATAATTTCCCATTTGGTTGCCTTATCTTCATCTTTAGGTTTAGTTTCTTGGCCTGAGTCTATTATGTAAAGACCTTTACTTCTAAGTAAATCCACAATGTAGGACCACCATTAGAAGTAGTTGGTGCTATCAAGAATAACTTGGCATGGAATTTCAATTTTAATATAAATTGAAGCTATAGATACTGAAACTAAGTGTTCTAATGGAAAGATATCAAAAAATTAGGCCGATTAAAAAAAACGACTCTGAAAACGGCTTCCGAACGAAGAAGTTATGGATTTTTGAAGAAAAGTTGTTGACGATGCCAATGAAGTGCGTGAATCTGCAGAAGTGAATGATAATGTTATATTTAAAAAAAAATCCACCCACCCTTCCAAAACTTAATCTAAGTAGCTCACCTTTTAAAAGAAAATTATGTGACCCACTTTTATAAATAAGTGAAAGTCGCTTTTACAATGGTACTTTATGAGCTACCCACTAAATTGTAACTTAAATAAAAGATAAAGAGACTTTAGAATATAAGTGACTCACTTTTTATAATGCGTGAGAAAACTTTTACATAAAGTAACTTTAAAACATAAGTTACATGTGCTTTTTGAAAAAGTAACTCAACAAAAATAAAGACTTGAACCCAAGACCTCTATTCTCATAAAGTAACTTGGACCAGGAGGTAACTTATCAAATGTAATCGTATTATTCATTCAAGTTGTTCATTATTATATACAAGAGGGAGTGATTGTTCAGTTCATCTCCCGATGACTCTCCATTTTCTCTATTATTTATTTACACTAATTACAGTTGTTCACCCAATCCCTATGATTAGGTGTTGTCATGCGGAAAGAGTCAATTTTGCGGACAAAACCAACCTCCCTAGAAGCTAAGGCTTTCTAGTGACAAACAAGACAAGTAAACACTACCTTTCTCTAAATATGCATTTAGAATACAAGTAATCAAGTGTTCATAACATACCTTTAGTCCAACGCTTTGTAGTAGTCCAGCCTCGCCGATCCGGATGAGCTCCTCCTTCTCTTCGAAACCTGCATTCACTAACAAGCCAAAAGATTACATAGCACCTGAATAACTTATAAAATAACACATATTCATCATACAGACCAAGGAGTATATGAAACAAATCATGTATAACAATCTGTTGAGAAAAGTGAGCTTAATTGTATTAAGTGGAAACAAAAGAAACCATTACAACCTGAGCCTTGGTGTTGTGCAGGTCCCTCCTAGGGTCCAGCAAGAGTTTTCCTTTACTTTGATCAGCTCACCCACTTCCAAATAAGGCTAGGAAAGGATGGGAATCTCTCCTCTCAAGCTCTATAAGGGAGTCCTAATTCCAGCAACATCTACCCTTAGGAATATTCAGCTTTCAACCTCCCCTCCCTCTGGCCCAATGCCTGTATTTATAGTGCTCTAGAGGAAGTTAATCAGGTCCACCATCAATGGGATAAGCCCCTCTTTGAATGGGATAGCTCCCCTCTTGATGGGATAAGTTCCTCTTTCATAGGGATACATGAACCATTTGGAGGCGCTCAATACACGTCAAACAAGCTTCTAGAATGCTCTAGAAATGACCACAAGTAACTTTTTTGAAGTGAAACTTGCGCCTTTTGACCTTTACAGGAGTACGCACCCACCCCTTTACAGACAGAGTGTACAAGTACGCAGGTATTGTGAACTTGAGGTGCGTACACGCAGGTAAGGCTAAGAGAAACTGCATACCCAGAGTTACATAGATTTTTAAAGACTTTCTCTCTTTCTTGGAGTTTGACATGAGGAGCAGAGGTATGAGACTTGCCAAGGAGGATAGTATGACAGTTGATGGAGCCATACTAACTGCAAATAGTCATGGTGACAAATTTTAGTGTAACAGATTGCCCCCTAAAGTGCGAAGCCTGTAGTAGATTAGGGTTTCATATCATCTAGGAAGGGTGAAGTACTTTATCATTTCAAGGATTATCTTGTGGAGAGCCCAGTCGGAACCTGCAAGTATTCAACACAAAATACATATATAAGATCATATCATCGCTGAGGTAGGCATTCCCATACTCAGATCAAAAACTTTAACTAACAAACTAACTACTGCTCTGATACAGGAATGATTTTGCAGTACATCATAATCATAGACTTGTGTAGACACAATATGGACGCAGCCATCTGTTTATAGGTGGTCTACTATACAATGAATACAAAACTCCTCGCAGCCTGGATGGTGGAAACTAGATCCAGGGTATTCATTTCTACTTCCCGAAATAGTACGATTCTATCCATGCGAATAAATGAGTTGATGTCGAACATGGTAGAAACCACTTGATTACCAGTCAATGATGTAAACTGTTAACAAGTGTGAGAGAGACCACCAGTGATGTCAATGGTTCTCAAAGTACCCAGTACAATCCATGAGATGTGAATGAATGAGTTGATGTCGAACATTTCACGGAATCCTTCGATCGAAAGTCAATGATGTAAACCGTCGTCAAAGGCGAGAAACCTGCCATTGATGCATGCAGATTTCAAGGTACTGACGATTTCTAGGTCATCTTTCTAGATAATGTGCTGATGTCGATAGAAAACGACCCGTTGCAGGCAAGCCCACAACACGAAATCATAGATCAAGCTGAAGAAATGTAGCTGTAAGGATTGACTCAGGGATGGTCGAGATGGATGACGGGTATTTTGTAGATGAATGGTTTATTTGCAGTGACCTCTTGAACACATAACGACACAACAGATGGCTTGGTGACATTTGACCCAAAGTTAATACCCGACTGAAGACTTTCAATGTGGTTTGATCAACTGTGAGGCAAAGGATTTCCCAACCCAGGTGAATGGAAAATGTCGTGTTCAAGAGTGGTGATAAGGCTTCTTCTGAGACAAAGGATAAAAAATAGGCTCATTTTTCTCTCTTTTCCCCCACCATTTCTGGCAAGTACCTCTTTATTTTTTACAAGCTTGAGGAGGATAACATATGCTTGATTATAAGCTCATCCTTCAGATGAGTCCAACTTAGTTTTGATTCGAACCCTAAGAAGGAGTGGTCTGTTCCTGTTTGTAATCGAACAGGTCCTTTACTGTGAAATTTTAACGAGTCCAGTATAGGAGAAACTCGGCGTTTTTCAATTTTAGAGAGTCTGAAAAAACTTAAGAAGACTCCAGGGTTGAACTTTTTCGTAAATTTGTGTCTCCCAAGCCCGAAAAAGTATAAAATAATACTTGAGAGAACTGCTTGATCTTGCGACCAAGGAGTACTTTCATGATTAGTGTCTTTGACCTGAAAAGTAAAAAGCGATCAAGGACACGTCATTTTATTTCCAGTATCGAATTTGAAACGAAAAAAATCTGCCAATCTTTTCCTGTTTTTACGGTCAGAAAAGGGCTATAAGGGGACCGTCTTTTAATTCCGTTTTAACGAGTGTAAAAGAAACGCTCGGCAATCTTTTCATGTTTTAGGAGTCAGAAAAGGGCTTAAAAGATGACTCTGATGTTTTTGTATGAAAAATGACAATTTTCCTTGAAAATCCTTTTATCCTGCACAAAAACCAACACATTACTCATACATGTTTAAAGATAGATAAAAATACTTTGAAAAATATCTTTTCACGGTGGAAAATAAACAAATTTAACATTTATTTACTCAAAAAACCTATAAAAAGGGCTTTTACCATTTCATTTTTACCATTTTACTGTTGAGAAGAGAAAAAGGGCTTTTGGCAAGAAACTTCCCGTGGTCATTGCAGAGAATCCGACCGTCAGAATCGAACGCCGTCTCATCAGGTATTCTACAACATCCTCCCTTGCATTTCCATCCATTTAGAATTTGTTTTTAATCTTTAGTTTCATTTTTTGGAGGCCTTGGGGTTTCAAGGTCCGCTTTTCGGGGTACGCAGGTGCTCCATTGGTGACCTGCATACCCTGACATTTTCTCAGTTGGGAAAATGCCGGGCATACGCATCTTGCCTTAAGAGAGGCCGCGTACACACGCTCTGTCTCTAAAGGCGGGCTGCGTACACCGCGGAAAGGATTTTCAAACCCCCATTTCTCCAAAATGAACCAAAAAAATTTAATTTTATGGATTCTATCAGATGTTTTATGGTGTATAGATTGCCCACCATGCTTGATTGGCACGAGAGAGAACACGAAGATGTTGATTTGGCCGCCATTAATCACCAACCTTCCATTGATGCTTTGAAGGCATGCGGTCTTTACAAATACTGGGCCATACCTGGCATGAGGGCCCAGGTGCGCTTTCTAGAGTGGCTGGTTGAAAGGTGGAACGTTCAGGATCAGTGCTTTTACATTGGAGGGCACCAGCTCGAGATAGAGCCCTCAGATATTTACTTTCTCACTGGTTTGCCCAAGAGGGGCGAACAATTGACTATGTCCGGGACTAGGCTGGGTGGCCAGTCCATTGCTAGTCTCCGACTAGAGTGGTGCAATAATCAGAACCAGGAGAAGGGGATAGAGATCAAAAAGATATCCTGACCTGAACTTATGGTAATTGCCTTTACAATTACCAGACTTTGCGGGGTTGCCGCTTTGCACATTGCCACTGGATCCCAGATGCGAATGGCGATTGACTGCTATCGGGGCACCATTTTCAACTGGTGCGATGCTGTGTTGGCCAACTTAAAGGGCCAACTGACTAGGACCAAAAATGGACAGCTGAAGACTTTTGGTTATGGGCCTTTAGTTGTGAGTTTTTCCCTAGAGAGGGTTCCGATGCTGATCCCACAGCAGCTCACTGTTGAGGTTGGGCCTCCCCGAGAGCCTAAGTTGACGAGATGGGTTGCGGTGATGGCCCGTCATCCTGACGAGGGCACGGAGGTTGTCTGATTTAGACCGGAGTACTTTCACTGGTTGGAGAACCAGGTCTTCTCGATACAGGATTTTCCTTATGCCGGAGTTGATTTTCGTGGAGATCCGGACATGATTCTTCCACCGGGAGAATAGTGGGATGACACAGGTACTTCATTTTTCACAAGTTTTTAAATTATCTATTTTTTTTTTGTTTTTATATCGTCTCAAAACTGATAGTGACAATTTTCAAAATGCAGATGTAGGCCCACAACATCCAGCCAATCTCCGGCCTTTCGAGAGGAGAGTACCAGTTGCACCGGCACCGGCCCCACAGGACGCGGCTGCAGAGACCTTAGCTGAGTTAGAACAAGACCTAGAGCGTCTTACGGCAGACATACCAGAGACTACTATAGATGATATTCCTATCAGGCTTCAGCGCTATGTCGTCGCAGTCCCAGGACCTTTTAGGAGGTTCTTGTGTAGGGTAGCCCGTGCAGTGGTGTCATATAGAGATCATCACCAGTGATTGGATGGTCATTTTTGTAGACACATGTGACATTTTGGTTTTTTGTACTTATCATTTTTGTCGATCATAAGGTGTTTTTCGACCTATGATCGAAGACGATGTATTTTTTGACACACTCCTATCTATATATATCATTATTACCGGCTTATCTTGTTAAACATGTGTGATGAAATGTTTTTAAATTTACATGTATGATTATTGCAAATGTCTGTCTAACATTCGAGAAGCAATTGCATCTGCTAATGTATTTAAAGACCTTGGAATATGCTGATATTCAATGTAATCAAATTCACGTTCCAAGAGACGCACTCTCAAAAATAACCTTAATAACACTGGATTTCTAATGGCATATACTCTATTAAGCTGTAATACAACGAGTTCGGAATCTAACCTCACTATCAAACTCCGAATCCCAAACGAAATAGATTCAGACAATAATTCAATCACTGCACTGTATTCTGCAATGTTGTTTGTTGTTTGACCGAGGCTCACCCCATGCATAGAAACTAACTCGTCAGAGGGCGAATAGATAACCCAAGCTGCAGAAGAGATATTCCGTGTATTACGACAAGCACCATCAGCGAATCCAATGTATGTTTGGAGAGGCATCGACATCTGCAATCATCAAGCGTAAAACCAAGATAAGTAGAATAACAACGAAAAACACACTTTCTAAGCTAAGCACACTGTCTAAACTAACAAACACACCAGCTAGAAAGAAAAACCTATCCTAACTAAAATCTCCATACCCATCATTTAAGCATAATACCTCTTTAGGTAAAGTCCATTTCTGGGTTTACCCGAAGAGTCCTCGTCAAAATCTACCAGCTCATAGGCCCCTTTTGCTAGTTTTCGCTTGACATTGTAGGGCCCATGCCACATAGGAACGAATTTTCCAGCACCTAATTTATCGTTAGCTTGATCATATAATAGCACTAGGTCTCCTTCCGAAAAATTTCGAGGGGTCACATTTCGATCATACTGAGCTTTCATACGTTTTGCGTGAGTCTCGATTGCCAATGCAGCGTCACGTCGAGTCTCATCTAATTGAGCTAAGTATAATAAACGCTTCTCCTCTTCGGAAGTAGCTGGAAGTAATTCGATAGCCATTTGAAGTGACGGGATTTCGCATTCAATGGGCAGCACAACTTCCAAACCATAAACTAGTTGGAAAGGAGTGAACCCTGTTGATGTTTTCACTGAGGTTCGGTACGCCCAAAGCGCGGAAAATAACATGTTGTGCCAATTCGACCGATGAATACCAATGATTCGTCGGATCATGATAACTAAAACTTTGTTGATGGACTCAACCAGACCATTTGCTTGTGGATAATAAGGAGTTGAGCTATCATGACTCAAACCATGCTGGCCTGTAAGTTCTGTCATCATAATGTTTCGAAAATGGCGTCCATGGTCAGTGATTATCGCTTGTGGGACACCAAACCTAGCAACAATGTGATTGAATACAAAAATTGCAGCTGTCTTGCCGTCTGCCTCGAATGTAGGCATCACCTCAACCCACTTAGTAAAATAATCAACCGCAAGGATGATATACGCATGCCCCCCGGCCGAGTGAGGGTTACATGTAATAAAATCGATACCCCATTTGGCAAAAAGTCCAACGGCAATTATAGGGTGGAGAGGAGCAAGTGGTGCGCGCATCTTGCGATCAAACACTTGACAGTTGTGGCATTTCCGGACCGCAATAATACAATCTTTAAACAAGGACGGCTAGAAGTAGCCAGCGCGCAATATCTTTTGGGCTGCGGCATACCCAGACATATGACCGCCACACGCTCTAGAGTGACAGTCATTTAAAACCCTTTCAGCTTCCTCGTGAGTTAAGCAACGTCGGAAAACCAAGTCTGCCCCACGGCGATAAAGAGTATCTCCAATAATTTTGTACTGTTGGGACTGGAATCGAATTTTCCGATGTTCCGACTTTGAAATTTTGGGCCGAAAGGATTGGGTTTGGAGATAGACGATTATATCCCCATACCACGGCTCTAAAGTGCTGATGAGAAACAAAGATTCGTCCGCAATGGGTTCCTCTGCCACAGTTTCTGTGTCAGCACGCGGGAAATCACACATCAACTCTGCAAAAACTAAAGATTTCTTAGACTTAGATTTTTCAAATTCCAAGTCGAACTCCTACAGGATAACAATCCATTTGGAGTACGTGCCCCCTAGCAATTGTTTAGTCAAAATATAGATCATAGGCTTGCAATCCAAAATGACTGTAGTTTTACGGAGAAGAATGTAATGACGAAAACGTTGGACAACTTGAACGGCTGCCAAGGCCAATTTCTCCACATGTGAATATTTGAGCTCAGTGGGATTTAACATCCGACTAAGGTAATATATCACATGTTCCGTTCCGAATTCGTCTTCCTGTAGTAAGACCATTCCAATGGTGGAATGAGCAGCGGCGAGGTACAAAAAGTAATCCTGGTTGTAGTTGGGAGGATGCAGCAACGGTGCATGGGTCAACGCATGCTTAAGCGCATCGAAAGATTTCTGAGCTATCTCATCCCAAGAGAATTGAGCGTTCTGTTTCAACAACCGGGTAAAACCCTTTGTAATCTCGGCGTAGTTAGGAATGAATCGGTGTAAAAAGTTTGCTTTCCCCTGCAAACTTTGGAGTTGGCGAAGACTCGAAGGAGGAGGCAATTTGATGATAGCTTCTACCTTCGAGGGATCGACGCGGATGCCGGCTTTTGAAACTACAAATCCCAGCAATTGTCCCACTTCTATACAGAAGACACATTTGTGTGGGTTCAACCGTATACGATAATGCCTACACCTCATGAAGATTGCTCGTAAATGGACAAGGTGATCAGCTTGAGGTAAGGAGTGATACGGCTGCACAATGTGTTTGATGTCATGAAATGCATAAGACATCGCCCTTTGAAAAGTGGCTCCGGCATTCTTCAGCCCAAAAGGTAATTTGCAATAAGCAAATGTCCCCCATGGACAAATGAAAGCCGTTTTTGGTTGATCGGCAGGTAGAATATTGATTTGGTTGTAACCGGAAAAACCGTCCATAAAGGAAAATATTTCACTGCCGGCACAATCATCAATTATTTGATCGATATAGGGTGTTGGATAGTTGTCCTTGGGACAAGCACGATTAATATCCCTATAGTCGATACATATTCTTATTGTTCCTTGTTTTTTGTTAACCAGAACAATATTTGATAGCCAATCTGTTAACGGGATCGGATAAATGAAACCTGCTTTCAACAGCTTCTCAACTTCTACTTTAATTGCAGCCGCTTTTCGTGGGTGAATCTGACGCAAACGTTGCCGGACGGGTTTAGCGTCCGGGTAAGTCTTGATTTCATGGACAACAATGGAGGGATCAATTCCTGGCATTTCCTCATAGGACCAGGCAAACACGTCATCGAATTCTTGAAATAAGGCCTTGTATGTCTGAATTTCGTCATCTGAACACGAGGCACCTATATGAATGTGCTCAACAATTCCGGGCTTGACTGAAATGTCAATGGGAATAGTGCGAGAAATGTTTCCCAAATTCAGCTCTGAATCAGGATGTTTCATTGGACTCTGAGCCTCTTTGACATATTCAGCTGTAAAGATTGATGAGAAATCGTTTTCAAAACGATCATCCTCAGGTAAAAACGAAGATCTATGATGGAGATCTTCCCATGGTAAATCGTCTACGCACAAGACTTCACAAAGTTGTTCGTCAGATGACACAACTTCAGGAAACGTTATTAACTCCGAGGTTGATGCGAAAAGTGATTCCTCACGGACCACATTCATTTGGTCGATTTGGGTTGAATGCGGGTCGGTAAAAGACTGCACGGATTCATAGGCAATTTCATATGGACTCAAAGGCATTGCATCACCAAATGAGTCTATCTCAGATTCAGAAGGAACGATCCAAGGATAGTCATAAACAATGGTGTCTGAAGTAATCATATGAATAGATGCAAACGAAGACACTGCGTTGATTGGAGGAAAAGGAAAAGTTCCCAGTAAACCGGCATATTTAACTAATCCTACGCCAACATCCTTGTAAGGGATAGTCGTTTTACCGACATGCTGGATACTTTCTGAAGAGGCTGGGTCGGATGAAAAGTAAGCCAGCTGGTCTATGGTTACGATCTTGCCATTATGTGGAAACTTTATTACTCTGAAGACCGATGAAATGACCGCTGTCATAGCGTAAGACCAACTTCGGCCCAAAAGAAGGTTGTAGTCTAGAGGGGCATCAACCACCTCCACATCTAGACTAACGGTTTTTCCTTCAACCCCTATAGGAAAATCCTATAGAATGCCAAACGGATGAAACCCACGGCCATCAAAGGCCTTAAGAATTGTCGGGGATTGATTTAGTGAAGGAGAACCAAGCGATCTCCAGCACTGTATCGACATAATACACGTGGAAGCTCCCTCATCAATTACAGTCCGATGAATAGGCCTATTTTTTACTATCACTGGGATTTGGAAAGCCATTTGATGAGGTAAACGCGGTGTACTATTTTCTAGATCAAAGATTATTAGGTTCGGGTCCTGAACATCAACAGCTCCTATAGCCAACAAAAGTAATTTACGTTGTGCTGGGCATGATTGCAGCACTTCTAAAGCCGACATTGCTGAGGGTGAAACAACTAAATCCTCAACAATGTTGTAATTCTGGGCCGCTCTCGCATGTGGATTGAAAGCAGACCTTCGAAGTACACCCTTGGCGGGCGGTTTGATTACTAAGTCAGGGTTAGGTTTCTCGATCTGTAGTGGATCGGAACCGAGAGCTGAGGTTGATGGATTTGAATGAGAAGATTCCGCTTCTTTCGATCCATCAACAGGACTTTTACTACCATAATCTTGCGATCGAGTCGCAATCCTTACATGAGACATCATCAATATGGGTTCTTCACTGGCACTCGAGGAAGAACCTATCATCTTACTCTCCTGCTTTGGAAATGGATCTTTCAAAACGGCAGGAGTTGGGGAACCCTTGACGATTTTCACAACTTCGGCCCGATGAGGGCAATCTCTTGTAAAATGATCTTCTTCACAAATAAGACAAGGATATCGAGGTTTGCGCTTTTCGTCATTGGTTTCCGACTTTTCTGTTTTCTCCTTTGGAGTCTTGTCTGCTTTATTCTTCTTCTTACCTTTCTTCTTCCCATCGTTTTTTGATTTAGCTGTAGATGACTCTACAGCGTGAATATCAGCGGAAACTTCAGCAGAAGATTCTCCTGTCGGGGAGTCTGGTAAGGTTATAATTGGCAAATAATTCTTTGAAGACTTCTTTTTGCTTTTAGTATTCACCGTACCAATCATGCCATCAGCAGCATGAGATCCCGAAGGAGCAGCAGTGATTTGATTTGACTTTGGAAGATCTGGGATCTTTTCATGTAACGTACCTAACTGAGTGTAAACTAAGTCAAGGTACTGCGCTTGAGCAATCACTTGCTCCTCAGTAACTACGCCGGCCTTAGCTACGTCTTCAGTAATCTTCGGTAATAATGATTTAACAAACCATTCAGCTAAGATTTGGTCTGGGATAAAAACTTTCACTAATCGCCTTCGACGTCTCCATTCATGTATATGATCAGAAATATAAGTGGACGTCGACTATTTTAATGAAGTTAGTAGCTCCGTGCCATTATCATATCTGACCGGCAACTGAAAATGAGTTAGGAACGAGGTAGCTAACTGACTAAAATTATAAAAAGAGGCCCGTGGTAACTCAATGTACCACTTGGCCGCGAGACCAATGAGCGTACGCTGGAAAAGACGTAAGCGGATCGAATCATCCGAGATGGAATTTGAAGCACACCAGAGGTGGTAAGTCATCACATGATTTGACGGATCCTCTCCAGACTTACCTTCGAACTTGGGAATGTCACTGGGCAACTTATTCGGCATTGGCGGCCAAAACGGAAGATAATTGATCGGATCGTTCGTTAGGTGCGACAAGTCTGGTAAATCCAAAGTTGCGATAAACGGTAATTGCCGATTAGGATCCCTAAAACTCTGGGTCACAAGACCAGTCCCAGGAGGAGGATATCCACGATAACTTGGAATAGGAATCGCATTCGGGATATTGTATCCATCCGGAAAACCAGGATTAACCGGACCGTACTGGGGTTGTTGTGGTTGTTGATAAGTGTACCTAGGATATGGTTGATACGGGTAAACTGGTTGTTGGACAGCAGGCCCGTATTGGTACTGTCCCTGGTACGGTTGATAAGCGAATTGTGGTTGACTAGTGACAACCGTACTTAAACCAGGCTGTCCTACAGGCATTTGAACCGTAGTTTGAATCGTGGATCCAGACAATGGTAAAGATGTCTGAGGAGTAGTGGCAGAGATAGTAGAAACCAGAGCTGTCGATACTCCAGAAGTAAGTGCGGTAGACTGAACAGATGTTGCGGTAGTTGCAGCAGTCGTTTGAGATGGAGTACTAGGTGCAATGGGCGACTGAGTAACTACCGAAGGTACAGAAGTTTGAACACTAGACTGGACTGGTTGCTGGGCTGGACCAGAAACTAAAGGTTGTCCAGTCTGCGATGACAACTGTACGCTTGGCTGCAACACCTGTTGAACTTGCGATGGATCCCACACTATGTTCATTGCGGGGTATTGACCCATGACAGGTTGAGGATATTGAGATCCATAACCGGATTGAGGGTAGGATTGATAATTGAAAGGTACATTTCCCGTACCTTGAATATACAATTGACCTTGAGGTGGTTGATAACCTTGACTCGAGTACTGACCTTGGGGTAGATACCCTTGAGGTAAGTACTGATACTGGGGTTGACCTTGAGGCATAAATTGATACTGAGGTTGACCTTGGGGTACATATTGAGGCTGGGGTTGACCTTGAGGAATGTACTGTACCATGGGTACATACTGTCCTTGAGGTTGCCCCCCAGACGCATATTGTGTACCTTGAGGTTGCCCCCCAGGCATTAATTGAGTCTGCCCCCCAGGCGGTAACTGGCCACCTTGAGGTTGAGAACCGGGAATTGAACCTGACATCATGTAAATGTCTCCTACACCCAACGGTTTATTACCATTGTTTCCAGTTAATAACCCATGTTCAATGGGTTGAGGAGATGCTCCCGCAAAAGTACCAGAAAGTGACTGATACCCAGAGGGAACAGAAGGACCGCCGTACAAGAAATATTCAGGGGATTGAGTGAACACGGACGACTGACCAGACATATTTACAGGAGTATAAATACCTCCGGGTGGATAAGGAGTACGAGGTGGAGAAAAACTTAACCCTGAGTTGTCCAAATAATTAGTTAACGAAAGATACCAAGTAGTACTTCTAGGAGGACTGTAAAAAATGGATTCACGCTCCCTTAGATCAATAGTAGGTTGATCTTCAGGGATAGGGACGCCTATTTCTTCTTCTGGAGCAAGTTCTTCAATAGCTATCAAACCAGAAGGAAGATTTTCGGTGATGACTCTTTCTACCCTAGGTGAATCAGGAACACTAGAAGTTGGAGTAACAGGTTCAGATATTTCAGGTTCTTCGCCTATATCACTAGTAGATGAAAAACTACCAGCAAGCTCGGAAACTGCAACAGCTTCAGGATTATAACCTGTTTCTAGACTTTGGTAATCTGGATGGACTACCAACGAAGACTCTCCTTCTTTAGGTGAACCTACTTTACTGCCACTAGGAGTTACAAGGACTTTCAAACCTTCGTAATGACCTGGGACGTCTTCAGGAGGTTCGCCCCGAAGTCTACGGGACTTCCTCAACAAATCGGCCACGGTAACAATCTCAGGAGACTTGCCCCGAAGTCTACGGGACTGTCTCGGTAATTCAGCCACAGTTAAAAACTTTTAACTACTGCACACGCAAACAAAGTAAAATCTCAAAGCAAACCGCCTAAAGTCTCTAAAGAACCAAACAAATTCGAATCACACGCCTAAAGAATCTAGGGCGTTAAACCATACACAAACAGTAGCCTTTCGGACCGAAAACACTAGTTGGTGATGAAGCCCAACATCGCCGAATTCAGTACAGAAGTGGTGGGTGGAACAGTTACCCCGGAAACCTGCTTAATGAATAGACCGGCACAAGTTCCTCCACTTTAACCATCTCGAGTGAAGTGAACCCCCCGGAAAATCCAAGTGAGTCTAGCCGACGTCTGCTCCAGGTATAGTGGGATCTTCCCTCCACCGTCACCTCGGGTAGAATCCTAAAGATAATGGTCACTAAGGTTACCAACAGCAACAAATATACCTGGGGGAACAGTCTACGACCCGATAGCACGCAAGGGCAGAGTAACAAGCTCAATCCCCTTGCCGGCTCCTTGACAATAATCCAAGGTTTACCGACAAGTGACCCCAGGCTCCTCGACAATAATCTGAGGTTTACTATTTGTAGTACGTGCGTATCTGGCGTCTTTCCCAATGAAGGAGGATTGATCCCCTCACTGGTTCGGACACGGTCTTGTGCTTCTCCTTTAAGAGGAGCTTTCCCAGAGTACAAATGAAACAGTTGGATTTATCCTACCACAAGATGAGCTACTTGTTTGGTTTTACTGTCTTGGAGAGTTAATTATTCTCCTACTCCAAGACACTAGCCTGATCTATATTGGTGTTTCAGAGCCCTAGTAAATAAAAGTTACTAAGTTGATTTTACTTTAAGCGTTAATTTTTTATGGCTTTTCTTTAGGACAAAAGGTAGTGGAGATGAAACTGATGGTGTGTGGACTCGACTGAAATCCACTAAAAAGATGCACTTAGAATGATTTATACTAATTTTCTTTTTCAATGAATTCCCTAGCTAAGAGAGTTGGAGAATGCAAAATTGATATAAAAACAACTTTCTTGGCAATGAAAATCAAAGAAACAAACTCTTTATCTTTTCCAAAGCATACAACACATGACCACTAATTATTTCACGAAAATTCCTTTTCTTTTCAAAGACTCAAATGCTACTAAAGCAAACTTTTCTTCAAAAGAGTTTTTTTTTTTTTCCCTATATTAACAAAGCATGTAAAACTTACTTTAACAGAAATCAAAGTTAAAAAATCTATGGCAATCAAATCAACTCAATTTCACTCAAAAGCAAATCTAAGAGAAATTCACCTAAAAGTAAATCTAATGAGGCAAAAGCCTAGCAAGTATGATTCCAGGATGTTTTACTCAGTCAAAATTTAACTAAGGACTAGCTAATGCAGAATCAAAAACCAGTCAAAAACAAAAATCAAAATCTATTGTTCTTTTTCTTAAGAATAAAATTCAAAGTTTAATCAACAAACTTTTTCGAGATTCGGTAAAGAGACAACACAAAGGTAGGTTTCTCACAAGGGTAGATTCTATGAAAGGTCTGACTCCTAAGAAGACTGAAAAGACCAGGGAGATCCAAGGTTTTACAACTTCTAAAGCCAAAGTCACTATAGGACCAATGCAAAAATCAAACCCTAGGGCAAAATCTCTATGAATTTCACTAAAACTCTTGACACTGATGAAACAAGCTTAGGTGAAGATTTATGATAGGTAACCAGTGGATCTGGGTAGTAAAAACAAATTAAAAACAAAATCTAAGAGGCAAAAAGGAAAAAATTGAAATTTTCTCAATTTTGACAGGGTACGCAAGCAACTTGTTTGTACAGGTGCGTGTACGCTCTGTGCACAAAGCTGCAGTGCGTACAGGTACGCACTGTGCTTAACTCAGAGGGTGCATACTGCTAGCAAAACCAAGAAAAACTAAAATCTAATTTAACCCTAAGCTATCCCACCCAAATACAGAGGCAAACAGCCAAAAACTAGAAAACAAACGACTTTTCTCAAATCAAAGTTTCACACGAAGGAAAAATCATTCACATCAATGGATTCCCCAGTGGAGTCGCCATTTTGTCATGCGGAAAGAGTCAATTTTGCGGACAAAACCGACCTCCCTAGAAGCTAAGGCTTTCTAGTGACAAACAAGACAAGTAAACACTACCTTTCTCTAAATATGCATTTAGAATACAAGTAATCAGGTGTTCATAACATACCTTTAGTCCAACGCTTTGTAGTAGTCCAGCCTCGCCGATCCGGATGAACTCCTCCTTCTTTTCGAAACCTGCATTCACTAACAAGCCAAAAGATTACATAGCACCTGAATAACTTATAAAATAACACATATTCATCATACAGACCAAGGAGTATATGAAACAAATCATGTATAACAATCTGTTGAGAAAAGTGAGCTTAATTGTATTAAGTGGAAACAAAAGAAACCATTACAACCTGAGCCTTGGTGTTGTGCAGGTCCCTCCTAGGGTCCAGCAAGAGTTTTCCTTTACTTTGATCAGCTCACCCACTTCCAAATAAGGCTAGGAAAGGATGGGAATCTCTCCTCTCAAGCTCTATAAGGGAGTCCTAATTCCAGTAGCATCTACCCTTAGGAATATTCAGCTTTCAACCTCCCCTCCCTCTGGCCCAATGGCTGTATTTATAGTGCTCTAGAGGAAGTTAATCAGGTCCACCATCAATGGGATAAGCCCCTCTTTGAATGGGATAGCTCCCCTCTTGATGGGATAAGTTCCTCTTTCATAGGGATACATGAACCATCTGGAGGCACTCAATACACGTCAAACAAGCTTCTAGAATGCTCTAGAAATGACCACAAGTAACTTTTTTGAAGTGAAACTTGTGCCTTTTGACCTTTACAGGAGTACGCACCCACCCCTTTACAGACAGAGCGTACAAGTACGCAGGTATTGTGAACTTGAGGTGCGTACACGCAGGTAAGGCTAAGAGAAACTGTGTACCCAGAGTTACATAGATTTTTAAAGACTTTCTCTCTTTCTTGGAGTTTGACATGAGGAGCAGAGGTATGAGACTTGCCAAGGAGGATAGTATGACAGTTGATGGAGCCATACTAACTGCAAATAGTCATGGTGACAAATTTTAGTGTAACAGGTGTTAACATTCCCCCCCCCCTTAATCTGAAGGGATGTTGGTGAGTCCAAGCATCGTTCTGAATCTTTCAAGATTTTCTCTTCTAAGCACTTTGGTGAAGATGTTTTCAATTTTCTCATTAGTGGAACAATTGATGCAGGGTTACCCCCACTTACACCCACAATATGCAAGTAAAATGCATAAGCACATTTTTCCCAGGTATTTTTACTCTCTAATGAGTCAAAATCTTCAACCATCAATGGTTAAGGCCCCCTTTAATAGTCTCATGTGTAATAATTCATAGACTAACCAAGTCTACCCTTAATCCATCCTTCTCTTTCTATTGGGACTCATTCACCCTCATAGACCTTAGTTTAAACTTTAAACCCACATATAACCAAACTCCCCACTTTCCTTTGTTATATCGGACTTAACCACAAAACCTTCTATCGGTGCTTAACTCATTATAAACCCTTTATCCTTTGATAATGGTGGGCTTATATATGAAACCTCATATATCTGTGCTTAATCCTTTATAAATCACTTACAAAGGAAATATACACAAAACATACCTTTTCCACCTTGGTACGGCCATCACACAGATATCAATGCTACACATCTATCGCAATCGTTAATCACTATCCTCGCAGAACACATTACATATGAATTCCTCCTCTTTCTCCGATATGCGATTACATACAACCTTTCGGATCTCAAAGGTATAAAAGCCGCACCTCAATACTTTATTAGGTCTGCTCCATCGCTCATCGCATCACTTCTCCATCGATACAACTCCATTTAACATTTCCGATGCAAATTAATCTCCGCCATCCATTTCTTCCTCCGATCCAATGGATATCGGTGCATCGCTTAATCGACATTCCATCGCATTGTCCGCCAACCCTTCACCTCTGCGATTAAATCACAACCATCGATCTAGCGATCAATCCAATGGTTGTTGATTCAACCGATCAATAAAGTTACGCGACAATCCTCCACCGTCAATCTTCCTCCATCAAATCCGACGGTTGACAAGGATTTTGGCTAGACAACTTGTGTGAGGATTAATAGTCCAATAAATGGTTTTCTCTCTCCTCCTTGTTGCTACGTGTCGAGCGGCTAATGGAATCGAGTGGCTACTCCCTTTTTCCACTTACCACTTAGAGTGCCCCCGAAATACCACTTCCATTGTTTAAAACCTTCTCTTTGCCGATTATCTTGCACGCTCTTCCACATGCGATGACCATAGATTTATTCCATCAGATGGTTCTAATGGTTCCTTCAGGTTCCTCTTTATTTTGATCTGGACCGTTGATTTCTGAGATCAAACGGCTCCTCTGCATTGACAATTCGCCTCTTCGTTTGTCTCTTTACCTGACTTTAATTCATTTTCCCAGTGTTTTTCCTGTGGTTTTAGGTTTTTTCCTTCAGGGTTCTGACCTTCCTCTCTTCCACTACTTAGCTTTCTTTGAGCTTAACTCCGTGAAATATCACTTCGCTACCTCTCCAGATCTTCACTCTGATCCTTCAATTGGACTCGATGATCCATTATGATTCCTCTGAATCATTCTCCTCCTCTGCGTTTTGCCAAATTCTACATACACACAATTATTACAGAATTCTGATTCATTATAATTCAACACTCGAAACACACTTATACAAGTTTGAAAATAAACTCTGTATTCATAAATATAACAATGATTACAGAATGAGACTCTCTGTCTCTCAGGCCTGATCTTCAATATCAGTGGCCTCCTCCCCTTACACTCTGCCCGTAGACTTACATTTATACCAGAAAGGTTATGTTGAACTAATTCTGGTTCAAACACTTAATCTACTAAACTGAATCCTAAATGTCCTCTCTAGTTCCTCGAATCATGAAACTACCTTAAGAGTTATAATTGAATTCTAGCTCTCTTGTCATTATTAACCACTCATGTTCTCCTTCATTCAAGATTATTTACAAACCTCCTCACATTATCTAATTAATTCCTATCCTACTCACTCAAAAGCCTAAATATTACATTAATTCAACACTTAGGAATCCAACTTCCTTAAAACACATGACCCCCTATGTTTACTAAATTAGAATGATTTTCCTTGGGTTGAATGCTCCTGCATCAGACTCACAAAGTAGAAAATATTCATGATCTCCTGATCATGTGCCTTCATATGTTGTTAGAAAACCTCCAGGGTCCCAAACTTTAGTTTGTAGCTGCCCAAATGCCTTGCACCCTTGTTGCTGTTGTAGGTCTGTTGTATTCTATTTCATCTTCCTCTCCTTTTAAATCAGGTCCAAGTTTTGGTTGATCATCCTTCCTGCTGCTATCAATTTCCTCCACATGGATGTTTCATCATCAACTGCCACAATTCTTCGATCTCTGTCTCTAGTTCATCCTTGGACTGGTCCATATATTCTGCCTCTTACTTCTTCCTCTTTCTCTTTGTTTCAGGTTGTTGTTTCTGTCCACTAACTCTTCAAACTGTTGTTCTTCTCCCTGAAGTTGTTGAATGCTATCACTTACTCTTACTTGTTCTTCACTTATTCTGATTTGTTCTATTATTATTGCTACCTCCCTTTCATCCTTACCCTCTTTCATGATTATCTCTTTCTGCACTGAATCCTAACTTTCTAGCATTCTCTCCAGCAATTGAACATCTCTGTTCCATGGATTATATTCTTCCACAGAATCTTCTTCTTTCATTTTTGTTTGGATGTCCATCTATACCAAATCTCCTCTAGCATCTGCAAATAAACCTGCACTTATAAAACATTTGTCAAAATAAAAATCATAGGGCTTATATGCCTCTTCTTCCTTTAGCAACACATCAGTATGCTGCTCTATTTTCTCCTACTCTATCAGCGTATCAGTCTACTGATTTGAATTCTCAAAAGAATTCGTGAGACTATCAACTAGTCTCTCCTCCACACCATCTGTTCTAATGATGTTTTTATGTCCTTGTTCACTGTAGTGAACTCCCTATTTTGAGTGTCAATTTGCTGAACTTCCATTACCATCTCCTTTTTCTTATGATTGTCATTCATAATAATTTTTTGTCTTCCTTTTTCAGCAATCTATCTTGGTTATATATCTTGTGTTTTTCCAACTCCCTTCTTTGAAAGTCTAATTTCTATACAACTCAATAATTTCAATTGGAGTAGAATTTGATTACCTTTCTGAGACAATATTCCTTTATTCTTCATCAGAATAAGATCTTGATTCCTTATCTCTATGACAGCTTCTACAGACTCATCCATAGACTTTTTCTTCTGTATGCAGTCAAATTCTTCCTCTTTTGAGAAGGTTTTTTTGTCACCTTTTACTTCTAGATCTTCATCTACTCTGAAGATATCTTCAAAAGGTTGCTTTTCTCCTGCAATACCTGCCATCATACACAAACTATCAGTTTTAAAAGCATAAGACCTTGTGGTCTCACTTGATGCTTCAATCATCATATCTCCTTGCTGTTCCAAGTTCTCTTTATGACTCAGAAATTATTCGATGGTCTCCTCTTCAATCTCCTCAAGCCCTTCACTTGGTTGCTTGATATCTTTCCCCAACTATATATGATACCTATCTATCTCATCTTATTTCAGAACAGAATTTAGATTTTTCTTGTATTCTTCCTCCTTTATGACAATATCAACAAATTGTCCTTCACATGTTGCACCTGCAATCATACACAAATTGTCAGATTTAAAACCAGGTGACCCTTTGGCCTCACTTGAAGTTTCAGTCTTCAAGTCTTCATCTTCAGTCAGCATCTCCTCATGTTGTTTTGAACTATCCCAATAGTCCATGAGATATTCACTTGATCTCCATTTTTTAGCTTCAGTGTAGTCTTCACTTTCTCCTAGAATTTCTCCCTATTCTGGTTCAAAAATGGACTCTTCCATTTCCAACTCAACTTCCTTGATTTTTTCCCTTAGCCACTTTACTTGCTTTTGTTGTAGCCTTCTCTACATCTCATGCCACTCCACTGGCTTCTTCCTTAATACCCAACCTTGTCTCTGGTTTTCCTCTAGTATTCTCCTTAATGCATCGAGTTTTTATATTAACTCTACAATCTCTTTGTCAATCTCCTCTTGACTCATCCTCTTTCCATTTGCCTTGGAATTATCTTTCTTCATCTTTATTTTGCTGTGTTCTTCCTTAGAACCTCTGTTATGAATATCAGTAACCATCTTATTCTCCTCTCTCTTCATGAGAACCTCACTCACTCACTATGAGTTGCATTAAAGCATCTACAAAAACAAGTCCTCCTTGTTGCAACTTACCTCACCAAGCTTTCCTCTGTACTTGGTCTTTTGGCAAGCACTTGGTTCTCTATCTATGGAACCTCCTTTAAGCACTTCTCTCTGCTCCTTCTAGGCTTCAACTCATCTGCACTTATAAAGATCACAACTGTCCTCTTGTATTTCAATCACAATGAAATACTTGGTTTTGACCACCTCTTCTTTCACTTAGAAAGTCTTACCAGCTTCTTTCATCCCTTATCAATTCTACCCATATCCTCTGTTGAATCACTTTTGTGATCTGAAACAATACCTCTACAGTAACAAGTCTCCTCCTTGCTACATATGCCTCATTAAGCTTTTCTCTTCTTCTAAGCTCAGTCTTTTAGCATCTCTCTGGTTCTTTCCTCTGGAAACCATTTAGGAATTCCTTGCTCTAGATTACTACAACCTTCTCACCTTCTTTTGTTGTTATCTGTGCATCAATGTACAAACACACATTCTCAAATCAAATCAAAACAGAACATATCACCTCACCTCTTTGTATGATCTTGTTCCACCATTCCACCTATACCTTGAATGGATTGTCATCTATTTCTTGCATCTACAAGTTCTGCTACACATCACCTCTATGTGCCTACTCTCTGTCAGATTGGAATCTGATCCTTCCTTCCCTGCATAAACATCTTAACACATAACTTTGTTCTCAATTCTTTCACATATAATTTCTTTGTTCTGTTTTAACACCAATTTTTTTAATTACACTTCGGCTCTGATACTGAATGACACAGGGTTACCCCAGCTTACACCCATAGTATGCATGTAAAATTCATAAGCACATTTTTCCCAGGTATTTTTACTCTCTAACGAGTCAAAATATTCAACCATCAATGGCTAAGGCCCCCTTTAATAGTCTCATGCAGAATAATTCATAGAATAACCAAGTCTACCCTTAATCCATCCTTCCCTTTCTATCAGGACTCATTCACCCTCATAGACCTTAGTTTAAACTTTAAACCCGCATATAACCAAACTCCCCACTTTCCTTTGTTATATCGAACTTAACCACAAAACCTTCTATTAGTGCTTAACTCATTATAAACCCTTTATCCTTTGATAATGGTGGGCTTATATATGAAACCTCATATATTCGCGCTTAATCCTTTATAAATTACTTACAAAGGAAATATATGCAAAACATACATTTTCTGCCTTGGTACAGCCACCACACAGATATCGATGCTACACCTCTATCGCAATCGCTAATCGCTATCCTCGCGCAACACATTACACATGAATTCCTTCACTTTCTCCGATATGTGATTACATACAACCTTTCAGATCTCAAAAGTATAACAGCCGCACCACAATAATTTATCGGGTCCGCTCCATCGCTCATTGCATCACTTCTCCACCAATACAACTCCATTTAACATTTCCAATGCGAATTAATCTCCGCCGTCCATTTCTTCCTCCGATCCAATGACTATTGGTGCATCGCTTAATCGGCATTCCATCGCACTGTCCGCCAACCCTTCACCTCTGCAATTAAATCGCGACCGTCGATCTAGCGATCAATCCAACGGTTGTTGATTCAACCGATTAATAAAGTTACGTGACAATCCTCCACCGTCGATCTTCCTCCATCAAATCTGACGGTTGACAAGGATTTCGGTCAAACAACTTGTGTGAGGATTAACCACCCAATAAATGTTTTCCTCTCTCCTCCTGGCTGCTACGTGTCAAGCAGCTAATGGAATCGGGTGGCTACTCCGTTTTTCCACTTACCACTTAGAGTGCCCCCGAAATACCACTTCCACTGTTTAAAACCCACTCTTCATCGATTATCTTCCGCGCTCTTCCACATGCGATGACCGTTGATCTATTCCATCGGATGGTTCTGATGGTTCCTTTAGGTTCCTCTGTATTTTGATTTGGACCATTGATCTCTGAGATCAAATGGCTCCTGTGCATTGATGATTCACCTCTTCATTCATCTCTTTACTTGACTTTAATTCATTTTCCCAGTGTTTTTCCTGTGGTTTCAGGTTTTTCCTTCAGGGTTCCGACCTTCTGCTCTTCCACTGCTCAGCTTTCTCTGAGCTTAACTCCGTGAATTCTCACTTCGCTACCTCTCCAGAGATTCACTTCGATCCTTCAATTGGACTCGATGATCCATTATGATTCCTCTGAATCATTCTCCTCCTATGCATTTCACCGAATTCTGCCTACACACAACTATTACAGAATTTCGATTCACTATAATTCAACACTCGAAACACACTTATACAGGTTTGAAATTAACCTCTGTATTCATAAATATAACAACGATTACAGAATGATACTCTCTGTCTCTCAGGCCTGATCTTCAATATCAGTGACCTCCTCCCTTTACATTATGCTCGTAGGCTTACATTTATACCAGAAAGGTTCTGTTGAACTAATTCTGGTTCAAACCCTTAATCTACTGAACTGACTCCTAAATGTCCTCTCTAGTTCCTCGAATCATGAAACTACCTTAAGAGTTATAATTGACTTCTAACTCTCTTGTCATTATTAACCACTCATGTTCTCCTTCATTCGAGAGCATTTACAAACCTCCTCACATTATCTAATTAATTCCTATCCTACTCACTCAAAAGCCTAAATATTACATTAATTCAACACTTAGGAATCCAACTTCCTTAAAACACATGACCCCCTATGTCTACTAAAATACAATGATTTTCCTTGGGTTGAATGCTCCTGCATCAACAATGGCAAATATTGATTGTTTTGGCCTCAACATGATGTCAAATGAGATGATATTTTGTATTGATGTGCTTCATTCAATCATGGAACTTTGGGTTCTTGGCCAACTTTATTGTTGAGGTATTGTCAATCATGAGTGGAGTCGATTGTACTTGTTTTACCTACAAATCTTCCAGAATTTTCCGGAGCCACACAATTTATTTTGTTTCCTCAACTGTTGCCACATATTTTTCCTTTGTTGTGGAATCTGCTAGAACTGATTGTTTGTGTGATCTCCAGGAGACAGCTGCTGATCCAAGACTCATAGCGTCTTCTATATCACTACCCATGGCAGCCAAATTACTGCGAGGAATCTGCTGAACAATCAGGAAGCAAAAGACAATCGAATCTAGAAATAGTATTGACATCCTCGAATGTCAGATCTCTGCACAACGAGTAATTGTGGGTGCTTCTATCTAGGAAATGCATGTCGTGCTCTGAACCTCTGGTGCTGCTGAAATCATGCTATAATAAAAGTTCTAGCTTTGTCAGATCGTGAGGTTACAATTTACTTGGTGCTATAATAAAAGTTCGGCCTTATTTCTCTGCAGCTGGGTTCTAGATCTAATCTTCTGTTCAATCTTCTGCAGCTAGATCTAGATCTAATATTCTGCCTTATTTCTCTATGGCTGGGTTCTACGGGCAAGTAAAATATGGCTCCCAGCTTCGCGAAAATAGTTGCTAGCTCAGTTCCGTCCGCTTCTGGAGGGCAAGCTCCTGCCCATATCATCAATGAAGCCCCAGCTCCCACTGTCCAGGTGGTCCAGGCCTCACTCGATGAGGCTTTGAAGTTTTCTGAAAGTGCCCTAATCTGCCAGTTCAATGGTTTTTGGCCGCGGCTAACAACTCTCCACAATTGGATCTCGGAGGTATGGAAGCCTGTCATTTCTGATGAAATTAATATCTACCCCTGTGCTAGGGGTTTCTTTATAGTAGATTTTGAAAATCCTGAAAGCAGACAATGTATTCTAGATTTCGGCCCTTGGTTTTGGGAAAACTTAGGCCTATTCATGAAGCCATGGAACCCATCATTCAATCCCTCAATAGCAGTCATAGCCTCAGCAGCAGTTTGGGTGAGATTACCAAGCCTACCCTTGCATCTATGGAATCTCTCCTCGCTAAAAGCCATTGGAAATGCAATTGGGAAATTTTACTGCAGGTGCCCAAAAACAGAGGAATATGCCAGAACTACCTATGCACACATCTGTGTGGAAATTGACTTCAGCGCCGAATTCCCAGCTGAAATAAACCTAACAAGTAAAGACTATGTGTGGAACCTGAAACTTGATTATGAAAGTGTCCTCTTCCGATGTCGATCCTGCTTTGAGATAGGCCATGTAGCCAAAAATTGCCCAAAAGCCTCCCAGAAAAATTCTGCTAGAAAAAAACACCACAGATCTACATGGTGGGAAGGAGCACAAAAAGAACACTACACTGTCATCAAAGAAGAATACTCTAGAGACAACTCTAAATCACAAGAATTCGGGCAAGAAAGAAACAACTCTCAAGACAAGCAGGGAGAAAGCCCCGCCCAACAACAAAAAAGTGAACTCGACAACCCCTCAAACATCAACAGATATGAGGATTCGAATACCGCACAAACTAAATCTTCATTTGACAGCAAATTAGATCTCCTAGACCAAACTTCTTCTCCGACTATCTTCAAAAGGATGAACACAATAGATCGCAAAGCTAAGACACCAATGTCCCAAGAACCAGAAGAGATGAAGGAGATGCAAGATAAAGGAAGCTGGAAGACCGTAGAGAAAAAAAGGAAAGCTACAACACCAATCTTGCCAGGAAAGACGAGGAGCCAGACAATTAAAAACTAAGAAAATTATAGGTCCGATAGACCAATTTGGTCTTAGTGGACATTAACCATCATCATCATCATAATCAGCATAACCCAAAGTAGATACCCCAGTTTCTTTGTCTCCATCGAAGTCTAAATCAGAGTATCCAATCAAGCTGAAGTCGCCCACCTGTGTATACTTGATTCCAAATTCTGGAGTTCCCTTCAAGTACCTTAGAACTCTTTTTGCAGTAGATCAATGTCCCTCACAAGGCTTTTTCATAAACCTGGAGAGGATTCCAACAACAAACGAAATGTCTGGTCTGGTAGTCATTAGGTAGTTGAGACTTCCTACAAGCTATCTATACTTTGTTGCATCCTCAAATTATTTTCCTTCAATGGATGTGAACTTTAAGCTTTGTTCCATTGGAGTAGACAGAGGATTGCATTCAGTCATGCCAAACCTATTCAACAGATCTCCAATGTACTTCTTTTGAGAAAGGAATATGGACTTTGGATGTTGACTTACTTCAATACCAAGATAGTAATGAACATAGCCTGAATCAGTCATTTCAAAACCTTTCCTCAATTCCTTCTTTATGGATGAAATGTAGCTCTCATTGTTCCTTCTCATCAAAAGATCATCTACATATACCACAAGATATACAACTGTTTTTCCAACCTTCTTGACAAACAAAGTTGCATCATAGATATCATAACGTTTGAAGTGAGTTTCAGAAGACGCTCAGTTAGTTTTTCATACCAGGCTCGCAGTGCTTGTTTGAGGCCATGCAAGGATTTCACAAGTTTGCATACTTTATGTTCATGTCCTTTTACAACAAATCCTTCAGGCTGGGACATAAAAACATTCTCTTTTAGATCTCCATTCAAGAAAACAGTTTTTACATCCATTTGATGGACTTTCCAACTGTTTTGAGCTACTAGGGCAAAGAGTGTCCGGATGGTAGCCCATTTTGCTGTGGGGGAAAAGTCTCCTCATAATTGACCCCTTCCTTTTGTGCAAAACCTTTTTCCACAAGCCTGGCTTTGTGCTTGTCAAGTGAGCCATTAGCTTTATACTTGTTCTTGTAGACCCACTTGCAACCAATTGGTTTGGTTCCCAATGGAGGATCAACCAGATTCCAAGTGTCATTCTTTATCAAGGCATCATACTCCTTTTGCATTGCTTCTTTCCATTCATCATGAGAAGTAGCTTCTTTGAAGGAAGTTGGTTCAAAATCTGTAGACAAATTCAATTCACAATCATAAGAAATATCCATATCAACAGGTGAATCAGAGTCATCTACATCACCTCCATTTTTTCTGGTTGAATTTGTAGTTCATGTCTTTCCAACCTCATCAGGATGAACACTTTCAAGTGTCTTTGTCAACCACTTTTGGGTACCTTTCTAAGATGGTCCAGGCTGCTCCATTGATTGAGTTGGGACTGAATCAAGATTGAGTCTCCCAATTCTTTCAATCACATCACTCAAAGTATCATCTGTTGTTGGAGTTTCATGCGGGGGAGAGAGTACTTTAGAAGAAGATTACACAAGTTGATATAGTATAGGAATCCCCCCTTCAAGATGTGGAATCTGATTATCAAATTCTTGAAATGATTTTGCATTTGCGAATCTATCCGAGCGATCAAGTTGCCACTCAACAACATTGTCAGTTTTGGATGATTCAAGAAAGATTACATCTCTAGATACAACAAACTTTTTATTAACTTCATCATAGATATGATATGCTTTGGAGGTGTTTGAATACCCCAGGAAGATAAACTTATGACTTCTTGGACCAAGTTTGTTTCTATGTACCTTTGGTATCAAGGCATAACATGTGGAACCAAAGACCCTAATTTTCTTTACCGAAGGAATGTGCCCATACCACATTTCAAAAGGAGTCTTCTTTCTAATAGCATTAGATGGACATCTATTCCTTACATATACAGCACATAGAACTACATCAGCCCAAAACATCATTTTTACATTTTTGAAAAACATCATGGAGCGCACCATATTTAAGATTGTCCTATTGATTCTTTCAGCTACTCCATTCTGTTGGGGATTATAAGGCACAATTGTTTGATGGTTGATCCCATGTTGGTGAAGATAGTTTTCAAATTCATTTGAAGTGTATTCTTTTCCATTTTCAGTGCGAATAGAGCCAATATGAGATTGTGCATCATTTTCAATCCATGTATGAAAGTTCTTGAATGTTTGAAAAGCATCAGATTTGTTATTCAATAAATAAACCCAACACATTCTGGTGTAGTCATCAATAAATGCCATCATATATTTATTTCCATTTGTAGAAGGAACAAGCATTGGACCACATAAATCTGAATGAATGAGTTCAATTTTTCTATGTGCTCTGGAATGTGAATCATGAAAAGACTATTTTCTATGCTTTCCTAGAATGCAAGCATCACATTGCTTAAGTTTCCTAGGAATTGTAGGCAAACTAGTAACACCATTTTTCTTCAACAAGCGGAGGCTGTCATAGTTCAAGTGTCCAAATATAGCATGCCATAATAAACTTGATGGAAATGTACCTTCTTCATAATGAGAATTGTATGAGAAATTTTGTGCACGAGCAAAGGTACCCTGCAGCTTGAGAAGCCTTTCTTCTTCTATCCCCGTCATGACAAGTGAGTGGTCTGATGCTTTTCTCACCTCAAGCTTGCCATAAAACATATGAATGGAGTGTCCTTACTGGCGGATGTGGACCAAGGACAACAAGTTTCTCCTCAGCTATGGGAGATATAAAACATGATGCAGAAGAAAGTCTGGAAGACCAGGAAATTTAAGCCTGATTGTACCAAGCCCTGATGGCTTGAGTTTTGATTTTTCTGCAAAGTATACTGCTCCATCAACATTGTTAGTAAATTCTTCAAAAAAATCTCTTCTAAAATTCATGTGGCAAGTTTCTCCTGAATCAAGCAACCAATCATTTTTCCAAGAAGCAAGTGAAGCATTAAATAAGTCTTCATTTACTCCAATGTTAAAGTGTGCCACAACATAGTGAGCGGATTCAAGTGCTATACCATTCTCTTTGTCATTAGTTTTACCTTTGGGTTGGTTTCTTTCATGCTCAATTCTGTCCCAAGGCAACTTGCATGTGGATGCATCATGTGATCCATATCTTTTGTAGCGTATGCAGTGCAAATCTAACTTTTCTCCTTGAGAGTGTCTGCCCCCCCTGCCTTTGAAATTTCTTCCTCTTCCTCTTCGACCACCTCTTCCTCTCGAAGAATCTTGAGCAAGATTCTTCTCTTTATGTGCAAGGCACACAGCCTCTTCATAATACTGAGGATTTGTCTTCTTCCCAAAATCTTTCTCTCTTTCAGCAAATTTTTTCACAAGGGAGTCAAAGGTAATATCTTTGAGGTTTCCATTTTCTTGCAACGACTCAAGATAATTTGAGTAAGTGGGATAAAGTGCCTTGATAAAAGCTATCAGAGGAATGTCCAGTTCAACATTAGTAACTTTGATATCATGCATAATAGATTTTACTTCTGATGCAAGAGCAAGAGGAACATTATTTTGTAATTCAAGGGTGAACAATTTAATCATGAGTTGAACAACTTCTAGTGGAGAGTGTGAGTGATAGAGTTCCTTAAATTTTTGTAAGGCTTCAAAAGCTTTTGAAAATGGTGAAATATGGCAACTCACCTCTTCATTTACTGATGTTGCAACCAATGCATAAGCCTTGTTGTTCTTATTTTCCCAAATGGAGAATTCCTTGTCTGAGGTAGGCTGTTATGCCTCTTTGTCTCCGTTTCCAACACACACTCCTTTCCACAACTCATCATAAATGAGAGTGTGTTTGATTTTTTGAGACCACTCAGGATAGTTATCCTTCCCATTGAGAACCACTCCCACAACAAATATCAATGAGTGCATTTTAAAAATATGTACTGTGCAAAAAAAATCGCTCTTCTACTAGTAAAAAAAAAAAATTGATGCAGGAGGTTGACGAAAATGAGGTGGTAGTTTGTAATTCGACTACTGGTTAACTTTGTAACCAATCAACTGCGCTTAAATCCAGTTTTGTACGTGGATTTTCCCCCTGAGGGTCCCGCTTATCTGACCAATCACTGTCGGTCCCTCATTGACTTCTCCTTTTATCAAGCACTTCAATCTGCATCGTTGATCTCACTTCTCCAGATCCAACAGATATCGCATCGTCCGCTCACCAACTAACCCGGATGATCTCCACCATCGATGTGACTCATCTAATTGAACAGTTGTCACTCAATCTCACATGAAATCTTGCACAACCAATATCAGGTCAATAGCACATGAGAAAAGTGGTTTTCTCGTGCTACGCGTCACCCGCTAAGGTTAATCATGTGAATTTTAGGAATACCGTTTACAGGGTTTAGGGCGCGCGAGATACCGCTTCCCACTTATCAACAACACCCACATGATTAATTCATATTTTTAATAAAGGTGCTTAAGGAAAGGTTTAGCACTTAACTCTTAACACTAATTGACTGTGATTTATAAATAAAATGTATGAACAGAGAAAAATACCCGACGAGGGTCAAGAATGTCGATACACAGTCATAAGAGAATTTCATTCATCGCACCCATGTTTAACACTATGAAACCAAGAGAGTGATGAAACCACGAGAGTTATATTGATAGGCAACATGCATGCAGGCGTGGGAGTGATACCTCAACTGCGCTTGTGGAGCAGTTGCCTCACATAACCAACCGAACGTCTGCAACAATTTCCATAGAGGGGAAACAATTGCAGGAGAGGGGAAAACCTGCAAGAGGTCAGTTTTCCAAAATAGGTAGAACATAGGAAGAAGGGAGTTACAAAGTAGAGAGGGAAGCCAAAAATGGTGCTGGCTCTGATACCATGTTAGACCAGGAGGTAACTCCTCAAATGTAATCGTATTATTCATTCAAGTTGTTCATTATTATATACAAGAGGGAGTGACTATTCAGTTCATCTCCTGATGACTCTCCATTTTCTCTATTATTTATTTACACTAATTACAGTTGTTCATCCAATCCCTATGATTAGGTGTCAACAGAACCCAAGACCTCTATTATCATAAAGTAACTTGGACCAAGTGAGCTAGTTTAAAACGTTAGTAATTTTTGGAAAAGAGGAAGAGGATTTTTTTTTTATTTTTTATTTTTTATTTTTTATTTTTTTTATTATGTCACTGAAGCAATGGGGTGCATGCTTACTTGAAAAAAATCTTTTTTCCTACAAAAAAAAAACCACACAACCGAACACAGACATGCAAAAAAACCAAACCTTATGGCTTGAAGTTAGCTTCGCCAGAAACTAAATATTTTCCTCAATGTTTCTGATTTTCCGAGATCACACTAAGGCGCGACGAAAAAGAGTATACACATGAGAAAAATCCTTCCTTTTTGTTTCTGATTTGGCCAAATCGCACAGAGTCACGAGGCAAAGAGCATATGCAGAAATGAATGGTATAGATCCAGTAATAAAAAATAGAGAGCTAAATAAACTGAAATAAATAAAGAGATAAATAACTAGAACTGTAGATAAAGATTGTATACCTCCAAATCTTAAAAATGACGTAGCTAGGGCTATCGTAAACATTTTCGCATGAAACAAAAGGGTTTCCTCCCTGGAACAGATGCTCCTAACACAATAGAGCAGTCTTCTCGGCCTGAAAGCAGTCAAAAATAGTATATCTAGGAAACGACAGTCAGATGCAGTTGTACCGACTTCGGATTTGGATCACCAATGGATGCAGCCCTCAAATAGCTCTGATACCATGTAGGAATTTACAAGGTAAGTTCCTCAGACAAAACACCAAAGGAAACTTCTCACAAACAAATCACAGATCAATACACCAGTATTCTTGACGTCGTTAAAACCCTCTAAGAGGGAAATAGTCCATAGCCTGAGCCAATGCGGCCACTTCAGGCAATTTATTAATGTAAAAGAAAGAAAATTTACATAAGCTTCTCTCATGAATGGACACCTTACAAATGACCCTCCATGCTCTTTAAATAAATATCATGGACCAATCAGGTGTTAAGCCACAGATCAAGTGTCAGTAATACCGAGGAGAGAATGAACTGTCAGATCACTACATATCGTGACCGTCGGATTGTAAGTCACAAAAGTACATAGTAAAGAAACACACTTTACCTACCTCTATACTAGACCAAGTTATACTTAACTATTTCCTATGTGTTGGAATATCCTAACAATCAAGAGAGATGGCACCACCAAAGAAGAGACTAGGAAAATAGATAATGAAAGAAGGATAAGAGCGAACCTTTAATGCATTTTTTCCAATATATATAAACACATATTGTTTTATTGATAAATCCACGTCGATCACATGGTTTGAAGTATTTAAGTTCTCTTCCTGAAAAAAGACACCTACTGAAGAAGAGGACATTGAAGTATACCATAATGTCAAAATTTCTTGGTTGTACAAGGTTGCATCACATCCCATATATTTACCTTGTGGGGAGACCATCGAATGGATTATAAAATCTATTTATGTGAGAAATATGACCATTAAAAACAACCATGGTGAAGGTATAGTAACATTCACATACCCCCTCATTGTTGAGTACTATAAATTTCCCAGATATCAAGTGGTGCTCATGATGGATTGATATAAACACTTTGTATTTCCATAGGTATGATCCAAGGGGCATAGTAGCAACTCACAACCCTTAGTTGAAATATAAGCTACTATACATGTCAAAAACCAAGGAAGATGAAAATAAAATCAAGAATTTATACAACATTGTGAAGGTCATGGATGTCTAGAAAAAGACTAATGACCCTAAACCAACAATTGTTGTTGAACCCACCACTGGAGAGTCATCAAAGGGGAAGGATGCCAAAGATAAAAAGGCTTCCAAAAAGAGGGAGAGAGAAAAAGAAGTAATAAAGAAAGAAAACTAAAAGAAATTGAAAGAAGACCAACAACTTTAGAAGGAAAGGGAAAGAAGGGAGAAAGAAGAGGTAGAAAAAAAGGTTGAAGAAGAAAGATAAAAGGCTCAAAGGGAGGAAGAGGAAAGAAACAAGTACGAAGAAGAAAGAAGGAAGAACAAATAAAGAAGGAATATGAGGAAATGTTTCCAAAAGAAATATCAGAAAAATAGGATAAGGAGAAAGCAAGGTAGGAGGAGTAGACTAAAAAAGAATCTCATGACATATTTACCAGCATGGATGTCGAACCTTTGACCCTAGTTTTAGTGCCACTCATAGGAGGCCACTTACAACTCAGAGATATGGTTATCATAATTGGAAAAAGAAATCAAGTCCTAAATTTTGCAAGCTTTTGGTTAGATCATAGATCCAATAAGATTGTCCAAGAAAGATGCATATATTTAGCCTAAGAATTGAAAAAATTGATCCTAGTAACCACTGAATAAAACATAGTATCTAGTAGCACGCAAAATACTCTAGACATTGCTTCACCGGGATTGGTTTTCTCTCCTGCCATTGAAAGAAACATCAAGTTACTGATGGATAAGGCAAGGAGTTATAAAGGCATCTAAACGAGGCATGATAGGAAAATAACTATCTACATAAATAGAATCAAGCTTTGTTAACCTCAAGATCATATGATAAGGATTACCAAGTAGTATCACTAAATGTAAACGAGTAAATGAAGATATTATGAAGTAGCTATACAAGGAACTCACAACACTTCAAAAGGAAGCTTCTATACTTCTAACAATTAAAAGTACAATTAAATCAAAATCTACACAACTAAATTAATTCTTAACATCCATATACTTAATGCATAATGTAACACATAACACCCAGATTCAATGGGAAATTTGTTGGGAAGAGATTAACTTAACAAAGAAAGATATAAAGCATGGACTAGATTAACTATATGATCATGTTGTAGTGGCTGCAACACCCTCCAAAATGTTTTCTTGCATCCAAATTTTGGATCCTTGGTTTTTCCTTTGATGGTTGCAAACACTCGAGCCCACCCCATCAGCTCTTGTGAAATCTTTTGAACCTTTTGCTTGTTTGATCAACAGTCATCTTTTGGCATATTGATTGCTTTATCATACTTGCAATCTTGTTTTGATGATTTTGAAGGTTTGTCTTTGTGTGTTTGGGTTGTCTTTGCTATGAGAACATCCATCGTACTCACACACAAACTTGGCACTATTGCGTAAGTGTCGCCACGATCATCCGAAGGTCTACCCCAACTGTCACACTTGTATCTTGCACATCTAGATGGTCCCACAGGGGGTCATGCTTTTCCATGTTGTCTCGGTGGTTAGTGTCATTATGTTAATGGAGTATGTTAAGCATGTGATCTCAATTTCAAGACTACACAAGTTCACTTGCCTCCCACACTTAGCCATTTTCTGTAAAATCTGTCTGACCAGATAACCCTCTTCCACTGGGCCATGATCGAGTTGCACTACGTAGTATCAACACTTAGTGACCCTGATCTACTGCCTGGAACTACGTAGTTCTTGAGGTTGTCCTCCGGGTCAGTTGCGTTGCACAATACTAGAGATGAGTGGTCTGTCTGCCTCCTAGAAATGTGAAGAAAAATGCCTCCATGTCCAAACTGAACTACATATTTCTCAAGCACAGTCATCAAGCCTCCTTCTTGTCTATCGGAACCCCCCACTACACCGAGACCTGGGTCTGAACTACTCTCCAAAACTGCACAAACATGCCCAGCTGGCCCTGTGTTTCCTGTCCTGCACTGCTCTTATAAATTGTGCAAAAATTCCTAGTAGGTCCCCTGTAGCCCTGTCTTGTCTTCCTTCCAAGAACTACACAGAAGTGCCCCTCATGGTCCCACATTGCAGTTGCCACCGGTATCCTTCCCTGTGCAATCCTACCTCCTGGTGGCCACTGCATGGTTTTTCCCGACAGTGAAGTTTTGCGCTCTTGGAGTTCCTCATCCCAGCCTGATATGTGCTCTGCGTTGTCTTAGTGACTTGTCCTCCCTCCCTGTTGGGATGGGGCCCCCTGGGTCAGTTTTGGGGTTAAAATAACCCAAGTTTTGATACAGTCTTGTAATTAATGTAAATTCTCCGTGATTTTTGGATGTGGAGCGCGTAGATGAATAGGAGTCAAAGGGGTTTAGCCCCTTGTTTTATGTAAAGTTTGAGTTGGTTTTGAGATCCACCCATGGTCTGCAAACCATGGCATTGTATGAAAAATGAATATAAATAGGTGTGTCTTAGAGAGTCTAAGGCATGTTTTGATGATAACTAATGATGGATAGGAGGTGATAGTGAAGAGAAGTGGGTCAGATAAGAGAAGAAAGGCTTTGCCACTGAGTGCGCAGAGGCCTAGGTAGAGTCCGCAGCTGAGTGCACAGGGTAGTTTTGAGTCTGTAATCTAGAATTGAAGATCAATAAAGACAGTTTCTAAAGAATTATTGTGTATTTTCATCATTTCTGTTAAATACTATATATTGTCGATGAATGATGTGTTTTATGAAATATTGGAGGAATGTTGCATGATTCTCTTGAATAAGTGTTAATGATGTACGCAATGCATGTTTAAGTAGTTCCACGAAGACTCTGATGCATTATCTAATGTTTACTAATAACTTAAGTAAATTTTCATGAACCCTAATTTAGGATTTCGTTCTGATGCGCAAAAGTAGATAGATTGTCTATTAAAGGTCTGCAAAGACTAATCGTTGACCTTTGTGAAGGTCTGGAGGCTTTTTAACAGAGTTGCATCAACGTGCCCTAATAGGTTATCAATCTGTGTGAAGACAGATATGAGGTGTTGGAAGACACCACACTAGTCTTTGGATGTAGAAACTTGATTCTTGCATCCCCCCATACTACTTTGGGTGAGATTGTAGCCTGAACTACGTGGGTTGTTGCCAAAAGGGCCAGTAGTGCAGGGATTTGTTGGTTGGTGCAACTAACTCTAAATCTGGATCAGGACCCCCTAAGCCAACAAATGGTTCTGTTTCCGGGACTGGGATCTGCTTGAAAGAGATGTGTGATGTTGCATCACTCGAATCTAACCAAAAAATAAATTGAAAAGTGGTTGGATCAGAAGATTAACGAGTTTGCGATGCAGGAAAATAGGAATCTGTGCCTGAAAAAAGAAGAGTGGTTGAACATGTATCTATATACAAAGATACACGATATCTTCTTGTGCACCTTCCCCATTGAGCTGTATGAATGGTTGGCTAAATTAAAGGATAGCCAAGGAAGGTGGAAGCTCGATAGTCCTATAGTGTGGACTCCAGAACTAGTGTGATGGTTTGAAGCTTCTGAAAAAATATCGCACAGGCTGTCGATCACTAGCCCGATTGAATTATAGGAGGATTTGTTGTAGAATTTGCAGTTAATACCTCGGTCAGCTATAGCGAAGGGGAGCGGTGATTTTTCAAAGAACCGTGAGGTAAGTATTTAAGATCTTTGAACACGTGGATTAAAATGATCTTGTGTGAAAAAAAGGCGATGCCTTTGCCTTGATGTTCGAAGCTACGCGAAGCGGAAGACTCTTTAGAGATTGAGAGATATTAGGTCCAAAATATAGTCTATTAATCAGACCTCCTTCAAGCGACGATGAAGGAGCATGCAAGCTTCACTATGAAGTGATGTACAATTGATAACACAAGGTTTTCCATGAACACATCATCCATCCACTCCACCTCCACCTCCACCTCCACCGCATACACCCTCACCCACACCTCCACCTCCACCACCTCCATTCAACATGGCAAATACGATGAAGCTGCCGATTTTCAAAGGCATAGGGAGTGAAGATACAAAGTAGTTTTGGTTTGTTGTGAATGTTGTATGGACAACGCAATAAATTATTGATGACAATATAAAGAAGGCGTAGTTGGTTACCGCTTTGCAAGATCGCGTGCTAACTTGGTATATTAAGTATTATTATGATAATCCCCTGGCATCACTGGCAGAGACTAGGGCAACGTTAAACGAGGAATTTATTAAGCCCAAGTCTGACTCACAGCCAGTAATTGTATTCAAAGAAATCATGATGAGGGTCAATGGGATGCCTTAGGAATTAGATCAAAGATTGAAGTGTCAGATTCGAGAAGATAACATGCAGCTCACATATAGTCAGTGTCGTGAATGGTTTATAGCTTCGCTTCTGCCCCACCTAAGAATCGATCTATCACAACAAAAGATAGGAACGCAAGCAGAAGCCTTGGAAATCACAATGAGATTGCATGCATCACCTGTTCAGGATGCGACCATGGGGGTACAACAGATACACTCTCAGTTACAAAACCTACACCTAGAAATACAGAGTTTGAAGAAAGATAAGGAGACTAAACCAGAAGTGCATGCAGAAGTCTAGTGTTTAAAGTGCAAGGGCCAAGTGCATGATAAAGATCACTGTCCAGTATACGGGAATTATATTACAGGAGGCAGAGCAATTCCCCTGAAGCCAGAAGCCCCAGCAGGACCGAGCATGGGGGTTTCCCTATGGTGTGTTATTTGTTAGTTTGCTAGAAAACATGCGACATGTAATTTTCATTTACTTCAAAAGTTTATCTAGACACCACAACAGTTGTTCTATAACTTCTACAAATTGTTTGGCCACGATGAGTGCCACTATCAAAGCTATGAGTTGATGATGGAGAGGATACCTACATACCAGATGCAAGTAGAAACTTGGCCTCCAGAGCAGGGCGTCGGAGGAGCGCATGAGGCTATCAGGGACGCGGACAGGGTCGAGGAGGAGGAGGGCCTGGTAGAGGCCGTGGTCAGGTCATTTGCTACAACTACAGATAGTCAGGGCACTACGTGTGGGAGTGTAAGAATCATACATGCTCGTCATGTCAATATTGTATCCAGTTTGACCATACTATTAAAGAATTCTCAGTGCTGATACCTAAAATGGAAGAGAAGAAAGTACAGCCTCAACAGCTTATGTAGAACTTATAGATGATGAGAGCTGAGCCCCACGAGGAGGATCAAAGCGCGAATATAGTGCTGAGAAGTGGAATAATGACCCGCGATGATAAAGGTAAACAACTTGAAGAGGACGGATGGGTCTGCAAGGCTCCATAGAAGGAAGTTGTCTTTGATCTAAATCACGATAAGGAAACATTTGTGGAAGCCAAGAAGAGCTTCGCTAAGGTCTCCACGTCAGGAAGCCAGGACAAGGTGCAAGAAACTAGCACACCTATAGAGGTTGACCCCTCTGTACTCACTGTTATACCCCTATACCAATAGGTGTCATATATCATGATTGACTTGATCTTGTCCTGAAATATGTTCATACCTTTACTTGTTGCAAAGGTTTTCCATATTTGTGAAAAACAAAAAATTAAAAAATGTAAAGAGGGTATGCCCTAGAAAAAGAATAAAGAAAAGGTCAAAAAATGAAAGAAAATGAACCCCAACAAAAAGAAAAGACCATGAAAGTGTGCGAATCTAAATGCCACTACTATTTACTTTTATGTATAATAAAGATTGTGTGAAATTTGTCACCTATGCCACAATCCATGGTAACCAAAGAGTTTAAACTTGGTTATTTCATATTTTGAATTTCATGTTTTAGAAATAGAGAATAAAGATCTGACCAAATAGTGTAATCTTGGCAGATAAGTAGATAGGTAGAGTGAAAAAGGAGCTCAACAGTTTAATCTGAGCCCTTGGATGTAATAAGTGTAGACTTAGATAAGCATCACTATGTAAAAGAAAAGAAAGTTTGATAAGGGTTTGCCAGTCTAAGTGCACCCTAATAAAGAAGTGAAAATGCTAGGGTAAAGTAGGTAGAGTAAGTAGATGATGGTTGTAGAATAAATGTGTGGTGAATGGTTAAGTTCAATGCTTAAATCTTTTACTTTCATCACTAGGCAAAGGCATGTATCACATGGAAAGGCACATCAACATTCAAAGTCAAAATAATTAACTTCCCTACTCATTCCCCTAAAATCTTTACTAATTCCCTAAGTGCTAAAGGTAATTGCCAAAGTTAGAGGGGCTCAGAGCATTTCTCTGACTTTTGGAGGGATCGAACCCTCGGCCCAATAATTGGAAATGCCTAAAGTACTTAAGTCCCTTTCATCAACATTACCCCCCCATAAGATCACTCATTCCTTTGATAAAACTTTTCCTAAGTAAAATCCTATTTTACTTAGGGAAATTGAAATAAATTTTCATAAAAATCCTTTTATACACTTTAGCCTAAGTCAATATGTTATATAATGAAATATTTTCAGAAAACATTGGACTTAGCACTTTTTCATTCATTGGATCATATTAACCACTAATGTTTTATTATATAATTCCCTAATAAAACAAAATTACCCACACTCGTATTATATTACTACACAATACCCCAAATCATTATATATCTCGCCCCTCAGTTAAATATAACCATAAAACAAATAAATAAATGGGATTAATTAACTAATCTGTAGTTAATTAAGAACCGAACCCCGCCACCATTTAATGAGGATTAATTACGTCATTTGGACTAATTAATAACTCTATAACCAATCAAATCAACCCCGATATCATTAATCTCTTTAATTTATATCGGGCCCGCCTTCCATATCCGCCAGTCACTTCATCTCCCCGACCATCATCCGATCGGATCTCGCAGATCTGACGTCATCGTGCATATCACACAGGCCACTGTGGTCGACTTTTAGCATGCAATGGTAAGTGGTTTCATGAATAGTAACCATGCTACATGTCAAGCAACATATGGAATCATGCGGTCCCTCCCCAATACCACTTACCCTCCAAAAGTGGTGTGATGAAACCCGCTTACCACCTCCCGCTAACGACAAAACATCCAATCGCCCCTCCGTTGACGCCACCTATCCATGTCACGAACCCGCCAAAAGCTCTGACTTTGCATAAAAACAAAGTTAAAATAGTTTTCGTCCTTATTCCATAAACCCATGCATGCAACTAGAACGTGAAGTCAACCAGCTTGTATTCCAACTGTCAGCCACCCTGGAATTTGCAGTTCGATGCCGCTCCAGTCCACCATTTGCGCCTAGTGAACCATAACTCCATTTCCAATCACTCAAAAGCAAGTATTTACCAGTTTCCTTCCAAAAACACTGTAAATACTTAATTTCCTCTTTAATTACGTTGAAAACCCCAAAATTCATTGTAATTCAGTTGCGAAATTTAAATTGAAGACTCCTAGGACCCCCTGTTTCACCAACTCTACTCAAAAACCCCATTTCCATCTCTGAATCCACAAGAACCAAAAATGGAAACCCCCTTGGCCCTCAATGTACTTCCTATCACTACTCCTCATAGAGATTTGGATTATCTGCCCTTAGCAGATAAAGATTTTCAAATAAAAGACCTTGAAACTGATAATAACTCCTTGAAAGTATTTTGTCAATGCTGGGACAATTACATGAATGGATCTGATACCATAGGACTTTGGGAATCAAATCTCCCAAGGTATATGCTCCCTTCTGTGCACATTTTCCCTGACATTATCCATCAATGTCAAGCCAATTATAATCCCACCCTCAAAGCAATAATGTCCCCCAATCAAATTGTTCTCTTCACAATCACTGCAGACTCAATCAATGAAATGCTACAGTTTCAGCCCAGTCAAAACCTCACCCCCATTTCCCTTGGGGAATTGCTAGAGAAAGCTTCTAAAATGTCCCAGTCTGAACTCAGTCGCCTTTGCCACACTTTCATAGACAAGGATCACATACCCAAAAATCCTCCTCCCTATCTAACATGGTTTTTCACTAAGATAGGCAAAAACATTGTTAATATGATTGCTGTTGTAATGGGTTTTAATACCAGTGAGTTTGTTGATGAATTGACCCTAGCTTTCATGTCCATTTTTACCCCTGGTCAGCCTCCTGTTGTCAAATACAACTATGCTGCTTTCATTGCTGAGAAAATCCATGACCAGTTCATGAGACTAGAAAATGAAAAGGTATTCAAGTATTCTACATTCATATATCACCTTTTCCTTTACTATCAGTCTGACAAGTTCCCATTCTCTGTGATTAAACTTGATACCAGAGGTAATCCCAGATCAGTCATTTTCTAGACTTCCATCTTCCACTACTCATATACTTGTCCCTATTCATACAATGAATTCATTGACCAGTTTGTCCACCCTGTGACCACCATGTTGACTGGAAATCCTCCTCCTAGGATTAGTGATGAGATCAAGAAAATTTTGCAATTATCAAAGTAGTACAAGATAGGTGACTGGTACTTGTACCAGAATCACACTGAGATCCGAATCTATGGTTGTGAGCTCCCTCCTTTCAAACTACCTAAGTATGTCCCTATGAGACTGTTTGCCCTGGAATATTACAGGCAAATGTTAAACTCTGACCAAATTCATTTCACCAAGGCAAAGAAGAAAGCCCAATTAAGGATCAAAGATCACTTAGGCCCATTTGTATGCAACAATAGAGAAGCAGGGAAAAGAGCAGAAGAAATCATAGAAACAACAATGAAACTCAAGAAAAGCTTTGCTTGGAGATATGACCCACAAGGTTTCATTTGTGATAGGAGAATGAAACATAAGTTGTCACCCTATATCCATCACAGAGTCCCTGAGATAGAACAGTTTGCAAATATGGATGAATGGAAGGAAGGAACTCTAGTTGAAATGGATAGTGATCAGGTTGAAGTTGAGAATGTAATGAAAGACTTGGAAAAGAGACTTGACCTAGACTCTTTTGCACAGGTGCCAGCTGAATCTTCTCAAAGACCAACACCAGAACCTAGTGCCCCCACAGTAAAAAATTCTCAAAGGCACACACATGAAACTAGTGCTCTCCCAGCAGAACCACCATAGGAACAAAACCAGGGAACAAGTACTCCAGCACCAGGACAACCATAAACATCAGAACAACCAAAGATGTCAGAGCAGCCTAAAATATCTAAAGAACGAGCTCCACCACAATCTCATCCAGCTCAGGTTAATATGGGAAATCCCCAATTGTGCAGACTCCTCTGAATGAGGAAAAGAACATGAAAAGAGACAGGGAAGTAGCTACCCCTACCAGTGGACCTCCAGACCAGCCTGGTGCTAAGAGGCATAGGCTAAATGCATATTTAGAGGAATAATACAACAAAGAAACCATATAAAGCACAAGAAAAGAAGGTGGAGATAGTCTACATACATTTCCAACAGGTGGGACACCTTCTAGCTCACAAAGACAAGAGCTTGAAAGACAACAAAGTGTAGAAGTTTCATCTTTCAGATCTTCATCTGAGAAGATCATAGACATAAAAGGAAAGTTCAAGGAGATAAAGACCAAGAATGAGCAGCTAAAGGCCCAAGCCTATGCTCAATACTTGAAGATGGCCCCAACAAATCAAACCAGATTGATGTCAGCTTATGACATCAAAGAAGGCAAAATGCAAATGAGCTTTCTATAGCCAATAGTACAATAGCCCAAGTCATTGGCAGACTACCTCAAGACTAATTTTGAAGTCATGTCTAAAGACATCCACCCCATAGATCAGATAGAACTGCATAAACAAACAGGGGAGATGGTTTATTCTACACTGACTAGCAAGGCAATGATGGCACATAGGTTGCAAAATTCACTAAGCAACACTACTGCCCAATTGCAACTAGAAAATGCCTCCTCACATGCAAAGGAAAACAGGATCAAATCATTGGAGGAGTTGATTATTGAGTTGGGCCATAACCCAAAGGATATCAAGGCTATAGAGAGCTTAATAAAGAAAAAGAATGAAGATATAGTTGCACTAAGAAAGAAGTTGAAATTGCCACCACTCATGCACCCTCGGACTGCTGAAGTGATTGAAGGGAAAAATGAATAAGAGCTTATGGACTTGGTCCTTAAGCTAAGTGAGCAACTAAAAGAGACAGAGCAAGAACTGGAGAAAACACTACAGTCAAGGCAGAGTGAGTCGACCACAGAGCCTCAGACTATAGTACCTATAGTTTCAACAACAATCCCTTCCACATTGGCATCATCTTTAGCACCAAATGTTCCTTTAGCAACAGTTGCAACTATAGAAGCAATAGGTACATGTACATCACAGGCAGGAGCACCAACACAGAGTACAAAAGAGTTGATCAAGTCCATGGAGGAAATGAAGCTCCAAGTCACTGAACTGCAGAAAGTAAAAGATAAATTCACAACTTTAGAGCAAAAATATGATGTCTCAAAAATCAATTTTGCAGAAGAGATGAGGAAAAACAAAGGCTTGACCCAACAGATTTAAGCACTGGAGAAAGGCCTTACATTTGAAAAGCCTTTGATAGACATCAGAAAGATATTATGGACCATTATCATTGACTCCATCAATGATATTTGGTCATCAATTCAAATAATTTTTCAACAAATTGATCTAGTCAAACCTGCTCTTGAAGAAGTTTAAAGGACCAGAGAAGAACGAGGAAGTAAGACTGAAGAAGCAATCCAGTTAATCAATTTTCTAAACAGTAGAAACAGGAAATAATTGGAACAATTAGAGATAAAGGATAGGACTGCTACCATCCTCAAAATAAAGAAAGTATTGACCAAGAAAAATCTGATGCAAGGTTTGGAAAAAATATGTCAAAATATGCAGGAAGACATAGATGAGTTCATGAGGAAGTTTGACATCTTACGAAGTAAAGGACTCCCAAGTCCTTTAGTCATAAATGATAAGATTATGGTTCAGGATGATTATGTCAACAAATTACATCAGCAAGCTAACTGTCATGCCAATTCATCTGCAGTCAAGGCATTGCCCACAGGGAAAGTTCTCTATGATGGTTTGGAGAACCTTTTTTACATTGAACATGAAGTGAAGCACCTATTCCCAGTGCAACCCAATTTTGTTAAATATATTGAAGCATATGAAATCTACAGGAAGATGATAAGGACAAGAATACCAAAAGATGATTGGTGGAACAACATGCCAGACATCTTATGATTTACCATGGTAAAAAGTGAAGTAAATTGAAGTATTTACCATAGTCAATTTTGGTAAAAAGGGATGAATGATGGTAAAACAGGTAAAGAGTATCAGTCACAGGTAAAGGAGTATCAGTGAAAAGCTAAAATCAATCATCCAGCACAGAATTACGAGCAAGGTAGCAAGATACACATTCATAGGACCTGCCTCCATCTCCTTCAACAACAACAATTAGTTCACATTCAGTTTCTACATTCAAGACCATCTGTCTCTACATTCAAGTAAAAGATATTTAGTTTTCCTAGAATATATCTCTTTTGGTTAGGAGATATTTTGATGTAACAATCTGTATAAATACTTCCTCATTTGAAGTATTGTGTGTGGATTGTTAGACATTTATGTAGACAATTTACTTTTGGAATCGAAGTGTTGTTGAACAACTTTTGTATGGCTGGCTGGACAAAGTAATAAAGAAAAGGACTTTTACAAGATACCTATGTTAAACGAGAAACAAACAAGTATTCTATGTCTTATGTTTTTATAGTTTTTCTGGTTTAATTAAATATTCGTATGTGTTTCATATCTAAATGATAAGTGAAAAATTATATTTCAGAAAGAGCTTTATTGTATTCTGTCTTTAAAATCGTTTATTTTCTTAATGTTTTCTTCCAGATTATTATAGGTAGGGAATTCTTAATTACTTCCTGCTTTCATTTTTTATCATTGTGATCATTTAACAAAGAATACTTAATTGCTTTTTGTTAATGAACACCCCTTTTTCATCATCTTGGACCTTGTTGAAGGATTCTTAATTGCCCTTCATCCTTGTTCAAAACCATTTCACCCATTTCAAGCTATCATTTGTCTTTTGTTTAGCTATCTTGCCCTATGAAGCTTTCCTTTGTTAAATCAACCTAATCCAGTTAAGCCAGCACTCAGTTGACTCCATAGCCCAATGGCCTGAAATACCTTGTTCTATCCATCTGCTCCCAAATTCCACCACCAAGCAAAATCAAAACTCGCTAAATTGTCATAACTAGCCTAATATCCCATAAAACAAAGCTAAATCATAAAGAGAGAGCCCTCTCTGAGTACAGATTGGCTAGATTCTGTACTTAAAAGTTGGTTTGTGGTTACCTCAGACTCCTTTCCTTCTTCTAACAACTTCAAGGAAAATCTGAGTGATAACACTCACTACGTTTTTGGAAACTTGCATAAAACTTCTATGTGATAGAAAAGTTGTGGAAGGCCTGCAGGAATTAATAAACAAATATGCCAAAAAAGAAAAGGTCCCTAATGGACACCAGGTGGTCAAAAATATTGGCAAACATAAGGCAAGAATAGGGCGCGAGATGAGGCTCACCACTCAGATAGGTGACTATGAAATGGACCAGGTCATTTTGGATCTGGGGTCCAATGTGAACATTTTTCCGACACAAACATGGGAAAGGATGGGGAGAATTGCGCTAAAATGGTCTCTGATTCAGCTCGGAATGCTGAATGAGCAGAAAATCATCCCCATGGAATGATTATATGGAGTAACCGTTGATATAGAAGGGGCGAGCGTGATGGACAACTTTGAGGTCATAGAGATCGTTGATGGCAGTAATCCATACCTCACGCTCCTGGGAATTGACTGGGCCATGGATATGAGTGGGGTCATCAATTTGAGGAAGAGGACAATGTCGTTTGAAAGGAAATCGCTTCGAGTTGTAGTACTCTTGGACCTTGTAGAAGGGGCGCGCTATACTGAACCAGTACGTGATTATGAAGAAAGTGATGATGAATTGGATCAAATCTACGAAATAATAGTGCGAGATCAGGACTGGATCAATCTGATGGTATATGGACGGATTTCATGGGACCAAGAGAGTTCTTGCACCTCTGATTCAGATGAAGAGTTGGAGCATTGGAAAATTCACTTGCATGAAGTATCCATACTACGATGCAATATGATGACGAAATCGTTGCGTTGTGTTTCATCGGAGGTAAGGAAACTACCCCATTATGATGGTTTAATTGACGTAGATAACGTTTTGGATGGATTCAAGCGTGAAGTCCCTAAGGATCAACCGCTTCCAAGCGTTAGACTTGGCCCTACACGCTACGCCCGCATGATGGTGGGGTACGTATAAGGATAGTTTTGATGAATGGAAAGACTACAAAAGAATGATGAGGTTATGGTTTGGGCATCCTAATACTAGATTGACTAAGAAATATAACGAAAGGGATGATTTGCATGATCACCTAGTGAAATGGACTAAAGCATGGGGAATAGAACCGCAGCCAAAGTGGGTACACATATTTTGCCACACTTTGGATACGATTCCCATGAACTAGTATCTAGAAATGGAGCTCTACCATGGCACCACAGAATGGGATATATTGAGGTAAGGGTTCTTATTGACCTTCAGCTTTGAAGATGGCTTCACAAGAATCGATGAAGCACTACAAGAGATTAAGGAAGTTATCTTCAAAACTCTACAAGAACCTATGGAATGGATCCAACCATACTGGAGCACCCAGTTGCGCCATGCGTTGGAATGCTATAATGTAACCACTGAAGAGGAAGATGAAGATCTGAGAAACATTAATATTCTAGAGGCAGAAGGGCATCACAAAGTCGAAGGCCCACAAATAGACAACCCGGACATCACCGCGTCATTGAAGACAAAGAAAGTAAACATTGGCACTGAAGCAAAACTGAAGTTTGCAAAGATTGGAGATTATTGGGATGACGCTACCGTGGATAAAGTTGTTGAGTTACTCCGCGAATATCAAGATCTCTTCCCTACCAAGTTCTCAGATTTGAAGGGCATAATTGGAGATTTGGGCGTTATGAAGATCACTCTAAAACCGGATGTGAAGCCTATTAAACAAAGTCTATATCGCCTTAATCCTAAATACAATGAAAAGGTTCACCTAGAGTTGGATAAGATGCTGGAGGTAAGCATCATAAAACCAGTTGAAGAATCTGATTGGGTGAGCCCGATGGTGGTTCAGGAGAAGAAACAAAAGGGTGAGATAAGGATTTGCGTATATCTGCGAAATCTTAATGATGCGTATGTCCATGACCCATTCCCAACACCGTGTACCAATGAAGTATTAGAAAATGTTGGAGGGAAGGAGGTCTACTCATTCACTGATGGGTTTTTAGGGTATCATCAGATTAAGATCGCGGATGAGGATATGAGCAAAATGAACTTCGTGATGGAGTGGGGTTGTTTTTAGTATACTGTGATGCAGTTTGGACTTAAGAATGCGCCTGCGATATTTTCCCCGTAGTCATAGCAGCATTCAATGAGTTTATTCATAAATTCCTAGAAGTATACTTTGACAACTGGATGGTGTTCGGATTAGTAAAGCACCATGTAGCAAGCCTGCGCCTGATGTTGGATACGTGTCGCAGATATCAGATCGCACTGAAACTGAAGAAATGCATATTTTGTGTTCCCCTTGGGATATTGCTGGGTCACGTGATGTGCAAGCAAGGATTAATGGTGGACCCTATGAAGATTGCAATAATCTTGAACTTGGAGGCCCCTACAAACGTAAAGCAGTTGCGCGCGACGTTGGGACATACAAGATATTATAGAAAATTTATCAAAGCCTATGCTCAAATTACTGCAGCCATGGAGAAATTGCCAAAGAAGGACGTGACATTCTATTGGAATGAAGAATGTCAGCACAACTTAGATGTATTGAAAGAAAATATGGTCACTACGCCGATCTTGGTATTCCGTGATTGGAAGAAGTAGTTTCACGTACATGTGGATGCCTCTTGCACTGCATTGGGTGTAGTGTTAACACAAGCCAATGAAGGACAAATGGACCATCCTATAGCCTTCACGAGTAGGAAATTATCAAAGGCTGAGAAGAATTATTCAACGACTGAGCGCAAAGGATTGGCGATGGTGTACACACTGCAAAATTTAGGCATTGCCTGTTAGGATGGTATTTCAAGATGTATACAGATCATTCTGCCTTGAAATACTTGGTTAATAAGCCTATGTTGGGGGGGAGATCTGCAGATGGTTTCTATTATTTCAGGAGTATGACTTTGAATTAATTGTGAATCCAGGGGGGTTAAATGCAGGACCTGAGCATCTGTCATGGATCGAACCAGGCGAGGAGCCTAATAATCTGGAGGAAGGGTTGCTAGATGCGCAACTCTTTGTGGTACACATGGCGGACAATCATGTAGGTTTTAACCCCATACAGAAATTACCTGCATACGAATTATAAAACATAGAAAATAAACAATACGAGATCATAACACATAAAACACATATACACAGAGATTTTCCCCTGGATCCTAAAACCAGGACTACCAGCTTGATTTTTCATTATTTTCCTTTCAATGTTACAATACATATTTATACATGCCGAAGCATCCAATACCATGGACCGAAAACCATCGCGTCCAAAAAAACATGTGCAAAAATCATGCACAAAACCATAGGTGGGTCCACCCAACCTAACATAGGGTCCAAAACCAAAATTTTCCAAGGCGCTACCCCGGACCCCATAAAGTGGGGTTATGGGTGCCCTTCAAACCCCCTGTTAACTACGTGGAAAGAATATAACACAACCCAACATTCTCCCACTTGTTGTTTTCTTTCCATAGGGGGCATAAGAGAGCTTAGTCATTTTCCTAGCCCTGAAATGCCCATTGTTTTCCTACACCAAGAGAACTTCTCAGAGCTCACAGATTTTGTCAATGCATCTGTAGTATTCTTCAAAGTGTCCACCTTTACCAGCAACACCTTTTTGTCTTCTATCATATCCCTCACAAAGTGATACTGAACATCAATGTGCTTTGTCTTTGAATTATATGCAGGGTTCTTTGCTAAGAAAATTTCACTTTGGCTATCACAGTCTATCCTTATAGCTTCCTGTACTAACCCCATACTTGAACACAATCTCTGCAACCAAACTGCTTCCTTGTTTGCATGAGTGGCTGCCATGTATTCTGCCTCTATAGATGATAGTGCCACTATATATTGTTTCTTACTCATCCAACTGACTGCACCTCCAAATAGGTTAAACACATACCCACTTGTAGATCTTCTCTGATCCAGATCTCCAACCCAGTCTGCATCAACAAAGCCACGAATATCCAACACTCTATCCAATCCTAGTCTTCCTTGGTAGCACAGACCATAATCACTAGTGCCACGCAAATACCTGAAAACCTGCTTCACTACTATCCAATGCTCCTTTCCTGGTTTTGACATAAACCTGCTCAATACTCCCACTGCATGTGCAATGTCTAGTCTAGTATAGACCATTGCATACATCAGGCTACCAACTGCACTTGCATATGGAACACGAGACATGTCCTCTTCCTCTTCTTCTGTCTTGGGACATTGTTCAGCAGATAACCTCACACCTACAGGGATAGGAACCTTCACCGGTTTACTATCCTGCATATTAAACCTATGTAGTATTGTGAGAAATTTTTCGGCGTAAATCACATGGAAAACCATTTGTCGACGCATTTCGAACCAACTAGTGTGGTTCATCGTCAGGAAATACTTCTCGACATACTTCCTCTGGTTTAACCAGAGCTTCCTCTTTTCCTGATCTCTTTTAATTTCCATGCCCAAAATATAGTTTGCAGCACCAAGATCTTTCATGTCAAATTTGGAGTACAATTGGATCTTCAAATCCTGGATAATTTCTTTGTCATTTCCAACCAGCAACATATCATCCACATACAAGACCAGATAAATAACACGGTCACCAATTAATTTAAAATACACACAGTGATCTGCTTTTCTTCTGGTGAAGCCAAGTCCCTGTATAAATGTATCAAATTTCTGATACCACATCCTTGGTGACTGTTTTAACCCATACAGAGACTTCTTTAACTTGCATACCAATTCTTTCTTACCCTTCACTGCAAAGCCTTCAGGTTGCTTCATGTATATTTCCTCTTCCAGATCCCCATGAAGAAATGTTGTATTAACATCCATCTGTTCTACCTCAAAATCAAAAGAAGCAGCAACAGATAAAAGTAATATAATAGAAGTTACCTTGGCAACAGGAGAAAAAATATCACCAAAATCAATTCCCGGCACCTGGGAATAACATTTTGCTACCAACTGAGCTTTGTATTTCTCCACTTTTCCTTCTGCATTTGTCTTCTTTTTGAACACCCATTTGCTGTCAATGGGTTTCCTTCTAGCCGGCAACTCCACCAAATCCCAAGCCTCATTTTTGTGCAAAGATTCCATTTCATCAACCATGGCCTCTTTCCAGAGTTTTCCATCCTTTGAATCTACTGCTTCCTTCATAGTTATGGGATCATCATCAGTAATAGATAAAGCAAAGTTTGAACAGAAAGCAAATGGACTATACCTTTCAGGCTGCCCTCTTTCTCGAATTGATCTTCTCATAGCCGAAGTTTGTGGCTCTTCATCTTCTGATTCCTCCTCTGCTGTAGAGTATAATTCTTCCTCCTTTAGTTCAAACTCTATGTTCTCAGGTTCCTTTCATTGGACTTCATGTTTAATAACATATTTCACCTCTCTGAACACCACATCTCAGTTGTACACAACCTTTCGTGTGACTGGGTTCCAAAGCTTATAACCCTTTAAACCATCCTTATACCCAATAAAGATGCACTTTTCAGATTTACTATTCAACTTGGTTCGTTTCTCCTTTGGAACATGTACATATGCATCACATCCAAATACCCTCAGATGTGAAAGAGAGGGTTTCTTACCAGTCCATACCTCTTGTGGAGTCTTATCCTCCAACGCTGATGAAGGTGACCTGTTGACCAGGTAACATGCAGTATCCACCGCCTCTACCCAAAATTCCTATCCTAACCCGGCACCACTGAGCATGCTTCTTGCCCTTTCCATCAACGTCTTATTCATTCTTTCTACAACTCCATTTTGCTGAGGTGTATATGGAGTAGTCTTCTTTCGTGCTATACCACACTTCTTACAGAATTCTTAAAATTCCTTACTGCAAAACTCTCCACCATTATCTGTCCTCAGCACCTTTATCTTCTTCTCTATCTGGTTTTCCACCAGAGCCTTAAATTCTTTAAACCTGTCAAAGACTTCAGATTTATTCTTAAGGAAATATATCCATGTATTCCTTGAGAAGTCATCTATAAATGATACATAGTACACAGACTTACCCAGTGATGGAACCTTCACAAGTCCAAACACATCACTGTGCACAAGTTCTAATATCTGTTTCGCCCTCTTACTACCAGAGGGGAAACTCACCCAATTCTGCTTCCCATATACACAATTTTCATAGAAATCAAAATCCAGAGAGCTATTACTCATACCTTCTACCATACCTTTACCATGAAGTATCCGAAGGCCCTTTTCTCCAATATGTCCAAGCCTTTGATGCCATAGCATGGTCTTCTCTCCAGAGACCACTAGATTTTCTGCTCCACTTTCAGGAACCACAGAACTATTGCACCCATCAATAACAGTGCTACCTTGCAGCTTGTACAGAGTTCCAATCCGAACTCCCCACATCAATACCAATGCTCCCCGAACCATCTTGCAGGTATCCTTCTCGAACATTGTTTTTACACCTACATCATCTAGCTTGCTAACAGAAATCAGATTTCTGGCTAATATAGGAATATGTAGAACACCTGGAATTGTTCTAACCCTTCCACCTTGCAACTTCAACTTTACTTTTCGGCGACCAATGATTCTAGCCTTCCTGTCATCCCCCAAGAAGACATCACCACCATCATATTTCTCATATTCGCAGAACCACTCTCTATGGGGAGTGAAGTGAAAGGATGCACCTGAGTCAATCAACCATGCCTCATGATCTACATGTGTACTTGAAGAAGCCAAGTACACATCCCCACATTCATCTGAGGTGGTTTTTGCCTCTATAGAAGGAGCCTCATCAGATCCCTTTCCTTTGTTAGGAGCTTTAGATTTATAGTCCCTTTTGTAGTGCCCTTCCTTTCCACATTTCCAGCACACCACCTTTACAAGTTTTCCTGGAGATTTAGATCTCCCTTTAGATTTAGATCTCCCATTCGATGACTTATTTTTGTTTCTGTTCTGGGTCTGCCCTCATACAGACAATGCATCACCATTTTGGCTCTCCATATTTTTCCATCTTGTTAGTGCCTAAATCTACCTCAGGCTGAGAAAGGTAGGATCTAGGGTAAAATCAAACCAAGCTTAACCTGGTAGCTAGCCCTACCAGGTCGAGAGAGGGATCTCTCCTATCAACCTCAGCAAAAATGATCAATGAGGCTTGAGAAGACTTCAATGAATACTGATTTTAGGCTAGGTATTTGTGCAAAAGGGCTTGATTGAATGTGATGATGTTTTGTTGGCTCAAATGGACAAGCATTTTTTGGGTCTTGGAAATGAGGCTCAGTTTTGCAGAGCTCTCAATGGAACAAGGTAGGCAAGTGATTTTGATACTTCAAATTGAATGAAATGGAAAGATTTAGACATGTGAGGAGTTGAATAGGGAAAGAAAACCTCAAGGATCCTCTTCAAACAACTGAAAACATCAATAACTAAAGCAAACCCTAGGTAGAGCACTGTAATTTCAATGGATTCTGCCTTTATCCTTGTTTGTTTTAGTTAAGAAGAAACAAGAGAGATAATGGCATACATAAAACACATATAAACTTACAATTTACAGAAGGAAACACAATATAAAAGCAACATGCCACATGAATCCCATAGAGTGCTGCAAATCACTAGTCTATTCCTTAGCCAAAACTACTGAAATGAGTATACAATAAGCTCCAAGCTTTCTCAAAATTCCAACCATGCTAATGACTGAAAAAACATAAGATATAGGCAAAAAAAAACTCATACTAGCCTCCAAGGATCGAGCTCATGAGTTTAGGAGCTGTTCCAACTAATTCTAAACTGAGAACTACAAATTAGGCAGTGGAACAACATGCCTCTAAAAACTAGGGAACTGATTCATTCGGTTTCAAACTAACTTCTTATGGATGAATCTACCTCATGAGTGAAAATTTGACATAATTACATCAAGATCTATCAATTTACATTAAATTACATCATGATTTTGACATCATGAAAGAGAAAAGTCAAACTATCAAAGAACTAGGCGAAAAACAGAGTATACTTGGTCAAACTGAGCAAAATTTCCCCTATGCACCGTGTTGAATTCTCTATGCATAGCGCCTGTGTGCAGCCACTTTTGGAGGCCTTCCTGGTGTCCAAATTTGCTCCAAGTGTGCTTGTTGGAAATTTCTGCCTGTCTACTTTCTAACCCAAGTGGCATTTTTGCATTTAGCCTACATTTGCCCCTCCAAAATTGAGTTCTCCCAACACTACTTCCTGTGTGTCAAAATAGGGGCAGTAAGGTCATTTTGAGTGTTTTTTACCTTTTTGAGGGCTCAAAACCTATCAAAATTTCTTGGTCATTGGTAGGAAAGAATATTTTTTCATGTCAAATCCAAAAATACTAAGTTTTTTTCATTTGGAGGCTCCCATCAAAAGCGAACGCCAAGTGGCGCAGTGCATAGGGCAGAAAATTCTATGTTTTAGCCCAAAAATTTCAAAATTGCAAAAAGTGTCCCAAATTTTTTGAAATTTGGGCTAAGTACTCTCCATCAAGTGCTGTGTTGGGCCAAGGAAGCCTCATCCAAGATTTTAAGTTTATCTTGCACTTTTTTCCTCCTTGATCTCTTCAATTTTGCCTTCAATCTCTTGATTCTAGCTTGGCACACCATATTCCTTGACAAATAATGATATGCCATGTTTCTCAACATATTCTTCTCATTGATGGATTTCTCCAACCTCCTCTCTAAGTGGATATTAGCTCTTTCAAGCCATGATTCTCGATCGGCATTGATTTCTTGCTCAAGTGATGTGAGCTTCACCTTCCTTCTTTTGGTAGCTTGGCGGTTTTCTCGTATGTTTTGCAACTCCATAATCACTTGTTGATCCTCAAGCTACTTGTTTCTTTGCTCCAGGTACTTTATTATCCACTCGGCTCTTTCCAAGTTGAGGGACAAAGCATTGATGTCTGCCTGTTTCTCTTGGATGACTTCTTTGAGATTTGAGCTTTGTGGGCCCAAATCAGTATCATCACCCTCAATGAGAATGAAATCAGTCTCCTGCTCACCTGAAGGCCCCTCATCATGTACTGGCCTCTTTCCCTTGTCCTGAACCTGCTGTGCTGATGAAGGAAGCGAGACCCCTTCCACCCCGGGTGGAGATAATACTCGCTTTGCTACTACAAATAACCATCTAGTGCCCTTCTGATAGGTGACAAACACCGACACACTAGCGGTCTGTGTCTCATGACCCTCCTGCTGATGAGAAGGTCCACCTGCCTCATAAAAAGTCTCTGGAGGTACCTAAGGAGCTGTGAAGAACTCACAAGAAATGAAATCCTCCCATGAGATGCCCTGTAAACCAAGTTGATGCACCACCACAATTTTGATGAGAGAAAAATGGTATATATTGTTAAACTGCTGCTAAGGAGTCTTTTGTTGTACTAGGGTGGTCATCTTCTCAATATTTCGGCACATGAAGTAGGGGAGATTCATCGTTCTCACCCAGGTAAAGTGCATCAACAACCTAATATGATAGGCATATAGGCGAGAAAACTGACCCTCGCAGTTGAAATACTTCATTATCAGTTTCATTAAAGGAGCATATGAATCTTTAAGGTACCAAAAGGGAAACACTCTACTGAGTTGTCTCAGATAACCAGGCTTGATTTATGGTTCATAATGTTCCCTGTCAATTTGCTACCTCTTATTCCATTGCTCTCCAATATTAGGAATGCCGGTTGCTAGAGAAATAGACTCTGGTGTTAAAGTGAATGTTACACCAGCTAGAGTGGCTTGACCATTATGTAAATGAAGCACAAACAACTAGGCCAACTCATGATGATACTGGACTCTAGCAACCATCTCACAAAACTCATAGTAGGATTAGTGTTGGAAGCATGTAATAGCGAGAGGGCAGGCCTGCAGCTCAGCAAGTGTGGTAGGTTCCTCTCATATATGTTTGCCACCCTTATGAGGTCTCCTTGGTGCATGTATTTCTGTTGGAGAGTCACTGTGTGTCTCTTCCTCACGGTCATATGAAGGATTAGACTCCATTTTTGCTAGTGGGTGTGTTTTCTTGATGAGTAGTAGGAGATTTATGGTGTTTTTAATTTTCTACCACCAAGGGAAAAGTATATGAGGGACTGTGGAGGGAGAGAGTATGAGGGATTTTGGGACTGTTAGGACAGGGTTTTGTTTGGGAAACAGGGGATTAGGGAGTGATATGTAAGTTTTAGGGACAACAATTAGGGTTTGGGGATTTGTAGTTAGGATTTGGGAAAATGGGAATTGGGAATAGGGGTAAATGATTTTTAAAAAATATGGGAGTTTAGGGAATGGGTAGATAAGCTGGGAAAATCAAAGGAGGAGTGGCAAAGTGAGGGGGTAGTAGAATAAACTTGGCAGCAAAAATGACCAATGCAAACCCTAGGCAATAGTTTCTTGAGAAATGACAAGGGAGTAGGGTTTGATTTTTCTTTACATAACCACCATAAATTGTATTGAAAACTCCTTCATTAGCAAGGAAGAGAACTTAACTTACTTGCACACTAAACGTTTTGAGCGATTTTAGCAATTTAAGGGAGTTTTTTAGTGAAACGGGCTTGGCAACTCTATGCGCCGCACCTCAAACCCAATGTGTCGCACCTCAAACCTAATGGACTGCGCCTCCTATGTGCGCCGCGCTAATTCAAATTAACATTGAGGAAAATGACTCTATGCATCACGCCTCTTGTATGTGCCGCGCCTCTCAGCCAGTGCGCCACGCCCACAATTTTACACAGTTTTTCTCCAAGTTCGCTTCCTTTGCTCAAACACAGCCTTCACTTTGCTCAACCTTGTTCTTTGAATGAAAATGAGATTCTGAATTGAGAAAATGATTTATATACAAGGAGATTTTTAATTTTTGATTCATAAAAACCCACTTTTATAATGTTTGCAATGTGACTTTGTTTTTCACCTCTGTTTTTTGAGTAGTTTGCTTTATTTGAGCCTTTTGATGAACTGAATGATTTGATTTTTGTTTGCCTTGCAGGGAATGGAGCTACTGAAGCTTGGCAAGGTGACCAGGGTTGCCACTGAAGTGATGTACATATGAAAGAACTGAAATTACATGAATTTATACAAATAAAACCTAAAATACTCTATTTTTCCTCAAAACAGAGTTTTGAGGAAAAATACATTTCCGAATGAAATTTATTGATACTGGAACTTTATTCAGCCTCCTCATGCGCCTGCTGACTGTTATTGGAGATTTTGAAGACCTCTTTGATGAAACCCTAGACCTAATGAAACTGAAACCCTAAAAAAGACTTTTTCAAATTTGAAGACAAAAAGTGACTGCAGATGATCTTGATGAATGGAAATGAGCCAACAGGTAAAGGACATGAGGGAAAATGTACAGCAAGCCACTACCGTTAGATGATCCATGCTCCTAATGGAATGCAGCTAACTGAGCGAGACACCTAATATGCAATGCAACAAGAGAATTTGATCTCTGACGGAGGGATGAAGATACCGACACTAACATGTCTCATCTCCTCCATCAAGAAGGATGAGACTATTTCATCAAAATGCAAGGCAGTTGCATTGCTACCTATTGTAATAACCAGACTATCCCACGAATCTAGTAGAGAACACAACAAGCTGATGCAATTATATTCATCTGAAATTTTAATATCAACAAATGCTAACTGACTTACCACAGTATTAAACGCATTCAGATGCTATGTCACCGAGTCTCCATCATTCATCCTCAGGTTATACAGCATTTTCCACAGGAACAGTTTATTCACCAGAGACTTAGATTGGTACAAAGTCCCTAACTTGTCCCACAAAGCCTTCGCCGTAGCTTCCCCTAATACATTCAGTAATATTGAATCTGTGACACACAATTGTATTGTGCTCTTTGCCTTCGGATCCAACTTCTTCCATTCTTCATCGGACACTCCCGTTGGTTTAGTACCCGGATCTACCACGATCCACTGCTCTTTATCCACCAACAGATCCTCCATCTTGAGTTTCCACAACTCAAAATTCTGACCATTAAATTTCTCGATCTCTATCTTTCCACTACTCGCCATATTCTTTCACCACCAGAATCGATCTCGCAAATCTCCCACTGAACGGGGTCTACCACAGGCCCGAGCAAAACCCCTCAACAACAAAGGCGTCCCCTTGAAGCCAAAATAGCTCTGATACCAAATGTAGGTTTTAACCCTGTACAGAAATTACCTGCATATGAATTCTAAAACACAGGAAATAAACAATGCGAGATCATAACACATAAAACACATATACATAGAGATTTTCCCCTGGATCCCAAAACTAGGACTACCAGCTTGATTTTTCATTATTTTCCTTTCAATGTTACAATACATATTTATACATGCCAAATCATCCAATACCATGGACTGAAAACCATATCGTCCAATACCATGGACCGAAAACCATCGCGTCCAATACCATGGACCGAAAACCATCACGTCCAAAAAAACATGCGCAAAAATCATGCACAAAACCATAGGTGGGTTTGCCCAACCTAACATAGGGTCCAAAACCAAACTTTTCCGGGGTGCTGCCCCAGACCCCATAAAGTGGGGTTACGGGTGCACTTCAAACCCCCTATTAACTACGTGGAAAGAATATAACACAACCCAACAAATCATTTTGTAGATATTATTCACTTCTTGACTACGGGAATGACACTAGAAGGATATACAAGTCAGCAGAAAAAGGAATTAGAAGTGCGTGTGGCCGATTTTTCAGTTATTGTGGGACATTTGTATAATATGGGTGTAGATGAAATCTTGCAAAGATATGTGTCATATTTTGAGTGGGGTAGCATTCTTGTTGAAGCTCATGGGGGGGGCTGCGAGAGGTCATTATGTAGGAAAGGCAACTGTGCAAAAGATTTTGCATGCAGGCCTATGGTGGCCAATGCTGCATAACGATTCTAAGGGGTATTGTAAGGCATGTGATGCATGTCAAAGAAGTGGCAGACCATCATGAAGAGATGAGTTGCCACTACATCCTCAAGTTTCTTTGCAACACTTTAAGAAGTGGGCAATTAACTTTGTTGGGCCAATTCAACCCCCAGGAAAGAAAACGAATGTGCACTCTATCATCACCATGACAGAATATCTAAACAGATGGGTGGAAGCACAACCAGTTAAGGATTTTACAAGGACTATGGCAACAAATTTTTTGTTTGAGTATGTCTTAACCATATTTGGCTGCCCGAAAGTGTTGATGAGTGACAGAGGATCACACTTTCTAAACAAAATGATCAACGCGTTGACTAAAGAATTCCAGGTCTACCATTAGAAGAGTACACCATATCACCCACATGTCAATGGAACTATTGAAGCCCTTAATAAGATGTTGGAGAATGCGCTGACTAAGATCTGCAACATGCAGTGAAATATCCAGGATGTGCACGTTTCCGTAATACTATGGACTTATAGGACTACTTGTAAGAAGCTGACAGGGCAAACGTCATTCAGATTAGTATATGGGGTCGAAGTTGTAATGTCAATGGAGTACATTATGCCTTGTTTGTGCATAGCAGCCCTGACGGGTATGGAGGATCGCAAGGCCTTGGAGGAGCAGCTCACGCAGCTGATGGAGCTCGAAGAAGATCATTTTTTGGTAGGATTTCATCAACAAGTACAGAAGGAATGTGAAAAAGCGTGGCAGGATCGCCATATCAAGCTTTTCACTTTCAAGGTAAACAATATTTTCCTATTATATGATAGTAAATTCACTAAATTTCTGGGGAAATTCCAGATGCATTGGCTAGGACCATATATTATCAAAGAAATCACGGGTGGAGGTGCAGTTCAGCTCGCGAAGCTAAATGGGGAACCTTTCCCGGGAAGAGTGAATGGGAGTAGGTTAAAATTGTATACAGGTGATCCTGCACAATGACTATATGGTGGCAAGATAGTCTTAGTGCTCCAGGCAGTTGCAAGGGAGCATGGGACTATAAATTGTAGTGCCCAGTTTGGAGGACAATGCAGTGGGTAGGTTGCACGGAAAGTGACAGAGAGGCAACCTATGGAGCTGCACGCAAGAAGCTGCGCCATGTAGGAAGATGCTATGCAACACAATAGGAAAGTGACCGTTGGAGTTACTGTTCATGACTTGACATCTAGAAGATGGTTAAGTGGAGTGGGGTGGTGGAATTTAAGGTGAAAATATTTGAAGATATGCCACCAAAAAAACATTTATTATTAGAAATTGGGGGGAACAGTCGGATTTGAATTCAAAACTCCCTATAAATTATGTGTGCCGGTCCAACAAAGAACACTTTGCACTCTTAAAATTGTTAGTAAAATTTGTTGCATGTTGCATATGAGCCGATCGACTTGGGAAGATTTTTTCGCGTGCCCCGCATTTGCTAAGTTGTTTAAGATAAACCAGAAGTTTATTCTTGAAAAAATTCTTGCACCTAGTCCTACTAAACTGTGAGTACTGGCGATGTTGCCTCTAAGGCAGCTTCCTTGGAAGTTGTAAGTATGGAAGTTACGGCTCCTATTCCTATAGCGTCAAGGTCTCCTAGGCCGAAGCCTACACCTACCAGAGAAACCCAATCAACCAAATCAAAGAAGGACAAGAAGAAGAAGCCAGTAGTAATGCATGATTCCCCAAGGAAGCATACCGAAACCCATAAACAGAAGAAAGATAAGCAGTTGGAGAAAGTAGTCGACCTAGAGGCGGAAGAAGGACAGGGAACAAAAGACATGGATGTTGAAGGGGTATAACCCATAACCAGGATACCTAAGTATATCCCTCCACGGAAGGGAAAAGTGAAGGTCACGAAGGACCCTAATTCTGAGAGGTTCACCATTTTCATGCCCCTGATACCTCAGCAGGTCCCTTTTGAAGGTTTGCAGCTTGCAAGGATCCCGCTATTGAAAATATAGGATTGGGACCTCGCAGATCACACTTGGTTTCCACACTTGGCAGCGGATAAGTATATGAGAAGGGTTTATTATGCAGAATCAGGTGTGACAACATTGGAAATGGAGGAATGGGTCAATGGTGTCGAGCATTCAGGGTTGCTTAATTTTCTATGGGTGCCACATTATTACTGCACCCCATTAACACAATATGTGTGCGCCAGTTGCTCACATTAGTGCACGATGGGTGTCTATGGATAGGAGGGCCTATCCCCATCACAAATATGCTCATTCACAGAATCACGCACCTTCCTTATAAATGCACGAACCCAGCCAAGGAGTTTGGTGGAAAGACTAGGGAAAAAGATCTTGCACAGAGAATGAAGAGGGATTATAGCCTCCTTGAAAAGTCGCGAGGATATTTAATTTTGTCTATAATTGACCCGACAATTCAATTGGCCACCCAAATCTTAGTAGGGAATATGATGAGGAAATGCTGCATGGAAGAAGTTGTAGCGCCCGTAGTTTCCCTAGCTACACAGAGCATGAAAGGAGTATAGTTTAATTGGGCCAGATACCTCTGTTAGGAGTTCCTTGAAAACTGCCCCGAGGCCCAGGATGAAACCAAGTCATTTCATTACACTTGGTTATTTTTGTCCATTGTGTTAGTTGCATGGGAATTGCTGGAGGATAGCCAATTTCCTTTGCTTGACAAAGCATTGTCGAAAGCAGCGTAATTCACTTCCTTATGGGCTACAAAGGATGTCGCGTGAATTACCAAGACAAAGATATTTTGGGTCCTTATGCAGATGAGTCTTTGCATGCCCATCAATCAGTGTCCAAGGTTTTCCCCAACCTTTTTCATGCAACTATCACCCTATGTAACATTCAAGACCGACTTCCACAAAGTGTACATTCAAGCACAGAAGGATCCAGAGCAGAAATAGTATGAATTGCAATATTTGGTGACAGAAACAAATGTGCAGGAGGTCACCGCAAAATGGCCTATAGATTGGTGTGCCCCGTCACACTTAGATGTTGGACCAAGCATGGGCGCGGAGAGTTTTGCTGCACAAAAGAGAAAGGAGGCAACCAAGCAGGCTGTGAGTCACCTGGCAGCACAGAAAAATAAGGAAGTCACTAAATAGGCTGGTGTGGAGAAAGAATGCGCTACCAAGGAGCAGGCAGAACAGGAACAATGTGTGTCACAAAAAGGTTACAAGTGACCTTCGCCGGAGACAGAGGAGGAGGAAAATTCGGGGCAAGGCGACGGAAGAGATGAGGGGCAGAGCACCCCATTCATTGTAAAGAAATGTGGAAAGGAGCAGCAGGAAGGCACAAGGAAGAAGTAGAAATTGGATAAGTCATAGGTTGATCCCATGGTCTTAACAGAAGGTGATCTTGATGAGATCAAGGATACCATAACTAAAGTGCTACAACAGTTTGAGCAGAAACATATGCAGATGTTGGGAAGCGTCGAAAAGGATCTACGTGAGTTGTAGATCCAAGCAAGCAGAATACAGGTGGGCACCGAACAAGCGAGTGCAAAGCAAGCGATCCTAGCACCAGCGACAAGCCAAGCACCAAAGTTAGTAGGGACCCTTGACCTCCACACTATATCATTGCTAGAAGGGTACCTTCATGGAGAGACCGTCGATGATCGTATTATCCTAAGTACAATCAAGAACATCGGGTTGAATATAGTGGTGCTCTCTAACGAGACCCTCCATGTGCTACATGCAGGGTTGGCAGATGAATTGAGAGCCTGAGAGCAGCGCGCCTTCAGCCTTATCAGTGAGTACAAAGTGAACAATGAGAAAATTTTCATTGAAATGACATAGGCTTTGAAGGAAAAGGAGGCACTTCAAACACGTAGTTCTAGTTTGGAGTCAGTAGTAGCAGAGGCATGCAAGAAAATGCCTGAACTTCACATCTCGGAGGATGCACATCTAGAAGCAAAGATTAGAAAACTAGTCATTAGTGTGCGTGAGGCTAAATGAGAGGTTGTCGAGTCTAGTTTGAGCTCAACATGAAGATTATAGAGCTGTAGTTAAATTTGCAGTCCATGACTCTGCCTGTGTCCGAGAGCAGTGCGAAGCCACGGTAAAGGAAAGCATGGCTACATTTGATGCCATAGTCAGTGACTGTACGACATTATTTGAGCAAGCTATGGAGATAGTGACTAAGTTCCAGGAGGATCTGAACCTACAAACACTGAACACAGAGGTCAGGAAGTTGCAACGGCAATATGATGAAGTCAGGGCAACTTCACGCTCCATAGTGCTAGAAAAATGCCTTGCTAAATTACAGGAAGGAAAGTAGCTCCTAGCATAGGTGGAGGAAGCACAAAAGAAGGAGGGCTTTCTAAATTCTAGGTTGAAACCTTGGTTAGAAGAAGCTTATCAAGTCACAGCTAACATTCAGGATAAGCTTAAAGGGTTGTAGCAGAAACAACAGACAATGAGGCTTATCGTAGAAGGACGAGCTACAGAAAAATTGGTTGAGGAAGTCAAGCAGGCAGCAACGCAGAGTGCTGTCAAAGTTGTAGTGATCTAGGTGGAGATGGGGGATCTTCAAAGTAAGATCGCAACGCCAGCTGAGTGACTCGCAGGCGAGTCACGATCTTTGTGTTGGGGGCCTGTTGGGATGGGGTCACCTGGGTTAGTTTTTGGGTTAAAATAACCCAAGTTTTGATACAGTCTTGTAATTAATGTAAAGTCTCTGCAATTTGTGGATGCTGAGCACATAGATGAATAAGATTCAAAGGGGTTTATGCCCTTGTTTTATGTAAAGTTTGAATCGGTTTTGAGATCCACCCATGGTCCGTGACCATGGAATTGTATGAAAAAATGCTATAAATAGGTGTGACTTGGAGAGTCTAAGGCATGTTTTGATGATAAATAATGACGAGTTGGAGGTGATAGCAAAAAGAAGTGGGTCAGATAGGAGAAGAAAGGCTATGCCACTGAGTGCGCAGAGGCCTAGGTAGATTCCGTAGCTGAGTGTGTGGACCCTTGCAGCTGAGTGCGTAGGGTATTTTTGAGTTTGTAATCCTGAATTAAAGATCAATAAAGATAGTTTCTGAATAATTCTTGCGCATTTTTGTTATTTCTGTTAAATACTATATATTGTCGATGAATGATGTGTTTTATGAAATATTGGATGAATGTTGCACTATTCTCTTGAATAAGTATTAATGGTGTACGCAATGCATGTTTAAGTAGTTTCATGAAGACTCTGATGCATTCTCTAATGTTTACTAATAACTTAAGTAAATCTGCGTGAACCTTAATTTAGGATTGTTTTTTCATGCGCGAAAGTAGATAGATTGACAGCTAAAGGTCCGCAAAGACTAATCATTGACCTTCGTGAAGGTCTGGAGATTTTTTAACGGAGTTAAAGGAACGTGCCCTAAAAAGTTATCGATCTACACGAAGATAGATCTAAGGCACTAGAAGACATCACACTAGTCTCTGGATGGAGAAACTTGGTTCTTACACCCCCCCATACTGCTTTGGGTGAGACTATAGCCTGAGCTACACGGGTTGTTCCCGAAAGGGCCAATAGTGTAGGGATTTTTTGGTTGGTGCAACTAACTCTGAACCTGGGTTAGGACCCCCTAAGCCAACACTCCCATCATCTGGAACTGTGCATTACGCAGTTTCGGGGCCGTCTTCCCAGTTTTTCATCTGTCCCAAGCCCAGAACATGAAAATGCATCATGCTAGACTAGGAGGTTTTGGATTCAATGTTAGCCTGTCATGAGTGAATTGCAAGAACAAGTACACTAATAGATCATGGAAAGATGATGAACGGTATGAAGAAGGAGTGCACATTCTAGAAGACTTTCTTGCAGTTGGATGGACGTACCAAACATATCAAGCAACAAGCGAAAGGAAAACATGCATTGAACCATCATGCAAGACCAAGACCATCAAAAACCCCACAACACTAAGCCATGCAGAGGACAAATCACACCAAGAGTACATCCATCACTCAATGGCATAGTAGCTTGACATGGACACCATAATCAGCTAGTACATATCAACAGTGTCATGTCAAGTTGTGTCATGAGTTTTCTTTGTGACATCACCACTATGGTCCATATCCGTTGTAACTGAATGTAATGTAAAGTGAATTCCAATGGACACACACAAAAAGTTGAAGATTCATGTCAGTTTAAAAGTCATGGGAAGTTGAATTATCATGAGGGTAGTCCAAAAGTCACAAGGGTCAAGCATCACCCTTGGTTATATATACCCCTCCCACTGTATTATCAAGGACTTTTAACCTTGGTTCCTCCCACATAGCCTTGAGATTTTATAGTCTATTCTTTGAGGAGCAAGGAGTGGCTCCAATTTCCCACTATTGGGACTAGTGATGTATGGTGTATAGATGTGTCTTGGGACCTTTGCTTCATTCAAAAGCCTGTTAAGGCCAGCACGTTTTCACGCATGTTTTGTGGATGTTTGTAAGACTACCTTTTAAACATTTGTAATGCATGTTTTCTTAACCTTTACTAAGATAGTTGAACTACTTCTGTTGTTTTAGTACGTACATTTTTGAAGATGTGTTGTATTGTTTATCACTTTTGTCTCATACTTGTGGACTTTTCCGCAGGACATTAGATAGACCATTCTTGTTTACTAGTTATAACAACCATCATCTCTGTGTGGACTGCTCTACTGGATGGTGTACGTGTTTTATTTTGCACTTCGGTTTTAATGACTACCCTATCTGTTGTGGACTACTCCACTAGATATTGGACATACCCTTTTTGGTTCACCTGTGTCCCTCCCTAGGTGGTACTATTACCTCTCATCTAGAGGCTCACTTTAATCTCTCCCTTTAGAGTAAGAGAACCTGGACACAAGTTACATTACACACTCACCAAGTATACTCACCTCACCTTTTGAAGATACAAGCATAACACTCTCATGTGCTGAACAGAAAGAGCTAAGGTAAATCTCTAAGATAATGGCAACTAGGCCATCCTACTAGATGGGACTCCTACACCAAACGGTGTGAGGTTTAGTTGGGACTTCATACCTGGGAGGTCACCTAAATGTTGGTGGGTCTAGCACCTTCAACATTTATGATGCTAGAAGGAGGGCCACCGGTATTTTATGGTTGAATTTCCTACCAACCCCACTCATCCATCATTTGGTCAAGGAAGTAACATGCACTCCCTCTCATCTATGTGCAACTATGAAATTCTTCATTTTTCACCTCCCAAAACTGAACAGGAAATTCTGTGTCAACATATCTGCATTGTTCGTCCCATCACCCGTCAATTTTCTAAACTTGTTTTACTGATTTTAGGAGTGTACGCTCTTCCATATTTGTAGAGGAAGCAAAATACTAATCCCACAGGAGTGGTAGTCTCATATGTGGAAGAAGAAATCTTTGCCACTCTTGAAGAGCTGGCAGAAGCTATGGAAAAAGAAGAGGAACCTCTAATCTTTTGAAAGGAATAAGAAGAAAAACTCTTACTCTTGGGCTCAATTTTTGGTGCAGGAGGCAGACGATAAGGCATCGAAGGAGGTGGAAGTGAAGATGGACCAACAGATTTGGAGGAAGAACCATCAGATTCCGAAGAAGAGGAGGAGGACGAAGAAGAGGACAACATGGTAGAGAAAAATATGGAATGGATGAATGAGGTCCCATTGGCACTCCCGAGTGTCTTGCAAAAGATGTTGAGACACGCAGAGAAGTTGTTAACAAAGTATGACCCCTACAAGACAGTGAAGGCAGAAGATCACTTAGACATGTTCTACCTACATCTGCAAACACTCGAGGTACATTATGACGATGTTGCATGTATATTGTTTACATGTGATGCACACCAGTATTGCAGCAATTATGCTGCAACTCCTAGGCTTCCAACTTTATTTTTATCAACCCGGTAGTTCATAACAAACTTGGAAGCGTCGGTGCTGTATGCACAAGTACTAGTTCTCACTGCAAGTTGTCACTTGGTCAGTCGGCACAAGATCACTAGGAGCTCAAGCCAACTTCTATAGATTTCAGAAGAAGCTCTATGTATGATGAAAGAAAAGAAATATTACTCTACAGATGCTATTCTAATTGCAGAAAGGAGAAAGACTGGAATGTAAAGTAAAACCTAGTAAACCCTAATTAACAAGCTAATTCTACTATTGCCAAAAACACTATGAAAATCATGAAAGAAATACCATTACCTACTCAAGGAAGTAAAAAACATCTAACCATGCTATTTCTGGAAGTAAATAAGCTAAAAACATATTTTTGGATTTTTATGTGTTTTTATGTGAATTTAACATGCATCTAATTTATTGTGTGTGGCGAACAGGTGGCATTAGAGGGAAGTTTTGGAGCTTGGGATGGTGTAGGATGGTGTGGATGGGTCCTAGGAGGTCTTGGGTGGCCTTCTAGAGGCTTTTCCCACACTCAGCCTTCAAAAGAAAGCCTACAGGAAAAACTACAGGAGGACACAGGAAAACTACAGGAAGAAAACAGGGTAACTACAGGAGGCCTACAAGAGGAGGCCGAGAGAAATTTTCACTGTTTTGAGGGTGTGAGAGTGGGTGGAAAAGGTGGATGAAGGTTGGAATGAGGTGTTAGGGTGACTAAGGTCTTCCATGAATCACCAGGAGAGAGAAATATGATTGGGTTTGCTCAAGGAGAGAGGGAGAAGTTCTATGAAAAATGCAGGAAACTAGGGCAGAATTGTGGTGAGGTTTGGGAGACCTATATGGCATGGATTAGATGGAGGTTTTGATTTCTGGTAAGTTGGCCTACTACTAGAAGAGATATGCTGCACATAAACTGATAGTTAACCAAGAAAATCAAGCAACAAATGAAATAAGTGCATCCTAGGAAAACAGATTTTTGCATTAAAATGGCCTAAACTATGATAAATAGAAGGAAATGTTGGGAAATGCTGCAAGAAAGGAAAGCATGTAAGAGGACTATTGTAAATCAGGAAATGAACTTGATGAAGAAGATATATAGCAAAGAAAAATTGGACTATCAACCTACTAGAGAGCTACAAACACTAGAAGTCCTAGGAATGAGGAAAATTTGTGTTTTTGGGGCAGCAAGAGAGTCTTTGCCTCAAATCATGGTCCCAGAGGGAGGAAGAGAGGCCAAGGCACTGTTGGTAGCCTTTTTAATCCTTTATGATCACTACTTAACATGCTACAGAAAGCACAAATGGAAGCAAACTACTAAATCATCAAAAGCAACCTATTCTTAACCATAGAAGAAAAATACATCTAACAGCAAATTAATCTACAAACTAAAGCTAAGCATACAAATACAAGTAAAGAGAATCTTGGATGCTTGGATTAGTACCTAACCCAAGAGCTTCATCCCTCTGAGGTAACTCAGTGCTAGCTCAAAAAGGATTCCATCTTCATTATCAAAACAATAGCAAGATTACATGAAACTGTCACAAAATAATAAGCTCGAAATTTGAGCAGAGTTTACATAAGCAAAATATCTGACCTTAGTGAGGCCCTAGGCCTCTCTACTTACACATCTAAAGCTACCAACATCTTCCTTAAAATTAGGGAGGCTTGGCTTCCAAAACTCAAGACAACTATCAGTCATCCTCCACTTGCTCGGCTGCCTTCTAGTGCATGATTTGGCTGCTTGTACTCCGAGATGAATGAAGGGGAATTCGAAGTGACAAGTAATAAATGAGGGGGGTTCCATCCTATAAGTCCTCTCCTATGTCTTCTTTTAGTTATTGCTACCATTCAACCATTGGATCCTTGACTTTGACCTCGAAATCCATCAATAATCTGCATTAAATACATGTTAGACCACATGGCATCATAACTAACTCAACTCACTCTATAAGCATAAATATAATCAGAAAATGATACAATAAGCTAAGATAATGCTTGATTTGACTAGGTTAGGAGGTAAAATGAGCCCATATAATTACCCATTTATGAGGCTCATCATCACTCCCTACTGAAGGTGTTTCTGATCCTCTGAGCAACCTAGTCAATCTCCTCATCTTTTATGGCCCTGGTGGCCTCCCTAGCATCCTAGGCCTCTGTTGTGGTCTGCTCATGTTCTCCATAAAATCCTACCTTTCTATTTATGTCCTTCCACTGCTCCTCCTCTTCTTCTTCTCTTCTGCCTTCCAGCATGCCTAATAGGAGTGGATGGCTCAGTTTGAGGCCAATCCAGTTGACCTTCAGCCTTTGCATGGAGCACTTGTACATTGGCACTCTTTTCAATTCCTCCTTCAGCCTCATGGGGGAATGATATTCCTTGATCTGCAAACTGTGAGGTAAGGTGTTCCATCTTCTCATGCATGCATGCACACAGTCATCCCCAAGTAACCTTTGCATATCTTCAAAGTGTGCAATAGCTTGTGCCTAATTGGCTAGATATTTAGGGGCAATCTGAGGGTCATTGGAAATTAGGTTGTGTGTACTAATGAGTGCCATAGGATCTGATGGCTCAGCTCTTATCATTAATGGTTCATTCTACTCTTTTATCATCAATATTTTCATTTCTGTTGCCCTCAATTCTTCATGGTTCATCCATGAGGCCATGGCCATTAATTGCAGGTCCCCTAGCTTGGCATTGGGGTCCCACACATTCATGTCTGTGAGGGCCATGTTGTGTAGGTAGAACTCTACCATCTTTGCCTTATCCTCTGAGGTGCTTTGGTCACACAACTCCATGAACTTCCTGTAGTCTTGGAAAGGCATTGTGCCTCTTTGTGCCAAAGTCTTTATTTGGAATTGAAGCCATTGATCCTTCAAATAGAGGCCATAAGATTTGGCTGGTGTTCTGCATTGTAATGCTTCCATGGATAAGTTGGCCATGTATGCCAGCTGAGTCTCTTTCTCTTGCAGCTGCCTCCTTAGGATTTCATTCTCATTTTCAAGGTGGCTTCTTGTGATGGCTTCTCTGTCTCTGAGAGCACTCAATTCTCTGCCCATTTCCCTGAGTTTGTTTTCCATATGGCCAACATCCTCAACTCCTTTGGATTTGGCTATCTACACCCACCTATGTGTTCTCACTCTTTCTTTCTCTAATTCGAAAAATAGTGGAATTGCAAATTTTTGTGGGATTATCCTGCCTCCCTTAAGTAGATTGTAATAGGAGGCAAGACTAGGCTAGGGATCAAGTTCTTGTATCTCTTGTGCTTCTTCTTTCACCTATGGCTATCTTCCTATCTTTTCCTCAAGCTTTTGGGTCTCCTATAGTTTGGACAGTGTCTCCTGTAGGACTGTTTCAACCTCCTATAGGTCTGGTTTTGGGTCCTATAGTACTGCCTTTCCCTTCCATGTAGAAGATCTTGGAGTCCCCCTTTCATATGTTATAGGTGTCTTGGAAGGAGATTATTTCACCTTGGCAGATGGTGAATCTTCAATGGTAATGGGGACTTTTGAAGAGGGCTGAGGTTTTCCTATTTTAATTCTGTTACTCTTCCTTTCCCTGAAATACATGGAGGTCTGTCTTTTCCTCTTCTGCTTTGGCTTGACTGGTGTACTGAGGGTAGTGAGGGTAGCTGCTGCCTCTCTTTCCAAAGTCTCAGGGGACTCTTCTCCTTGCTCTGCCTTCTCTACCTCTTTTTCTCCTTCTTCTGTCTCTTTTTCTGTCTCTTCAACTTTTCCCTCCTTTGTTTCTTTTCCTTCCTCCTTCCTTTCTTGCTCTGTTATGTCACCACTGGCTTCATCTTCTCCTCCTTGTTGTTCTTCCTCCTCACTACCAGTAGGACTGACATCATAGGTTAATGCTTTTATGTCATCCTCAGCTATCATATTTCAGAAAACTTCCCATGCTATAGGGAGTGTAAAGGTATGGAGGGCTTCCTCTACTAGGATTTTTGTTAAGCCATGGTGAGCTAACTACCCTGAGTTTCTTGCTTGTACCTTGGTGCTAGATTCAATGAGGGACTGAAGGAGAAAGTAAGGGATACTGAGCTTTTGAGGTGCTGGAGTATCCATGCCATACCTCAAGTCATGGAGGATTCTGAAATGATATCCATAGACAATGTTATGCCTCCCCTCACAAGAAATGTATTTGATTACTTGGTAGCTAACCTCATCCCAGGGATATGGTATACTAGCCCTTCTAATTCCATTTTTATCTTCAACAGGGGTTTCATTATTTTGGAAAAATTTCTTCTTGGCAGCCTAGCCAATTGGTTTCTCATCTTTACTCCAAGGCAGCCCAAGAGGAAGGGTAGTGACCCTACTAATGAATTCAGGGGTTATTTCCATGGAGAGGCCTCTAATGGTTACAGTAGCATGAGTTCTTGTGTGAGGGACCAGAGAGAGAGAAAATTCTTGGGCAATTTCATCATCAAACCCTCGAAATTTCTCAAAGAAATTCATCCAGTTTTCCCTTGTGAATATGTCCACCACTTGAGGATGTGCATGGAGCCTAGTGGAGTTAGTGGGCTCCTTTCTCATAAACCCTCCTATCATACTGCCTGTACTCTTTTAAAAACCTAAATATGGAGGTGGAGATAAAGAGTTTTGAGAAAAATAAAAAAATAGAGGAGACTATGTTTTTTTTAAATAAACAGAAAAAAATTTATGTATTTTTTGCCCTCCTAAAGACTTATTTCATCCTCAAATTGAGACCACTTCTTTCATATATTGATATTCAACAGGGGGCATGCATGAACCCTACCTCTTCAGACTAAAATTCGTGCTAAAAATCGTGTTTTCTCCCTTCAAAATGACTCACTGCCCCTCCTATAGAAGCCTGTTGTCCCTCTTGTAGATTTCCTGTAGGTGCTCCTGTAGATTTCCTGTAGGTGCTCCTGTAGAAAATGCCGAGAGAAAAGATAGGGAGGAAATTGATGGAGGATGGTGGTTACGAGGCTATGGGGGCACAAGAAGACTGATGTGGCTGAGTTACGAGGATAAAATGAAGAAAAGGTGGTGAGAATGTGCGAGGAGGAGTGCTCGTTGCCTTTTGTGGCTATTTTCGGGTATGAGTGTTGAGCTAGCAAGGTGTACGTTGGCCATATTTGGACCGTTGGTCCCCACCTGCTTGGTCATCATGGCCCCTCCTCATAATCATCCCTCATTATTGCATTGGAGTTCACACTTCCTCCCACTACCTGTCCTTGGCATCTTGTGCTTGAGTTGACTGTGCGCACATGTGGGTGACATCTCGGATAAGTGGAGTCAACTAAATGAAGGTGGCCAAGTTAACTGGCCACCTTTCCCTCGTTCAATCTCAACCATCTCATTGCCTTTGTATGACTCCTAATTACACAAATGCAAATAGAGGAGTGACTTAGTTACTTACCTGTGATCCGAGTGTATTTGCTGTGAGGTGTTGTGGCTTTCTCTGCTGCATGCCTTCATTTCCCTTTATGCATGTTGTCTCTGCTTGCTGATGTGTGGTTGTGTGCTTGTGTAGGTTCTTCTCTTGCTGGAGCTAAGCTTCTTGTGCCTTTTCAACCTTCATGTGTGCACTCTCTTGCTACTGGTGCTGGACTTCTATGGGATCAGCTACTACAGGAATTCCTATAGGAGCTCCTGTAGCTGCTTCTCCCCTGGAAACTTCAACTTTTCCTAGTGCTTGGAGCTCGAGAATAATGCCAAAGGTTTCATGAATGATGGAGGGATAATAGGTAAGCTTCAGGTAAGGTTATTGGTGCCTTTTCCTTTTTTTTTTCAATATTGGAAAACTGTTTTTTCTGTGTTTTTTTCTTGGATAGGGAAAGAAAATGATGCTTGGGGTGTGATGCAGGCTTGGAAATGATGGCAAGGAGGCTTGAAGGTGGTAAGAGGGATGATAAGTTCCTCATGAAGCTCTCCTGGTCCCTCAAACTACCTTCTGTAGACACTTTTGGCTCTCTGTAATTCCTACAGGAGCCTCCTGTAGAAAACACAGTTTTGGAAGAAAAAGGTGCAGTGGGGTGAAAGAGATGCCAAAAATGATGGAGGAAGGTGTGGAGAAGATGAGATGGGTGCTGGTATGAATGTCAAGGTTCCCTTGGCACCTTCTTCTGCTCCCTGTAGTCCTCCTGCAAACCTGCAATAAAATAAAAATTCATTTTTTTATTTTTATTTTTTGAAAACAACTAGGGCACCTTAGAGAGGTTTTCACCTTAATTTCCTACCCTAGGCACCTCCAAGGGAGGTTTTCACCTAGGGATCTTATTCTTTTTCCTCTTCGTTTTTTTTTTTTTTTTTGAGATCACTAGACTGCCTCAGAAGAGGTTTTCAACCCAATTATGGGACTCAAGTGCCTCATGGAGGTTTTCACTTGAGTCCTTATTTTTTATTTTTTATTTTCTTCAGTGAGTGGGTTCGTGGAAGCTAAGACATGCTCCACTACCATCACTATTTTATTCAAATCTTCAATAAACTCTCGCTTGGAGAGGGGTTTCTTGTAGACTTTCAACAGATGTCCATTGACAAGCATGTGGATGGCTTTATCATCAATGGTTCTGATCAGAACTGAACCATTGTCATTACATTTCTCCACAGTGTAGGGTCCCAACCATATTTTCCTTAGCTTGCCCTTGAAATCTTTGTATCTTGAATCATAGAGTAGTGCCCAATCTCCCTCTTGGAATTTCTTCTCCTTGATAATTTTGTCATGCCATATCTTTCTCTGAAGCTGAACTGCCTCTGTATGGAGAAGGGCTTGCAATTTGTATTCATCCAATCCATTGAGCTGAAGTAATCTCCCCTTCTGTTCATGGCTAAGGTCTAAATCCAGCAGAGCTGCCATCCTCAGGTTATTGAATTCAAACTCTATTGACAGCAAAGCCTTCTTCCCATAGACCAGTTCATAGGGTGTGAACCTGGTGATGGTCTTCCATGTTGTGTTGTAGGCTCCAGTGGCCTCAACTAATCTGTCTGCCCAGTCTTTTCTGCTGCTTCTCACTACCTTGGTTAGGATCCCTTCCAATGCTCTATTAGTAAGCTCCACTTGCCCATTGGCTTGTGGATGGTAAGGGGTGGAAGTCCTGTGCTTGATCCTATGATGTGTGAGCAGGTCTTCAGTCAGGCTGGAAGTGAACTGACTGCCTTGGCCTGTGACCAACTCTCTCGGATACTCAAACTTGTTGAATATGTCTTCTCTCAAAAACTTAGCTACTTTTTCTTCTATTACTGCTTCGATTGCTTTTTCTCTGCCCACTTTGTCAGGTAGTCGATGCACACAATGATGTACTACTTCTGCTTTGAAGGGGGGTTGATAGGCCCCACAAAGTCTATGCCCCACTTCTCAAATGGTTCAAAGGTCACTTGAGGTTGCATGGGCATTTCATCCTTTGGAGTGGGTTTCCCCATCCTCTGACACCGATCACACCGGCTCGTGTATCTCCTTACATCTTGATGAAGAGTGGGCCAGTAGTAGCCTGCTTGCAATATCTTGAAGGCAGTTCTTTTTGCTGCAAAATGACCTCCACAAGGCCCGTCATGATAGGTCAGGAGGATGTCAAAGACTTCCTCCTCCCTGACACATCTTCTCAAGATTTGATCTGGGCCAAGTTTGAAGAGATTGCCTCTAATCTAGGTGAAAGGGGCACTTTTCCTTACTATCTTGCTCTTCTCTTTTGAGGATAGGTGTGGTGGGAACTGTGCTAAAACCAAGTAGTTTGCTATATCAGCAAACCATGGAGAGAGTACTGATATAGCAAACAGATGTTCATCTGGAATTTGGTCATCCACCATTCCTTCTTCACTTGCAGGAAAATTTACTGTAGACAAAAATTCAGCAACAACATTCTCTTTACCAGGCTTATCAATAATGGTCAAATCAAACTGCTACAGTAAAAGAAACCATCTAATAATGCGAGCATTTACATCTGGTTTGTTCATTAAATATCTAATTGCAGCATGATCATTGTGCACAAAGTTTTGATAGCCTGTGATATAATGTCTAAATTTGTTTAAGGAATGCATGATAGCTAGGAGTTCCTTCTCGGTCATTGTATAGTTTAACTCTGCCTTTGACAAGTTTTTGCTTATAAGGTATGGCATAAGGTAAAATTTGTCCTAAGGCTGCTCCTATTGCTTTGTTCAAAGCATCTGTGTGAATGTGAAAGGGTAGGGCCCAGTTTGGGCCTCTGAGAATTGGGGAAGTCACTAGCTTACTCTTCAAGGTATCTAGGGCTTCTTGACAGTTTTCCGACCATATTAACTCAACATCTTTGCCTAAGAGACCAAAAAAAGGAGAGGCTATCTTGCTGAAGTCTTTAATGAATCTCTTGTAATATCTGGCTAAGCCTAGGAAACTTCTGACATATCTCACCTTTTGAGGAGGTGGGACCCTTTGTATGATGACAATTTTGTTGGGGTCCACCTACAGTCCTTGTTGAGATATTGCATGACCTAGTACGGCCCCTTCAGTCATCAAGAATTCACATTTTTCTGGACTGAGGGATAGGTTCATCTCAATACACTTATCCAGAAATTTTTCTAGGTCAGATAAAGCTTCCTGAAAGTCAGAGCCATAACGAGTAAAATCATCCATGTATATTTCTACTGCATCATGAACTAGTTTAGAAAATATACTCAATACCGCTCTTTGGAAAGTGGCTGGAGCGTTGCACAAACCAAAAGGAAGGACCCAGTATGCAAAGGTACCCCAAGGACAAGTGAAAGTGGTCTTATCTTGGTCTTTCGGGCTGATTTGAATCTGATTGTACCCGCTAAACCCATCTAGGAAAGAGAAAAACTTTTTCCCTGCCAGACCATCTAACACTTGATCTATGAAAGGTAAAGGAAAATGGTCCTTTTTAGTGGCTTTGTTCAATTCTCGATAGTCGACACAGATTCTCCACTTACCATTTTTCTTTGGCACTAGCACCAAAGGAGAGACCCATTCATTGTTAGAGATGGGATAGATGAACCCTGCATCAAGCAATTTCTGCAGTTCTTCCTTAACAATATCTTTAAGTGCTGGGTCCATCCTCCTTTGAGGCTGCCTGACTAGTTTGCAATATTCCTTGATGTATATATGATTAGTGCATACTGAAGGGTGCACTCCCTTCATCTCCTTATAACTCCAGGCTAAGGCACCTAGATGTTTTCTCAGTAGGCTGCATAGCTCCTCTTGGGAATTAGATAGGGATGGATTGATTTTCAATGTTTTTTCTGGGCCAATCTCTACATTTTTTACACGGAGAGATGTAGGGTTGGCCACACAAATATTAGTTGAGGGGTTGTTTTGGGTTTCTCTTACTATGTCTTCTAATGGTGATGCATTGGGAGATGGATTCTGAATCAAATTTTCAATCATATCATCCTCATCTTGCAGTTTTCCCCCCATGGCGATTTCTAATGCACAAAGTGGTGTAGAATAAACTTCATCCTCATCTTCTTCTTCCAACCAGAGAGGTAGATCATGTTCTAGCAAGGGTTGGGTAGGAGGATATAGGATTAACTACTTGGACATGTGCCCGTTCTTGATGATCATGTTCCCAGCTCGGCAGCTAATGTAGGCATCGGCTGTAGCCAACCAGGGTCTTCCCAGAATGAGAGGATACCCAGTGAGCTTTGCCTTTGGCTGGAGAACTAAGAAATCAACAAGTTACTCCCAAGAATCAATGGAGACCATCACATCCTCCACAATCCCCTTAGGGGTCACTGTGGAGCGGTCTGCTAGGTGTAGCACTATCATGGTCTTCCTCAAGGAGCCCTGGAGGTTAAGTTTAAGCATTGTGTCCTTTGTCATCACATTAATGGCAACTCCCAGATCAATCAAGGTATGTGGGATCATGGTGCCATTCATGTGGACATCAACTATTGGGCTTCCAGGGTCCAGATATTTTGGACAGATTGTCTTCCCCAAGATCAGGTCAGATAGTTGTCCTATGACATTGATAGTTGGGGCATCTCTCTTGCACCTTTCTGGATGCCTTAAGCACTTCTCTTTGATCAACCTATTGTAGATAGGCACATCTTTTATGGCTTGGAGAAGTGGTATCTTTACAATAAATGTTTCAATTCTCCCAGGAGTTCAGTCTCTTCTGGGATAGGCTAGATTGTCATAGATAATCTCTCAAGAAAGGGTGGAGTTGCTTTAGGTTCGCTTTCCTCTTTATCTTCCTCAACCTCCTTGGGTGGAGGCTGGCTATCTGGGAGAACTTTCCTAGATCACAAGTTAATTTCTTGAATCTCCACAGCATAAGTTGGGCATGATGGTTCCCCACTATACACTTGCTGAGCCTGTCTGTTGTTCGGGTTCGGATTTGGCTGGGTAGGCATTTGGGGTTTCCTTGGTGGAGCAGAAGGTAACAGTTGTGGTTGGGCAGGTGGTGGAGGCAGAAGAGTGGGAAGAGAGTTGTATTGGGGCCTCCACCCCTGATGAGGTGCATTCCATTAAGGTTGCGACTGAGCATAGGGTTGAAATGAATGAGTGGCTGGTTGGGCATGATATTGAGATGTGAAGGACCAAGGAGGAGGCGTGGACCAGGAAGGATGAGCAGGGGGGCCCCAAGAAGGTATGGAGGTGACTTGGTTGGGGTTGTAGTATGCCTGAGATGTCCCTTGCATCCCCTGCTAGTATGGTCTAGGTCCATGCAGCCTCCTTTGGTTTATGTAATAGATCTATTCAGTGACTACTTCAGCCCCTTGGTATATAACTTTAAGTCTGAGCAAGGAAGGGCACTTATCTGTAGAATGATTTTCTTCACAGATTGAACAATCCTCTATAGAGGTCAATGGGCATTAATTCCTAGGATGCCTCTTGGTGCCTCTAGGGCAAAAAATGGCCAAAGCCCTCTCTGCTTCCTCTTGTTTTCTTTTGATATGTAAGGTATCCATTTGCATGGAAAGAGTCTGCAGCATCTCACTCTTGAAGTCTTCCAGCATGTTTCCAATTTCACCTTTAATGGATGAATTGGAAGAAGAGGTATTGGCTATGGGTTGACTCCCCCTACCTTTCTTTCTAGCTACTCTAGAATGGTTTCTAAAAACAGTATTTATGTCCTCATAGGATAGTTGGTAAATGTCTCCCCCGGCCAGTAGATGGAGGGTGTCTAAAAGGTCTTCCTGAATCCCCTTGATCAGGACCAACTTCAGAGACTCAGGGTCAAGTGTATACCTAGCCCTTTTGTAACTGAGCTGGAACCTCTCTTCATAGTCTTCTAGGGACTCATCACTTCCCATGGTCATTCAGAAAATTTATTTTCTAGTATATTTTATCCTACAATAGTCTCGATACGTGTTGTTAAAGGCCTGCTGCATCTGAGCCCATGTTGTGATGCTATTGCCACGTAATCCCATGAACTAGCACAGTGCTGCGTCCTTGAGAGTAGAAGGGAACAACTTCAAATTTTGCTCATCTTCTGCATAGTCATAAGTTCGAAAGATGACAACAAACTCAAACAAGAAGGTGTCAGGATCTTCTGTAGTCAATCCATGGAAGTGAGGTAGGGCTGAAGGACTTATATTCTTCATTTTGGTGTCCCCATTGGTCTCCAGAATGGGAAGGTACCCTCTATTCTCTCTTCATTTCCCCTAGCATTTATGTTTTCAGCCATTGGCTCAGGAGGAATGTTTTCTTCTTCTTCTTCCCCTATAGGTTCTTCAAATATTTATGGCTATTCACCTAAGGGTTCTTCTTGAGTGCAGCCACTGAAGAAGAGAGAAGGTTGGCTGTGTGAAGCAGTGGGGGTGTTGGGCAAAAATTTTCCTGAGTTATCTCTATTCCTACGAGGCATGAAAGGAAATATTTTTGGTTGGTTTTTGTTTCTTTTTCCCCACACTGAAAGTACCTGTAGAAATTGAAATTGTGATTGAACAAAACAAACTGCAACTAGCTGAAATAAACTTGCTGAATGGAAATTTGCAGAATTGAAAAGGAAAGCAAGGAGATGCAGAACTTGAAAGAAAAGAAATGACTAGTCTACTTTTGCTGAAATAAACTATTAGCAGAATGTTGCAATAGGAAATAGAAGAAAGCAGTAATCACAGAATACTCTGACGCTTCCCTGAAAATGGTGCCAAAAAGTGGTGCATGCCAGTATCGTAGCAAGAATGCTGCAACTCCTGGGCTTCCAACTTTAATTTTATCAACCTGGTAGTTCGTAACAAACTTGGAAGCGTCAATGCTATATGCACAAGTACTAGTTCTCACTGCAGGTTGTCACTTGGTCAGCCGGTGCAAGATCACTAGGAGCTCAAGCCAACTTCTATAGATTTTAGAAGAAGCTCTATGTATGATGAAAGAAAAGAAATATTACTCTATAGATGCTATTCTAATTGCAGAAAGGAGAAAGACTGGAATGTAAAGCAAAACCTAGTAAACCCTAATTAACAAGCTAATTCTACTTTTGCCAAAAACACTATGAAAATCATGAAATAAATTCCATTACCTACTCAAGGAAGTAAACAACATCTAACCATGCTATTTCTGGAAGTAAATAAGCAAAAAACATATTTTTGGATTTTTATGTGTTTTTATGTGAATTTAACATGCATCTAATTTATTGTGTGTGGCGAACAGGTGGCATTAGAGGGCGGTTTTGGAGCTTGGGATGGTGTAGGATGGTGTGGATGGGTCCTAGGAGGTCTTAGGTGGCCTTCTAGAGGCTTTTCCCACACTCAGCCTTCAAAAGAAAGCCTACAGGAAAAACTACAGGAGGACACAGGAAAACTACAAGAGGAAAACAGGGTAACTACAGGAGGCCTACAGGAGGAGGCTGAGAGAAATTTTCACTGTTTTGAGGGTGTGAGAGTGGGTGGAAAAGGTGGATGAAGGTTGGAATGAGGTGTTAGGGCACCTAAGGTCTACCATGAATCACCAGGAGAGAGAAAGATGATTGGGTTTGCTCAAGGAGAGAGGGAGAAGTTCTATGAAAAATACAGGAAACTAGGGCAGAATTGAGGTGAGGGTTGGAAGACCTATAGGGCATGGATTAGATGGAGGGTATGATTTCTGGTAAGCTGGCCTACTACTAGAAGAGATATTCTGCACATAAACTGACAGTTAACCAAGAAAATCAAGCAACAAATGAAATAAGTGCATCCTAGGAAAACAGAGTTTTGCATTAAAATGGCCTAAACTATGATAAATAGAAGTAAATGGTGGGAAATGGTGGGAAATGCTGAAAGAAATGAAAGCATGTAAGAAGGCTATTGTAAATCAGGAAATGAACTTGATGAAAAAGATATACAACAAAGAAAAACTAGACTATCAACCTACTAGAGAACTACAAACACTAGAAGTCCCGGGAATGAGGAAAATCTGTGTTTTTGAGGCAGCAAGAGAGTCTTTGCCTCAAATCATGGTCCCAGAGGGAGGAAGAGAGGCCAAGACACTATTTCTAGCCTTTTGAATCTTTTCTGGTCGCTACTTAACCTACTACAGAAAGCACAAATGGAAGCAAACTACTAAATCATCAAAAGCAACATATTCTTAACCATAGAAGAAAAATACATCTAACAACAAATTAATCTACAAACTGAAGTAAAGCATACAAATACAAGTAAAGAGAAGCTTGGCTACTTGGATTGGGCCCTAACCCAAGAGCTTCAGCCCTCTGAGGTAACTCAGTGCTAGCTCAAAAAGGATTCCATCTTCATTATCAAAACAATAGCAAGATTACATGAAACTGTCACAAGATAATAAGCTTGAAATTTGAGCAGAGTTTACATAAGCAAAAAATCCAACCCTAGTGAGGCCCTAGGCCTCTCTACTTATACATCTGAAGCTACCAACATCTTTCTTAAAATCAGGGAGGCTTGGCTTCCAAAACTTGAGATAACTATCAGTCATCCTCCACTTGCTCGGCTACCTTCTAGTGCATGATTCGACTGCTTGTACTCTGAGCTGAATGAAGGGGAATTCGAAGTGACGAGTAATAAATGAGGGGGATTCCCACCTATAAGTCCTCTCCTCTATCTACTTTGAGTTATTTCTTCCATTCGGCCACTGGATCCTTGACTTTGACCTTGAAATCCATCAATAATCTGCATTAAATACATGTTAGACCACATGGCATCATAACTAACTCAACTCACTCTATAAGCATAAATATAATCAGAAAATCATACAATAAGCTAAGAGAATGCTTGATTTGACTAGGTTAGGAGGTAAAATGAGCCCATATAATTACCCATTTATGAGGCTCATCAACATGTACCTTGGATAGTAAAGCAGTTGTATGGTATCACAACCTTCTTGTGAACTCCATTCAGAACTGGGGGGTGTTCAAGAGAATTTTCCTTGAGAAGTTTGTTGAAGACAAAACCCCTACCATGTTGCTAAAGGAATTGGGTAGTCTCAAGATGGAGGAGAAAGAAAAATTTAAATATTTCAACCAGATGTTTAATCGCATCTTCAAAAATTTCGTAATGGACACCAAACCTCACGACTCCATAACTATCAACTACTACACATCTGCACTACTGACCAGTATTGTGTAGTTTGTCAAGCGATCTACGAGACCAACATTATTGGAAAATTTCTAAGAGGTAATTTCCATGGAGAAATACCTGCACGGTATTGGAGGCATTGTAGGTGACAAATCAGCTAAGGACTCGGAAGACACGGGAAAGAGGTCTCAGACCACTATGAGTAAGGAAAAGGAAAAGGAAGTAAGTGAAATTGAGAGCCTTAATCGTCTCATCAAGTCCTTGACAACCAAATTTTCTGAACTCAAATAACGGATGAGCAAGACAACCTTGAGAAGTAGGCCTCCCAAGTTCTCTCAAAAGAAGAACATGACTTTATGTAGCAGTAGTATCCACCCGACCAAATCTTCCCAGAGCTCTAACCTTGTGCTCACCTTGAATCATATCATGACAGATCATTATTGCAAGTCCCATAGCGAACAACATTTAGAGAGGACTTTCCCAGGATGGAACCAAGGAATGAGTGCCCTAGTTACACAGTTGTCCGACCAATTAGTGGCCAGTGAGTAGGTAATCAATATATATCAATGTGCTCACACTTCCCAAATGAAAACCATCAAGAAGGAGCCTCCGAGCAACTACCCGACCCCAAAGAAAAGCAATGGATACAACTTGAGAATTCAAGGGGCCCCCATTGTGTTTGAGATACTAAAATAAAAATTAAAAAAAAAACTACTCAGATCAGTTGATCTGTCGGTCAAATCAACACAAAAAAATCAAAGCAAGTCCAGGAAGATAGTTACAGTAAAAGGTACATCCATGAGCAGAAAAGAGGAGAGCATCCCACCGGACAACGCGAACACAAGTCTACCCCCAAACATCTTGGTGAATCTTCCCTCCCTGGAATACAACATTGTCAAAGACATGAAAAAGACCTGTGCGAACATATATTTGTATGAGTTAACCAAGTTCACAGGTCAATGGGACATTCTTCTACACGTATTAGTGAAAATATCCACAGACAGTGTTACCTCTTTGAGCAAGGGATCAAGTAAGTCTCTTGAATCACTCGCATCTATGCTCAACCCACTTCATATGGAGGAAGTGAACTCGCTCTGCCCACCATTCTTGTTGTCATTCGAAATATTTAACTTCAATGTTCACAACTATTTGGTTGATTCTAGCGCATCAGTCAATGTCATGCCACTCTCCACTGCTAATAAGATCAATGCTCAACGGAGCAGAAAAATTGTGCAGATCATCCAATTAGACAAATCGCATGTACCATCCATTGGTGAACGCATGAATGTAATCATCCGATTATCGTCGAACATATGAGTTCATCAGTGCATCAACATTGTGATTGTGGACATCCCGAAAGCATACAACTTACTACTCAATAGATACTAGTCTAACAAGCTACAAGGATACTTTGCTACTTACTGGTCACACTTATGGCTTCCATACAAGGGTAGGAACAACCAGATCTATGTGTTGTCAGAAAGATACATGAAGCCCAACATGACTCCCTTGAATGGTGAAAATGAACCGTTGGATTTCATAGAACTCATGTTTGACAATTTCTTCTGGAAACACAGTTGGGGTGTTATCTTGCACAACCAACTCCCACCCCACTAGACACACAGTTGGGTCTCCTTCCTTGCCCAACTAACGAAAATGAAACCTGTACAGTAGACTTTAATAGTAATAGTAGTGGTGATAGTGGTACTAATGTGGCAAGCGGTCCTTGTACAGATGATATGTGGACCTTGTACTTTGACGGATCCAAGACGCAAGAGGGATCTGGAGCCAGTGGTGTCTTAACAGACGCGCTGCAGAGGAAACACTTAGTCTCTAGCCGCTTCGAGTTCAAGTGCATGAACAACACCGATGAGTACTAAGCACTCATATTAGGATTATAGAAAGCCATCAGCCTCAACGTTGTTGTACTAAAAGTGATTCAGAGATCGTGGTGCGTCAAGTATGTAACACTATACATTGTCTGTCACCCCATCTTAAGAGTTATCAACAAGAGGTATGGCTACTCATCTTTAACTTCCAATATTTCGATATTATTTTTGTACCAAGAATGTGTAATGCAACTACAGATTCTCTGGCAAATGCAACTGCTAAGATGACATGATTAAGGGATAGATTTTTTGTTGAAATTTTGTATAAGATGTTTTTTATGATGACCAACAGATACTTCATTTCAAGGCTAGCGATGACGTCTTCACAGATGAAATAATAGACAAAGGCAAGCACGAGAAGTCTCTGCAGGACATAGCTGATGATAGAAAAGACAACCTCATCCCCAAGGGGGTGGTATCACTTGAGAAGTTGTATGACTTGCATAACTACTTTCGGAGGCCCCTGAATGCCAAAACCCACAGTTCCACAATGTTGCATGAACAATATATTCCAGGAACAAAAAAAGATATGAATTTTGTGAATATCGTTACATGTTTCACACCACAAGAGTGGCAAGCTTTTGTTCGCTTGTTCAAAGAGTACCATAATGTGTTCGCATGGACGTACGATGACCTGAAAAAATATGACACGCGAATAATCAAGCACGTCATTCCAATCAAGGAAGGGGCCAAGCCTTTTCAGCAAAAGCTAAGGAAAGTGCATCCATCACTTGAGCCCCTCATACAGAAAGGATTGACTAAGTTGTTGGATGCTCGGATCATCTACAAGGTCGTCATTCCACGCCGGTCTCAAATATAGTCTGGGTTAGAAAGAAGTCCGAGGAGATTCACTTGTGCATTGATTTCTGAAATCTTAACCATGCCTCAAACAAGGATAACTACCCAGTGTCGTCTATGGAGCATATACTGCAAACAGTATCTGGAGCAGAGATGGTTTCTTTGCTTGACGATTTCTCAGGATATAACTAGGTTCTGGTAGCAAAGCCTGACAAACTTAAGACAACATTTTGTACCAAGTGGGGTATGTTCACTTATCGTAGTATGTCATTTGGGTTGGTAAATGCAGGCGCTATATTTCAACATGCAATGGACATCACTTTCCATGGGCTTATCGGACAAAGCACAGTGGTCTACCTCAACAATGTGAAAATCTTCTCTAGACAACAGTCAAACCACCTGTGCCATCTTAAGAAAATCTTTGAACAATGTCGGAAGTACGAGATATCCTTGAATCCCAAGAAGAGCATCTTCTCAGTATCTAAGGGTAACCTCCACGGGCACATCATTACCAAGAGTGGGATGAGAGTAGATCTGGATAGAGTTCAGACCATCACGTAGATTCCTTACCCCATGAACAAGAAAGCTATGAAGTCCTTCTTGGGGAAGATCAAATTACTTAGAAAGTTCATCTCTGATTATTCACAGATTGCAAACCCATCCAACAGATGATCAAGAAGGAAGTTGTGTATAGTTGGGGGAAAAGGGAAAAGGAAGCTTTCTCCGAGATTAAGCAAGCTATAGCAGAGGTGCCTACACTGTACAACCCAAAATTCAACAAGGATTTCCTACTCTACACTTTTTCTTTTGACACTTCACTCGTTGTTGTTCTCACTCAGAAGGAAGAGTTGAACAATGAACAACCTATCTCTTTCATGAACGTGAGCTTGCAAGGACCTAAAATAAACTATCCCGCCATGGAAAAACAAGCATATGTAGTATACAAGGTGGTTAAAGATTTTAGACCATACCTCTTGAAAAATTATTGCATTGTCTTTGTGCCGCACCCAACAGTCATATCAGTGCTTATTCAACAAGATTTGGGTGAAAGAAGGGTGAACTGAATGACATGACTACAAGAATATGATCTTGACATCAAGCCAGTTCACACCATCAAGGGTCATAGTCTTTGTAGACTAGCAGAAGAAGAAGTACATGCGCAAGAGGAAGAAGAAGAGCTCATCGACTTGGAGAAAGAAATTGAAATGTATAGTGTTGAGCGAGACACCCCCACTTCGATATAAACTCTTGGTATGCAAACGTGCACCAATACCTTGAGCATGGAACCATGCCCTCTCACTTCTCTATGCTTTGACTCAGAGCTCTATCTTACCAGTTGGTGCATGGAGTCCTTTACAAAAAATACCATAATGACATTTTTCTTAGGTGCCTGGAGGCATAGGATTCAGAACGGGTGTTACATGATCTTCATGATGGACCAGCCGGGGGTCACTTCTTGGGTAACACAAAAATGCACAAGGTCATGCAGACCAGTTTCTACTAGCCTACATTGTTCAAATATGCACATGCCTATGCCCACAAGTGTCTGGTCTATCAAAGATGTGTTCGTAGAAACAAAATGTCAACAACGCCACTGCAACCTATTGTAATGGACAAACCATTCCAACCTTGGGGCTTGGACATCATTGGGGATATTTTCCCACATTTGTCAAAGAAGAACTGCTACATATTACTTTACGCGATGGACATAAGTAGTTCCGCTGAAACAAGTGAATGACCAGGAAGTCATCAGCTTCCTACAACATAAAATTATCTCCAAGTTTGGAGTTCTTGAATCACTTGTTTTTGACAATGCAATGTACTTTTTTTCATTAAAGTTTTATGACTTTGCATTGCAAAATGGTATTGTGTTAAAGCATTCTACTAACTATTACCCGTGGGGAAATAGTCTTGCTGAGTCCACGAACAAGAACCTCATCCACATCATAAAAAGGACCATTTACTCTAAACATTGTAATTGGCACTCCGCTCTAGTGGATGCTCTATGGGATGATTGAGTCACACCTAAACCCTCTCTGAATACCTCTCCCTACTTCCTGGTATACAGAAAAGAAGTTATCCTCCCGTCGAAAATCTACTTTCCTTCTCTCCAGTTGTCCCAAGAATCCCAAGGCTACTCATGTCTATTAGTTCAACATAGGATGGATGTAGAGTCACCAAAATATCTTCAAAATATGATCCGGATCTTGGGGGGAGGCCCCCAAGATCTAAAAAATTGAAATGGATCTTGGGGGAAAGGCCCCCAAGATCTGAAAAATTGAAATGGCAGAAGAAAAAGAGGGGAACGCCCAATAAACAAACCCACAAAGAATTTTTTTTATTAAAACAAAGAATAATTGTAAGAGCTACATTGTGGTAGACAAATTGTCCTTTTACAAAATGCGACATGTTACTTATAGTATTTTTCAGTTACAATACCATGGGTCAATTCCATGGGTGAATGAATACCATGGGTGGATGTCACATAAATACCATGGGTGGATAAATACCATGAATGGATTCCACTTACAATACCATGGGTAAATTCCATGGGTGGATGAATAACATGGGTGGATGAATACCATGGGTTGATGCCATTTTCCATTCGAATCAAAATATCATCCACTTTCACCTTTATCACCACCATTTCACTCACATGTCACAACTCCATGACGATATAATCTTTCATTAGCCTCCATTTTCATAATTATATGGGTTCCATTTGTGTTTTCCAAAAGTTAATTATTTCTAGTATTGTAAGTGAATTAAATGGTCAAAACTTAGAACAATGACATATACTTTCTAATACTTGAAAGTGGCTTAAGTTTCATGACATGTGTAGGTCATTTGGAAGCTTCCAAGGCACCCTTATTGCCTCCAATGTTCAAATTCGAATTATCTTCAAGATATGGAAGAAGATTTGGATAAAGGTCAAAGAGGATATGTGTCTTATCATTACCTATTTGAGTTGTAACTCTATGAGATTTTATAGGGATCTAGGGAGAGAATAATGGACCTCCATTAATGAGGTAGATTCTTATGTTTTTGTATAAATAGGAGAGCCTTCTCTATTAAAAGGCATGTGTAGAGTTGGAGATACTCAGGTGGAAAGTTAAGATTACTTATGAATGAAATTTAGATTTAGCACCATGCTCATGAGTGATGTTCACCTTGATTGATAATGCTTGCACTGGGAGCGTCTCAACTTACCATCTCTCATGCTTTTGGATTGGCCACCTACAATGTGTGAGATTTATTGTTTTTCATAGATTAAGATTTATTACTTTCATAGATTAAAATTTATTTATTTCTTATCTTTTCTTGTGTGAGAGGTTAAGAGTGATTGTCTTTATTTGCATTCTACATAGAAGTTAAGAGCATTTGTTTTTATTTTCTTTCATATCTTTTCCTGTGTGAGAGGTTAATAGTGATTGTTTTTAATTTCTTTCTACCTAGAAGTTAAGAGCATTTGTTTTTATTTGCTTTCATATCTTTTCCTGTGTGAGAGGTTAAGAATGATTGTTTTTTCTTTCAATTCTGAAAGAGTGGTGCGCTTTTCAATTCCTGCAAGATTTAAAGATTAAGATTTCAATTCCACGTGCTGTACTATAATTTCTTTTGAGTTGATTGTTGAATTAGAATAGGAGAATTTGGTTTTGTAGTTAGGTTGATCTAAGTTGAAAGTTAATTTCTAGCATATATAGTGTGCGCATGCTTCGCAAGTTTTACAAAACCCCTGGGTTGACAATTAAATGATAGGTAATTAATTTGCCTCAACATTTTGGCGCCATTGCTGAGGAAGTGTGCATAGGAACTAGGTTTCAGTCTAGAGTTCATATCTTTTCAGTTTTTTCCTAGATGCATGATTAAAGAATGTAGATGCATAAATCATTTAGTTGCATATCATTTTTATAAAAATATAAAAATATTCAATATTAACCATTTATGGACAAAGGATCTAGAATGTAGATTAAACATTCTTTAGAGCACAAGGACTACATTGAGGAATGGTATCGAAATGCGATTGCACACGACATTCATCTATCCTTCAAGAGATCTTTGTGGCAAATCTAAAGGTCAAAATGACTTCTCTTGTCCTCATACACAATCAGGTACATTTTGAAAATTTGGATATGAACATTTTAGATGGTCTAATCCGTAAATGGCTCCATTGGAAATATTCATATACTTAAAAAATAAATAATTTTTTTTCTTTCAAGTAGATAAAATAGGAAAAATAAAATCAAGCTTGATTGCAATTTTTTTTAAGTTCTTGATTGCATTTTTTAAGTTTTTAGACTTTAAAATCTTTTAGAATTTTATTTATTTTCTTGCATTTTTTTCATTAACATCACAAATATTTTCAATAAAAAATTCATGTTTTGATTTTAAATAATTAAAAAACTAAAAAAACGATGTTAGATTTTTAATAAAAAATAATAATAACAAACAAAAAAAATTCTTCATGTTTTTGAATAAGGAAAATGTAATTTTTTTTTTAAATTATCAATTTTTTTAGAGAATTGAGAAATTGACAAATTGATAACTGGCTCTCATGCGACCTGCAAAGAAAAAAAAATTGTGTTAGCTTGGAATCCAAAATTCAAAAATCCATCATAATAAAAAAATAAAATCCTGCTCGAAGAGGCTCCGGTTTGTGCAACATAGCTCAAAAACAGTTCTAAATTCTAATATTCTTTGCATGTGTTCTGAACTGTATCATACGAGCTAGCTGGTCTGGATGTTCACACCAAAGAGGGGTCAAATTAGATTGGTAGGGTGGTTTTGTTCTGATCCAACTGGTTTGGTAGGTTCAGCCGGCCAGATTGACTGGTTATGGTTTGTAGTGACCTTCAAAACATTGTGTCCTGTTAGGATGGTTATGTTCTGATCCAACTGGTTTGGTAGGTTCAGCTGGCCAGATTGACTAGTTATGGTTTGTAGTGACCTTCAAAACGTTGTGTCCTGTTCTTCAACGCCATTTTCCTCCAGATCTTGGTTCGACACTTGCTTGTTGACAACCTTGTTTTCAGGTTCCAGTACATTCATTTTGAAGCCTTAGTTGCCTGAAATTGAGAACCATTAATTATTTCTATAAAAATTCACAATTTCAGAAATAAGAATCGAAGCTACCATAATCTGTTTGAAGAATAATAGTCGAACCAGAAGCTAGGGAGAAGCTGATCAAGCTCTTCACAGTGGATCTACTAGACAGTAGTTTCGTGGCTTCCATTCATGGCTTTGATGAAGTTTTTCATGTGGCCAGTCCTATCGACTTCGTCCCTAAAGATCCCCAGGTAAGTAACTTGGCCGCTTCAATTTTCCCAAACAAGATGTCGTTCACATATATGCATCTAAGTATTAATACTTAGCAACTTGAAATTATTGTTGTGTAGAATGATGTCATCTAGCCGGAAGTTGACAGAACGCTAAATGTTCTGAGGGCTTGCACAGAGGCCAAGACCGTAAAGGGTATGGTGGTCACATCGTCTATATCCACGCTTATGGAAGGAGCAGAATCAGTGCATTGATGAAACCCATTAGATGTGTATCTCCTTACTAGATAGATACATAACTAGTCTCGAGAGCCACCACACAGCAAATCGAACCCAGAAAGCCCGAGTGCAATACTTGCAGAGGAAATGCGTAACAAACATAAAAATGTCATTTTTGAAACACGTTTTCTGGTCAAATGAAAGCCAATCTCAGAAAAATAAAACGTGGGTTTTTCTCATAACAGAGTTAGTTACATTACCCAGGAGCAATTTTCTGAAATTCGTAACCAATTTGGAGATATTCGAGGTTCTTTAGAGTCTTATTTTCCAGGTTACATGGAAAATTGGTTTTTAATTACTGCCTTGATCCTGCAAATCATTGAAACAAATCAAGTTTGATTGAGTCCATGAGAAAGACGTCTTGGTGTTGAAAGGAAGCAACTTCAGCAAAGAAAATGGTTACGAATTTTATGTGCAGTGCCAACACTTGGCTCCGGAATATGTTGCTGCTACCGAGTCAAAACCACGTATCAATGTTGCTATCAAGTCAAAACCACGTATTAGTTCATATCAATTCATATATTCACTTGCAATGCTCTGAATTTTCATTTTCAACCATGGCAAATTTCGTATTAATTTTTCTGTATTCTTATATTTTGATGTTAGTGGAATGTTGCTTTAATGTTTTATATGTATATTTTTTGTTATTTTTTTATTTTTAAAAGTGTATATATATGTTTTGTATAATATTTATTTTTATCCTTTTTTTATTTATTTTTATTTTTTTAATGAAGTGTTTTTTTATAATATTTGTACATTTATAGGTTTTGTTCTCATTTTTGTTATGTTTGTTTGTATGTATATTTTAGTTTGTAAATATATTTTTCTTATTATGTTTTTCTTTTATGTACATCTATTTTATTTTTAATTTTTAGTTTTGTAAATATTTCATTAATTTTTTTATTGTGTATTTTATTATTTTTTTAAGAAAAATTCCATGGAAAATTGTCATAAAAAATTGATTTTGAAATTCATTTAGTGACTGGAGCAAATTGAGAAAAAGTTTTTGTGATGATTCACTTACACACCCGTCGAAGCAAGAAATAAAAAATAGAAAAATAAATCGTTCTATTTGCTAATTTTTCTAGAAGAGGTATTGATCAATTTGAAGATCTTCATAACACAAATGCATAGTTGTGTGTACTTAACTGTTTGTTCAGGATTTTAGCTACAGAAACTGTGCAATTTTGCAGTTGAACAACAATTCGGTAGTTGAACCACAATTCTGCAACTATGTATTTAACTCAATGATCTACTTGTCAACAATGCATTCTAATCAAAAACTCATGATCGAAATTTATTGGTTTTGCCTAATGATTATGTTTTCAAGCATGATGCAGGAAAGAAGAAGAACTATGAAGGCTCTTTATCTGTAGGATCGATTGATGAATTTTTAATTGAAGATTGTTTTGCAGGAATCATCAAGCATTCACAAATAATATTTCTTTATCTTTATAAAATGCTATGGTTCAAACATAAATTGAGGAAATTGTGCATATCATCATTTTAGAAATTGGATTTATTATCACAATTGTGAAATTAGACTAACGATTTGAAACAAAGACATGTCATGAACCTGTTAATTATGCAAATTTTTCATATGTATCAAAAAGAAATTGATCACTTCTCTTTGAATACAACGTAGTGCCATGTTTATTTTCAGGTTCCAAGACAATCGAAGAATTGAAGGAGGCCAATTTATGCATGATTGGTTTTCTACAACCAATTTCAAGAGATATGAACCAATTGAATCCATTTCTATCATCCATAAGTGCCATAATTTTTCCTCTCCAAACTCACAAGATATCCAAGCATGTTCACAAAGCATCGCCATCACCATTTTCCTTACAAAGAGTTGCATGATTCCTTTACATTTTCCATTCACATTTTCCATAATTTCCATTCACATTTTCCATAATTTCCATTCATTAACCCATTAATAGAGACATTCAGCTCGCTTACATGCTAATTTGTCCTTTTTCTTTCCATTCACTTGTTTACCCTCTTGTCATTTTCCTTTCCATTAAATAAACATTGATCCACTGCAAAAAATTTCATTCATAGTCCTTCCAAAATCATCATTTCATACTCGCGTTAGATGATGGAGGATTTATTAAGGCCTCCCTTCTAACAAGTCTTAGCCTATCGACATCAGCACATTATCTAGGTTCAAGGCTAGAGTCCTTATTAGTACCTTGAGGCTTGTATGCATCAATGACAAGTTCTCTCGCTGACAATCATGGGAATACATCAATGTCCCTTGATCGTTGGATCTTGCAAGTGGCTCGACATAAACTCATCTATTCGCACTTTGCAAGATGTACTTAGGTACCTCGGCACTCATTGACATTAATGACGAGTTTTTCTCGCATTGGTTAACGACATTCATCAATGGTTGGTAATCCAATGACTTCTCTTCATGCTCAACAACAACACATTCATTTGCATGACTAGAATTGTACCATCGGGTTTTTTAGCAAGTGAAGACTATGTCATTCAGCATTTTGCAATAGATACAACAGATTTAGCACTAGCAATAAAGAATCCACTTTCTCCATCTCATGCACTATTTATGCAACCAAGAAGCAGATGAGATTCTACATTCTATTCCATGATCCAACAACAGTTACAACTTCTCTACATATGCACAGTTTGTCCACTTCCTAGGTAAGTAAAGGTATGTTCTTTTCTAGCTTTTAATCATAGAATTCCTTGAATACTAAAATTATAATTTTTGGAAAATGCTTCACAATATTTCCTTTCTCATTTGAAAACAAAAAACCATAAACACCTTTAGTTGGGGGGAAAGGACATCGATTTTTTATCACATCCATATCACTCTATTCCATTTCACTTCATTTCATCCTAACATACTTGTCCTAATCGTTATAATTGCATTATGGTTCAAAAGTTATGTGATTTGCAAATAAATGCTTAAATGATGAGCATATTATATGGCTGATTTAAAGATGCATTCTTAAATATGTTCAATGAATCTTGCAACAACAAAAAGAAACAAGGTATTGAAACAAAAGAACCAATACTAATTAAAATTTGGTTGTCACACAAGAGCCAACCAAACATGTTGCAATTCAATGAATGACAAGAAATAATTTGCAAAAATAAATGAAATTGTCAAATGCAAAGTTTAAGGACAATTGATATAAGCCAAGCTCATTCAAAAGAAAATCATGATTAAGCAATACAGTAGATTTCATGAGGACATGCAATAATGTCATTTGGAGGGTATGTAGAGTCTCCAAAATATCTTCGAAATATCATCCATTTTCACCATTATCACCACCATTTCATTCACATGTCGCAACTCCATGACCATATAATCTTTCATTAGCCCCCATTTTCATAATTATATGGGTTCCATTTTTGTTTTCCAAAACTTAATGATTTCTAGTATTATAAGTGAATTAAATAGTTAAAACTTAGAAAAATGAAATATACTTGCTAATACTTGAAAGTGGCTTGAGTTTCATGACATGTGTAGGTCATTCGGAAGCTTCCAAGGCACCCTTATGTGGCCTCCAATGCTCAAATTCGAATTATCTTCAAGATATGGAAGAAGATTTGGATAAAGGTCAAAGAGAATACGTGTCTCATCATTACCTATTTGAGTTTTAACTCTATGAGATTTTCTAGGGATCTAGGGAGAGAATAATGGACCTCCATTAGTGAGGTAGCTTCTTATGTTTTTGTATAAATGGGAGAGCCTTCTCCTTTGATAGGGATGTGTAAAGTTGGAGATACTCAAGTGGAAAGTTAAGATTACTTATGAATGGAATTTAGATTTAGAACCATGCTCATGAGTGATGTTCACCTTGATTGGTAATGCTTGCACTAGGAGCCTCTCAACTTGCCATCTCTCATGATTTTGGATTGGCCACCTACAATGTGTGAGATTTATTGTTTTTCATAGATTAAGATTTATTACTTTCATAGATTAATATTTATTTCTTTCATATCTTTTCTTGTGTGAGAGTTTAAGAGTGATTGTATTTATTTTATTTCTACCTAGAAGTTAAGAGCATTTGTTTTTGTTTGCTTTCATATCTTTTCCTGTGTGAGAGGTTAAGAGTGATTGTTTTTATTATCTTTCTACCTAGAAGTTAAGAGCATTTGTTTTTATTTGATTTCATATCTTTTCCTGTGTGAGAGGTTAAGAATGATTGTTTTTGCTTTCATTTCTGAAAGAGTAGTGTGCTTTTCAATTCCTACAAGATTTAAGGATTAAGATTTAAATTCCGCACGTTGTACTATAATTGTACTATAATTTCTTTTGAGTTGATTGTTGAATTAGAATAGGAGAATTTATTTTGTCATTATTTGGTTTTGTAGTTAGGTTGATCTAAGTTGACAGTTAATTTCTAGCATATATAGTGCACGCACGCTTTGCAAGTTTTACGAAACCCCCGGGTTGACAATTAAATGATAGGTAATTAATTTGCCTCAACAATGGACACATTGCATAAACTACAAGAAGAAAGGATGAAAGAAAAATAAAATTTTACACTTCACCATAACTGTATCAAGAGATGGTTCGACAGAAAGTCTACAGGGAGTACCAGCTTCAGTGTGGGTGACTTAGTCTTGAAGTGGGATAAACCCCATGAAGACAAAGGAAAACACACAGAGTTTTAGTCCCTCTGGATTGGCCCATTCATCATTCTCGAGAAGCTTGGCCAACACACGTATCATCTACAATCACTTGACGGGAATATTAACACTCTCCTTGTCAATGGCCAAGACTTAAAATGTTACTTTCAATGATCTAGGGTCGTGCCCCGCACTATGTACATAGTCCTTTCATTGTTTTTTCTGTTCTTTTATTTTCTATTTTTCTTTGCTTCACTGTTCTATTCTTTGCTTGCTATTTTTCTTTGCTTTGCAGTTATGTTGCTTTGTTTTGTAAATAAGTGTTATCATGCATTGTGTTCTGGCTTCTGAATGTGTATGTGGCTGAAGTTCAAAGAATCTTGTGACACTGCAGCGCTTGGTCAAACCTGTGTCCGTCTTCTTTGTGCTTGCTTGTAACTTTTAGCCAATGAAGTCTTGATGGAAAATATGATCCATCTATAAGGAAAGTTTTGGTCGAACCATGAACCTGGGTCCAGTCTAGGAAACCTCATGCCTATACTCAATTTTCTGCTCTTTGTGTTCAATCTTATCCAACTAGTAGAAACAGAGAAGGGGACAATATGAATGAGCAAACCTGAATCAGAGGTCTTTACATGCTTCTCTAAAGGAAGAAACTCTTATTCTCTTAATAAGTCAGGATCCCTCTTCTACCCCAAAAATAAATAAGTTCATATTCATAGTCCTCTTTAAAAAATAACAAAAGAAAAAGAAGAGAAAGGCTTCCTGTGGAGAGAGGTGAAGCAAGCAACTCCACCAGGGTACTGTCCAGGCTCACTGGAAGTGGAGAAATGTTTGTGTTCCTACGTGACACCGTCAGGAAACTGTCCAGGCTTGCTAGCAGCAAAGCAACACTAGAGATTAAAATCTATACTCTGAAAATCTTAAGCTCGCAAGCCAAGTTACCCTTCTTGATTTGAAACATTGTGATCTGATTGAATATTGTGTTGTGTTCAACTGAGATGGCACAAGGTGAACCATGCCTGTCAATGGGGCAAGTTGGGAAGCCAAAGTGATCTATAGAATGAATCAATACTCCTCAAAAGGCGAAGGCCATGCACTAAAAATGAACCAAAACAGAGAAGATGGTATTCAACCATTGTGTCGAGAAGTGTTGAAGCGACTGCAAAACCCTCCAAAATTTTGGCTTGCATCCAAATTTTAGATCCTTCCTTGGTTTTTCCTTTAATGGTTGCAAACACTTGAGCCCACCCCATGAGCTCTTGTGAAGTCTTTTCACCCTTTTTATGGTTTGACCAACGGTCATCTTTTGGCATATTGATTACTTTCTCATGCTTGCAATCTTGTTCTCGTGATTTTGAAGCTTTGTTTTTGTGTGTTTGGGTTGTCACCTATATGAGAACATTCATCATACTCGCACACCAATTTGTAAGAACTATCATGCAAGTGTCATCACGGTCGTCCGAAGGCCTACCCCAAATGTCGCATTTGTCGCTTGCAACTATATACAGTCCCACAGATGGTCATGATTTGCTATGTTGTCTTGGTGATTAGTGTCATCATGTTGTTGGAGTATGCAAAGTGTGTGATCTCAATGTCAAGACTGCACAAGTTCACTTGCCTCCCACACTTAGCCATTTTACGGAGAATTTGTCTGGCCGAATAACTCTCTTCCACCGAACCCCGACTGAGCTACATTGTGCATTCTCAACCCTCAGTGACCCTACTCTACTACCCCGAACTGCCTAGTTCTTGAGGTTGTCCTTCGTGTCTGTTACATTGCGTAATCCTAGAGGTGAGTTACTTGTCTTCCTCCTAGAACTGCGCAAAAAATCACCTCCATTTCCAAACTAAACTACACATTTCTCAAGCACAGTCATCAAGCCTCATTATTGTCTGTCGAAAACCTACAATGCACTAAGACATGGGTCTGCACTACTCTCCAAAACTATGTAGACATGCCTAGTTGGTCCTCTGCTACCTATCCTGCACTACTCTCAGAAATTGCGCAAAACTGCCTAGCAGGTCCCCTACAACCATGTCTTGTCTTCCCTCTAGGAACTACGCAAAAGTTCCCTCAAGGTCCCACTTTGTAGTTGCCACTGGTGTCCTTCACTGCAAAACCCTACCTCCTAGTGGTCACTACACAGTTTTTTCCGATAGTGAAGGTTGTGCTCCTGAAGTTCCTCATCCTGGCCTGAGCTATGCTATACATTATCTCAGTGACTTTTCCTCCCTCTCTTCCACCTGAAACTACGCATTTCACAGTTGTTAGGACCTCTTCCCAGTCTGTCATCTGTCCTAGGCTCAAAACATGAGAATACATCATGCTAGACTAGGAGGTTTTGGATTTGATGTCGTCCCGTCATGAGTGAATTGCAGGAATAGGTACACTAATAGATCATGACGAGACGATGAATGAGATGAAGAAGGAGCACACATGCTAGAAGACTTGCTTGCAGTTGGACGGACATACCAAACATATCAAGCAACAAGCGAAAGGAACACATGCATTGAACCATCATGCAAGACCAAGACCATCGAAGACCCCGCAACACTAAGCCATGCAGAGGAGAAGATAAAGCACACCAAGAGTACATCCATCACTCAACAACGCAACAGCTTGACATGGAAACCAAAGTCAACCAGTACATCTCAGTAGTGTCATGTTGAGATGTGTCATGAGTTGTCTTGGCCACATAACCACTATGGGCCATATCCGTTATAACTGAATGTAATGTAAAGTGAAAGTCCAATGGAAGTACACAAGAAGTTGAAGAGTCATGTCAGTTGAAAAGTCATGGGAAGTTAAATGATCATGAGGGTAGTCCAACAGTCATAAGGGTCAAGCATCACCCTTGGCTATATATACCCCTCCCATTGTATGAGCAAGGACTTGTCACCTTCTCTCCTCCCACATAGTCTTGAGAGTCTGCATTCTGTTCTTTGAGGAGCGAGGAGTGGCTCCAATGTCCCACTACTGGAACTAGTGATGTATGGTGTACAAATGTGTCTTGGGACTTCTTATTAATTCAGAAAACTATTAAGGCCAACACGTTTTCACACATGTTTTGTAGATGTTTTTAAGACTACTCTTTAAAAATTTGTAATGCATGTTTTCTTAACCTATACTAATATAGTTGAACTACTTCAGTTGTTTGAGTACTTACATTGTCATGTGTTGAACAACAAGAGCTAAGGAAAATCTCTATTATAATGGCAACTGGGCCATCGTACCAGATGGGACTCCTACACCAAACGGTGTGAGGTCTAGTTGGGACTTCATACCGGGGAGGTCCCTTGAATGTTGGTGGGTCTAGCACCATCAAAAGATCCCAAGAGAAGTTAGAGAAGGATGTAATAAGGACTTTGAACATTTATCATCATAGCATGATGGAAGTTCTGATCACATCCCCAAAAACAATTCCCATTGGAGCATATGGAGAAGACTAGAACAAGATATCCAGTGGGAAATATAAGAAATGATAGATGCACACAAGTTGACCATCATTTAGAAGGACACAATCATACCCAAGAGGCATTGGAAGGACACTTGGTAGAACCAAGAAATTTACTCATGATGCTCATTACATTGTTCCAAAAGGTACATTCCTATCTGAAGATAGAATTTCCCAGTAATTTCGAGTGTGACATCACCAATGAGGCGTTGATATCAAGAAAATTCTTGTCCATAGCTACTGAGTAGAAGGCTTGTTGGGTTGTGTTATCTTCTTTCCACAACTAACCCCCCTCTATGAGGTCCAGGGCAGCTGCCTGGTAATTATTTTTTTTTGGACCCTATATTAGGTGGGCGGACCTACCTATGGTTTTGTGCATGGTTTTCACACATGGTTTTGGGCACAATGGTTTTTGGTCCATGGTATTGGATGCTTCAGCATTGTAACATTGAAAGGAACATAATGAAAAATCAAGTTGGTAGTATGTGTTTTATGTGTTATGCTCTCACATTGTTTATTTTATGTGTTTTAGAACTCATATGCAGGTAATTTGTGTATGAGGTTAAAACCTACATTTGGTATCGGAATTGTTTTGGCTTCAAGGGGATGCCTTTGTTGCTGATGGGTTTCGCTCGGGCCTGTGGTAGACCCTGTTCAGTGAAAGATCTGTGGGATTGATTCTGGTGGTGAAATAAGATGGCGAGCAGTGGAAAGATAGAGATCGAGAAATTTAATGGTCATAGTTTTGAGTTGTGGAAACTCAATATGGAGGATCTGTTGGTGGATAAAGATCAGTGGATCGCGGTAGATCTGGGTACTATACCAACAGGAGTGTCTAATCAAGAATGGAAGAAGTTGGATCGGAAAGCAAAAAGCACAATACGATTGTGTGTCTCAGATTCATTATTGTTGAATGTATCAGGGGAAACTATGGCGAAGGCTTTGTGGGACAAGTTAGGGACTTTGTACCAATCTAAGTCTCTGGTGAATAAACTGTTCCTAGTGACAGAGCATATGAACACATTTAATACTATGGTAAGTCAGTTATTATCTATTGATATTAAAATTTCAGATGAAGATAAGTGCATCAGTTTGTTATGTTCTCTACCAGATTCATGGGATAGTTTGGTTATTGCAATAGGTATCAATGCAATTGCCTTGCAATTTGATGAAATAGTCTCATCCTTATTGACGAAGAAGATTAGATGGAAAAATATAGAGAGCCAGAATGGTGATGCCTTGTCTGTACGAGGACGGTCCCAGAACAAAAACAAAAATAAGTCATCGAGTGGGAGATCTAAATCTATAGGGAGATCTAAATCTCCAAGAAAACCTGTAAAGGTGTGCTGGAAATGCAATGAGGAAGGGAACTACAAAAGGGGTTGTAAATCTAAAGCTCTTGACAAAGGAAAGGGATCTGATGATACTCCTTCTGTAGAGGCGAGAACCATCTCAGATGAAGGTGGGGATGTGTACTTGGCTTCTTCAAGTACACATGTAGATCATGAGGCATGGTTAATTGACTCAGGTGCATCCTTTCACTTTACTCCCCATAGAGAGTGGTTCGGCGAGTATGAGAAATATGATGGTGGTGATGTCTTCTTGAGGGATGACAAGAAAGCTAGAATCATTGGTCACGTAAAAGTCAAGTTGAAGTTGCAAGGTGGAAGGATTAGAAAACTTTCGGGTGTTCTCCATATTCCTGCATTAGCCAGAAATCTTATTTTTGTAAGCAAGTTGGATGATGCAGGTGTAAAAATAGTGTTCGAGAAAGATACCTGCAAGATGGTTCAGGGAACAATGGTATTGATGCAGGGAGTTCAGATTGGAACTCTGTACAAGCTACAAGGTAGCACTATTATTGATGGGTGCAACAATTCTATGGTTCCTGAAAATGGAGTAGAAAATATAGTGGTCTCTGGAGAAAAGACCATGTTGTGGCATCAAAGGCTTGGACATATTGGAGAGAAGGGCCTTCGAATACTTCATGGTAAAGGTATGGTAGAAAGTATGACTAATAGCTCTCTAGATTTTGATTTCTATGAAAATTGTGTATATGGGAAGCAAAATTGGGTGAATTTCCCCTCTGGTGGTAAGAGGGTGAAACATATATTAGATCTTGTGCCCAGTGATGTGTTTGGACCTGTGAAGGTTCCATCACTGGGTAAGTTTTTGTACTATATGTATCATTTATAGATGACTTCTCAAGGAATACATGGATATATTTCCTCAAGAAGAAATCTGAAGTCTTTGACATGTTTAAAGAATTTAAGGCTCTAGTGGAAAACTAGATAGAGAAGAAGATAAAGGTTTCGAGGAAAGATAACGATGGAGAGTTTTCCAAGAAGGAATTTGAAGAATTCTATAATAAGTGTGGTATAGCACGATAGAAGACTACTCCATACAAACTTGAGAAAAATGGAGTCACAGAAAGAATTAACAAAACGTTGATTGAAAGGGCAAGAAGTATGCTTAGTGGTGTCGGGTTAGGATAGGAATTCTGGGCAGAGGCAATGGAGACTGCATGTTACCTGGTCAAAAGATCACCTTCATCAACATTGGAGGATAAGAGTCCACAAGAGGTATCGACTGGTAAAAATCCCTCTCTTTCACATTTGAGGGTATTTGGATGTGATGCATATGTACATGTTCCAAAGGAGAAAAGAACAAAGTTGGATAGTAAATCTGAAAAGTGCATCTTTATTGGGTATAAGGATGGTTTAAAGGGTTATAAAATTTGTAGCCCACTAACAAGGAAGGTTGTGTACAGCCACAATGTGGTGTTTAGAGAGGTTAAAGATGTTATTAAACATGAAGTCCAACCAAAGGAACCTGAGAAGATAGAGTCTAAGCTAAAGGAGGAAGAATCAGACTCTACAGTAGAAGAGGAATCAAAAGATGAACATCCACAAACTCTGGTTGTGAGAAGATCAGGTCGAGAAAGAAGGCAGCTAGAAAGGTATAATCCATCTTCTTTTTGTTAAAATTTTTCTTTATCTATTACTGATTATGATCCTAGAACCATGAAGGAAGCAGTAGATTCAGAGGATGGCAAACTCTAGAAAGAGGCCATGGTTGATAAAATGGCATCTTTGCACAAAAATGAGGCTTAGGATCTGGTGGAGTTGTCGACTGGAAGGAAACCCATTGGCAGAGAATGGGTGTTCAAGAAGAAGACAAATGCAGAAGGAAAGGTGGAGAAATACAAGGCTCGGTTGGTAGAAAAAGGTTATTCCCAGGTGCCAGGAATTGATTTTGGTGATATTTTTTCTCCTGTTGCCAAGATAGCTTCTATCAGATTGATTTTATCTTTTGTTGCTCCTTTTGATTTTGAGGTAGAATAAATGGATGTGAAGACAACATTTCTTCATGGGGATCTGGAAGAGCAGAACTACATGAAGCAACCTGAAGGATTTGCGGTGAAGGGTAAGAAAGAACTGGTATGCAAGTTAAAAAATTCTTTGTATGGGTTAAATCAGTCATCAAGGATGTGGTATCAGAAATTTGATACATTTATACGGGGACTTGGCTTCACCAGAAGCAAAGTAGATCACTGTGTGTATTTTAAATTAATTTGTGACTATGTTATTTATCTGGTATTGTATGTGGATGATATGTTGCTGGTTGGAAATGACAAAGAAATTATCCATGATTTGAAGATTCAATTGTCCTCCAAATTTGACGTGAAAGATCTTGGTGCTGCAAACTATATTTTGGGAATGAAAATTAAAAGAGATCAAGCAAAGAGGAAGCTCTGGTTAAACTAGAAGAAGCATTTCAACACAATGTTGCAGAGGTTTAATATGCAGGATAGTAAACCGGTGAAGGTCCCTATTTCTGTAGGTGTAAAGTTATCTGCTGAACAATGTCCCAAGACACAAGAAGAGGAAGAGGACATGTCCAATGTTCCATATGCAAGTGTATTCAGTAGCCTGATGTATTTGATGGTTTGTACTAGACGAGACATTGCACATGCAGTAGGAGTATTAAGCAGGTTTATGTCAAAACCAAGGAAGGAGCATTGGACAACAGTGGAGCAGGTTTTTAGGTATTTGCATGGCACTAGTGATTATGGTTTGTGCTACCAAGGAAGACCAGAATTGGACAGAGCTTTGGATTTCATGGCTTTGTTGATGTAGACTGGGCTGGAGATTTGGATCAGAGAAGATCTACAAGTGGGTATGTGTTTAACCTATTTGGAGGTGCAGTCAGCTAGATGAGTAAGAAACAATCTGTAGTGGCACTATCAACTACAGAGGCAGAATACATGGAAGCCACTCATGCAAGCAAGGAAGTAGTTTGGTTGTAAAGATTGTGTTCAAGTATGGGGTTAGTAAAGGGAGCTATAAGGATAGACTATGATAGCCAAAGTTCAATTTTATTGGCAAAGAACCCTGCTTATCATTCAAAGACAAAGAACATTGATGTTCAATATCACTTTGTGAGGGATATGATAGAAGACAAAAAGGTGTTGCTGGTAAAGGTGGACACTTTGAAGAATACTGTAGATGCATTGAAAAAATCTATGAGCTCTAAGAAGTTCTCTTGGTGTAGAGAAGCAATGGGCATTGCAGGGCTGGATAAATGACTAAGCTCTCTCGTTGAAAGAAAACAACGAGTGGGAGAATATTGGGTTGTATTATATTCTTTCCACGAATAGCCACCCTATTTAGCCAGGGGGTTAGAGGGGGGTAGAGCCCCCCTTTCGTTACACTGACTTCACAGTGGGGGCATCACAGGGGGGTTTGAGGGGGGTGGTTAGCCCCCCTCAATGGGGTCCAGTGCAGCACCCTGGGAAATAAAAAAAATTTGGACCCAATATTAGGTGGGAAAACCTACTTATGGTTTTGTGCATGGTTTTCGCACATGGTTTTGGGTGCGATGGTTTTTGGTCCATGGTATTGGATGCTTTGGCATGTATACATATGTATTATAACATTTAAAGGAACATAATGAAAAATCAAGCTGGTAGTCTCGGTTTTGGGATCTTGAGAAAAATATTTATGTATATGTGTTTTATGTGTTATGCTCTTGCATTGTTTATTTTCTATGTTTTATAATTTGTATGCAGGTAATTTATGTATTGGGTTAAAACCTACAAGGCTTGGCATGTTCACTTAACCCAATATTTGCAAGCTCAAGCCCTAGATTTCTCCATCTTGGAATTAGTCACATAAAAGATGTTCATTTTTTATATTTTGAATTTTAATGTAATTATGTGAAAAGAATAGAATTATAAATAAAGTAAAATATAAATTAGACGTGAGAGTAGTTGGAAAGTCATGGAAGGTGAAAATTAACCTAACATTTTTATAAATATACCATTTAGGCTAGTAATAGGAACTTTTAGCTTTTTTACTATTGAAGCACTGTTGAAAGGGAAAGCTTGTAGATTACTTTAAAAATCAAGTGTTTGTCTGGGATTCCTACTACTATGTCTCTTAGATATATTGTGTTAATGTGCATGAGATATTTCAACATTAATACTCATAAGCTCTTTTGGGACACGGTAAGAATTTATTTCACATGTTATTGAACGTTGTAATACTATTCTTTGTTTTTGTTAAATGGCATGTTATTGTTATTCGTGTTTTGAAGGTTAATGAACTATTTTATTAATTTAAACCTTCTACCTTCCTAAGAATTTTTTATTGGTTTTTTTATCACTTAGAAACTTCTCTAGAAGTTATTAGAAGAAAGAAAATGACCGAGGTAGCCACAAACCAACTTTGGAGCATAGGCTCTAGCCAACCTAGGCTCAAAGAGGGCTCTCTCTATATGATTTAGCTTTATTTGCTTGGATTTCAGGCTAATTATGAACGTTCTAGGGGGTTTTTTTAATTTATATTCAAGATTGGGTGTTGAAATCCTTGAAACAAATGGATAGGATGATGTCTTTTAGACCATTGGGCTATGGAGTCAACAGAAGGGTAGTAGAACTGGATCAACTCACTAAATGGAATGCTCAAAGGGCAAGCTAGCAGAGTAAAGTGAAGGTCTTTGGAACAGGAGGGTGAAATGGTTTTAATCAGGGTAAGAGAGAAATTAAGGGTTCCCAGACCGAGACATAAATGAGGAATAGAGGGTTATTGAAAGCAAAGGGAAATTAAGAATCCTTTGATCTGGATTAACAAGAAACAACCTAAACTAAGGAGCAATTAAGAATTCCTTAACTTAGATATCAGTTGAAAACATTTATATGCATAACTGTTAAAACAGAGTGTAATTAAACAAATTCTAAGCTATTGTTCCAGTTATAGGATTCAGATTTAGAAATAAATTAAAGATTGTGGAAAAACTTTAAGAAAGATAATGATAACATATGAAAATACTTGTTTTCACTTTTCTCAACACATGAATCTTTTGAAATATCTTGTCTTTATTCATCAATCTAGCTTGCTGGCTCAATCAATGATACAATAGCTTTACAGTCCTTTTGATCAAAATTCTATAGAAATGTCTAAGAATCCACCCTACATACTTCGAATTGTGAAGTATTTATACAAAAATTATTACAAAATATCTCAAACTAATTTGAGATTTAATCTAGGAAATAAAAATATCTTCTTGCAAGAAGATAGAGACAGCTATTGAACTGCTTTCATGCTGTCCCATTTATTTTGGTACTACTGGCCTTTATGGTTTGATTTTAGCCCTTTGTGCTGCTTTGCTGTTTGATCTTTCACGCTGGAATCTTCATTTACTTTTGGCTTTCATCTGATACTCTTTGACACTGATACTCTTTGACTCTGCTGACTTGTCTTCATCTTTTCACCTGGTTGTTTTACTTTTATTGTACACTAACCTTTTTACTGCATATTTCTCACAGTAAATCAGTCAATTTCTCCCATGTCTTAGCATCAGGTAATTGGATCTTCAACATCCTTTTGTATATTTCATCTGCCTCGGTGTACTTGGCAAAAGTAGGCTTATTTAGAAACAAGTGTTTTACCTTATGCTGGAGGTAAAACAAGTTTTCAAATGTCAGATAAAGCACTTTGCATGTTGGCAATGCCTTGACTGATGATGTACTGGCATGTTCTTTTGCTAGTTCTCTGATTTTGTTGTTGTAATCCTGTTGTGTCATGAGCTTGTCATTTATGACTAAGGGACTGGGTAACCCTTTCTCTCTCAAAATTTGAAACTTAGCCATAAATATATCAATGACTACCTGCATATTCTGGCACTTGTCCTCCAAGTTTAACATCAAGTTTCTCTTGGAAAGGACCTTCCTTACCTCCAAAATTGTTTATGTTCTGTCCTCTATATCCAATTCCTGAAGCTCATATCTATTTTTACTGTTAAGGAATTGGATGATTCTGGTGGCATCTTCGGGCATCTCTCCCAATTCCTCTTTTACCTTTTGGATGGCTTCTATAGCCATCTTTATTAGATCTATCTACTCAAAAATTACCTGAATAGATGGCCAAATATCATTGACAGAGTCAATGATATTGGCCCATAGTAGTTCCTTAGCTTGTCCAAGAGGTTCTTTCAGTGTTAGGTCCTTTTCCATGGCTTTTATTCTTTCAGTCATTCTGGCAGCTTTTTGCACTTCTTCCTTGTGCATGATTTTGGCAAGCTTGTAATCAGTTTCCAAGCTTGTCACCTTTTCTTTCAGCTTATTCATTTTTGTAGCCTGTATGGACATTTCCTCCATAGCTCTAACCAACTTTGTTGCTTCATCTGATGCACCTGTTGCTGATGTAGAATGTGTTGAAACCTGTTCTGTTGTGGCCATAGGAGCTGTGGGAGCCAATGAGGCAGACAATGTGGTGAGACTATTGGGATGACATTCACTGAGGTTGTGGCACTATCAGTCTGCTTCAATTGGATTAAAGTGTCCAATTCCTTCTCTGTCTCCCTCAACTAATCATTGAGTTTGAGGACTAAGTCCATCAACTCTTCATGTCTGGTTTGGTTTTCCAAGACTTCCTGTGTCTGGGGATGTTGCAACTGAGGTATTTTCAATTGCTTTTTAAGTGCTGCAATGTCATCATTCTTCTTCTTAATTAGTTGCTCAGTGGCTTTGATGTTTTTGGGATCATGTCCCAATTCAATCACTAAGTCTTCCAAAGACTTGATTCTGGTATCCTTGGCCTGTGAGGAGGCCTTCTCTAACTGATATTGAGCTAAGATATTGGTCAATGAATTCTGAAATTGATGGGCATAAATGGCTTTACCTGCAAGGGTGAAGTAAATCATTTCTCCAGCCTGCTTGTGGAATTCAATTTGGTCTATGGGATGAGTGTCCTTTGCCAATACCTCAAAATCAATCTTTTTATAATCTGTTGATGTCCTTAGCTGTTGCATAGTTGGTTTCACAAAGGACATTTGCATCTTTCCCTCCTTGATGTCAAAAGATGACATCAATCTAGTTTGGTTTGTAAGTGTAAGCTTGAGATACTGAGCATAAGACTGTGCTTTCAGTTTCTCATTTCTCATTTTAATTTCTTTATACCTGTCTTTAATGTCTTTGTCTTTATCAGCAGGCCTACTGAATGAGGAGACTTCTACATTGAGCTGCCTTTCCAACATTTGAGTCTGTGATGTGGATGGCTCTTGAGTTTCTCCAGATGGATTTGTGTGCCTGCTCATGTCAAAATCAGTATTAGTTACCTCTGCTGAGCCTTCTATGTCTTCCTGTTCTGAAACGGGATTGAGCCTTGGTCTTTTGCTCTGGCTACCTTCATACTACACATTGGATGTGTCCATGCCTGAAGTGGAGGCTCCCTCCCTGTTCCTCTTGGGATTTCTTTCCTCATTCTGAGGAGTTCACAAAACTGTAAGGGTACTCATGGTTTCTTCTAGTTGTGGTACCTGCACGAATGAGTTTTCATCAAGCTATCTCTCTAAATCAATCAAGGTATTTTCAACATCTGCCTTTGTACTATCCCTATTTACAAGATTTTTCTCCAACCACTGAGACTGATTGGTATATCTTTCTATTTCAGGTATGGGATGATGAATGTAAGGTCCCAATTTGACCTTTTGTCTAATTCTGGTCATAAACCCTTGAGGGTCATATCTCCACATGAAACTGTTTTGAAACTTCATCTATTGCAGAATCAAATCTACTTCCTGCCCTGCTTCTATAGAGTTGCAAATGAAAGGACCTAACTAGTTTTTTACTCTGAATTGTGTTCTTTTCTTGGCTGATACAAAATTGACTTCATCAGAGTTCATTATTTTCCTATAGTACTCTAGAGAAAATAACCTCATGGGGAGGTATTTGGGGAGTTTTTATGGGGCAAGTTGGCACCCATAGATTCTTATTTCTATGTGGTTTTGGTAAAGGTACCAATCTCCCACTTTACTTTAGTTGGACAACTGAAGGACTCTTTTGATATCTTGGCTTATTCTGGGAGGAGGACTTCTTGTCAGCGCGGTCATGACTAGATGGACAAACGATCAATGAAGTCTGTATGAGTGTATGGTGATGAATACTTGTGGAATAATGGAGTCCAAAATATGACAGACCTGGGTTGGCCTCTAGTATCAAGCTTCTGGAGGGTGAAAGGGAACCTGTCTAATTGATAATACAAAAACATATGGTAAAGTACAGATGAATACTTGAACACTCTCTCATTATGCATTCTAGTAAATTGTTCATGCATCCTTTTTGCTATGAACTGGGCATAATTGTATATAGTAGCAGGAAGCTTTCCTGGGGTGAAAATGGACATGAAGGCCATGATAATCTCATCAACAAATTCATCAGTGGTACAACCCAAAACACATGATATCATAGTGATAATATGCTTTCCCCTTTCAAAGAAAATAGCAGAAACATATGGAGGGGCATATTTGAGAATGTGTTGCTCTTCTACAATGAAAGTTTGGAACAATTGGGCTAGTTTTGACAGACTCAACTTGGTGTACTGATCTAACAAATATCCAATTGAGGGCGGGGTTAGGTTTGGACCTGGTTGGACTTGTAACATCTCATTGATTGATTCATTTGTTATGGTAAACAGGAATTTCTGGTCAGGGGACATTATAGCTCTATGGTTGGGAATGTAACAGGTATGGCACATATGGACAATTTTTGGAAAAACATGTACTTGGGGAAACTGGTATTTGGGAAAATTGGATTCCTAAAGACCAATGTCATCAGAATGGTTCAGATATTTGTCCCTACTCAAACAATGAAGTCTGAGCAGGACCTCATATGCACTTGTATCTCTGATTTGAAAATCCATGTCTATCAAGGGGAGGTGGTCTAGGTCCAAATGAGGAGTTGTGATGGGTCTAACATCCATGGTGACAGGGGCAGCCATAATTCAGTTCTTGTGGATTTGAATTTGACTTTCATAGGTGTATTCAGAGGTTTTGACAGAAACTGGCAATTTTGAGAAGGGTTTGGGCAACAAACTTTCAAATTTTGAAGCAATTATAATTAATTTTACTTAATTAAAACACTTTACAAGTTGAATGTTTTCAAATTTGAAAGGGTGAGTGGTAATTCATGGTGAAATACTTGGAATTGGGTGAATTATCTTCAAATTTGGAGTTCACGGCAGCTGCAGAAGTTCAAATGGCTCTGGTATGGACTAAGAGGTTGATTGGGGTCTCTACAGCTTCTTCAGGAGTGAATTTGGAGTTCAATTGGTGAATTTAGTGTTTGTAGGAATCACACTGGTTCACAAAGGTTCATAAAGAAAATGAGCGAAAAAGGGCTTCTTGGCATTTTTATGGAGCAATGGTCATTTTTGGTGGGTAATTTATGGATGAAAAGTAGGTTGTTTATCAGGTTGACCGGGGAGGCGGTTTCCCAGGCCATTGCACCACTTTTGTGGAGGAGGCGGTATTGAGGAGGGGTCACCCGATCTCTCCAGCGCTCGACACGTAGCAGTCAGGGGGGCTGGGGAAAACAACCTTATCGGGTGGGTAAAGGTTGGTCATCAGGTGCAACCAATATGACTGTGGACCGTCAGATGAGGGCGATGGTGATCGGACAACAGTCGAGTGAGGGAAGTGCACGGGTAATAAGAGTAGAGGTGTCGGGGGGGTCAGGACTTTAATCTTCAGCGGTTTGGGGTTAATTAGAATTTAATCATGGGTTAAAACGATCAGGCGGGGCTTAATGACGGGATTAGCTTAACCCTACCGCGCAGTGATGTATTAAATGGATTTTGTCGGGAATATGGGGTAATTTATATAGTTTATATTAAAACTAAGGGTTGGGATTTTTATTATAGGGGATTTAATTAATATACAGGAAAAGGTATATCGGGGATTTATATAATAAAGTTAAAAATTAATATGAAATGAGCGGAGTGAGCATACCCTTAGCATAAATGTAAAATTTGCACATTTTATTCACATACATTTCATACTTAGGTTAAAATACTTTTGTGGGTTTTTTGAGTGAAATGGAATTTACATGGGGGTTTTTACTTTTCCCAGGTAAATGAAGTTTAACCTTAGGAAAAGGGGTTTCGTTAGGGTAGTGAAGGGGGATGATTTTTATGAAGGGGATTCTAACACTTGATGTCCATAAGTCATTAAGCCGAGGGTCTGGTCCCACCAAAAGTCAGAGAAATCCTCTGAGCCTCTTTGACTTGAAGGATTTAAAGTACTAGAACATACCTATGGATATGAAATTAGTAAGGGGAAAAATGAATGAGGGGGAGTTAATCACATTAACTTTCAAACTTTTGTTTTTGCTTCCATAATTGGTAATGAATATTGAAATATGTGTCTAAGCATGATGCATGTGTTTTGATCCAATCAACTTTATACTTCAACAACCTTTCTTCTACTTACCCATTTACTTACCCTACCATTTTTTCTTCATTTTATTTGGGTTCATTTAGACTAACAAACCCTTATCATCCATTTTCTTTTGAAAAGTAATCTATATAATTCTAACCTTATATCCTCCAAGGGCTCAGATTAAACTAATGAGCTCCTTTTATTTTCTCTACCTATCTAATGATCTGCCAAGATTAAACTGTTTGGTCAGATTTTATTCTCTAACTATAAACATAAAATTCAAAGCATGAAATAACCAAGATTAAACAGTTTGATTACCATGGATTGTGGCATGAATAACAAGCTGCACACAATCATTATTATGCATAAAAGTAAATAGTAGTGGCATTTAGACTTGCACACTTTCATGGTCTCCTTTTGTTTTTGGAGTTCATATATTTTCATTTTTTGACCTTCTCTTATTCTTTTTGTCCTTTGATATTTCTTTTAGGACATACCCTCTTTACATTTTTAAATTTTTTAATATGGAAAACATTTGCAGAAATAAAAGGTATGTACAATATTACAAGGCTTAACCTTAGTCATTCAAAATTATGACTCCTATTGGTATAGGAACCTAACAGGTTTATATATGCTTTCCTAATGATTATTAGTCACACACTATTTTACATATGATGGCTAGTATGCTTCTATATTCATGCATCTTAATTAAAGATTGCTATCATTCTTTCTTTAAGGTTCATGTCCATTTACAAATTTGTTGTAATATTCTTTCTGTATTTTACTTAAGGCATTTTCATTAAAATATTCCAACTTGTATCTCATCAAGGATCTTATTTGGATTTCCCTTTCCTTGTTCTCCTCATCCAAAATATTATTTCCATCAAACTTGATATGACAATCGGGTCAACATTCCAGATGGGAATCTCATCCCCAATGATGTGAAGTATAATTGGGTCATCATAATGGAGAGATACTCTTAAACTGTAATTGGATATCTTGTCCCAGGAAGAAGATGAAGGTATGAACTTATATTTTATCATTATCTATATTTTTCGAGTGTACGAGAAGGAGATAAAAAGATGAGAGACCGATTCTCCGATGTTTCCACACAGGGAGCACTAATTAGATCTAATCCAACCCAAATTTAAACCATTATCCCATGTAAATCTCTTATTGGATAGAGTTAGCCATAAATCTAACTTAAACTTCATTGGATTTCCATGCTTCCGTATAGTTTTGCATGACCTTGTAATATCTCCTATGAATGTTGATTCACACTGTGCCCAATATCCAAGCTTGGCAGTGAATTATCTTCATGTTGGATTCTTCAACTAGACTAGCATAACCTCATCCTCATTTATTCTGATGATATACGAGACTAATAAGCCTACATATTCTTGCAACTCCACAACTTCATTCTCATTTAATCCCAAATCCAAATCTGATTACAAATTAAGATACTCAATTCCTATACCTCTAATATTATAGTATCTACTAAGGAGAATATTATTGCATTACAAAGTGAAACAATAAGATTGTCAAATATCTTGATATTATCCCCAACTCCAACCTAGGGATCTTTCCCAATTCTAATACTTTTTATGTCACCTACCCTCCAAGCCACCCACGGATCTGTAAATTGTCGTGGATATTCCACTAGATAGTTTGTCACAACATATATGATAAAACTATATTTAATAATCCAAAATTATACTATTAGGGTTTTATTTCCATTTAGGCTCATGGATCTATAAATTACTATTAACTGTGTATACATGAAAATTAAAATTATGCATAAAATAGAGAATAATGAAATAAAATCTCGAAAACCATGATTTGACACAAGGTATGACTTGGGAAACTATTTCAAGAGAAAACCCATCTGGAAGGTGAGGTCACTTTACTTTGTTTTTCTAAATAGAAAATGGTGGTGAGTACAAAAAAGTATTGTGTATGGATCATGGGTTACTACAATGCAAAAATCCTCCTTTTGTTCTCTATCTCCTATCTCTCTCAACTTTATTTTTTCCATTTTTGGAGCAAATGCACTCAAAAATAAATTGAACCCCTTTTACTCCTAGTGGCCTAGTTCTAACACAATCTAATAATCTACTAGTGGTCCATTTTGACTACCTAAACTCTTAACCACGGTTACAATATAGAATCTTCTAGAGACTTCCTCATCGTAATCACATGGAAAACCCCTTTTTCATGAATAATGTGGGCTGAAGTGGAATCCTCTCGAATTATGGTGGTGAAAACAAGAAGGTTAACTTCTGAGTGGCATAAATTTTGCATATAGACTCTGATTGAGGAAATTCTTGTGTTGTTAGAAAGCTCTCTATGTGTCGAATATGATAAAAGGGAGTAGTGTTAAAGTGGAAATTTTTTACACCCAAAAAAAATCCTTTGATGCCTCAAAATGCAACTGAAAATTTTCAGACCCCGATTTTCCAAACTAGGTCCCATTAATAAAAATGGTATTGTGAGCTAATTCCTCCATGTTTTCCACTCTAAAAGAATCAATATTGATGACAACCAATATAGTTATCCAATGTTACTTTTGACCTTCGATCTTCAAAGATTTTATTGAATCAGTCAAGGGATGTCATCCTTGTCAGGTTTATACTCGAAAAATGCGTGCACATCCAGCTCCGCTTTTCCCTGTGATAACTGTCGGTCCTTTCACAAAGTCAGGCATTGATTTTATTACTTGTAATCCACCTTCAGAAGGAAATCACAAGTATATCATCATGGTCGTAGACTACTTTACTAAGTGGGCTAAGGTTATGCCTACTTTCAAGAATGACAGTGAAACAATGGCCTTGTTTCTCTTCAATCAAGTTATTTCCCAGTTCGGTATTCCTAAAGAGATTGTCACTGACCATGGCAGTCATTTCCAAAATCAATTGATGTTTGAATTGGCTCTCAAGTTGGGTTTCCGGCAGGAGCATTCATCTCCGTATTATCCTCAGGCCAGTGGGCAGGTCGAAGTCATCAACAAATCCCTTAAAATAATCCTCCAAAGGACGATTAACAAAGCTAGATCCAATTAGCACATCATGTTATATCTGACACTTTGGGCATACCGAACATCAATTAAGATTGCCACTGGTTTTACTCCATTTCAACCGGTTTACGAGTTGGAATCTATTTTTCCTATAGAATGTGAAATTCCTTCCCTTAAACTGGATGTTGAACTTCTTCATGAGACTTCTAGTCTCGAAGAACGCATCGTTTCATCGTTCATTTGGAAAATCTTGATGAGTAGTGTCGACATGCTGCCACAATAAACAAAGCTCATAAAAGGAGGGTAAAAACTCAATACAATAAATCTGTCCATCCTAGAAATTTTTCTGAAGGCGACCTTGTATTGGTCTATGATCAAGACAAAAGATTCCTTGGGGGCATGCAAGTTTAAGTCTATGTGGTACGGTCCCTTCATCGTCAAGCGAGTTTTGAAAGAGGGAGCCTATGAATTGATTGATTTTGAAGGAAGCAAGTTGGCAGAGCCCAGAAATGGGCTCTACCTTAAGAGGTACTTTGCTTAGGCTTCGATTGAGAATTTACTTGTTTGTATAGATTGTATGATTGTACATATCTATCTATCAGTTTTAGTGATGTCAATATTTTTTTATCTTCTCTGGTAGGAATTGATGGATCATTTGATATATCTAGGGTTCATCGATGATGCCAGTACACACACCCGGAACCTTTCTTTCGTGGCTTGGGTGATTTATTATCCATCTGGCTAGTTGATGGTTTCAAGAGGAGTATGTATCGGTCCCACTTCAAATAATATTACCGAATATACTACTGTTATTAATTTACTATCTGAGGTGATATCTATTGATATTGATTCATTAGTAGTTTATTTGGATTCACAACTGCTGGTATCTCAATTGAATAAGATCTATCAGGTATGAGATCCTTATTTATATCACCAACTTCTGAGAGTGTGCTTATTGCAAAGATCATTTGTTTACATTTGTTCACATTCTATGATCAAAAAATTCCTTAGCAGATTCTATTGCTAATCAAGCAACGGATTGGCATATAAATCATTCATCACATTAAAACATCAAAAATAATTGAAGTATCATTTTTATATATGATCATCATAAATCATCTGTATATAGATAGAGTTTTTATGTCCAAAATAGTATACAAAATCGGGACAAAATGCCCTACAAAATTTGGGCTTATGCCCATCATCATGTCTAATCACAAAAATATCTGATCATCTATCTAACGATCCTGCTCAGGATGAGCAGCTAGAAAGAAAATGACGACATTAGCCACCTATCGAAATAGTCACACCCAGTCCCATGGTACTCCTACCACACATCGCTGCATCTCCTCTAGTAAGTCCTCTATGGCCACCATGGGTACTTGGTGAGTCAATCTCACCAAGTTTCTTTGGACTGCATGGAGGACTCTCTCAGTCTTAGTTGCAGCCCCTTCGACATCTCTTCCATGACGCCTATGTCGAGGAAGTCCATCAGGTCTCACTGGTCCCACATCTGAAACATGATCAATAATTTTGTAAGTGTCTTGTCTCATCAAAAAGATTTTTAATTCATTTATATTGAAAATCCAAAAAATCTTAAAATTAAAAAATTAAAAAATCATTTATACCTATGGCACCCCATGCTGCATCTGGTGGTAATACTAGATCTGGATCTCCTCAGAAATCCATTCCAGCATAAGGGTAGTCTTCGAATGCAATGACCTGTTGTTCCCACCAAGGAAAAACTCATCATCAGAAGTCCTCATAGGGAGCTCATCGCCCCCTAGGCAATTCATCAAGTCAGCCCACCTACCCTTCTATGGATCTCTCGGGCTACTGATGGTGGATAGTACCTTGGGACGAAGCCCAAGTGCTCTCTCAAAAAAGAAAGAACATAAGATAGTTCTGCATCCAAAATTCTTCGTCTGACCCTTCTGGATGGAAGTGAGTTGCTTCTTCATGTTGGTTAGTAGAGGTGTACACCAATCGAAGAATGTAGTGAGATAATCCACTACAAGGCTCATACGAACACGTGAAGCTTGATGTAGAGCATTAGAACCATTTACCCTAGCAATGGTAAATAGTAGGATTCTCAATGGTAAACTCTCTACATACATGATTGGAATCTGACTTCCAACCTTTTTAGGTTTCCAGGACAGTATATGTGTACATAGTCTTCTACGCTGAGACTATCTCTTGTCCTGTCAGTTGAGTGCACTGTCTCTCCCCTTCAGGAAAGAGCTGTAATGAAATAAATGTATTCTATCTCGATCCTCAAGGGAATCTAATCAATCACGAATGCATCTTATTTTTCACTCCAGTAGTGAATTAGCATCTCAAGCAATCGAGTATTCGCCTTCATGTTTGGCATTTTGAAGAATTTTAACAAACCACATCCTATCAAAGCATCTAATGTGTTTTGATCCTCCATCACTTGGTTATCAATGGCACTGTGCTCTCTTTCATGCCAGGTAATTGTCATCTTGCAAAAAAAGATGTTTCATATCATTAAATCCATGTTTAAAATTTTAAACTCGCGCACATGCGGGTTCATTTTTTACACAGTTGCGTATATGGCCTTCGTATACGCAGGTTACCTGTATCCAACTTGCATGTACCCAGAGTAAAAATTTTAAAATTAATTTCTTACAGTCAAATTTATGAAAAACCATCTAAAAAGCATAAAAAATTATAACAAGTATGATTAGAGGGTTACCTCAAATATTTGAAGCAATTTGAATAGTTGAATTTGATGGAGGAAGCTTGCTTGAGGTTTTCTCCATAGCTCCTTGCTAAAAACACAAATGAGAAAATTGTGAGTCCAAAAGTCCTTATAATAGTTGAAAAATGAAAATTATTTTTTCTAAAGTTGGTTTTTATTTTATGGAATTTTTAACCTTTTGGCGTGGAGTGTTGGGAATGGGTTGTTTTTACAAGATATTTTGGAGACTTTTTTGAGCAATTTCTTCAGTCCCATGACTATAGACCTGTCATGGCAAGTATCACTTTCTTACTGGCGTATAGGTTAGCGAATATCACTTTCCGCTACATTTTGCATACCAGCCTCCATACTATGATATTTTTTTCCATAGGGTCAACCCCATCATGTCTTGATTCACAAACCATTTTCACTCGCCGATTTATAAATCATGATATGATGGTAGAGCCAACCTTTACATGGGCATCTTAGTTAGACCCTCGCTAACATATGTTGCCCAAATTGGCTATATTGAGTAGGCTTGGGAGCCCTCTTTAGTCCTACCATGACTTGTGCATTAGAGACTCATTCTCTTTCTACTTCGTTATTTTATGGCTTTATACCCTAGAGACTCCTTTGTGTTGGGTTATACTGATGCATTACATGTTGATCATTTGCACCTTTAGTCCTTGAGTTGGCTTCACTTGGACTCGTGTTTAAGCCACCTTTTGATCATATCTTCTACAAAATCAACCTTGCAATCACTTAGCCTATGCAAATTGACATCCCCTTTTAGCCGTGGAAAGAACATTCCTTTGAGTGTCATTGACCAATTTTGCCACCTTGCATTGAGCATAGGAATGTTCCCCTCCCAGGAACTAGAGAATTTGCTATTTCAATGCTCGTTCTTTCCATTGTACTATAACATTCTTTTATTATTTTTTAGCCTTAATAAATATGAAAAAGACAAAAAAAATTATATATCCCAAAAAGAGCGAGAACGAGACATTATTTCCATATTTGATGGCAACTAGAGTTAGTTGTGTCACCCTTGAACAAAGCACTCAAAAAATAAGTCTTTCCTCCATTGGGATGGGCTTTAGTTTGACTTAGGAGAGCCTTAACCTTGTTATTGAGTCAGTACTCCTCTGATTGGTTATCTCTTCCAATCATATGGAGAGTTTGTTTTTGCCTCCTGCATGACAAACTTAAGTTATCATATGATGCCATTTAGTCACAATTGAGTCATGCTTTTGTTCAAGGGAAGTAAACCTAAGTCAGCCTCTCTGTAGTGTCTCTTGACCTATTTTTCAGTCAGCCATCCCTAGTTGTCAGAGTCATGTTCATTATCACATCAGCTATTTGGTCCTTTTCTCGTGCTGGTTTGAGAAGGTCTCCATTGACTTCTTGCTGGTGGGTCTTGCTCTTATCAACTACGACAAATTGCTCTGAGAGTAGATCTAGAGCCGCACCCTAACCCTATTTTCATTATTGATAGGTCACCTTGTGCTCAACATCGATCAGTATCATGGGTCTTTGACTGAGTGGTTTCCCTTGTGTTCAACATCAGCTTTCATTATCATACATTGGAATTTGTGCAGTTCCTTGGTTTCCATTTGACCTTATTGGTGGATTCCTCGCCTCTGTGTCAGCTTTCATTATTGGTTAGTTCAGATGGTTTCTATCATGCACTAGCTACATCTTGTGTACGCTGGAAACATGCTTCGGTTGGGTTACTACGTCTTTATTCATCTGATTCCTTCTAGATTATTGGCCTACGGGTTACACTCACACTAGATTGATGAAGGATGCCTTAATGCCTTCCTTCTAGTGGATCTTTTCCCATTGAATTCAACTCATTGCTCTGGGAACAAGATCTAGAGTCCATTTAGTAGTACCTTACGGTTTGCAGTCATCAGTGGCAGACTCCTTTGCTATCGATAATGGGAAAACATCATTATCTCCTTATTGATAGATTCTTCCAAGTATTCAACTATAACTCATTTATTCATACTTATTAGATTGTACTGGGTACCTTGGCTCTCATCATCATTATCGATGAGTAGTCTCGCATTTGTTAATGGTGTACATCAATGACTAGTAATCAAATGATTTCTCACATGGTCGACTTCAGATCATTTATTCCCATTGTGTAGAAATGTACCACAGCAGTTGGTGAAGACCTCAGGTTTGCATCAACATTTCTTGGTTCACTTGTGAGTTGCTCCTATTTCTACTAGTTGACACCATCCACCATATATGTTGTAGTTCCTTACAGCAACATCCTATATGTTGGCACCCAAGTTCCAGTGTAGTACTATTTATTCCACCATTTGACTTGGTACTTTTTGGATCAGCTTTATGACTTCAGTGTCCAGCTTCGTACTTCAGCATCATTAACTAGTTCTTTATATGTGATATTGAGACATGTACTTATTTGGATATGATTGGAAGATCCATTATGTATTTTCAGTTCCGTTATACTTGTATGCATATTGGATCTGCTTGTGTACTTGATGATCCGAATTGGATCCATGAAGATTATTAAAGAGCCATGGCTGTATCAAAATAGGATAGACTTCGAATTTATGGATAAAGAGCGATCAGGAAGACCTCTGGAAAAACGTAGTTTGCAGCCAGCGAGGAATGAGGAGGACTTCGGTCAAAGCGCGCTGACCGAGGCCCATGGAGACTGTGCAGGAGGCAGAACTGGCACTTTGGAAGCCCGGATCGGGAAACAGAGGGCATTTCTGATGCGCGATTAGCGCTAATCGCACATCGCTGTGAAAAACCCCTCAAGAAGGGAAAAGCCCCAAAGCGCTCGGTCGTAGGGAAGCCAGGAAAATCCATGGGGAAAGCGTTAAGGCGAAAGGTGGGACCCGCGCTCCGAAAACCGGCGGTATATATTGGAGGCATCCTTGGGCGGTAAGCGGATTTGGAGAAAAATGAGCGATTCCATTCAGCGCCCGATGCGTGGCAGGTGGAGGAGAGAGAAAACCACCACTCATCGCGTGCTAATGGTCGAGCAAGTCAACCACACGAAATGAGCGAATGTCATAGGATCTGGGGGCTCCAGATCTGATGGTGGAGATTGCGCCCGATGGAGGAATCGGATTTGACAGGGGATTAAGCCGCGACATATAAGAATTTGAAGTCCGATTTGACCGCTAAGATGGCGGATGACTCATTCCACAGTGTAACTGAAAAACTGAACCATTGAGGAAGAGCTAGCGCAGTTCGTGAGAGGAAAAGTGGCCACTCCCTGTGAGACGTTGGCGAAGACGTAAAGGTAGGGAACTCCAAGCGAACAGCAGCAGGCGAACCAAAGGGGTGGAAGAGGAAGTGAGCAGTCATGAGATAGATTGGATTTTAGCCATGAACAGCCAGAGAGCAGAACAAAGGAGAAGAAGAAAGGAAGAGAACGAGGACAGAAAAAGGTGGCGAAAGAACAGTAAAGCAAGAAGCAGAAAAACAGAGAGCTGAGCTGACCTACAGTGTAAGGCAACATCAAGCAAACAAGTAATCCCTGTGAGGATATCTGTCAGGAAGTGAGCACCACATTGGTCTCCTCCCATTAAAGACCAGAAAGGTCAAGATCTGGTAAGGAAAAGATTCTGGGCACTCTAGTGGCTTAGGGGATCCAAGAACCACCCTACCAAACATTCTCTGTTTCAGGAGACTCAAATTGAGCTTCTCATTGTAATTCTCTGCTTTAAAGACACAATGAAAGAAGGCCACCACTGAAAGTTGGACGGAGATGTATCCCTAGAGAATAGGGTGAACTCCTTATTAATTTTTGTGTTCTTGCATTTTCTTGCTGTGTTTTCCTTACTGTTTTCCATTTTCCAGTGTCTGTGTATTTTGCAATCTGATCAATCTGTTGCCTAAAATAACATAGACACACACCAGCACATGAGTCTATAATACCTTCATGTAATAATTATTTAACTGAGGTCACATACAAGTGATTTTCAGATCAAGTGGTATCAGAGCTCTAGGTTGTTAAGGTTAGACAAGCTTGTGTTGGTTTAGCTGTTGAATGCTAACTAGATCAAAGCTCAAATTAGGAGAAGAAGAGTTGGTCAAAACTAATCTTGAAATTGGGAGAGTCTATTCTTGGAAGACAATGTTAGAAGAAGGATCGATAGGGCCAGACCCTCAATTCATAGATAGTTTCCTAGCCATAAAGTCCATGGTAGAAGAAATGTATAGGGACTTTAGAAAACACAAGGATGAAGATTCATCAGGCTCTAAACAAGACAAAGGAGAAGATGAGTCTCACTTCCATGACCACTCAAAAGAAAATTGGAAAGAAGAACACTTTCTCACACCTCCTAATAGCCTTGAACATGAAAAGAAATCATCTTTGATCAAACTAGTTGTTAAATTTTATTTGCCTATACATGATGGAGAGTTGAATGCAGAAAAACTGGACAATTGGATTAGAAAAATTGATGTTTATTGCAGAGTGCAGAGTATTGAATCAGACAAGAGCAAGATTCAACTAGCAAGCCTATGCCTTGGAGGCACTGCCTTGGTTTGGTGGGAAGGCACGACCCAAGCTAACTTGAAGAGACATGGTAAGACTATCTCTATCTAGAGTGAATTTGTTTCTGCCATCAAAAAACAGTTCTATCCATTGGGCTACATGCAGCAAGCCATGATGATTTGGCAAACTCTTCAACAATTGAAAGGGCAAAGTGTGCAAGGGTATACTCAAGAATTTAGAAAGAGAGCATTGATTCTAGGAATCTCATTAGACTCACCTGAGACTTTGTTGAAGTACATTGGTGGTCTACACAGCTACATGAGGCACACTATCCTCATGTTTAATCCCACTAGTATAGATGAGGTATCTGTACAAGCTACTCATCTAGAAGCTAGAGGAAAGAATGGGAATCCATAAGTTGGGGGATCATCCCAACCCACTGCAAGTAAGAATAAGGAGAAAAGAAAGCAGAAATGGAAAGCAAGGAAGGCTAATACTGCACAGAAGATCAAAGTTTCATGCACTCATTGTAAAAAGGATGGGCATGATGATGAGCACTCTTGGATTCTACATCCAGAGCTGAGACCTAAGAAGCTCGAGGGCAAGAAGAAGAATACTGTTGTAGCTATTCAGAAGGATTTGGGGTCAGACTCAGGAGATGAAACAACTATTGCAGCCATAGGTATAAAAGGTAAGAATTCTGAAGCATGTACTAGTAATTTTGCACAATCTATTATTGATGAAGAAAGTGAGAGAAAAATACATGAGCTTTTCCATATTTGAGTGATTTCCAAACATCAAAAGATTGATACTTTGTTTGATAGTGGCTCACAAATAAATTTAATTTCTGAAGCAATTGTAAAGAAGTTGGGATTAGTAACTACACCTCACAAGAAACCATACCCATTAGGATGGTTGAATGATAAAGCACAACTATAAGTGACTAGATAGCGCAAACTCAAGTCTTCTTTTGGGTCAGCATTTGTAGATGAGGTTGAGTTAGATATAATTCCTTTGGATATATGTGGAATTGTTTTAGGAAGTCCTTGTATGACAGAAAAGCTATCTTTTATAGAGCTGAGAACAAGTATCTACTTGTTAAATATGGAATCGAATACTTTGTAAGAGCTCATAAGCTCAAGAATAATTATACTCTCATAAACTCAGGGCAGATGGAAATAATGATAAATTCATGCAAACAATTCTTACTAATGGTTGTAAAGGAAAAGAAACCTAATAAAACCAATGTATTTGAAGGCTGTAATGCTAACCAGCAAGCTGATTTAGAAAAGGTTGTTTCAGAGTATGATATCTTGTTTCAAGAACCTAAAGGTCTGCCACCCAAAAAGGAAATAGTACATGATATTATTTTGCAGCAATATGCTCCATTGCCTAACATTGGAATGTACAGGTTTTCTGCTTTAGAGAATGTTGAAATCAAGAAGCAGGTGCAGGAGTTGCTCGAGAAAGGGTTCATCAAACCTAGAACATCACCATGTGGGTCACCAATCGTTTTGGTGAGAAAGAAAGATGGCTCGTGGAGAATGTGCATCGATTACCGAGCACTGAATAAGATAACAATCAAAAATCGTTATCCCCTTCCTCGCATAGATGATCTTTTAGATCAATTGAAGGAAGCTATTTATTTTTCCAAGTTAGACTTGCACAGTGGATACCATCAAGTTAGAGTTGCAGAACAAGATTCATGGAAGACTGCTTTCAAAACAAAGCAGGGATTGTATGAGTGGCTAGTTATGCCTTTTGGCTTAACTAATGCTCCTGCTACTTTCATGAGATTAATGAATGATGTACTCAGACCTTTTCTTGATGATTTTGTTATTGTGTATCTGGATGACATTCTGATTTTTAGCAAAACATGGGAAGAACACTTAAAGCATGTTAAGTAGACACTAGATGTTTTGGAAAGAGAAAAACTTCATGTTAAACTCTCAAAATGTGAATTTGGCAAAACATCTCTAAATTATTTGGGTCACATAGTAGGGGGTGGTGAATTGAAGATAGATCCCTCTAAAGTGGCAATCATTGTAAACTGGACTAAACCCAAATCTCTTACAGAAGTTAGAAGCTTCTTAGGGGCAGCACAATATTGGAGAAAGTTCATTCCTAACTTTTCCTTAATTGCAGCTCCCTTACATGCTTTAACAGGATTGAACAAGGTGTTTCAGTGGGGAGGCAAATAGCAGAAAGCCTTCAACACCTTGAAAGAAAAGATTAGTACAACACCTGTACTAGCACTGCCTGATCTTCGTAGACCATTTGAGTTCCAAACAGATGCCAGTGACTATGCCATGGGAGCAGTGTTGACACAACACGGTAAACCCATATGTTATCATTCTAAGACATTTAATTCTGCAGTAGTTAACTATCCTACATATGATAAAGAATTGTATGCATTAGTACAGAGTGTGAAAAAGTGGAAACAATACTTAATGGGAGAAGAGACAGTAATACATACTGATCATCAACCACTTCAATATCTACACTCCCAAACTAAGTTGCAGCAATCAAGACACTATAGATGGATGGGTTTTCTACAACAGTTTCATTTAGTCATCAGATATAAAAAGGGCATACATAATAAAGTTGCAGACATGTTATCTAGACCCATTATAAATGCATCTACTATACTTAGGCATAATTCTGTGTTACATGAGAGCTACATTGAACAATATGCTCAAGATATAGATTTCAAAGATGTATATGCAACTTTAAGTCAAGGAAAAAGAGTAGAAGAATTGGACTATCATGTAAAGGACCAACTCTTATACCATTGTGGGAAGTTATGCATTCCACAAACTGAAAGAGTAAAGATAATTCGAGAAGCACACACTTCTCTAATATCAGGTCACTTTGGGGTAAGTAAAACAGTTGCACAGCTGCAAAGATTTTGTTATTGGCCAAAAATGAATGAGACAATTTCTAGATATGTAAGAGGGTGTACTATGTGTGCTAAAAGAAAGCCCAACAATAGAAAACTAGGCTTGTACACTCCATTACCAGTTCCTTCTCACCCTTGGGAAAGTGTTTCCATGGATTTTGTTGGAGGACTGCCTAAATCTAGGAAAGGTCATGATTATCTATATGTTGTTGTGGATAGGTTCAGCAAAATGTGTATTTTGATACCTTGTAATAAACATATTACAGCTGAACAAACTACAAAATTGTTCTTTGAACATGTATGGGTTCATTTTGGATTACCCACTTCCATTGTATTTGATCGAGACACCTGATTTGTGGGGAAGTTTTGGTCAAGTCTGTGGGAATTGATGGACACCAAATTGAAGAAAAGCACAACTTTTCATCCACAAACTGATGGACAAACAGAAGTAGTCAACAGGACAGTGATCCAGTTACTCAAGGGATATTGCAGCAAACATCCTAAACTTTGGGATGAACATTTGTGTTATGTGTAGCATGCTTACAACATAGCAAAACATTCTTCTACATAGAGATCTCCTTTTGAGACTTGTTTTGGTTTCACACTAAGGTCTCCTTTGGATTTTGTCTTTGGTAAAGATACCATAGTTGAAGGACATAGTGATGTGAACAGGGAAACTAGGTTCATTGAACAAATCCAAGAGATCCACCAGGCAGTACAGGAACAGCTGGAAAAGAGCCAAGCCAAATACAAGGCAAGGCATGACAAGAATTGGATGGAGCATAGTTTCCAAGTTGGTGACCAAGTCTAGCTGTACATTAGCAAGGACAGGATGCAAGGTGAAGGTAAAAAGTTGAAGCCTATCAGGTATGGACCTTTCAGGATACTTGAGAAGATTGGTGAGAATGCTTTTCGCATTGATCTACCAGCTTACATGCACATCTACTCAGTCGTAAATATAGATTACTTGAGATTGTTTGAACCTTCATTAATTGAGGATCTCAAAGAGTAGAGTCAATTGCCTTCTATTGATGACCTGCTACCTGAATATCTTAATGAATTGTAGGAAGACATAGTGTTGGACAGGAAGGTGAGAACGACATGCAGGGGAGATGTTGAGTACCTCAGAATTGGGCTTAAGGGTTCAAAGCCGAGCAGTGCAAAGTGGATAGAGATTGGACAAGTGAGACAACTGTACCCTCACTTAGTTGATGCTTGAAAACCAACTTTTGGTGGTCCAAAAGCTTCTTTAGTGGGAAGGCTGTGATCCGAATTGGATCCATGAAGATTATTAAAGAGCCATGACTGTATCAAAACAGGACAGACTTCTAATTTATGGATAAAGAGCGATCAGGAAGACCTTTGGACAATGGCAGTTTGCAGCCAGCGAGGAACGACAAGGACCTTGGTCAAAGCACACTGACTGAGGCCCATGGAGACCGTGCAAGAGGAAAAACTGGCACTTGGGAAGCCCAGATCGGGAAACAGAGGGCATTTCTGATGCACGATTAGTGCTTAGCGCTAATCGCGCATCACTGGGCAAAACCCCTAAAGAAGGAAAAAGCCCCGAAGCGCTCGGTCGCATGGAAGCCGAGAAAAATTGTGGGGAAAGCGTTAAGGCGAAAGACAGGACCCGCGCTCCGAAAAATGGTTGTATATATCGGAGGCATCCTTGGGCAGTAAGCAGATTTGGAGAAAAACGAGCGATTCCATTCAGCGCCCGACGCATGGCAGGTGGAGGAGAGAGAAAACCGCCACTCATCATGTGCTAACAGTTGAGCAACTCAACTGCGCGAAATGAGCGAATGTCATAGGATCTGGGGGCTCCAGATCTAACGGTGGAGATTGCGTCTGATGGAGGAACCATATTTGACAGGGGATTAAGCCACGACACATAAGAATTTGAAGTCCGATTTGACCACTGAGATGGCGGATGAATCATTCCACAGTGTAACCGAAAAATCGAACCGTTGAGGAAGAGCTGGTGTAGTTCGTGAGAGGACAAGTGGCCACTCCCTGTGAGACATTGGCAAAGATGCAGAGGCAGGGAACTCCAAGCAAACAGCAGTAGGTGAACCAAAGGGGCGGAAGAGGAAGCGAGTAGTCATGAGATAGATTGGCTTTTAGCCATGAACAGCCAGAGATAAGAACAAAGGAGAAGAAGAAAGGAAGAGAATGAGGACAGAAAAAGGAGGCGAAAGAATAGTAAAGCAAGAAGCAGAAAAATAGAGAGCCAAGCTGACCTGCAGTGTAAGGAAACATCGAGCAGACAAGTAATCCTTGTGAGGATATCTGTCGGGAATTGAGCACCACATTGGGCTCCTCCCATTAAAGACTATAAAGGTCAAGATCTAGTAAGGAAAAGAGTTTGGGCACTCTAGTGGCTTGGGGGATCCAAGAACCACCCTACCAAACATTCTCTATTTCAGGAGACTCAAATTGAGCTCCTCATTGTAATTCTCTGCTTTAAAGACACAATAAAAGAAGGCCACCACTGAAAGTTGGACCAGAGATGTAGCCCTAGAGAATAGGGTGAACTCCTTATTAATTGTTGTGTTCTTGCATTTGCTTACTGTGTTTTCCTTACTGTTTTCCATTTTCCAGTGTCTGTGTATTTTTCAATCTAATCGATCCGTTGCCTAAAATAACATAGACATACACCAACACATGAGTCTATAATACCTGCATGTAATAATTATTTAACTGAGGTCACATACACATGATTTTTAGATCACTTGACATGCGGACATGCTTTATTATCCTTGAGCATGGGTATCCCCACCTCAAACAATAGTTTCTTTCTGATCTCTTTCACTGGCTTGGCAAGTTGAATTCTAGTGAACTCCTTCTTGGTCTCAGCATGATTCCTTCTATACACTTAATACACTTCGATCATCATGTACCCCTTCTGACCTCATATATTAGGGGGCATCTATTATAGCACCATTTACCACTCTTGGTAGATCTGATGCTTTGGTTATGGCCTAGGGCAACCCTTCCTTTCCAGACTTGGTCCCAAAATCTAAAAAACAATGTTTTATTTCCTATACGCTACTTTGCCCTGTGTTAAAAGCATGTACATGTTGGTCAATATATACCCAACCTGCGTATATGTGTTAAAACACTTAAAAATAATAAATCTCCTTAATTTCGGGTGGAGTTTATGGGTTTTACCTGTTACTCACCTATTGCAGCCCATGGCCCAACTGTTTCCCAACTAAAAAAACTAATTTGGAGAAGTATAAATAAACCTCCATGGGAAGGACTAAAGGGAGAAGAGATGAGATATTGATATTATAGTTGATTGATCCCTAATCGAGTTTGACGAAATCCCTATGCCTCCTGCACTCCCCAAGCTTTAGGAAACTCTTGTTTCCTCTTTTGAGATATCCTTCATCCCTCTTGTGATATCCTTGTGTATGTTGATGGAGGAATATTGTTGAGGTCGGGACAGGATGGATCCAGAGGATGGTTCCGCTTGGAGCTAGAGGAAGACTCAGGTTGTAGTTTTCCACCTTTCTTGTAGTTTACATCAATAAATAAATGTTGTTATGTTCCTAATATTTATCGTGTTTATGCATTGATCCATGTTGTGATTTGTTTATAAATCTTATATTAATGTGTAATTGTTAATTTTATTATATGATATAACGTATATCTTATGAATACGCTTTATGTTACTGCTATTGTATACGCTTTTCTTAGATAACTTACAAGTTTCAAAGGCATCGGAAGAAGTAGAGGGTTTGAACCCTGCGAGATCTACCCAAACATAGGACCTCTGGCTAAGGTCACGTATTCCCAGTTCAGTAGTATAAGAATTTAAATTGTTTTTCTATGCATTTCTTGTTGTTGTTTTCCCTCCACCTTGTTGGGGTTTTCAACCCAAGACCCTAGGGTGTCCCCACCTGCAACACTGAAGTGGAATCCTCTTGAATTATGGTGATGAAAACAAGAAGGTTAACTTCTGAGTGGCATACCTTTTGCATATAGACTTTGGTTGAGGAAATTCTTGTGTTGTTAGAAAGGTCTTTGTGTGTAGAATATGATAAAATGGAGTAGTGTTAAAGTGGAAACGTTTTACCCCAAAAAAACATCCTTTGATGCCTCAAAATGCAACTGGAAATTTTCAGACCCCAATTTGCCAAACTCGGTGCCATTAATAAAAATGGTCTTGTGAGCTAATTACTACACTTTTTCCACTCTAAAAGCATCAATATTGATGACAACCAATATAACTAGCAATTGTCCCAAAAGGTACAAAGAGAGGCCAATAGACTTATGAAGTTGGAATTGTTGAATTTCTATAAATGATTAAAAAGTACAAGTATTTTTCAAAAAAAATATTAAAAATTGAAAATAATGAATATTGGAAACCAAATAACATCTACAGTCTAAATTATTTTATTAATATATATATATTAAAATCTCAATTGTATTGTTAATTTGGGTATTGGTTAACTTTTACACAAACTTATGCTTCCACAATTGTAACTCTTCTCCAACATTGATTCATATTCTTTGTGAAACCTGCCACATTAGTGCAGTGCAATAAGAAATATTGTAAAGAAAGGTTGAGAAATCTTTCTTTATATATAAATATATATTTTTAATATGTTTTGAATTTATTTAAAAATGAGCAGTTTGTTTCAAATCTACTGTGTTTGTCCCAAGTAAGATACAATTTTGATATTTCATTTACTTAATTATTCATAAATCTTCGTAATATTTCTACTCATTATTTGTTCACAATGGACAATGCAGACCATTGTCATTATGAATCTCTGACAAACTGTATAATTCATACAGCTAGGCAGTACTTCTTAAGCAAATGCTGTGAACTTTGCATGGTCTTTCCATAGAATTGATTGCAACAAAAATGGGATCCATAGATTTAGAGAAGCCTACTCTTGAAGAAACTCCATTTCTAATTTTTCATTTTTCAATTCCAGTAGTGACATGTAGCATATTTCCTTCAAGTTGCATCTCCTCACATATCACCTTAAGAGGGGATTGAGAGAGTCTGAAGTTCAACAATTGTTTTTGTGGAATTCTGAATTAGGCTCTTAAATATATTAAAGTAATTTTTATAAACCACTGCCATTGTACATAATTGAATTAAATGTAAACTTTATAAACCACATACATGTTATTAGTAAGTAATCTTAAAAGTAACATGTTAAAAGTGACATGTTTCATAAAATGACTTAATGTAATGTAAAAACAAATTATTAATGTTTAAAATACTGGTGGATCCATATCCAAATTTAAATCTGAAATCTAGTAACTTATACACACACACATCAACCGGATTTAGCTCAGGTGGTTGGCATAAATGTTGTTAACTTGTTATCGCCCCCAAACAGGTTCAATCCTTGCATGTGATGTATTGAGTTCATAATGAGTATTTCTTGTAAGGACCGAAACATTTATATTCCTCATATGGAATATAAAGATATTTCTTATGGAAAAAAATATTTTCTTATTCACTCTTCAACCAATAAACAAGCAATTCAAAATTAGTGATGAAAGGAATATCTTCCTTTTTATTTTTACATGATCATTAACCAAATAAGAACAACATGAGTAAAGGAATATCTATTACAAAATAAATTCAACAACAGAATTGAAAGAAACGTTATTGCAGGAGGTCCTTTTTCATCTAGCAATCCAGCATCTTCTAGCTTTCATAACAACAACTCCTATTCCAAGCAAATGTGGGGAATAGGAGGACTATGCTATTGGCCTAATTACCCTTACACCTTCATTTAAAAAGTTACATCTTCATTTATATATATATATATATATATATATATATATATATATATATATATATATATATATATATATATATATCTATATCTATATCTATATATATATATATATATATATATATATATATATATATATATATATATATATATATATATATATATATATATATATATATATATATATATATATATATATATATATATATATATATATATATTTAAAACTACATCTTCATACATTTAATTCTTAAAAATATATAATAAATTTAACAAAATTAACTCATCCAAAAACATAAAATAACTACTAAATTAACTAATCCAAAAATGTAAAATAACTACAAATTAACAATGGAATTTTCTCATTGATGTTGGGAATTGGTGAAATCATGTTCACAATGTTTGGTACAAACCAAAGAGATAGTTGAGTTGGTGTTAGTTATCTTGCACAGTGCAGTCACTCATTTGAATCCGAAGGTTATAAACCTATTTGTTAAATATTTTCAAAGTTTCATGATATCGTTGTTGTAATACTTATACTTACCAATTATTGGTCTTATACAAAAAGAAATTTCAATGCGTACGTATACACAAATGAGTCAATTGCAGATAATGAATTGTGTGCCTTACAATTGCAACCATGATTGTGCCCTCGCTGGGAATTTTGAATGGCTCCCTCTACCAAATCTAATATCCTTTCTACCTTACTATTTGCTTCATCATCTTTACTTAAATCAGCATCACTATTGTACAAGAACAGTCCTTGTCTCGAGTGGTTGCTCATCAACGAAGACAACAAGGAAGGAGGGTTGTGGGTTTGGGCATGGGAAGTTCCATGAGAATCCACTGCATTACCATCCAGAGTATTGAGGTCTCCAACATCACCATCATCATCAAAAGGGGCAGGCATGCTTAGGTCCAATAGTTCCACTCTTGCAGGCAGCTGCTGCAGCTTAGGGGTCTCCTTGTTGCCACAACTAGTAATTATAGTATCTGAAGCTCTGCTACCCCAATGGCATCTCTTGTGACCACCCAAAGCCTGACCTGAAGCAAAACCCTTTTTACAGATTGAGCATTCATGGATCCTTGGAATCTTCTTACCTGAAATAGCAGCACACTCAATTGTCCTCGTTCCATCTCTGGCTTTGGCACCAGAAACCTTAGTCCTCTCCTTTGCAGGAGACTTGTGGAAATTGCCAGGCAGTTAAGAGCTCGATCTAGTACTGAGCTCATAAGCTATTTCTTCTTCTAGGCTCTCATTATCATCCTATGTCTGTGTAAAACCGCCCTTGAACTTAACGTGGCTATCACTGTGGCCTCTCAGAGCCTGGTAGTAATGAAAAACCTTGTTGCAGGTGGTGCACTTGAACTTGCCCTTCATAGCCTCATCATCATCATCATAAAGACTAGCATCATCATTAATTTTCTTAAATTTGACCTTCTTGCTCATGGATTTTGGAAGCTGGGAACCAATATTGGGAAGGTTGAGGGAACTTGCTTTAGGATTTGCAACCCCAACATGAAATTGTGGGTTTTGGGCAGTGTTTACTCCACTTGCAAGCATTACAAGACATAGGGCCAAGTCCTCTTCTTCATTATTGGTTATTGAAACAAATTTTTCATGCGGACTAATTTGGAGTGCATACCTGGGTCTTTTAAATCTCTTTTACTTCAATCTTGAGGTAACCATACCTAAAACACACTTTTAGCTAGCAGAAGACGGTGAATATCAGCAAAACTTCAACTACTCCCTCGAAACGTCATTGCAAAAGTGCTACTATACCATTTGGCATTAACCCAACGAAATGTTGGAGGTACCAATTCACACGTTGATATCAAACTGGTAAAGATGTCGGTCATCAAAAGGTCAGGTAGCTCATTGGTAGAGCAAGTCTTGCATTAAATTCCTAGCAAACCCAATTTTCACCAGAATGGGTTTGTAGAAAATGCAATAAAAGCACAGAAGACAAAGAACACTCTGCATTGAGGCCACACTCACAAAATTACTCACATCAACCACAAAAATAGCTAACAACCACTTTATACCACAACAACTGCTTGCAGCAAAGAATTTCATTGAATAATAACACCTAGTTACAAAAACCCTACATCAAACAATAGCACCGTTAAATGTATTGTACTCTGGTACAATACACCAAATGTGGTCGCAGACAAATACAAAACAAATAAATCAAGAAAAGAAAGTACGCACATTATTTTAATTTCTGTAAGAAGACAAGAATTAACCTCATCTTTCTGCCAGTATCTTTTCCCATGGAACCCCACTTTGTTTCTCAGTAAACTTGCAACTAAGAAGGCATCGCAAAGAGAACAATCACAACGATGAGAACACACAAAGCACAAAGGCACCTTATGAAGAGGAGATTCTTTTTTAGGAGGTGATCAAGTGTTCAATCACGTCAAGAACAAAAAAGCCAGTAATAGAAAAAATTTGGGGAAAATCCTTCCATGTCCCAAAATTATATAAAATACACAGAACCTTAACAGAAAATTACCTTCTTCTGAACGCAAGCCATGCTTTGGCCGCCCTAGGAGCCAAAGAGTACAAAATCGGACGCCTTCTAATCCACTGTTTAATGCAGAACGAACGCCGCTGGAGAAATTGCCCCAACACAACCTGTTCACGGCCAAACCAAAGCCTTTGCTCGGGTCTATGGTGACTGGAACTCGAGATGCTCCGAGCACTATCTAACGACATCTTAAATGGCAGAACTAAACCCCTGATAAACCCTCGCCCTCCGCAATACTTTTTAAAATTCCAAGTACCTAGAAATTGGGCAGCTGAGATGAGAAATGGAAACTGCAGGCCTGTATATATAAGGTGAATGCGAGTAGGTGTACAGCCTCACCATTGCGTCATACTGGTATTGCCATTATTATTAGTGAGTGGAAATTGGCATTTAAAGGTTTCGAGGCTGTAAATCAGAATAGTGAATCACCACTGAATAACCGAGAGCTAAATTCATCGTTAGGTAGCAAGGCAGGTTGTGCATAGTAGAGTGCACAGCAGAAACCGGAAACATTATTGCAGCAGGTCGTGGAAGAGCCCGAAAACATTATTGCAGCAGGTCTTGGAAGAGCAATGGAGCAGAAAGTAGAAAGCAAGAGGAGAAGAAATCGAAAAGCAGTTTTGGTGAGGGAGGAATAGTCCGAGAACATATGCCAGATGTCAATTAAACCAGATGCCAGTTAGATGCCAGATGTCAATCAGAGAATCAAAAGGTAGACGACTAAACTCATTCAAAGGAAGGCTTATCGGCCTAATTATCCAATGCGAATCACCCACTCTCCAATTAAATGAAAATCATTACATATGGATATTCATATCATAAAAGAGTTTTTTTGTTGATTCCTTGGGAACCTATTACATTCAATTTTGGTTTTCCCGACAAAATATTTATCCTTCATGGTAATACCCCATAAAGTCCTACTATTCAATAGTTTCCAAGATTTCTCACTAATAATGATTGATTGAACATATGAATATTTTTCAGGCCCCATCGGGCCATCAACTTTGGTTGGGCTATCGTTTTCCAATTAACCATAGGGATTCATCTTATGTGTTTAGTGCCCTCCAAAAGGAATCTACAACTTATTTTCCTTATTTTATTTAGAATTCCCTTTGGAATGGATGTAATTGAGGCCTAATATATTAGGATGCTTTCTATTATATATTTAATTAGGATTTACCTTCTAACTCTTGATACAATTTAGTTAACCTAGGTAGATATTCTTGATTCCACATTTTTTATTAGGTATACCTAGTCCTCATGTTTATAAGCATTAGGTTTTAGAGAAATACCTAGTGATCCGGGATATTTTCTTTAATGATGTTTTTATATTTTCATGAAAAGATCATGTAGAAACCATATATGCAAATGCTTAAAGAAGAAGCAACATAAAGGAAACCATAAAGACAATGCACCCCAATTTTGATAACGAAATTCATCCAGTGTGGACTACGTCTTCGGGCCCCGCTTCAATAGTGGGGAGGCCTATTCATTCATCTCAACAAAAAATTGAAATGAGTACATGGAAAAATACATAATTATACCCCCAATCCCATTAGTGACATGAAATTCCACTGCTCAAAACACAACAATCACTACCAACAGGTATGTCTCGTCCTTTTGAGACTATTGATTGTAAACATGACTAACATTTGAAAGGTGGATTATTATATTTAACTTCGTTTCCAATAATTAATGAAACATGTAGGATTATGCTACGAGCCCTGTGATCTACTGCTCATATCCCAAATCTGATCGTACAAGTGAAATCCTTGTGAAATTCCAAGTAAAATGAGTATAAACTCAGCTACATCCCACCACCTTCAACTTTGGACCACCAAAGAATTTTTTAGATTCCTTAGGAATATTCTAGGGAACATTCTCCTTGAATATTCTCTTCTCAAAAATCACACCACAGGGTTCTATCTCAGGGTTATGTCTATGTGTATTATTTCGACCTATCCTAGTTCCACGACCCATTGGCTCTCCTCCACTCTCTGTTTTGTCATTCGGTCGAATGAATGAGTGTGCTTTAGATACAAGGGAAATGAAGGTCATTCCAAAGACTACCCGACTAGAATCCTTGTTGGCCCATTGATTATGAGGCGTTGGTTGGGAGGAGGCCATGGGCTCCAACCTCACTGAACTCAATTTTTATATACAAAAACAAGCGGTAAAATACAACCGCCGTCCATTATATAAACTGTCCTTCATTAACATTTTTTATTAATAATGAATGTTGGTTATAAACATTTTTTGATGCCCCCAATCGAGGTGCGTGCTCAAGGAAGGAAGGGACGTCGAACATGAACTATAGTTATGAGGCTTAATGTAAGGGTACCACCCACCACCCCCCACACGTTCATGGCGATGGGTGCGGTGGCCTCCTGCATGAAGACTGATAGAGGAGTTGGGAGAGGTGGCGGGTATGGACAAGACGAGGGAGGAGGTGAGCTGTGTAAGGAAGGACAGGTGAATCGATATGGTATGATAGAGTGGGAAGTAGAAGGAACTCGGGACAGGGATAATCGCATTGTTGTGAATGCTGGTGGGAGGTGGAGCACTAGAGCAAGTAGGCAGAGCTACCATCTTCGGCAACAACAGAGCATTTTTAGGTATGTTTCTTGGCCCTACAATCCCCTTGCTATGGCAACTATGCTTGTGTATGGATGGGGGGTTCGGGAGATGCCAGGGGAAGGGAACTGGGGGGATATCCGGGGAGAACAATGCAGGCTTGGGGTGACTATGGTCTGGCTTGGTGTGCTGGTTGTGAGAGCCTTGAGTGTTGACCGGGTTTTTAAACGGGACGCTCTTCTTGTGAGTAGTCGAGAGAATTTGTATTACTATGCGGGTGGTGAGGCAAAAGTAATGCATGGGGAAAGCGTAGGCATGAGCGATGGTAGAGGAGTGGCACAACTTAACTAGGTAGAGGGGCATGGGAAGGCACAACCTCGATGGGAAACCCATGACTAGATAGAGGGGAATGGGAAGGCACACCTGGGTAGAGGAAATTGTGCTTGCCTGCATGAGGGGTGGGTCAACCAAACTATGCAAGAGAGGCATGAGGCAAGGCACAGAGAGCTAATCCATCTTCCTTTTGAACAGGGAGTGGACAGAGAGGAGATGGCTTGACTGACAAGAAGAAGAGGACACGGAATACGTGGGCGGGAGATGACTTGGGCAAATGAACTAAGCACCTCAGAACCAAGACGAGGGAGGAAACTGGTAGAATTCCTCATCAGTGAAGCGGTGACATCCTACAGGGAGGGAACGGATGTTGGCATCTGCAAGTTGTTGGAAGAATGGGAGGGGGAAATCAAATAGGAAGGCAAATCCGAGGAGGAGATGGAGAACTAGCAAGCTGTAATTATGGATCCTGGGAATACTAGAGGCAGAATAACTCAGTTCAAATAGACCTTCTATCTATATTGGCTCATGAAGAGCCTTATGGGGAAGGCAATGGAGGAAATTTCAGTGGGGATGGCACTGACCCTTCAGGAAACACCTAACTATAAAAAGGATTTGCAGATGATCCAATTCCAGTTGCACAAGTAGGACATCCGCCTGTATAGGATTCAAAGGCACATCCCTTGGATCATCGAGCTAGCTAAGATGCCTGGTGACTCAGACAAGGACCCGGAACCGATTGAGTCAGCCTTAGAAGAACAGCAGGAATAGTCAGTTACCTGGGCATTTTTTTGGTTTTTATGGGTAGCATTTACTTTTAAATATGCATGCTTATGATAGATAGACTTATAGAATCTTATCATGAAACTGATACATATATAGCTTTATTAGAACAAATGATACTTTACTATTTTTGGATGGTTTATAATGAGGATAGGTGGACAACAGGCTTGGTTTCCCGTTGGGAAACTTGAGGCCACCTATCTCACATATGTGGTGCAAATTTGTTGTTTATAAATAGAAAAGGAAGGACCTGCCAAGCTTAAAAAACAAAAAAAGCATTTGTTGATGAACTTTTAACATACATTTTTTGTTTTAATGTGTATTAACTGCCCTTCTTTTATGGTTTTAAAACAAATGTTTAACATAACTTTCAAATTTAACAATTCACGTGAGCCGTCATATTTAAACTTTATCCACTATTTTGTTAGTTGTCTAGGCCCTGTTGGTCACCAACGAGGTGCGACATGGCACTATTTGGTTGGTCCATGTCGCCCCACATTATTGGTCTAGCTAATTGCGATCGAATTTGGTAGAACCATTGCTAAGTTTGGCAATTATGCCAACTTAGCGGTGTCTCCAAATTTATCTGGCGCTCTGTTAAGTTTAGCCAAAGTCCATCAAACAACCTATTTTTTTCTATACCACCAATTTTCCAATGCTCCAACTTTATCTGGAACTAACTAAAATATGTCATTTTTCCAATTTTGACCACAACTTTGACTAAGCATAAATTTTGCATACGAACTCAGATTAAGGTGTCACTGGATTCCTTATGACGAACTCTTCGACTTGGTCTTGGTATCACATATTTTTGAAGAGTTTTATTTTTGGGTCTTTTAGGAATCCTCTTGGATCATTCCTCCCCACTGAAGGAATTTTTGTGCTCCAAAAGTATAAACAATATCTACAGTATGATGTACAATTATCTACATAACAAATGTCTCTAATAGGCCAAACTTTCCTTTCCTTCACCTTTGTAATATAGAAATAGGAATGATGAAGTTGACACCTATATCCATATGCAAATATGTAGCTTCCAATGCTTTTCTAACCTATAAGACCATAATTTCCAAGAGTTTATAAAACACTCATGGTGAAGCTTTAGAAAAAAAACCCATATCCCTTGTTATCCAACTAAAGGTCAAAATATCACTATGTTGCATATTTAGGTGATGTTATACACTTCAACACTTTTACAAGTTGTTTCCCATCTTTGGGATATTTAAAAAGCAACATGTGATTTACAATGGTGGCCACACTCAACTACTTAAAAAGGCTATTCATCTCTTACCTAACTAGGATAATGGTATTTCTTCCTGTAGTTGGCTTCCTTATTGAATTACTTCATTGGTCGATTCCTTCATACGTGCTTTCATATGCTGCCAATCCTTCTTTGGACGTAGCTCTAGATGGAGATTCCAACATGTGGATTTTTTATGTCTGCCCTTGTTGCAATGGTTTTTCTCCCTATAGACTTTCTTCACCTTCTTTTGTTTCTCCTTCTTAGGAGACATATCCTTCCTCGAATGGTTGTCTCTGGTGTGGCTTTGAAGAGGTGAACTTGTCTTAGCTCTTCCTCTGAAATTCTTATTATCACTGGAAGGTTATGATGTTCTCTCATTATCCTACATTGAATCACACTTGTCACTTGAAGACTCTCCTCTTTTCGTGGATTTGTAGTGTCTTTCTTCTCTGACATAGCCCAATCTTGCATATCGAGGTAGTTCCACTAATTGGATTAGATTCACAATTCCTTGTACATTAACTCCTAGGCTCTTTCCTTCATATCTCATATTCTTCATTAGCTTTGAACTAATCCCCTTGATGTTCCTTTTGAATGCCCCAAAATCATCATCATAATGAGAACATGAAATTGAAGAATCATTGACACGGTTTACCTTAGTTAAGTGAGTGATGATGGCTTCACTAAGGCTTCACCACACTTCAACTATTGAAGCTGTAATCCTTGCTTCTCCTCTTTTGCTTCTTATAGCAGTCTTCTTAGTTCAACATTCTCTACTTGAATGCTCAGGTTGATCTCCTCAAGTTCTTGGAGCCATGCATTCTTTGATGTTTTGATCATCATTGGTCCAACACTTGTAATACCAACAACTACAATCTTCATCTCATTTCTTGAATCAGAACCCAGGGTTTGTTGCATCATAGCAAAAAAAATTTGCTTCCCTTTGTCGCCATGCTTCTTAAGATTTAACTCTAGATGCAGTTTCCAACAATGCTTCCCATCATGCCCTTCTTCCTTGCAATAAGCGCAAGAGAGATCTTCATCCTTTTTCTTGGTTGTCATTGTCTTTTTTGCATGGCCATCTCTTTCATTCTTTCCCCCTCTTTGAAGATGAATAAATTTTACACTAGGTTAATCAAGAGTAGTGGGATCAAACAACACTAATGAATGTCAAAGATAATTATGCAAAGCACCAATATATTTCATCAAAGTATCTGTGACTCTAAAGGAATACCCAATGCTAATGCTTTCTTCCTAAATTCCTCTATAAAACTTGAACATTATGAGCTTTGTCTTGTCTCAAATTTCTTGATTGCATTATGTATTTTTGTTGATATCCTAAAGGATAAGATTGTCCTATTCATGCAGAAACAAACTTAGACTGTGAATAAAGGAGTTTACTAGTATGTTTGCGACCTTTTTGAAGTTTTATCTCCAACCATACAAGAGTTCTGCCTCCCATTCAAAGAGACGACAACTGGATCTTTGCCTCATTGTTACAGGGAAAAGTGTCTACTCAGAACTGCTTATCCCACTAAGGTGTGAAAGCTACCTTAGAAACAAAGAAAGTAAAGCTACTTTCGTTTTTCCTTTATGAAGTATAGATAGAGAAGAACAAACAAGACCAACCTCTGTCTTGCGCTAATCTCCTGGTTCGATTCCTCTCCTTCTTGATAGTCTTTCGCTACTTGTTCCCTTGCACGCCTAGCTTCACAGAGTACCTGTATGATCACAGTAACATAGCACTATACAAGAACATGGATCTATAATCATAAACAATCTAGGATCAGATGTAAATTGACCATACAAATGCAACAAACATAAATGACATAAGAGTATGGAGGAAAACTTGAATAGCTTTTATTGATAAACAAGAAAGAGCCAAGGGGAGTTACAACCACTTGTTCTGACCCAGCATCATCCTCTCAGCAAGGAAGCCCCTCTTCACCTCATACAAAGCTTAGATCACCCAACAATCTGATGTTTTATCTTAAGAAACCAACAACAATTCCTTACAATATGCAAAATTCCAGCCTCTAGATCTCTGGGATGAGGGATCCATATATAGATATCTGTAAGGGAGATGAGTCAGCTTGTGATTTGATTAGTGTCTTCCCTATGATAGTTCTTGCTTCCACTTGGAGATTGATGATCTCTTACTCATCCTTGGTCGAATTCAAAGAGGCAAGTGTCACAGGAGAAGTTTCTGGAAGATTCCATGCCTCTCCACCTCGCGGAATGACACTGCCATTTGTCATTTCTCGCCCATCGCACCCCATAGAAGGGCTTTTTGAAATGCAACGCACCCACACAGTGTATTTAGGTGAGATGCAACGCACTTAGCCTATGGAGCAGCTGAAATGATCCTGTTTTGACCAATTCTGAGCAGTTTTTCATGGAGAACTTCTGGGAGAAGCTGTAATCAGTTGACCTTGTTCCTTTAGGGGTTAGAACAACACTTTTAGGGACTTAGGAGCCCTTGGTTTATGGACATTTCATGCTTGGGGTTGTAGTGCCCAAAAATGTCTATAACACTCATCCTCTTCAATTTATTATATTCATCAATATACTTCAATTTGTCTGATCCAATTGTTTATATTTTCTACATTAGCCTATCCATTAAACATGGGAGAATCAAATTTTACATCCAACTTAATAAAAGGATTTTTAGAAGCATATCTATGATGGCTATTAGAATGATGAAAAGAAGATGAAGAAGTATAACATTCACTTAAAGATGGAGATGGAGGTTCAGGAGGTTCTCCTCTATTTCCATGATTTACCAAAGCATTATCATTTTCTTTCTATTTATTCTTCTTTTCTTTCTTTAACAATTTATTCTCTTAATATGAAAACACTTTATCTACCTTATTTCCAATGTTATAGAAAGATTTATGGAAATATCACTCATTCTCAATATGAGAATCGTCTTCTTCCAGTTTCCTTCTTCATGTTTCATGTCTAATCTTTGGGTCAAAAGACTTAATTTTTCCTTCACCCTTTTTGAGTTTGTCCCGGTTATCATCCACACTCGCAATTTACATCAACAAGAAGCCGCTTTAATACCATCAAGGTCCATGATATTTTATTCAATGACGTTTTCAAAATTTCATGCAAAGAGCATGTAGAACCCATATATGCAAATACTTAAATAATAAGCAACATAAAGGAGACCATAAAGACAATACACCCAAAGTTTGATAACGAAGTTCATCTAGTGTGGACTAAGTCTTTGAGACCTACTTCAATAATGGGGAGGCCTCTTCTTCATCTTAACAAAAATGAAAATGAGTACATGGGAAAATACAACATTATACCTTCAATACTAGGAGTGACCTAAAATTTCACTGCTCAAAACATGACAATCGCAACACAACCAGTTATGTCTCATCCTTCTAAGAATTTTGACTGTAAACATGACAAACATATGAAAGGTGTATTGCTAACTCAAACTTCATGTCCAACAATTAATGAAACATGTGGGATTCTTCTGTGAGGCATTAGATCCACTTTTCATATCCCAAATCTAACTCCACTAGTGAAATCCTTATGAAATTTTGAGTAAAATCAGTATAAACTCAACTACTTTATGCCACCTTCAACTTTTGACCCCCCAGAGAATCATTTAGATTCCATAGCAGATTCTTTAGGAATATTCTCTACTCTTGGAATATTCTCTCCTTGAAAATCACATCTCAAGGTTTCGTCTTAGGGTTCTGCCTTTGCTCACTGTTTCAACCTATCCTGGTTCCACATCCTATCGGCCCTCCTCTGATCCTCATTCCATTGTTCACTTGAATGAATAAGTGTTGTTTATATACAAGGGTGTTGGTGGTGATTCCAAAGACTACATGGTTGGCATATTAGGTGTCCCGTTGATTAAGAGATGTTAGTTGGGAGGGGGTTGAGGGTTCCAAACCCATGGACCCCCATTTTTATATTTAAAAACAAGTGGTAAAATACAACCACCACCCATTGTATAAATTGTCCACTGTTAACATTTGTTATTAATAATAACCGTTGGTTATAACCATTTTCTAATGAAATTTTAACATATATTATTTGTTTTAATATGTATTAACTTCCCGTCGTTTATCGTTTTAAAATAAATGTTTAAAATAACTCTTGAATGTAAAAATTTCCCCGAACAGTGTCTGTTTAAACTTTGTTTGCAATATTTTTGATTGACTAGGCCTTGATAGACACCAATTGAGTGCCATATGGTACCATTCGGTTGGTCCATGTGGCCCCATGTTATTGGGCTAGCTATCTGTAGCAGAATTTGGTGGAATTACCGTTAAGTTTGGCAGTTATACCAACTTAGTGTTGTCTCTAACTTTATCTGGACCTTTACTAATTTTAGAAAAAATCCACCAACTTTAGCTATTATTTTTTCCAGATATCCAATTTGGCGACACTCCAACTTTATATGGTGCTAACTAAAATCTGTATTTTTGCCAATTTTGACAACAACTTTGACTAGGTATAACTTTCCCAAACGAACTTAGATTGAGACAACGTTTGTACCATTGGATCCCTTGTGATAAGATCTTTGACTTGGTATTAGTTTCAATGAGTTTCGAAGAGTTTTATTTTTGGGAATTTTAGGGATCCTCCTTATTGTAATCTAGCAAATAGTGTGCATTGTTACTAGTAGATAGACACAAGTAAACATACAAAAAGCATGTAAAGAGGCAAGACACATTAATGGGGAGATAAGAAAGTCACATATATGTATTTTGTATTATATAAGGAATCCCTATTACATTCATACTTATAGGTATATATAGACTGATAAGGCAATTAAAAGAGTTTAACTATCAAATTAACCATATTGTATATTCTAACATTAGTTATTTGTTTGTCGTATTACAATCTGTTTACACTGAGGCTAGTCGAAAAGACCAACTAGCCTTTTTCATAATCGTCTAGACAGTCAACCTAACTAGCTCCTTCAACATCTCCCCCACCCTCAATTCCTTCTTCGACTCAAAGAAGGGGGAGATTTGCAAAAAGAAAAAGACAGTAGAAAAAGAGAAAAGCAAATTTTTAAATCAACATTTTTGAATTAAAGATAGAATAAAGATCAATGATCAAGCAATTGGTGGATCAAAGCCCAATGCTTCTACTACTTTGGTGGGCATCTCTAAGGCTAGATGGGATGGTTGGTTCATTGTTTGGTCAACCTATTTTACATTAGACTTCTTTTTTGAGATGACAACAAATGTAGAAACACTAGATGCATAAAATTGATGAGTAGGCCATGGAAGATGTGGAGAAGTGGAACATGCTCGTGGAGTTGGAGTTATGCTAGGAAAAGTGTTCTGATAGATTACTAGAGCCAACATATGCAAATGTTCATCGAATATCGACCATTCTCATACTACTACTTGAGATTTTACACTTGACTCTATAATATCACACAAGTACTGTACATTGTCTTGTATTCTTGCAGAGTCTGCTATCCTCTGATTGTATGGTATGTTTTTCTTGATATTGTTCACATGTTGCAAAATTTGTTGTAGGAAATGAGAGGCATTTGAAGCTTCACATTGGGATTTATTTCCTTCATGCAACCAATACGATACTATCACAGGAGCTGTGCATAATTTTCCCTCTATTGTTCTAGTTGGGTATTTCTTGGACCCTTATATTCAAATGAACAACAACCAAATAGGAGGGAAAATTATTCAGAGTAGTTGTGATAGCAGCGCTTTTGTCAAGTGTAGCTTCCAATATCTGTTTTGCTACTAAAAAAACATCATGGGCCTTATGCAAAGCTTGAGTAAAACTAGGATTAGCCCTAAGTGTAGGTCGAGACTGCAATTATGATATGTGTAGTGAGATGGACGTTCTTCTCAATTAAAACCTCTAACAACTGTTGAACAACAACGAGATGATCATCACTCTTAGTTAGAGTGGGAATTTTTAATTTTTATGTTGCATGGTTTTGACACTTCATCCAAGTCTCCCTTTCTTTTCCCTAAAGGTGTTGAAGCTTATCAGTGTCTTTCTTTCTTTCTAGCATCATTTCTTGGAAAATTTGAAAAATCGTTCCATAACCATAAAGAGTTGTCTATCACTAGTAAGCTTGATCTCAACATACTTAGTAGTTATATCGACATGCTTCTTATTGTCCTTGGTTGTTAAAGTGTCTATCGTAGTTGAATCTGGATTTCCTTTGATAGTCGGGACATGGATAATACCTGGATTAATTGCAGGTGTTTTATTAACAATAATTACTCCTCCTACATCTGACTTTTTCAACTTACTCAAACCATGGTTTGTCTGTTGGTTGAGCTCTATGATGGTTTCATCCGAGTGAGTTAGTTATGATGAGTTATATTTATAAGTAGGACCTAAGTTGTTATGGATGTTCGAGTGGTTATCCTCTGACTGGTTTACTTCTAACTAGGACTTGGTTATCTAAGTGCGATTAGATTGACCTTGTTCTGCATTTTATTTCTCTACTTGGTCCCCGTCGAAATTCTCTTCTCCTGACTATGCTTCATTAGATTTCTCTTTGTTAGATTCTTCTTCATTAGAATTATGTATGTTTGACTCCTCTTTATCAGACTGCTTTCTACTTGACTGTTCCTTGTTGGACTACGCTTGGCTAATGAGGTTGATTTCTTCATCAAATCAGGTCAAGGAATTAACAGGTGTATCCTTTATTAATTCAATCTCAGTAACTGTGGCAAACTTTTTTTCTTTTGAGGTTGAGAAGATGACTGAATATCCTGCTTGCCTTTTTGAAGGACTTCATCTATTTTGTGGTCAATATTCTCAACAAGCAAGCCTTTCACACTTTCAGCAATGTTGTGGATTTGCGTTCTAATGGGCGTAGTTATGGGCCTAGAAGGATTCTTGACAATGTTTTTCTCGGGCTTCTGATATTGAAGAACGACGTCCAACCTCTGCTGCTTGGATAGATTAGTCAATCTAATATTTTTAAGTATTTTTTGCCACTGGGATGGTTTAATTTTAGAAGGGGTAGACTTAGGACTAGCAAGCTCTTTGCGAGTAGACTTGTTTGAGGATTTAGGCATGGGTATGGATAGATCAACTTTGAAAGGTTGAAAATAAAGACTAGCTTGAAATTCCTGCTCAACTTCAACACATTTTAGGGGTGTGATGATGTCATGGGCCAGTTCAAATATGACAAATGGAATGACATATTTGGTATTAGAATGATATCCTAACTCATCAAATATTTTTTCTATTGTGCGATGGTAGGGGAGTTCATGTGGGTCGACCTCAGGGGAATTATTATACCAGACTTTAGTGTAATCTAGGCCTAGTTCAACATGAGAGAAGGGAGGTAGGGCATGACAAACATGTTGAGGAACTCACCATTTATCATAATATTATTAATATTCAAAAATCAGTTCCTAAAAATTTCATTAGGCCCTAGCGGCTGAGGTTCCCTTACCATGTACCAGAGAAAATTTTGGAAATGTTCATTATAGGTAAATCTTTCTTTATAAAGTCAGCTTCCCCAACTAGTGAGTTCAACTTCACAGTGATCCATATCAATAGAGAAAGGAAATAAATAGCCTTATAGAAGTTATGGAAAACTTGACAGTTAACCTTAATTAGGCCAGCCACATGATCAACCAAATTATACTGAACTCCATATTTTTCTACTTCATCGATAGTTTCCAACATGGTGAGATTAACATCCAAGGCTCGACCTGTGAAAGTTAGACATAGAGAAAAAACCATCCATATCCATCGTGCAAAAGGGTACTGCACTTGGTTGATCACAAAACCTCTTGAATTTTGCATGGAAGCCACTCCAAGAAGTTCCATAAGCTAAGGACTCACATCGATCATGGTTGCTACATTAGGTCCTTTATAGGGGAGTCTGGTGATCAAATAGATGGTAGTGTTGGAAATGAAATGCGGTTGGTCCAGTCACAATTTTCCATTGTGGTATCTGCTCACTAGATACTTGGAAACTTCTTCTTTCATCCCTTGAAGATCTACAACCAATGGGGCTCCAAAAATTTCTCTTATTCACTAGGTAATTCGTTTGAGGGTTCCATTGAGTTTTTGTCTTGGCCCACTTGAGATAAGCATCAAAATTATTTTCCCACATGGGTTCTTTGACCCTCACTTGATGGATATTATGCATATGAACTTCAAGCTCCATTTTACCAGCAGGATCGAACCGAGCTTTGGTTTTGGGTTCAACTGTCACTTCTTCTTCCTATGATCCAGCCTTGTGTTTCGTCTTGGCGAATTCTTCGTAGAATTCTTCTATTGGTAGATAATCAAGCAACTATTAATCAAATATTACTGTACATAGAATGTCTGGGATGTACTCCATGTCACAGGGAAAGTTGCTCGAAACTTCTGGCAAGATTTTGAAAAAATCGGGGTGTTCCTTTATTTTTATAAAGGTGGCATTAAATGCTCCATAATTTTCATTTTCTTGCATTTCCTCATGATGTATCTTCAATTTTCATGTATTATGTTGATTATTGTCTTGCACATACATGGCATCAACTTGCCACATTTTTGGCAGAGTGGGTAGTAAATGATGGGAATCTTGGAATGACCTCTATGGAATATCTGATGGTGTTGATATGTGTGAGGCTTGGGACATGTCAGAGGATGAAATCCGTACTTAATTGCCTTGATTTATAAACCCTCCTTTTTATATTTTGTTTTTTTCCTGGTCATTGTCAAGTGCGATGTTTTTTTGTAGGACCGAATTTCACGAATTGGTCTCTAGCAAGTATTCATCCTTCCCTTCTATGATTATCAATCTATGGAATCGTACTCTATGATTCTAGTTAGTCATTTGATGCCTACGAGGTACAGGTCGAATCTTTTTTCTATGCTTTTCATTTTGATCATCTTGATTTTGGTGTCACTCTGAACTCTGCTTTGCTCTAAGCATGTTACATAGGTCGGCCTCGCACTCCAATGATGTTGCTTGGTATGGTTATATGATTATATTTGACATGGTTTTTTATTATGCACCAAATGTTATGTCAGATACACTTATAACTACTTTGTACTAATATTAGGGATTTAGACTAAGTTAAAGAAAATAAAAAAACGACAAAAATAATAATTAATAATTAATTTTATTTATTTATTAAATAGTTACTTTTTTACATTTTTGGTCAGTTAGCTACTAATAACTTACAACTAACCTATGCTAACTATTATTTATGTAATGTATTTTTTAAGACGAGCACCGTTAACAAGTGACTTGAAAAGGTGACCATGCAGTGTTCTTAGCTAAAATGCTCCTAATGGTCCAATATCTTCGATAAAAAATGGGTCAAGCCATGCAACTTCAAGTTTTTTCGGTTTTCCTTTCACTTGACTATCATATAGCAATACTAAATTGCCAACTTGGAGATGTTTGGATTGTAGGTTTCAATCGTTCCACACTTTTTGTTGATCCTTACTAATTTGTTGATGGTATAGTGCATATGGCCGGTCTTCCTCCAATTTATGTAGTTGTTAGAGATGCTACGCTTGTAATTTTGTATTAAATTTAATTATGGTTGACAAGACTTATGCATTTGTTGAAAAATGAAATGGTATGACTGCTTCCTGTTTGAAAACAAGTTGAAATTCTTTCGACCCCATCAACTATTTATAAGTTATGCGATAAGCCCATAATATTGTTGGAATTTTTCTTATCTTAGTCGTCCTTGTCTATGTTGCATATTTTCAATAATCCTTTATGCAAAGTTTTATTAAAATATTTGACTACACCATTTTCCTAGGGGTGGTATGTGGTAGTTTTTCTATGTTCAATCATGAAGTTTTTCATGAGTACTTCAATTGTGCTATTAACAAAGTGTGTTACTCTGTTGACTAGAGGCCAGCAAAAACACATCACTATATTTTCATATATAAAATTGATTGCATCTTTCTTAGTGCATGATACTAAGTATTTTTCTTCCGCCCATTTCATTACATACTCAACTACAGTGATAATGTACTTTGCGTCTGTTTTCTTTGCTCTATTATCGAATGGGCTGATAAAGTCAATCCCCCATATTTTGAATGGTAGGGATGGAATTATAGAATGCAACGAAATTTGATGTTTCAGAAGGGTTTGACTAGTTCTATGGAATATGTCACCATTTTGTACTCATTGATGACAATAACAAAATATGGTCGGACACCACAATCGAGCTTGCATTATTTTGCGGGTAATCATGTCTCCTTAGTAATGTCCTCCAGATCCCCCTTTGTGGGCTTCATCAATGATAGCTTCTCTTTCGTGTTCAATAACACACCTCTGGAGTACTTCATCAATTCCTAGTTTATAGAGTTGGTCATTTATTAATGTGTATGGTGTTTCTTTAATTGCTAAAATATTTTTCTTTTTTTTTTGGTTAATTCTTCTGGTGGTTTACCTGTGTGGAGAAACTCTGTTATTTCAGAAAGTTTGACAGGGGCCAGTTCAATCTTGAATAAGTGTACGCGAGGAAGATTTTCGTTGATCTCTAGTAGTTCACCCTGTCATTCTAGTCGTGATAAATTATTAGGGACGACATTTTTCTTTCCAGGTTGGACAATGACTTCAAATTCAAATTCATGAAATAGTAGTAGCCATTAACAAATCTGGCCTTGATGCACAAGTTTGTTGACGAGGTATTTTAAGGCTTGATGATCTATATAGAATATGAAAAGATTTTCCAAAATGTAATGTCTGAATTTATGTAGAGAAAATATCATTGCTAAGGCTTTATGTTCTGTCGTCGAATAATTTCTTTCTGCTTTGTTAAGTTTACGACTATCATAAGCATTTGGGTGATATATTATTTCTTCGTCGAGTTGCACTAAGACTTCCCCAAATGCCACATTCAATGTGTCAATGTGAACGTGAAACCGTACAGACCAATCTGGAAATTTAATAATTGGAGATTCGACTAATTTATTTTTAATAACTAAAATGATTCGTCACATTTGTCAGACCAAATAAAAGGGATATATTTTTTCAGGAGTCCATCAATTGGGAAATTTATGTTAGAGTAGTGTCTAATAAATATTTTGTAATATCCTGTATGTCCTAGAAAAATAATAATATGCTTCTAGTTAACTAGGGGCTTCAAATCTATGATTACCTTTATTTTCGCCATATCCACTTTAATTTCGTCTTTGGATACAACGTGACCCAGTGGTATTATGATGGGAGTTGCAAAAATACATTTCTTTATGTTAAGAGATAGTCATATCTATCTACACCTTTCGAGCATTAACCTTAACCATTGAATATGATCCTTTAGTAGTGTGTAGACTATCTAGTCATCAAAGTAAACAACCATGGTCTTATAGATGTATTCCTGAAATGCTTTGACGACAATTTTTGAGAATATAGTTGGTGCATTTTTTTAATCTAAATGACATTAATCTATATGCAAAGGAGCCGAATTTTGTAACAAATGTTGTTTTCTCTTGGTCTTATTCTACTATGTGTACTTGATTTTACCCTTAAAAGTCATCCATAAAGGAATAACATTCATGTCCTGCTACTTCATTAATGATTTCGATGGCAAAAGGAGTTGGGAATGGATTAGTAACTATTAGTTAATTTAATCCAAGGTAATCTATACATATTCCAAAGCCTTGTCAGGTCATTTATTTTTTGTTGAACGACCATAAGGCTTGCCCATTCTGATGTTTCTATTGGGTATATAATACCGGAAACAAGAATTCCTTTGATTTTGTTTGTACAATAGGCTTATATTTATGAGATAATTTATACGGTCTCTTTTTTATTGGCTTGGCTCCTAGGATTAGATTAATCTTCATTTCTCCCATTTCTTTAACTAATCCTTTTAAGTATTTTTAATCTCGAGAAAATACATCTTGGTATTCTTTGAGTAAGTCACCAAACTCCATTATTTTTTTCTCTAACCAATAGACCCCTATTCAGGCGATTTTTGGTCGATCGTCATTTGATATATCGACTTCTTTTATCTTAATTTATGTGTCCATCTAGTTGGGTGCCTTAGATTCGTCGAGTTGTTGTTCCCCAACTTTTACTTCTTGGTATGCCGAAAAAAAGTCTAGCTTGTCTGGTTTATCTACATTCTGTTTGTCGACTTTGTATACAGACTAGATTTTCTTATAAATTTTAGGATGGTTCTTATTTAAAGTAAAAATATGGCCAACAATGGGTGAATATTCCATTTCTAACTGGATGTCCATCCCATGTTCTGTAGTATAGGTTATATGATTTCAAGTTAAGATATTTTTTGTTGAAGTCTGTGGATCGACTGAATTTTATGTACAAATTCTTTGATTTGTTGGATTGCATCCTTTAGATCTGCCTCCTCTGGTTGAAACTCGAAGTCTTTAATGAAGTTTTATTTTAATTCCTTCCATTGGAGGGAATGGACCCTCGCTTATTCTAATTTGTACCAATTGTTTGTAAGATTAGCTAGTGTGTTTGGGAACATGTGTGTCCATACATGTTCATCCCTATATCTGATTCTTCACCATTTAGATTCACAAAATTTGATGTGTTGAACAGGGTCCTGGCCAACACTTAAAGTTGGTATTTTTTCTTGTGCAGATAAATTTATTCCTACAAATCACTCAATAAAATATGTGGTTGTAGTCATCCATGTTTGAAGTTTGGATGAGTGTGTGCATCACCATCTCATTGCTTGACCAGTAAAATTTTTCACTAGGATCTACATTTGTCCTTATTCTCCAATTGATTTTGTTACCAGTTCTACATGGTTAATAGGGGATGCCCTTTCCTTAAAATGAATGTGCGAATTGGAGTTAGCTATTAGATTAGTCAGGATTAAGGATGGTGTTTCTCAACAGTTCTTTTCTCGTATAATTGGAATGACCTTGATGGAATTGAAAGGTCATATTCTAGATGTTGGAATAACTTGTATTGACCAACACTCCTTTGCTTTTGTTTCATAATTCTTGACTTTCCATTTGTGTAATTCAATATCTGAGTTATGTCCTATTGAGAGAGGAGATCCAGTTAATATTTCTCTTGAAGCATTTGGTTCCACATTATCATGCTCATCATGTAACACTTGGTATAGTTTTCTGATTTCGGCTTCTTCATCGGTAGACTCTACCCAAGGCTTGCCTTCACGAGGACATAAAGGAATGATAATTTTGTGTTATTGCCTTTTAATTTGATTTTATATTTTTTTAGTGATAGAGTCACATTCATTCTTCATCCCCATAGTCGGCCAACTAACACTGGATAGGTAGGGATGTTTTCGACTAATTCGATAACTTCAAAGTAGACTATCATTGGGATACCCATTATTGATGTTTTCACTTGCCGTAATGTGCTAAATGGTTCAATGAATCTTTGGTTGGTCAATTTAAGATAATTAGTTGTTATGTGTAGACTTGGTTGTCCCATGTTGATCCATGTGTCTTTCAAAAGGATATTTACTTGATATCTGAAATAAAAAATGACTTGTTTAACCATAAAACCATTTATTTCGAAGTCAATTCGTGGGTCACGATCATCTATCTAGTTACGAGGTGAAATTTGTTTGACATTTTCCCCTCTTTCTCTGTTTTCATCACAATTTTTCAACATATTTAATAGTTCAATAAGTCAGGTGACATAGCGATCTTCCTTTAGAATCTTTAGAAATTATTCTAAGGTTAGGTCCTTAGATACTCTTTGATCTTCACTTTCTTTCTTAAATAATTCAGCCTCTCAAGACATTGTTGGATTTTTTTGTTGTAAATATGGATACTTTGTTGAATTATTGACAGGTTGGATCATTTGGTTATTTTGATCACTACTATCTCTTCCATCTCATGACCTTATAACTAGATGAAGGATTTTAAGGTTCAGAATCTCATGCTTCAAAACAGTTTGCAGTAAATTAACATATCTTTTATTCTAAAAAAATTCTATAATTTTTGGATAGTCTTCCACTGACTGGCCGCCCAGACCACACACGTTGCAAAAGCATAAGTAAATTTTATATTTTAAAGGACATTCAGACGCAATGTTTCCTTCTTTAAAAAAAGTATAGTAGTATAATCTCCCACGTCCTCAACCCCGACCACGATTTCTTTTGTTGTAACCGCCTCGTTGACAACAATAAATTTCTCGACCTCGTCCTCTTCTGTTGAATGGAGGTGGTTCTAACAATTGGTCGGTGGCCTGGGTATGATATGAAACATGATAATTGGGTTTAGTTTTCCATTCAATGGACATTCCTGGGTGGAATGTGCATTGTCTTCACAGATTGCACACCATTTCAGTTTAGAATTTCATAGGTTATACTGGAAATCTTTAGTAGTGTGGTTAGAAGTAGTTTGACATATGTCACAACAAACTTCAGCTTGTATCTTCGAACATCTTGGTCAAATTATTATAATAACTTACATGTATCTTTCGTGTGTCCTTCCATGTGACAATTGGTGCACCATAAGTGGTTCTTCTAGAGCAATAAATGTAGTAAAGAGTTTTGTAGTTGGTCTAATCTATCTTCAATTTTGTTTTCGGTTGGTGAATGGATTGATTTATTCTCATCATCTTGTTCAATTATTTGGGCTGGTTTAAGAGCTTCTTCACATATCTTAATTTCATGCATTCGTAGTGGCCCGCAGATTTTCTGAAGTAGTCTATCCAATTACCATTGTACTAGTAGATTCTTGTCGATAGTGTAAGGAATATGACTTAATAAGTCTTTGAAGCATTTATCATATTCGCGTACAGATTCATTCAGTATTTGTTTTATTCCTTTTAGCTTCTGTGCTTCCAAGTGTTTAACATATTTCACTTTAAACAAGGTGAGAAATCTAGTCTTGATCTCATCCTTCATCTTATTTTGTTTTTCTGCTAAATTCATAAACCATGCTACGGATCGTTTCCCTAGTGCTACAACAAATTGCACCATTTTATTGTCTTCATTGTTGATTTCATTTGCAGCTATTATGAAACCAACTCACAAAAAGATAGAAAATATAGATCAACGCGTTAGAAATCAACCTCTTCAAGGGGGCAACCTCCTTTACATTACACAAATGAACAATTCTTCGATGATACAAATGACAAGACCTCCTTTCTATATACAGGAGTCTAAGGGGTCATAATATAATCGGAGCCGACATAAAAATAATAATGTAAGCGTACAACAATAACAATAGTGGGCTTCTATGGGGCACAATAATAACAATATGGGGACTACATGAGCACAACAATATAATAAGGGGGTTGCACTAATAACAATAAGGGGTTACACTAGTAGTATAGGAACCTAACATGCCCCTCTCCTTCAAAAAGTGTTGTCCTCAATGATTGAGTAGTTCTGGATGCTTATGTATAAAATTCTCGTCCTCCCATGTGGAATCTTCAGCAGGTAAGTTCTTCCACTTGATGAGATACTCTGAAATTGATCGATTTCGTAGTTGTCGGGTTCTTTTTTCCATGATTGCTTCAGGTTCCAATATGATTTTTCCTTCCTCTTCAAGTTCTGACAATATTGTTTGAACTGGGAGCTTGTCACCTATAACCTTCTTTAAGCATGAAACATGGAAAATTGGGGGCACTCAGGAAGATGCAGGAAGCTCCAATTTGTATGCCATAGTACCAATATTTTGTAGCACCTTGTAAGGACCATAGTACTTTGGTGATAATTTATTATCCTTCTTAGCTTTCTTGAGGGACATTTGTTTGTATGGTTGTATTCATAAAAATACCTAGTCGCCTATATCAAAACTTCTTTCGTTGCGATGTTGATCTGCCTGTTGTTTCATTTGATTTTGTGCGAAAGTGAGGTTATCATTTTTTCTTCTTGATACGTCCTTCTATCTTGAGAGTTTGATGAGTGGTAATTCCTGCAAATTCTTTACAATATATGGAACGATTCATTTCTTCTTTGTTTGGGGTTGGTTCTTGGTGTATATCCTCTTCTTTTGACGTTTCTTGATCCTTTTCTTCCACCTCTTCATAATCAATGTAAAATAATTTCTTCTCAGCACACTTATGATCTTTAGTGTATTTTCTATCACAATTATAACAAAGGTCGTTTTCTCCTTTTTCTTCAAATCGTTGTGGTGTAAACCTTGTAGGTTGTGGAAGACTAGGAGCAACAACACTTCCATCTTTATAATTATGAGTGGTAGGATTTCTTGTTGCCATAATTTTGCTTTCAATTTTTCTTTCCATCTTGAATGCCTGCTCCAATGAATCAGGTTCCCAGAGATGAACCTCATGTTGAATGTTATCCTTTAAAGTCCCTATGAATACATCAATCCTCTACTTCTCTGGAATATCATTTACCCTTATATTCAATTTTTGGAAGTCCTTAATGTGCTCTACGATTGAACCCTTCTGTTTGAGATTTATCAATTAGCTAAAGAAGGTGTTGCTCTTTGTATCCTCATAATGTGCTATCATTTCCTTCGTGAAAATTGACCAAGTGTCAAGTGGTTTACAAGAACAAAGACCTTTATACCATAAAAAATTATTCGGTTCTAAGTATAAAGATGCAATACATACCTTTTGTAACGGTTGCACATCATGTAGATCAAAATATTTCTCCATCTATGGTATCAATGTTATGGGATCCTTTCCATCAAACTTCCTCATATCGATATTTGTAATATGGTGGGTCTTCAATCCAATTTTAGATTCTATGAAATCATGATTAACATTTATTTTTTTCTCGTCATGATTTTCCTCTACTACCTTTTCGTCATTAGGAGGCCTTTCTTATAGCATCTTTGTCCCACCTTCCTTCAAACCTTCCATGTATTTCTTCAAATCCTCCATTCCTTTCTTTAAATTTGCTTCTATACCATCGATATTAGCTTGCATGGCACATATAAAACTATTAATCTTAGCTTCGATCGCATTCTTCAAATCATCCATCCAATTTTTCTTACTAGGTGTTTCTATTTTCTTGATTCAAGTCATATAAAATTTTCTTGCTTTTAGGAGTTTGATATTTAAACGAATGTAATTATGTAATTTCAGATCTTCAAGTGCTGAAAGTTTGGTCTATGGTAGCCATCTGAGTCCTCTTTCTAACCTCACCAGTCTGATCAATATTGGATTCTTCAATAAAGAGTTATGTCAAATCTCCTACAATGACATGATTATAGACTAGTTCAATAGAGTGAACCTGTACGACCTGCCACGTGTCATTTTTTCGACCTTCGGACCTTAAAAAAATATAAAGAAAATTGTAGTCTGCCCTCTTTCTGTAACTTCTGATGAAATTTCAATCTGATACTTAGCGAGAAAGTTATGACAATTTTCCCAAGGTCACTTGTTTGGAATGTAATTCTGGAGTCTACAGAAACCCTAAATGTCTTGGACCTTATCTCCATTTCCACTCAAATGGGTTTTAATTTTAGAGTCTGAACCTTCGTAGAAAAAAAATAATAGTGGAAATTCCACGATGACCTATTTGAGATGGAATTCTGGAGCTTCCAAAAACCCTATCTTCCTCAGATCATATCTCTGAAAATATAACGAGACAAGATCTGAAATTCAAACACGAGGATCAGAACGATTTCGGCTCAAATAAGTTTTTGTTTTAGCTTCTAAAACTTTGTAGAGAAAAAGGTATAGGGACGGTTCCACGATGACCTGTTTGGAGTAGAAAAACCCTAGAATCCAAAGCTCTGATACCAAATGTTATGAAACCAATTCACAAAAAGATAGAAAAGATAGATCAACACCTTAGAAATCAGCGTCTTCAAGGGGGCAACCTCCTTTACATTACACAAATGAACAATTCTTCGATGATACAAGTGACAAGACCTCCTTTCTATGTATAGGAGTATAAGGGGTCATAATATAATTGGAGCCGACATAACAATAATAATGTGAAGGTACAATAATAACAATAGCGGGGGGTGAAAAAAACGATATGACATTGTGAAAAATATCATGGTTATCGGAGAGGAGCAGAGATGAGGACGGGTGAAGAGCAGATAGGTGACTGGGGTTAGGGCATCGAGCCCAGTGAATGACCCTGTTTCAAGGAACTGGAAGCGACCTGGAAGGTGACCCCGTTACAGACCTTTCGCAGCATCCCCACAGTATTCATTAGCTATTTGCGGTTTTTATTCCGGTTAGTTTTGGTCTCCCCTAGACGGTTTCGGTCCCCCACCGACATACCTGCAGGCAGCTGTCAGCTCGGGTTATTAACAGTTATGGAGGACAAAGATGTTTTTTCCATAGTTCCTACGGAAAACCAGCCGACATGGTCTCAGCCCGGGACCACTGTGGATGATTATCTAGCTTTTGACCATGAATTCTCTACAGAGATCGAAGCACTCCCTCCTCTCACTCGGCAGCGCATACCCTCCATTTCGATTCCTTTAGAAGCTTCAGCCATACGAGAATACACAGGCCCTCCGCTCCTCACAGGTTCCTTATCGGAGGTTGAACACTGGCAAGTTCTGGGTGCTCAAACCCTAGGGCCAGATTTGGATTCGATTCTTGCAGGGGAAGGGATGGAAAAACCCTTAGAAGGGTATCCTCCAGTACAAGAAAGCTAGAAGTCAGTTCAATCTACTCCCCTAGACATGGGGAACCCTCCCCCAGGCAACTTCACGGGCATAGGTATAATATCGGGGAATTTTGATAATATAAGGGCAAAAGGACCTTCAACAGAGAAAGATTCAGACACACTTGCGGCGGTACAGGCGGATAAGTCGACGGTAGGCACGAGCAACAAACAAACAGGGACCTCCAAAAGGAAAAAACGCCTCCCATAGAGCAGCAATGAAATCTTCCTCAAGCTATCTGAGGACACACCTTTCCGTGAAGCTATGGACTCGGCAGAAAAGGTTCTTGTGGGTCGAGTCAGGGGTAGACATTACAGCGTGGAGAGGCTCCAAAAATGGACAATGGAAGTCTGGGGACATCATTTGTCGGAACCTCCTCAAGTTCAAACCTTCGTTAGGGGATGGTTTGCCCTGCAATTCAAATGCCTCACTCACACTAATTGGGTCCTATCCACCATATGGCACATTGATCAAGCACCAGTCCTCCTCCGAAGGTGGATGCCGATGTTCGATCCTGAACGAGAGAGGGTGGAGGCTGGTCCAATTTGGGTACGGCTTCTGAGCCTACCCTGTCACTTCTGGACAGAGCAGATCTTCAGACAGATTGGGGATGCCATGGGTTCGTATCTTACCTATGATGACTCTTTTATCTCGACAGGAAGAATGGCTTATGCCAGGATTTTAGTGCACATGGACCTCTCAGATGGGCTTCCAGAGTACATTAACATACAGTGGAGGAACGCTGTGAGAAGGCAGATGCTGGACTATGAGGGAGTACCTTTCAGATGTAGGCGCTGCCACAAGGTGGGGCACCTATTCAAAGATTACCCTCTGAACAAGTGGAATAGCAAGAAGTCAGTGAGACATTCTACTCAGGACTCTCAGGAACAGGAGGCTCAGTCGCATGAAGACAATGCAAGAGAGGAACAACCTCATGCCTCTGATGACTTGCATCGGATTTCTACCCCACGCTCTGGAGGAACAACCACATTTTCAGGCCTTGGTTTGCGGTCTTTGGAACCAGCTCAGAGCACTCTAAGGAAGCGTGGTAGGCCGCCCCATTGCCCCCCACCTCCTGTCCCTAGTTCAGCTGCGGCAGCCTCGGGTGACTCCAACACATCGGGTATGAATTCCATTCACTTGCCCCCCACTCAATGCTTTTCTAATATTCATAATAATTCAATATCTGAGTAGTTATTGGGTTCGGGAACTGTTTTCTCTATTGATACCCCTGTACAAAGTGTATGTGACATTGCTCCCCCCCCCCAACCTCCTTCCCCCCCACTCCCCCCACACTTTTCTGCACCCGTCCTCCGAAGCCCTCGGCCTCCTTGACAACAGCCTTGGAACCAAGATATAATACACGGTCTCGATCGAGGAATTCAGTCTAGGACCATGTTGGTCTTGATATCCTCCATCCCCCCCCCCACCAAGGCCTCTCGAGGTCGTCCCTTTGATTTTAAAAATGCCCAAGCACAAGCTGATGTTGACATTGCTTTGGGCAAACAATCTACCATCCCTGGGGTTCTTAGAGCAAGAACAACCCCATTGGAACCCCCTCCATGAAGATTCTATCCTACAATTGCAGAGGGCTGGCTAGGCCCGACAAAAAACTAGCTCTTTGTCGATTACTCTCTGCTGACTCTCTGGATATTATTTTCCTCCAGGAGACATTAGGTCCTACTATTGATATTGCTCGCTCTCTTGAGCACTCTTTGCTGGGTTGGAGATTTATAGGGTTGGATGGCCATGGCCAATCTGGAGGACTTGCATTGGGCATAAACACGAGATTTATCAAGGAAATTAACTGTTGGGGCAAACAAGGCTACTTAGGGGCTGATGTACACTTAGTTGAGATGGGAATGTGCTTCAGGATTATCAATATATATGGGCCTTGCCAGAACCGCCCTGAATTTTGGGACCGCCTCCTGGGTCTGGATCTATTATTGGTTGATAATCTGATAATCGGAGGGGACCTCAATTTTTCTTTAGGACATGTTGAATCATGGGGACTTCGTGCACAAATGGATTCCCTTTTGGACTACTTCTCGTCCATGTTGGATCAGCACCATCTGATCAATATTCCTACTGCAAAAATTCAAGCTACTTGGAGGAACAATAGAGTTGGTGACAATGGACTTGCAAGGAGACTAGACAGATTTCTTGTCAAAGAACAGGTCATGGAATTGGGATACAATATCAAGCAATGGGTTGGCACGGGTGGACTATCAGACCATTTACCTATTTACATGGAAATGGAATGTGGAAGAGATAGGCCGAAAGGACCATTTAAATTCAGTTAAACCTGGCTTAAGGATGCATCATTCATTGGCATGGTTACTGATTTCTGGAAAACAAACCCACCAGGGGTTAGAGGTGCAACAACAGCTGGGTTTATCCGCAACCTAGCAGAGCTGAAAAAGATGTCCAAAATCTGGGCCCATCAAAAAATAATTCAGGATGACCATGCACTGAGACAGATAGAGATTGAACTGGAAGTTTTTGAAAATGAGATGGGAGGACTTTATAGCTCAGAGGAGCACAAGAATAAAATCACATCCCTCTACTCAGCCCGGGGTAATATCCTCAAAGAAAGGGAAGACAAATGGAGATTGAGAAGCAGGGCCATCTGGATACAGGAGGGGGATGCTAATACAAAATTTTATCAAAAGTTTGCTAATGGAAGGAAAGCTATAAACACCATTTGGAAAATGCAGGATGAACAGGGAAGGACAACAAACACTTTCCCTCAGCTCGCCTCACTGGAAAACTCACACTTTAAAAATTCCTACAGTGACCCCAGGGAGACTAATTTAGCAGAAATTATCAGAGTTGCTCAGCTATTCCCTAGGTATGTGGAGCAAGAGGACGAGGAGGATTTGGTGCAAGAGGTCACTTTGGGGGAGCTGGAGGCCACTTTAAAATGGTTCAGCAAGGACAAAATCCCAGGGCCTGATGGTTGGTCCATCGAATTTTATTTGGCTTTTTTTGAATTGATTGGTCTGGATCTCCTTAGTGTAGTGGAGGAGTCTAGGGCTTCGGGACGCTTGGAAGCGGCCATTACCTCCACTTTCATTGCCCTAATTCCGAAGACTGATAATCCATCCACTTTTGATGAATTCCGTCCCATTTCACTTTGTAACTGTTTGTACAAGATAATAGCCAAAACTATTGCAAACAGATTGAATCCTATCTTATCAAAGCACATCCTGCCTGAACACTTTGCTTTCTTGAAGGACAGGCAAATCCATGAGGCAATTGGGACAGCACAAGAAGTATTACACTCTCTCCATAGCAAAAAAGGCAAAGGTATGATAATGAAGGTGGATTTATCTAAAGATTTCGACACGGTGAATTGGTTATACCTGAGAATGCTTCTAACCCACCTTGGTTTCCCTTTCATATTTATTAAATGGATTATGGGATGTATCACTAACATTCCTTTTAGTGTCCTGGTCAATGGGAGTGCATCCCCATTCTTCACCTCGGCTTGAGGATTGCGTCAGGGGTGTCCTCTCTCACCACTACTTTTTCTCCTAATCATGGAAGGCCTCGGACGGATAATAACAGAAGATCACAGGAGAGGAAGACTCAATGGTATAAAGATTACAGATGATTGCACGCTAACACACCTTTTGTTTGTGGACGACGTGCTGGTTTTTCTCAATGGGAGCGTAGGGGATTTGACATCGATCAAAGATATTTTTTCCTTATTTTAGAAGGCCACAGGGATGATCATTAACGATGGAAAATCTACTTTGACGGTCACAGCCTGCTCACAGCATGAAATACATTATGCTCTCCATAGATTCCACTTTACACAGATTGATCTGGAAGAGGGGCTGAAATATTTGGGATACAAGTTAAAGCCAATAGGATACAAAATAGCGGATTGGACTTGGCTCATTGCAAAGCTGGAAAAGAGGCTCAGCATATGGTACTTAAGATTCTTATCTCGTGCAGGCCGATTAACACTCATCAAGAGTGTCCTGGAAGCGACCCCGGTGTATTGGATGTCTCTGGCCTGGATTCCTCGAGGCATCTTGTCGAGGATACAAAATCTCTGCTGCAGATTCTTATGGAGGGGTAATCAGCCAGGAAGAATATATGCATGGGCAAAGTGGGATGCACTCACACTTCCAAAAAAATGGGGAGGCTGGGGACTCAAAAAGCTTGAATATTTTTCCTCAGCACTGGCAGCGAAGCTAGGATGCTTCAGACAATTTTTGGACAAGGGTGGCCTACTCGAAATACATCACCCCTGCACAAGTATTGGATTGGATCAGAAGACTAGTTAGACTCTTTACCAGTATTTCAATCATATGGAAGGCTATCCTGAAAGCTTTGGATCCCATCCGCTTTGGTATTACTTGGCGAATCCATTCGGGGAATAGAGTGTGCATTGGGATAGATTCGTGGATTGGATGTGGGAACATGCACAGATTACCTCCAGATCTATTAGTGCACCTAAGGGAACAAAATGTTACACACCTTGCTCACATAGCTGATGATTTCAACTCCTCTTTCCTTCAACAGGCTTGGAAAATAGATCTTCAACTCAACATTCCTCCTCCATGGCAGCAAATCTGGAGGGACTATACACAGGCCCTCCTGGAGGCTCATATCCGAATTACAGATGGTGATGACGAGTTAATCTGGGCTCTGGCGAAAACAGGGAGATATACACCAAAGGAAGGATACATTGTACTGGCAGAGCCGCGGAAGCCCCAGATCCTTCATCAGTGGTGGAAACACCTCTGGAAGCTAAAGGCGCCTCCTAGATCCAGATTATTAATGTGGTGCATACTGAGAAATAAAATCCCCACAGGGGATAACCTGATGAAGTGATCTTTCTATGGCCCTCACTGGTGTCATTTTTGCAACATGGATGGTGAAACTGCTTCCCACATATTCTTGAACTGCCATGTTATTCGCAATTTATGGAATCTTGTGACAGCAGCTGTCCCCACAAATTGTATCTGGCAATCGGGCTCTCTGGTTGATGCCTGGAACCTTTGGTTTTCCTCTGTCATGCCCCACAAATTGAGAAACCTCCCCTTGTTGTTTTGTTGGGCTGTCTGGATAGCTCGCAATCTTCTAATATTCCAGAATGCCCCCCCAGGTGGTCTATCATTGCTACCATGATCAAAGCGGATTATGACCTTATCCCTGATGACTCGCCCTCCCCTATCGCACGAAACATATCTCAGGAACAGATTGACCTCAACAAGCCCTGGGCATATTTTGATGGGGCTGCACAAGTAGAAGGTTGTGGTGGGGGAGCTATCCTGCACATTTCTGAGAGGCACTCTTACAGCCTGATTATGGGTTTAAGAAGGGGAATGAATAACTTCACAGAACTCTCAGCAGCTTTTTATATCATCCGCTTTTCTTTGGAAAAGAACTGCCATGCATTACAACTGTTTGGAGACTCTAAAATAGTCTGCGACTGGTTGAACAAAAGTTCTTATTGCTGGTCTTTTTCATTGAGACACATTCTGGATGAAGCATTAAGATTGATATCCAATTTTGACTATTTTTCATGTAAACATATCTACAGGGAGCAGAACTCAGAGGCTGACCGTCTTTCCAAAGAAGGCGCGATCCGGGAACAGGGCATCTGGATGATCCGCGAACAGATTGATGGAGAACTCTACCAGTACTATCATAGGCCTTTTATGGACATTTTGGACTGATCATTGGACACTTATTTCATATTTTGTACATATTTCTTTTTGCTGTTTCTGAACTGATATTCGGCCATTTATATGATTGGCACTGTTCATGTTTTTGGAATTATCTCCCTGCGTGGATAAAGATAATATTTTCCATGTTGTATTTTGTTTTATTTTGGACTCTTCTCACAGAGTCTGATTGGGCTACTACCTCCCTGCGTGGATACAGGTAGTGGGCTTTGGTGCTTCTTCGAAAGCGGTTATCTATCGATAGAAATATTGGAATATGCATATGCATCTACAAAATGTAATTTCCTTTTATTAATGAAATTATGAATTTTCCATGGGAAAAAACAATAGTGGGCTTCTATGGGGCACAATAATAACAATATGGGGACTATATGGGAACAAAAATATAATAAGGGGGTTTCACTAATAACAATAAGGGGTTACAATAGTAGTATAGGAACCTAACAGCAGCCCAAAAATTTTCACAAATGAACTAGTGCCTGTTCAGATCTTCATCTCCCTCATAAATGGGTATATGATTTAGTCCCGTCTTGGTCAACTGATGCGAAGTCGGGTGAAAATGATCATTGTCATTAGTTTCGTAATTGGAGTTTAGGTATTTACTTTCTTCTCTTATGTTAATTATTTTATATAATGATTCATCACTCTAACACTCCTTATCTGTATATTCTTGAATCAACTTGTTTGCGGTCGTGACTCTTCGTTGATTGATCCTGGACTTCATTTTTCTTCAAAAAATACGAGCTACGACGGGGGGGTACAATCGTGAGGTTAGATAGTTGGAGAAGTATTCAGCCTAATTCATTATTATTATTCAATTGGTTTTGAGTAGAATTTTCATTTTCTTGAAGGTTTCTTTGTTGGTCGTCGGTATACCAGACTACAGGTATTTCAGAATAATTCCTCAACTAAATAAATTATCTTATACTAGGACTCAAAAATGATCTCTCTTGTTAGATGAATTCTTCTCTTCCATTTTATTTAGCTCTAATACTTCTCCAACTTTTTCTTTGATTCTTTTATTTTCCTTTTTATTCCACATGATCCGCTACTCCCCCATGCCAACCTGACTAGTGTCGGTTTACGAGGGAGTATTTGTCGGCCATACTTATTTACTTAAAAAATAATCCCATGCTTCTTTCATGTCTTTACACCGGGCATCCAAAAACTTATGCCACTTCATCTGATCCTTCTTCCAGTCGGTACTGGTTGGAATTGATAGTGGTGGGTGATATTCGACGATGTGTCGTATGCCTTTTTCCAAAAGGAATTTATGTAGTAGAGTTGGTATCGTGAAAAAGAACTTGTCATGTAGATCATCGTAGAATCTGGTTTTTATATGCTCGACAAACGTCCAATATTCTAATGCTTGTTCCTCATAATAGTCTTCCAAGATGGAATCAAGCCACTCATGTAAATTCATTTGACCGTTATTTGATAGTTTCAATACTAAACCATACATCAGTTTGGTTTTGAGATCTTTTATGAGTAACATTGTCAAGGAATTTTTTAATATCTACCGGGGCTCCTTTGATAAAACGTTCATGTGATTCTATGAAGAAGTTAGCCCTGGATTCTGTGATCGACAATTGATTCCTTCGTGCATAATTTTTTAGATATTTATTGATATTCGCTTCCCACCATAACTGTATCTTGTCTAGGGTCAAAATCTATGCTTTCATATTATATTGGACTCAAGTTCTTTCTACTAGCAATGGAAATAATTTTTTAATCTAGTGAATAGTGTGCACTATTACCAGTAGATAGCAACAAATAAACATACAAAAGGAATAGAAAGAGACAATACACAGTAATGGGGAGATAAGAAAGTAAAATATATGTATTTTGTATTATATGAGGAATCATTGTTACATTGATACCGATATATATAGACTTATAAGATAGTTACAAGATACTAACTATCATATTAACCATGTTGTCTATTTTAACATTATTTATTCGTTTGTCGTATTACAATTTGTTTACATTAAGGCTAGTCAACTAGGCTGACTAGCCTTTTTTATATTCAACTAGTCAGTCAACTTGACTAGCTCCTTAAACACTCATGGATCACCTAGGTACTTGAAACCTTGTTGTAAACTTTAACACCGAAAAGAAAAGAATTCGAAAAGATAATTCTTTACCTTCGAAGGATCTTTCTATGCAAAATTGAAGATTTATTAACAATGCTTCTAATACTAGTAATGAGTTCAAATCTATCCAATATTATTTTTAATGTTGTAATAGATGTAATGGAACCAAAAGTGAAAATAAGGATGTCATTGAAGAAAAGGAGGAATTATATTTGCACACAAGGAGAGAAGTATTAACCCCTTTAAATTATCCATCAGACATGGCTTTCTAAATGAGCTACTGAGAACCTCAGCTACCAACAGAAAAAGAAGAGGTGACAATGGCCCTGTCTTAAACCTCTCGTGGCATTAAAGAAAGTTGATGGATGCTCATTGATCAAGATCGCATAGTTGACTAAAGTGATATAGGCCATGATCCAGTTGATGAATCTGATATCAAAACCCAAATGGATGAGATGTCATCTGATGAAAGACTAGTTGAATCTACCATATTCCTTAAATGGATTAATTTTCGTCATAAAGCTTGGTTATCTCTTTTCTTTTGATCATGTGTAAAGTTTCCTAAGTAATGGAAACTGCATCATGAATTTGGTGGCTTTGTAAAAGCCAAACTGTTCCTCTGAAATTATGTTGCTTAGGATCAGTTTAATCCTCATAGTAATTATATTTGATATCAACTTATAGATGACAATACAACAAGATGTCAACTTGAAGTCATTGAAATAATTTCCATCCTATTTTTTGGGAATCAAACATATGAAAGTGGAATTCAAAGCCCCACACATGCAACTATTCTTCTTTGATTCTTGACCACCTTCAAGATAGCCATGTTGATCAAATCATATAAACTAAGGATAAGATATAATGTGTATTGTTGGGTAGCGGAGGCCCCGCGTAATGGTTTTGGGACTTAAAGCCTATAAGTTAGGGTAATAATATTGTAAATCTCCGAAATGCGTGGAGCACGAAATGTAATCGGTCGAGTCAAAGGGTTGTCTACCCAAAAATAATATAAAATAATAGGAAGTAAGTTGGCCTGCCCATGGTCCACGGACCATGGGAATGTATTAATAGAGAGAGGCTCTAAGGGTAGAAAAAAAAATTTTAGTTCTGATCTTGAATGTATGGGTTTGTGAAGGCAATAGTGGATCTGAGTCTGTAAGTCCGAGTCGGGTTGGATAGTAGTGGAATAGGCTCTACAGTTGTGTGCGCAGAGGCCTGGTAGAGTCTGCAGCTGTGTGCGCGGACCCCTGCAGCTGAGTGCACAGGGTGGGAAGTGGATTGTACTAAACAAAGATATCAATAAAGCTAAGTTGGTTCTGAAATATTGTGGATCTGGTTAATTTCTAGTTTATATATCTGTTTTGATTTGTGCGCTTATGCTTATGTTCTGAGTTTATGCAAATCTATAACATTTCTGGGTGCGTGCACTAGTTATCTCTATTAAATGTTTTCTTAAAGACTGTAAGAAGTAGATCTGATCTATAACAAACTCATTGATAATAAGTATTAAGGAAGTGCTTGGTTCCGGATCTACGCGAAAGCAGATTGGCGCGAGGCCACAGATCAGTTTGTGAACCTTCCAGAACACATATAGACATCCGAAGGGTGCAGAAACCTGGTTCTAGCACCCTCCCCTGCTACCTCGGGTGAGACTTCAGTCCGCGCTTCTCGGACTGTTTCCGAAAGGGCCAGTAGCATAGGATTTGTTTGGCTGATAACTCTTCTAAACCTGGGTCAAGCCCCAATAAGCCAACAAATGGTTCTGTTGTCGGGACTGAGATCTGCCTAAGGGATGTTTGATGTCGAAATTTTGAAGCCCTATGAAGAAAGAGATTGAAGATTGTTTGGATCAGAAGTGGTACGAGTTTGTAGTAGGCCCTAGCATACTCGCACACAGACCAGGAGTTAAAAATGACAAGCGCGATCAAGCTACCAGTATTCAAAGGAGCAGGAAGTGAAGATCCAGAACCATGGAAACTTTTAGGGGCGAATTTTTGCCCTTTGGTGAAAGTAAGGGGTTTTAAATTTTTAGTGGGCAAATATTTTTTTATCATAGTACATTTTTACAAATTGCCTCAAATTTATTTTATAAAAAAATTAGGTATGGAGGTTAGCCCACCTTATTTTAAGGGAGAGGGTAAAAAAGGTAAATTTAGCCCTTCAAATTAGGAGTTACAACCTTCCATTCACCCTAATTGTCAATAATAGGTTTTATTTAAGTGAATACCATGGGCCAAATACCATATTTATAAAGGAGGTATGGTAAATTAAGAAAAATATAAATAAATGAGAGGTATGGTACATAAATAAAACATTTTTTATATTTACTCCATAAGTCACCTTATATACATGCAAGGTTGTAAACAAATGAAAATATAAATAAAGTGGAGGTATGGTAAATAAATAAAACCTCTTTTTATACTATTCAAAAGGTATGGTAAATAAATAAAAATATAAATAAACTAGAGGTATGGTAAATAAATAAAACCTCTTTTTATATTTAGCCCATAACCCTCTTTCTATTTATGAAGACTCAAAAAAGAGGTTTTATTTAAGTGAATCCTATGGGCCAAATACCATATTTGTAAAAGAGGTATGGTAAATTAATAAAAATATAAATAAACGAGAGGTATGATAAATAAATAAAACATTTTTTTATATTTACTCCATAAGTCACCTTATATTTAAGGACACTCAAAAAATGCGTTATATTTAGGTGAAACTTATGGGAAAAATACTATGGGCCAAATACCATGGGTTAGATTATTATTAATACCATGCAAAAAAACACTATTAACCCTAATATTAGTATTAATAAAAATAAAAATGGCACATGGTATTGACCCATGGTATTCACATGGAATGTAGCCTATTTAAAGGGGGAATTACACCAGCATAGATCCATCTTTACTCTGGATCTACTAAGCCGCGAGAGGGATCAAATATCGTGATATGCAAACTAGCATAGAGTGAAAAAATACTTGATCCCTTTCGGGGCTTGGTGGATCAAGAGTAAAAGTGGATGTTGTAATTTAACGTATGTTAAACATTTTAACTTGGTTAAAATAAAAATCAATTATTAATTTTATTAATTTTTATAAATTACTAATAGTAATTTTTAAGCTCCAGGTTTATGATAACCCATGGTATTGACCCATGGTAATACCATGGTATTCATGAGGGCATAGACTATTTAAAGGGGAAATTCTATCATCATAGATCCATCTTAATTCTGGGTCTACCAAGTGCTTAGAGGGATAAATAGATTTCATCCCTCTAAGAGTGGTAGATGTGGAGTTAAGATGGATATAGGTTGCTTTTTATGATAATGAAGATATTAAATAGACTGAGGAAATTATATTGTAAAAACATCTTAAGGTGAATGGTTAAATCTACATTTAGTCACTTCACAAAATTTAGTAAAAAATACCAATATCTCCATTAATATTGGTTTTTCTAATTTAACAAAAAAAAAATCAAAACAGTGAAACCTTATCACTCTTTTCGCATCACCCTCGCAGAAGATTTCCCACCATTTTTCAAACATTCTCAATATGATATCTTCATGAAAAAGTTTAGGTATTGATGTTGGATTAGTTGTTTGAAAAATAAGCTGGTTTGTACAACCTTTCATCTTCTGTGCTATTCTTAGTTTGTCCTAATGATCTGTAGGGGTTGGAGCCACTGCACCATATTTTCCTAAAAGGTGAAGATTGTTCACCAAAAAGGAAATTAATCTACATGTTACAACGCTGTTAAAAAATGGGAGACGTATGAGGGTAGTGAATTATGCTAATAAGCAATTTAGATTGGGAGAGACGTAATTAAATTTTATTATTTAATTGAAGATTTCCAATTCAAATAATAATAAATCTACATTTATATATTCATATATTGATTGGAAGGCTTCTCACAATGGTCAATTCTTTCAATTAGATCCCCTTCAAGCTTTTGGGATACCTAATACTTTCTTATATAATATAGTTGGGGCTTGCTACTTGTTGGTCTGTTGGGGTAAACAAACTTGATGTGTTTTTTTATCTCGCAGTTGGAGTCTATGGAATAAGAAAGAAATTTGATAACTTGAAAAAAGTGGTAGCTTGACAAAAGTTGTAGAGAAAAGATTAATCTCTCCTACCTTGACATAACTCGTGGTCAACATCAACACCTACAAGAACTTTGTTGTGGAATAGTATCAAAACTAATAGAAGGATATGAAAGAGTGTATTGTAAGAACCTTGACAAACACATCCACTGAAACTTGGAACATTGTTTGTAGGAAGAGAAAAATATGTTTCTTTTTTCCAAACATGTATGTTAGTATATTACAGTTTAATGAATATTTTTTCTTATTATCATATATGGTTTCATACTTTAACAAAACATTCGCCAAGACTTCACAATGTTTTATTATTCAGTAAAACATTTGCTAAGATCTTACAAGATTTTATAATTCAGTGAAAGAGTCTCCATATCAACACCTACATGAACTTTGTTGTGGAATATTATCAAAACTAATAGAAGGATATGAAAGAGTGTATTGTAAGAACCTTCACAAACATGGCCACTAAAACTTGGAATATTGTTTGTAGGAAGAGAAAATTATGTTTCTTTTTTCCAAACATGTATGTTAGTATATTACAATTTAATGAATATGTTTTCTTGTTATCATATATGGTTTCATACTTTAACAAAACATTCACCAAGACTTCACAATGTTTTATTATTCAGTAAAAGATTTGCCAAGATCTTACAAGATTTTATAATTCAGTGAAATATTCTCCATCACTGTACAAGATAATATAATCTGGTGAGATATTCGCCAAAAATATTATATATACATATTATTATTGATAAAATTGCCCATTTATTATACATATAAATTTAGGGTGGTTCTTAAAATTTTCCCTGTCCTGAACAGTTTTGGTTCTTAGTAAGGGCAATGTGGGAAGTGCATAGAGTTATAGATGATAACATCAGAAAGGTTACTCTGGTTAGCGCGTTGCAGGACCATGTGTTGACGTGGTATATAAAGTACTCGAGCGATCACTCAAATGCGGGAATAGCGGAGATCCGGGAGGCATTGAAAAAAGAGTTTAGTCGGCCGAGATCAGAGAGGCAGTCGATCATCGGGTTTAAGGAGATCGTAATGCTGCCAGGAGAAACCCCTTGGGACCTGGATCAGAGGCTAAAAAGTACGATCCGAGAGGCTAACATGACACTGACGGATGCGCAGCACTGTGCGTGGTTTGTGGCATCTTTAACGCCACATCTGAGGATGGCGCTGTCACAGCAAAAGATCTCAACCTAGGCTGAAGCATTAGAGACAGCGATGAGGTTGCATGAAACTCCAATACAAGATCCGGGGTTGGGAGTTCAGCAAATCCACGTGCAAATACAAAACCTATGTTTAGAAATGCAGAGTTTAAAACAAGAAAAGGCACCCTGCCCAGAAGCACGGGAAGAAGTGTGGTGCGTGAAATGCAAAGGCTAGGGTCACAATAAGGATCATTGTCTGATATTCGCGAATTATTTGGCAGGGGGGGCACCAATGCCATTGCGACCAAAGGCACAGGTAGGGCCAAGCGCGATGCCCTTGCTCTGGTGTGCAATCTGTCAGGTGGGAGGAAAGCACACCACAAACAACTGTCACCTACTACAAAAGTTTACCCAGACCCCCCAGCAGCTATTTTGCAATTTTTTTCAAATCGATGGGCCATGATGAACAGAACTGCCGGAGTTATGAATTATTGATGGATCAAACACTTGCCTACAGGATGCAGGTTGAGGTGCGAGGTCAGGATCCAACCACAGTGATGCCGCGCGATGGGTTCTAGGGGCGAGGACGAGGACGGGGAATGGGGCCAAGAAGGGGCCGCGGGCAGCTAATCTGCTATAACTGTGGAGGACTAGGGCACTACGCATGGGATTGTACCAACCCGACTAGAATATCATGCCCTTACTGCAAGCAGTTCGACCATAAAATGATAGATTTCCCCACATTGATAGCACAGATATGTGAGAAGAGGGCAGCGCAACCTACAGCAATGTAGAACGTCCAAATGATGAGGGCTGAACCGTGCAAGGAAGACCCCAACATGAACATGATGCTCAGAAGTGGCGCAGCCACAGGGGAGGATAAGAGGAAATTAACTAAGGACGATGTCGGGGTTTGCAAGGAGACAGATCTGGAAGCTAGGAAGAGCTTCGCGGAGGTCTCTACCCCAGGTAGTAAGGATCAACCCAAGTCAGAAAGGGATCCCTCGATGCTAACTACCTTTTTAGAGACATGCACGAAATTGCTTCATGATAGTAGGGCGGTTAAAGGATTACAAGAGTTGATAACTAGATGCGTAGGGTCAAGTAAACCTCACGTGTTCTGAAAATTGGGGAAACATGCTTTGCGTACTGGATGGGAGATGCGGTTAACGGCGCAGATTGTCGACTATGAGATGGATCAGATTATCCTAGACTTAGGCTTGGATGCAAACGTGCTACCTAAATAGACTTGGGAGCGCATGGGAAAGCCCACACTGCACTGGTCTCGTATTGAATTGCAGATGGCAAACCAACAGAATATCTTGCCCATGGGGAGACTGCAAGGAATCACAGTAGATATAGAAGGTGCGAGCACACAAACAGACTTTGAGGTAATAGAAATCATGGATGACAATAGCCCTTACCCTGCGTTGTTAGGGATAGATTGGGCCACAAATATGAATGGGGTCATTAATTTAAAGAAGCGGAAAATGATATTTGAGAAGAAGTCACTCCGCATAGTTATTCCGCTAGACCCAGCTGAAGGAGCGCGCTACACGGAACCTATGCGTGATGAAGGAAGTGATGATGAACTGGATTGTATCTACAAGATCACTACATGAAATCAAGATTGGGTCAATCCGACTACAGAAGGAAGAATATCGTGGGAGCGTGCAGAGTCTTGCACTGTAGATTCAGATGAGGAAGACAAGTGGTGGCATAATCGGTTGAACGGAGTAACAACGTTAAACTGCAACATGATGACTAGGTCGTTGTATTGCATAAAAGCTCAGGATCGAGAACTGTCGATGTATGATGGGCTGACAGCGGTAGATGAATTCCTAACCAAGTTTGAATGCACGGTACCAGAGCACCATCGGTTCGATGCGTTAAAATGGGCATTGCGCGCAACGCCAGCACGTTGGTGGGGGACGCATGAAGGAACCTTTGAAGACTGGCGCAGCTGCAGATGGATGATGCAGATAAGGTTTGGGAAGCTGGAACTACGAATAACTGAGAAATATGATGGACGTGATGACCCGCGCATGCACCTCACCAGATGGACCCAGGCCTATGGAGAAGAGCCCCAGCCGGAGTGGGTACACTTATTTTATCATACCTTGGATGTCATCCCAAGGAACTGGTATACTGAAACAAAACTTCGACATGGTACGGGCGAATGGGATATCTTGCGTGAAGGGTTCTTATTGACATTCTTATTTGAGGACCAATGGATGGATACTGTTGATGATGCATTGCAAGTTGTGAAGGCCGCCATTTTCAAAGTACCACTGGAACCAGAAGAAATAGTGTAGCCAGATTGGTCATGTTAGTTGAGCCAGGCCCTAGAATGTTACAACATGCAGATAGAAGATGATGAGGATGACCCCAGAAACATCAATATTCCAGAAACAGAGGGGAGCCGCGAGGTTCGAGGACCAGCGATCGAGGACCCTGACATCACCGTGCCGCTGAAAACAAAATAGGTGAACATTGGTACAGAGGAGGAGCCAAAGTATGCAACACTTGGGGACTATTGGGATGATGCCACGGTGGAGAAGGTCATTGAGTTACTTCGAGAATATCAAGACTTATTCTTGACTAAAATCACGGAGTTAAAAGGAATCCTCGACGGCCTAGAGATGATGAAGATAACTCTAAAGCTGGATGCGAAGCTAGTCAAGCAGTGGCCTTATTAGTTGAATCCAAAATACAAAGCGAAGGTCCGCGAAGAGTTGAACAAAATGCTTGTAGCAGGAAGGATTGAACCAGTGGAGGAATCTGACTGGGTAAGTCCTATGGTTGTACCGGAGAAAAAACAGAAAGGTGAAATTTGCATCTGCGTGGATCTTAGGAAGCTGAATGATGCATCTTTTAACGATCCCTTTCTGACGTCATTTACACACGAGGCACTGGAAAATGTGGGTGGACAGGAAGCCTACTCCTTCACGGACGGTTTCTCAGCGTATCACCAGATCAAGATCACGCTAGAGGACAGGAGTAAATCAACGTTTGCCAGCGAATGGGGCTCTTTTCAGTACACTGTGATGCCCTTTGGACTGAAGAACATGTCGGAAATATTCTCACGTGTTGTGGTAGATGCATTCAAGGATTTTATACATAAGTTCTTGGAAGTATATCTTGATGATTGGACCGTATTTGGGCTAGTCAAGAAACATATCGCGAGCTTACAGTTAATGCTGGATACTTGCCGATGGCACCAAATTGCACTAAATCTAAAGAAGTGTACTTTCCTCATCCCCTTCGGGAACTTTCTTGGCCATGTGGTCTGCAGGCAAGGCCTGATGGTAGACCCAGGAAATATTGTTGTCATACTCAATATGCAAGCACCGCAAAGTGTCAAACAATTGCGCGCCATGCTGGGACACACTGGTTACTATCAGAAGTTCATAAAGAGCTATGCACAGATCACGGCCCCGATGGAACAGTTATTGAAAAAGGATGCTACGTATTGTTGGAATGAGGAATGTAACAAAAGTCTGGAAACTCTCAAGGAGAAGATGGCCTCAGCTCCCATATTGGTCTTTCCAAAATGGGACATCGAATTTCACGTGCATGTTGATGCATCATGTATCGCGTTGGGTGCGGTACTCACACAGGAAGGAGCAGAAGGAATTGATCATCCGATCGCGTTCATGAGTCGACGGTTATCCAAAGATGAAAAGAGCTACTCCACCACTGAGCGTGAGGGTTTGGCAATGGTATACGTGCTCCAGAAATACCACCACTATCTACTCGGGGGACATTTTAAGATGTATATTGATCATTCCATGCTAAAATACCTAGTGAATAAGCCTGTGTTGGGGGGGGGGCACATTTGTAGATGGTTGTTACTGTTCCAGGAATATGATTTTGAAATCATCGTCAAGCCGGGACATCTAAACGCAGGCCCAAATCACCTGTCCCTAATTAAAAATGGTGAAGAGCCCACGAACTTAGAGGAAGGACTACTAGATGCACAGCTCTATGCAGTACGCATCGCATATGGCCACTTTGAGGATATAATCCACTTCTTAACCATAGGAACCGTGCCGCAAGGGTATTATGTTCAGCAGAAGAAATAACTGGTAATACGCGCAGCAAACTTTACTGTTATTGCAGGGCACCTCTACAAAATGGGCAACGATGAAATATTACATAGATACGTACCTAAATTCGAGCAAGGACAGATCCTTGCTAAAGCACATGGGGGGGTTGCAGGAGGACATTATGCGGGACGCGCCACAGCATAGAAGATTCTCCGCGTTGGACTATGGTGGCCAACTCTACATCAACACTTAAAAGGGTACTGTCGGGCCTGCGACGTATGTCAACAGACTGGGAAACCATTGCAGAGGGATCAAATGCCACTCAAGCCACAAATGACACTGCAACCATTCAAAAAATGGGCAATCGACTTTGTGGGGCCTATCGCACCTCAAGGGAAGATGAGTGTGCGCTATATCATCACTGCGACATAATACTTGATTCGGTGGGCAGAAGCACAGCCAGTTAAGGACTGCACAACTGCTACAGTTGTGAAATTTTTGTTCGAGAATGTGTTGACATGGTTTGGATGTCCCAAAATTCTAATGAGCAACCATGGAACGCACTTTCTGAATGAGACTATCGACGCGCTCACTGACAAATTTCAGATATATCATCAACAGAGTACGCCATACCATTCACAAGCAAATGGGACCGTCGAAGCGTTCAACAAGATTTTGGAGACTGCATTGACCAAGGTATGTAATGCGTAGCGAAATGATTGGGACTTGCGCATCCCTGCTGTGCTATGGGCATACCGAACCATGTGTAAGAAGTTGATGGGCCAGACACCTTTCCGGTTAGTCTACGGCATGGAAGCCGTAATGCCAATGGAATACATTGTACCTAGTTTGCGAATCACGGCAATGACAGGCATGGAAGACCGCGGGGCTTTGGAAGAATGGCTCGTGCAACTAGAGGAACTTGAGGAGGAATGGTTTTTGGTCAGATTCCATCAATAGGTACAGAAGCAGCGAGAGAAAGCTTGGCATGATCGCCACATCAAGGTGCACATGTTCAAAGAGAATGATCTAGTATTACTATATGACAGCAAGTTCGAGAAATTCCTTGGCAAGCTCCGAATGCATTGGTTGGGACCCTATGTAGTCAAAGAAGTTACAGATGGAGGCGTGGTCCAACTTGCCAAGCTCAATGGAGACCCCTTCCCGAGCAGAGTCAATGGCAGTCGCTTGAAGCTCTACAAAGGTGGGCAGACCGCCTGACTAACCGATTGAAGGACAGTCTCACCACTCCAGCCAGTTGAAAGAGAGTGCGGGACAATAAAGCAGTCTATGTGGAAGCTACGCGACAATAGGGGTGCACGTAGATTTGGTCTATCACAAGGGTCACGGTTGTGTGGAAGGGGCTACGCTGCTGCATTGACAAGCAGAGAGGTGACTGTTGCTATCACTATTCATGATAAGATGTCTGACTCATGGCGAAAAGGAGCGGGCGGCGGGCAATTAAGAGACGGGGTACGAGCTAGATCTAGAACGATCTGCGATAGGCTTAACGTTATGACACCAGAATAGGAGGGAACCGATGAATTTGAATTTCGAAACACTTATAAATCATAGGGGGCATCCACTGAACGATCTGCACTTTTGAGGAAAGTAAGCTATTATGCCTTCCCGCCGATATGGAATTGTTCATTATTTATGCTCAAGGAGTAAGCCCGAGGGTTGTGATATGGCCAATGGAGTTGCAGGACATTCTGAATAATATGGTGGTGACGGCTGCAGGCACCGCGCAGAGTTCAGCACCGACGGTAGGGGATGTGCCGAAAATTCTTAGACATGAAGCAGAACTGGTTCGGATGCCGCTACCTAACCCATGGGCTGGCCGGCGAACCATAAACGATAAGGGAAAGACTGTACATACGGAGACAAATGGTGGAATTGCAGTTAACAGTTCGTCTCGGATGCACCTTGAAGATTGGGATCTCACGGACAACAGCAATGGTCTTGCAAAATTGCAACACAAACTGCAGCAGATAGTGCGTATAGTAGACCAGACATTGGAAACTTGTTGAGCTGGCACAAAGAGTTCCCGTATGCGGCACCCCAGATGGAGCTAAAATCCTATGAGGGGGTGCTCTGTGTTAACCGAGCAAAGAAGAATGAGCATCATAGATTGAGCGAATTAGTGGTAGCAATGGAGTAGGAGCGGAAGAAGAGTTGCGGGAGACAAAGAGGGAGCAGTAGAATGAAGTGCGTCACTCACGGGGAGGTGGACCGCGGAGCCCAGGTAGCGCATATCGCCGCACCAACGAGTGACTCGGGACGAGTCATGATGATTTTGTTGGGGCCCTGTTGGGTAGCGGAGGCTCCGCGTAATGGTTTTGGGGCTTAAAGCCTATAAGTTAGGGTAATAATATTGTAAATCTCCAAAATGCGGTGAGCGCAAAATGTAATCAGTCGAGTCAAAGGGTTGTCTGCCCAAAAATATTATAGAATAATAGGAAGTAAGTGAGCCTGTAAGTCCGATTCAGGTTGGATAGTAGTTGAATAGGCTTTGCAGCTATGTGCACAAAGGCCTGGTAGAGTCCGAAGCTATGTGCGCGAACCCCTACAGGTGAGTGCGCAGGGCAGGAAGTGGATTGTACTAAACAAAGATATCAATAAAGTTAATTCTGAAATATTGTGGATCTGGTTAGTTTCTGGTTCATATATTTGTTTTGATCTATGCACTTATGCTTATGTTCTGATTTTATGCAAAATCTATAACATTTTTGGGTGCGCGCACTGGTTATATCTATTAAATGCTTGCTTAAAGAATGTAAGAAGTAGATATGATCTATAACAAACTCATTGATAATAAGTATTAAGGAAGTGCCTGGTTCCAGATCTACACGAAAGCAGAGTGGCGCGAGGCAACAGATCGGTTTGTGAACCTTCCAGAACACATATAGACATCCCAAGGGTGTGGAAACTTGGTTCCAGCACCCTCCCCTACTACCTCGGATGAGACTTTAGTCCGCGCTCCGCACACTGTTGCCGAAAGGGCCGGTAGTGCGAGATTTGTTTGGCTAATAAATCTTCCGAACCTAGGTCAGGCCCCAATAAGCCAACATATTTCCATCTAGCCTTGGGTATTTTCCATTTTTCATTTGGGATACGACTCCAAATACCTTAGATTCAAATAATTTTCTAGTAACAAATTCATTCATCTCTTATGTAATTGAGCGGGAAAACAAACTAAATGTTTCAAAAGTATCAAGAATCATAAATCCCATTTTTATTTTTTAAAATAGACATGAAGAAAGAAACATCTACAACAACTTTCTCATAGAAAGATTTTACCATCGTGCCATTGCCATGTTTATCTCCCATATAGAGTTAATATTTCTTATCGTATTAGAATATTAATGAAAAAAATTTCATTTGAGTCTCCCTCCGTAATCCATGTAGCTCTTCTCTTCTATCACCAAATCTCCACCTTTCAAGTTAACAAGTTCCTTTTGAAAATGTCTAATGCCTTGAGTTCTTGTAGTTCACTTATTGTAAATGCACTTCAAATGTTGAATGCATATATATCATCTATCTAATTTTTTGTGTTCTTCAAAGATACAACATGTTTCTCTTTAAAAGAGTTAAACCATGATTTAATTTTTTGTTTCAATTTCTTTAAGCTATTGAAAAAATAGATCATGCATGTGATATTCATGCCTTTAGTTATGTGAGCCCAAGAATCCTTGACTAGTTTTGAGAACCCATCTTCCTTCATCCAAGAAGTGTTAAATTTGAAAGGGGGAGGGGGTAGGGCGTCTTGTTGTTTTAATCGTAAAACAATGGGACATTGGTCTGAGAGACCTCCAATCTCAAACCATGACTTGACAAGGAAATTATTTTAGAAGAAGGACTTCGATAATAGGAAATGATTAAGTTGTTTTGGAAATACAATGTCTTTAGTGCACATTTTCCTCCACGTTGGAGAAATTTTGGAGGGATTGACATCGACAAGATTGAAAGATTCAGAAAGATGCAAGATATTATCTCCTAAATGGTAAATGCATAGGTTTGAACCCCAAATTTCCCAAAGATATGTGGTTATATCTAAATCCCTGCCAATGATCAAATAAATTATTCATAAAAATAAATAGAATCCTTTAATGATTCCCAATACCTTTATATAATTGTATGGACCATATATATTATAAATATTCCAAACTGTACCTAAAGCCAAAACCTCCAATTCTATGGAAATATCATTGTGGTATATATTTTTGGACTTATCCTTAAAACCAAGGCTCCATCCTCATTGTTATATAGAATCTGCAATTGTGGACAAAAGTGTCTTCCCTTAGGCCTGGTGGACTGACCTAGAACAACAAAAAGCAAAAGGCACAATGTATTCCTTAAAGTAAATGAACGATGGCATGAAGCCTACCTAGAATCTGTCGTAAGCTTCACTCCTTCCTCGACTTGTATGCTCCAATCCTAGCTCTAATCGCTAGAATTAGAATCTACACAGTCAAACAAGACAAGACAAAGATCTATGAAATATATGTAACATAATCCAATCACTTCATTCAATAGATCAACATGGTATTGAAATACATGAAATCATAACATCATATATAGGAAAATAGTCTACTCTTTGTATTAATAGAAATGGATAGAGTTACAACCAAAAATAGGAGTTGATCTTGTAGAAGAGCTCCCCAAGTTGACTTATCCTTTCCTTGCCACAAAGTATGCCTCTATGTCACCCTAATGCATGGAATAATGAATCTCAAAGCAATAGCATGAGGGTAGAATCAATCTCCAAAATCCAACCTCTTGCTTATGGATGAATGTAAATATATAGATGAGGGAGGTAGTTCATGAATTATTATCCATTTACTAATCTAGATTTGAGATCCACTTAAGATGGAAGGATGATATGAAGGGATAAGAGGTGAAAAATTAAAGGTAGTATCAGATAGGATTCGAGATTCTTATCGAAGATAAATGGTTGAAACAACCTCAGGAAGCTTCTAGAAGAAGAAGATTCAGTATTCCTTTTATTTTACCCTAATTTCTAGAATTAGCACACCCCCATGATTGAGCAACCTGCTGGTGATTAGCATAGGTGCAGAGAGGGTCAACTTGGTAGTCAACGTTGGTCCCTAAAGGGCCAGGGTGCGTTGGGCCTTAAAATCTTGGAAACTCAGCAGTCATGAGCAGAAACTCAGGGATTCAACAAAGTCATGCTTAGGGCTTTATGTAGGGATGATGACAATATGTGAAAGGATCTGAATTGGTCTTGGTTGAAGGCCTATTGAACAGATGCAACAAAATTGCCTATAAAATATTTCCCCCTAAAGAGAAAATTCAGAAATAACAACTAATGACTGAAGTTCTTTACCCTGTGAAAAATCAGGATCAAGAACAACCGATGAGAGCATCATCTGTTACAATACATTTACATCATGATATATTTTCTGAGGGAGGCATACCCATGCTCATCACATAAGATAACATTACATGTAAAATGACCAAAAGACATGACCATAAATGACTGAGGGTGGACCCATGACTAGATGACAGTTTGTATGATCATAACCATCATACATTGTGATCTTGTATTAATCCTGAAATAGCATCCCAAATGGATGAAACTAGATCCAGGGTCTTCTATCTCATTCACAAGACCAACCAATGTACGAGTCTAACCATGTGAATTAATGAGCTGAAGTCAAACATGGTAGACATGATCTAATTACCATTCGATGATGTAAGTCGTTAATAGATGCGAGAGGAACCACTGATGATGTTAATGAATCTCGAGGTACTCTAGTACAATCCATATGGTGTGAATGAATGAGTTAATGTCAAACACCACTCATAATATTTCGGTCAAAGTCCAATGATGTAAATTTGTCAATGAGAGCAAGGAAACTTGCAATTGATGTCCGCAAGACCTTAGGGTACCGAAGGGGTGTTTCTAAGTCAACTTCCTAGATAATGAGTTGATGTCCACAAGAAGTGACCCATCGTAGGAGGGTATTGATGTATCCCCCATCAATGACATGAAACAAGTATGATGATTTAAGACAGGATAATCAAAATGATGCTAATATGAAACTGGATCAGGAATGATAGACATGGAATGAAGTCTTAAGAGTATTGTAGCAAATATTGAATGAATTACTTCTCTTGAATACATTGGCAACATTGAAAAGGAGTTGGCAGCATTGACCCAAAACAAAAATGGAGGCTTTGAAAAGGTATGATAAACCAAAAGAAAAGCAAATTTCCCAACCCAAAAACTATGGAGATGAAGTGGAAGAGTGTCATGTTCAAGAGCCGCTCACTACCATTAACAAGTGGAGTATCTCATTTTCCCAATTTTCCCAACCATTGATGGTCATTACCTATCTATTTTTGACAAGCTTGAGAAGGATAACATATGCTTGATTTTTAAGTTCATCCCCTGGATGAATCCCTCCAAGTATGTTTAATAAACTCAGAGAATAATTGGTTCAGTCCCATCATGATTAACGAGTCCATCAACGTTTCATGTTTTAACGAGTCGAGCAAAGGTGAAAACTCGACATCTTTTTCATGTTTAGAGAGTTTGAAAAATAGGCGAAAAAGAAAACTCCAAAGGTTCCTTTTTCATATATAGTCTCTTGAGTCTGAAAAGGGAGAAACAAATACTCAGGAGAAACCCTTAGCCATGGTCAACTAAGGTATTCCTTTTTCATAATCAATCTATCTCAGTTCAGAAAAGGGTTAAACTTTGTTAAGCACATACATGGCGGAGGCAATATGAAAGATAAGCATTAGATTTCTTTTCTTATTCACAATGGTACATATTTATAATACATAGGAATGACCCTTGGTTTCATATTCCAAGTGGTCCCCTGGACTCCCGTTGGTTGTTCATCTTCCACACCAACACTTAGAGGATTAGGTTTCGAACATTCCCCCCCTTAATCCGAAGGGGTATGTATGAGTCCAAGAAGAGAGCTGCAATACAAAATGTGAAAAATGCATGGAAGCACTAGGCTGAATGTGCTCTCTGAAATGTTGGTATAAGGGGGTGGTTTAAGGATGACCACCAACACTGGAACGCTTAGTGCAGTTACTAGAAATCTTCCAAATCTAGCATGAAGCTGAAGTATTTTTCTAGAGGAAGTGTTCCTTACGTTTTGAAGAGGGAAAACTTCAACCTTGAAAGGGAGGTCTCACCCCACATAAAAAGGGAGAACCTTAACCTCAAAAGGGAGGTCTCAACCTGTGATCGCTTAAGGATTACCACCAACTCTAGAAAGATTAATGTAATTCCTGGAACTCTTCCAAAATTGGCAAGAAGTTGAAGTCTTCTGCTAGAGGAAGTGTCCCCAATTATTTGAAGAGGCATCACCAACTGAAGGCATGCTTAGGGGCATCTTTGTCTCTGGCTACAAATCTGACTCTAGCATGGAAAATTGTGGCTCGGGCTCGCTTGATGTGGCTTTGAAGCTTGTAGATGACCATCACTTCCCCCTCTGTCAGATACAAGGTGAGATGGTGGAGAAAACTCAACTGCAAGATTGTTAAATACTCTAGAACAAGTTTTGACATATGGCTAAAATATCTTCTTGGTTGTTGAAGCCCATTGCCAAGAAGCGATCCATCCAAGACGAATCTTTTTTCTTGCAGGAGACTTGTTTTTTAAGCATTTGTTTGAATAATGACTGGTTTTATGATAGTTCTTACATGGATGAAGATCAAAACAATGATCTTTCATATGGCCAATTCGATCACAGTGTTGGCATTTAACAATCTATTGTTGTTGATGTGGAAGAGGAGCTGAATATGGAACATTTGAAGGTGAATTGTCATGAAGGAACCCAACACTTTGAAATTGATTTGGCTTGGAATAATCTGGAATGTGAAAGGCAACCTCCTTATCACATCCAAGACCTATTATGTGCTTGTTATGGACAAGCTCTTCCCAAGGTCTGATGATGGGCTTAATAATTGTAGATTGAATTTCTGCATCTGCATGTAATTTTGCTGCTTCATTGGGTACTCGATCTGAATCAATTTGTTTCTTATGGGAGCTTGTTTCAATGTTCTGAACAAAAATAGGTTTAGAATGTTGACTCCACTATTGTAATTCTTCTTGTTGAAGCTGAGATTCAAGTTCCAAAAATTCTACCTTTTCCTTTGTATGTTGTGTTATCACCTGGATTGAACCTCAGGTTGAAGGAAGGTAATGCCAGGGTAACCACAAACCACACTTAGCCAAGTAGCTAGCCCTACTAGGCTAGGAGAGGGCTCTCTCTATAAGGATCTCAGCCAAATTGATTGGATCTAGAAACTGATATTAGGCTAGGTATAGTAGCACAAGGTTTGATTTGATTTTGAAGGGTTTTGTTGGATCAAGAGGAGCCAAACAGTTAGGGCAAGGAAATTAGGTCAAAATTGCAGGGTGTTCGATGGGGCAAGGTAGGCACAACGATAAAAACCTTAGGTTTTGATGGATGAGGTGAAAAGATAGGTGAGGAGCTAGGAAGAGCATGTAAACCTCATGGATTCTTCCTAAACTGAAGAAAACACAGACTGTGAAATGTCTACCCAAAACAGAGCATAAAAGTTATGGATTCTGCCTTTCAAACTTGTATACATTCACATAAGAGTATGAAATGATGAAATGGAGTCAAAAATACATTTTAACACATGAAAACATAAGAAAAACTGAATTGAGCATCATACCACATGGATCCCAAAGAAATAGCTGCAATTTTTCATTAATCTCCTGCTGTAACTGATACAAAATGATATTTTATCAAAGCATAAGCATCCCACTGAGTCCAACCATTACAATGACTGAGAAAATGCATCATATAGACCCCAAACAACCCATCCTAGGCTCAGGGAGTTGAATCCATGATAGGAGGAGTTGTTTCTAACAAAAATTTGAACTGCTAGCAAGAAAATAGGGTGGTCAAAGTGACTCATCCCTAATCCAAGCAAATTGATTCATTACACCTCATGAACTTGATTTACCTAATGTATTTACCCTAGTAAGTATTAGAAACATGATAATTACATTCAACTCATCATTTACATGGATAAAATCATGATTTGCCAAGGTGAAAGTGAAAACTGGGATGAGACAGTGAAAATCTAGACAAACTGCCAAATGCGTAACGCTAGTGCTAGGCGCGCAACGCCAATTCTAGGTGTGCCCTTCATCTTCAGGTGGACTTTTGAGTGCCTTCCCAATGTCCAAATTGGGCCCAAAATATCTTTTTGGAAAGCGCTTCAAGGTTACTTTCTAAAACATCTTGAATATTTTCATTTGGAGTTCAATTGCCCTATCAAAAGTCAATTCTCCCAACACTGCTCAACGCGTAGTGCCCATGCCAAAAAGAGGTCAAAAAGGTAATCTATTGACAGTTTTTGGCCTTTTTTTTCAACCATTTCTGCTCCAAAACCTTAGCATGGTGCATGTGCTTAGCATTTTGAATCCGAAAATGCTTACCATTTCCTCATTGGATGCCCCAAAAAAGAGCGCAGCGCTTAGGCGCTGCACGTTTGCCTTCCATGGCTGTACAAAAACTAGACTGAAAAACACAACAACTTCCTTAAAGCTCAAAAATGGTCCAACATGCCCAAAAATGTGTTTTTATGACTAATCAAAGGTTAGAGGCATGAAGGGATGCCTCAGCAAGTATGTTAAGTCTCCTCTTCTCCTCTTGCTTGGTCAATTTGTCAATTTTCTCATGAGCTCTTTTGAGCTTACTCCTTGCCACTTGGTTTCTCCTTGCATAATACTTGGCCATCTTCCTTTGTAAATCAACATATCTGTTTTCTTTGTCCAATAAGTTCTCCAAGTGTGCGTTCACTTTCTCAAGCCAAGACTCTCTGTTCTTAGCTATGTCCTTGACCAATTGCTCATCTAGAGTGAGTTTCTCCTCCAATTCTGCCTCTTTTTCTCTTTCAATCTCTAAGGCTTTTTTCAATCCTCTTGTTCTTGGCCTTTTTATTTGTCCCTATTCATCATCTGGCTCTCCATAAGCCTCATCAAGCTAAAACTTGGCTTTCTCAGCCTCCCTTTTTTCCTTGATATATTTGGATTGCATCAACTCCTGTTTAACCTCTAGCTGCTTGTTCTCTTGCTCATAAAAGGAGATAACACATTGGGCTCTTTGTAAATTAACCTCAAGCTCCCTAATTTTGTCATCCTTTTCTCTCAAGGTGGCTTGAGAAGATTTGTTTCCCTCCTCATCACTAGTGTCCACAAGGAGAAGCTCCTTTTCAATGTCATTTTCTTCAAGCTGCAGTTTGACCTCTGCTTCCTCTACCATTTTCTCTTTTCCTTTAACCTGTAATGTTGATGATGAAGGCAAGACCCCTCCCACTTTCTGTGGGGTAAACACCTGCCTCTTTCCCCTCTGATAGGTGAAATCAAATGGCTACAAACTATTCCTCTGTGGTATACTGCTCTGACCACGCTCAGTGTGTACATCATGTCCCTCGCTGCCATCATGCTCATCATGTTCCTCATCACTATCATCATCTCTATTGGGTGAATTAATGGCTACATGAAATGGTGATGTAGATGGTGTGGAGGTGGCTGGTGAAGAATGATCTATTGACGATGAGTGATAAGTAAGCTATGGTGAATGAGAAGAAGTAAATGGATGCGTGGAGGATGATGGAGGAATGCATGGAGCTGGCTGAGTAGGTGGTTCATTGAATATTTCATTAGTTATGAAGGTCTCTCAAGTAATTCCTAGTTGATCTAAGTGATGGAGGACTATCATTTTGATAAGAGAATGATGGAAAATACTATGCATCTGATGAGATGGATCCATTTTTTGAGCAATATATGTCATCTTGTCAATACTTCTGAAAAGGTAATATGACAAACTGAGCATTCTTATCCTAGTAAAGTGCATGAGAAGCCCGATATGATATGATTATAGTCTGGAAAACCTGCCTCACATGTGAAATACCTCATGATGATCTTCATTAATGGCACATATTTGTCCAAAAGATAAGAGAAAGGGAAAATTATTTTCTTATCATTTTTTAACCTTGTTTTAAGATATGGCTCATAAAAACTATGATGCAAATTTCTTTGCTTGAACCATTTCTCTCTTGCATTTGGAATTCCAGTGGCCTATGATATGATGGCAGGAGATATAGTGAATGTGACCCCGGCTAAAGTGACCTAGTTGTTTTGCAAATTGAGGATGAACTACTTGGTTAACTGTTGGTGAAAATTCACCCTTTCAACCCTTTGGAAAAACTCAAAACAACCCATGTACTTGAAACATGATACTGTAAGTGGTGATGCCATAAGTTCTGTAGTATCAATGGGTTCAAATCTGATAATTCTCCCTCCTTTCTTGGTTGGCCTCCTTGGTTGTCTTTCCCCTTCTTCTGAACTATTGTCTTCTGCCATGCTTTTTAGGTGAAAATTTGAGGGACTAATATATATGTCAAGGTGAGTGAAACAGTGAGGAGGTGGAGTGAAATACAGTCAGGATGATTGGAAGGTGACAAAGTGTTGTAACTCTAATCAAATAGGTGATTTTGGAAACATACAAGAGAGATTTTCTAGGGTTTCAAAATTTAGGGATTCAATTTTCTTAATTGATGGAGAAAAATAGATATTTGGCCACTTACTTGATGTATGCAGGTACTTGAAGCTTTTGTGGCTTGAGAAAATGAAGGAAATGGTGTTTTTGCGCTCCTAGGGTTTGCCAGGCTCCTCTGGCCAAATGCACAGCACCAAGTGTCAGCACGCAGCGTCCTCAGCAAATGCGCCCTTCAATGCACAGGCGCACAGTGCCGTTGAAATTTACTCTGGCTCGGTCAGGCAAATGTGCCCTTCACTGCACAAGCGCACAACGACTCTACCTAGTGCGCAGCATCCTCAGCAAACACACGCTTCTGATTTTTTCAAACATTCACTCAATTTCCTCTTTGGCAAGGAGAGCTTAGGGTGCAAAAGAGCTAATGAAGTTTCAAATATGCCTTGAAGATCTTATATAGAGGATGAGTTTGATTTTTCCTTAGAAAAACCCACTTTATAATGTTTGTTTGGAACTTTTTATTTTATCTTCAAATCTTTGTCTGATGCTTCTTTTTCTTTATCTCTTTTCAGGTGGATGATGCTTTGATTGAGCTGATTTCTTCAATGGATCATTTCTTGCAGCAAGGAGAAATGCCTGGCAGCTTATGGGAACACTTATTACATGAAATGACTTGAATTACATCAAAAAATATGAACAAACTAAAAAACTTTGTTTTCATCTCAAAAACATGTTTTTGAGATGAAAATTACATTAGTGAAATAAGAAGTTTGTACAATAACCATGACTTGCTACCAATCACTCATTATTTATTGGTCTTCCTCATACCTTTGTTGCCCTTTATTTACACTGAAACTATGCTTTTGAACTTGGAAATGAACCCTAAGATTTAATGGAAACATGACTGCTTTGACTCTAAAAATAACATAATTGAAACCATAACTGAATGCAACATGGATATGGGTCAGCAAATGTACCTCATGAGGGAAAATTTGATTTTCTGAGAAGAAGACAACCATCAATGGACCATTTTGGCATGACCTAGTGGAATGATTAAAAATTTTCTTATGAGACACCTACAATGAAAATGCAAAGAGCAGATATGATCCCTGATGGAAGTATGCATATACTGACACTAACATGTTGCAGACAATTTTGAATGTCAGCAAGAGTGGTTTTGTTGATTTCGATTGTGTTTTCATTGGTGGACATGATTAGAGTTCCTAAAAACTCCAATAATCCATGATTTTTTGTCATTATTCAAACAATTCAAGTCAATAAATGACCAGAAATGTAATTGTAAAGGAAGATAGGTAGCAATGCAATCTTTTTCAAAATTAAATGTGCCTAATTATAGTAGGGAAATCCTTGAAGCTGTACTTCTTTTTGCCTGCTAGTAACATTCAACAAATTTTCAAAGTACATCCAAGCTCTCATGTGACTAAACTACACCATCCACATCATTGTCATCTACCCGGGTTCTATTTTCTCTTCAATTTCTTCAAATTTCAATGAGCATTTTATGTCTAACAATCACAATCCCGCTATTAAAGCTAAAGAGCCAAGAAACTTCAATGGTGTCGAAATGCATGTTCAAAAGCACACAAAATATCTGAGAGCTTCGGGAGTATCTTTCTTCAGTCAATGTTTTCTGAAATGTTGTCACCTATCCAACATTAACGTGGGGCCCAAGAAAATAGCTGGGTGTTGTTTGAATAAGTAGTTCACAACTTGGAGGGTGTGCATAGGCCGCAAAGGTAGCAGTTGAAAAACCAAGTTTTCCAAAGCAAGAGGAGAAGAAACCTGACTTAATAAATCTAAGTGAGGCACCTATTTCTTCTGAAGAGCAGGAAAACGAATTTGCATTAGCCTTATTCACTGGTTCCTCAGCCACGTCATATGTATCAAACAATTTGGAAACATTTTAAACTTCTAAGGGACCTTAATCAAATGGGACAACTTCAGCTTGGAAAACCCCATTAGCTGAAAATGGGAAGCTTGGATGGGAGCTTGCTTTGGTTGAGTCAGAAAGAAATCTTTCCAAGCAAAGAAACACGATGTCTGGAGGTTATGGCCCCTTACTTTTGGATGGATTATATGATCAAGCTTCAACTCATCAGTAGTACAATGCATATGTTCAAGGTGGGAGTTCAAGTAGTGTGGTTCTTCCTACTCGACACGCAGCTTCACACTTGGAATTACCTGCTCCAATAACAAGGTTTTTATTTCTTAGATTTGTAACTCAATCCAATATCATAGTTGATGGAAGTAGGTGAAAACCCCAGTGGTACTCCTATCGCAGGTACATTAACAAGAAGTAAAATGATATCGCATCTCTAAATTTCGCCAAATAGCAAACGTTGAAGAGAAATACAATTCCTGCTGAGAGAAATTTAATGAAACGTTCAACTCCACATATGGATACTAAAGTACTAACATGGAGGTAGATTTGGTTGACCTCTAAAATTCCCTCGCATCCACCTATTTTTCACTCCCAATATGAATATGACTTGGCAGGATATTGCAAATATTGTTCAGTGTTATACCTTTGAAGAGCCACAATATTGTGCCAATCCAACTATTGGAGAGGGCCAAGAGGCAGTGGATTTAGCCGAAATTGAGTGTGTAATGGTATGTGAAACCAGTATGGTAATGTCATGACAACGTTCAATATGGAGACAACATTCGATACCAAGCAGTGTATGGTGTTAAATGAATAGACTGCAAATGTAATGATACCACAATGGATAGACTGTAAAACTGGTGTGAGGAGGAGGCGGTGTAATAACCACCGGAGGAGGTATTACTGTATAGTGGCATAGTGGAGTGAAGAGAGTGGTTATGGATTCAATGTACTTAGATGTGCATCAAAAAACATAAAGCCACAATGACCTTCAACAACTTCCTTTTACCTTCATCTAAACACTTCACGGATTTTACGCTGCTGTTATAACTACAAAACAACATTACTCAAAATATCATTACTCATCCATCACATACCATTATAAGCCAAAGTGCTTCTGAAATCCAAGGCTAAAGGCACCGAAAGCATAATCTTTAAATCTTTAGCCTAAACTTCCCTCATATTCAATATACATTCTTCATTTCCAAGGCACGCATTATTATTTATATATATACTCTAAGCTTCTCATCCTCAGCATCTAAAATAAAAATTCACTATTCAGAGCCACAACTAGAAAATTTTCACTTATCGGAGCTAGCATTTACAGTGCCGACACAAAACTCACAAAATAAAGTAATTGCGTTGCATTCACGCAGCACCTCGAGGCAGCATCTCTAAGTAGCAATACTGAGAGAGGTGTTAACCAACAGGAAGTGTGGATAGGCGGTTTGGTGGTATGCAGAGAGAAGAGAGCGGAGGATGCAACAACAGGAGTAGAGATATAATGCACAGTATGTAGTTATATATGGTATGGATAAATCAGTGTGGTATCGCAGCATATACCATCCACAATGGACATAACACAATAAGAAACTGGTGGTATTAACTGTGCATACACAACGTTTATACACAGTGTTAAACACAACTTTTAACACTGCATTTCACAACCTAATATCAATCAACATATGAGCAATATTACAAGGCATACCAACTACAATAAAATAACAAATGGCGTGAAGTTTTAGTTTCAATGCACAACGTTTAACCTCCAACACAACACCTCTGGACACACATAATTTGATGCATTTCAATGCTCCAGGCAGAAGGTGTTAGCTCTGTAATGGAAAATCTCTCAGTTTTGCAAAATAGGTAGAATATAGGCAGAAGCGTTTTTGCATGGGAGAATATACAGAGCACATGGCTGACAAGTGCTCAAGGAAACCTAAATGATATGTCAGTATTACCAGGAAAATAATGGCTCAAAATGGAGTAGGACCAGCAATTGCCCGCTCTGATACCATGTTAAGCACATACATGGCAGAGGCAATATGAAAGATAAACATTAGATGGATGTTTAACTTCCACACCAACCCTTAAAGGATTAGGTTTCCAACAAACTTAAACTAAGTAGACGTCTTTTCATTTAATTTAACGAGTTCGAAAAGACAAGTGCTTGACAATATTTTCATATTTTGGGAGTCTAAAAAAATTTGAAACAGAACTCCAGGGGGGTTCCTTTTTTCGTAATTTTAAAGAGCCCGAAAAAGTGATAAAGTTTACTCTTGGTCAAAATGATCTTATTTCATTCAAAACACGACATAATCCGTTAAACAACTATCGACCTGCTCAAAACACCATCAAATGGATTAGAAATACTTGTTTCATGATAAAATTGAATTGTAACAAGGTCAAAACATTAAATATAAATAAAATAATGGAGAAATGACCATAAATATCTAAAATGACAATTCATTTTTACCATTTCACATTTACCATTTGACATTGGAGCTCTAAGTTATTTTTACCCTTGATCTTTTTCAGTTGATTATGGTCAATCTGGAGGATCATATCAAGCATCATCAATTCTAGGTAGGAGATAAGGCCTTTCTCTTTCTTTTTATGGTGGAATTTTGTAATTTCATGCACATTTTTATGTTTTTGGATGCCCTGGGACACAAATATTGCGCCCCTAGATCAATGCACCCCCAGAAGGTCGAAAGGTGTGTTGATCCTGGACACTTAACACTATAGGGGGTGCTACAACGCACTATCCTCCGTTAGGGAGGTGTGTTGGGTGCAAAACCCAAATTTTTCCCACTAGTTTCTCTCAAAATTTATCAAGTTTTTTGCATGAAATTGATCCTAATGAGTCTCTTTGTGATGTTTCAGGAATTCATTGCTACAAAATGTATCTAATATGGTGGGAAAGAGAACATGAATAACAAGATATGAATGCATCAAATGATCCTACTACCATCCAGGAACTAAGAAATTATGGATTGCTAAAATTCTTCTGGCTTCCTGGAATGAGGCAACAGATGGAATTACTTGAATATCTTGTACGTGCATGGGATTTTCAAGCACAGGAATTCAAGATAGGAGCACATCTTCTCAAGATAAATGTAGAATACATATATTTCTTGATAGGTCTATCTAGATGAGGTGCCCCCATCTCTTTCATAGGTACGAGAAGGGGAGGAGAAATAGTCAAGGATTTTATCACAACTCATTGCAGAACTCAAGCCCAACCAACTAAAGAATGGGAAAATCAACATACAAGACATGGTATGACTGCCTCTACAAACAATATTCTTTATTATCACCATATTGGAAGGTATCTCTACACTACATGTGGCCAATAGGTCATACATGTAGTATGCTCTAGAATTTATAGAGCCAATCGTCTTCAACTAGAGTGAGGGAGTGTTGGTCAATGTGAAAGAATAGTTTACTAAAGCAAAAGATGGGATACGAAAGAATTTTGGCTATGGAGAAATCTTGGTTTCCTTAGCTTTAGAGAGGATTCCATTTCTACAGCCTACACATATCTCACTCGAGCCCATTGATGTGAGAGTTCCACGGATGAGGAGGTGGATAGATCTCATGTCCTGCCATGTAGGTCCATCGTCCATGAGCTTCACATCAATTTTATTCAGACGGATGTGCATGCACTTTATTATGTCAGTTGATTACCCATACATAGGGGTGGATTTCCATGGAGACCCAGAGCTCATGCTTCCTAAGGGAGAGAAATGGGGTGCTATAGGTAAGATATTTTCACCATTTTTTATTTTGAGTTTTATAATATTTTTTGTGTTTTTGATGTTTTACATGCATATGTTGGACTCGTTCGACCTATGGGTGTCTCATATCTCTAATGAGAAGGACACACACAACCAACACCGACACCAGTATAGGTTTCTGCAGTAGGATGAGAAGTACTACATGATCTCAACAAATGAGAGACCCTCGCAAAGGTAGAGCGTTATATGGAGGGGTCGACACATGGCGTAGCTGATACCACAGTCGACCATCTTCCTATGTGATTGCAATGACATACAATTGGAGTGCCAAGGCGTATCGATAAGCTACTGCACAAGATAGCGCGTGCAGTGGCATGTTATCATGATCACTATGATTAGTCTACTTGGAGGCATACTTCCATATTTGCATGTATATTTTTGGATATGATAGGTCGTGCGGCCATATATGCCTCAAGTACAAATTTTGTAAAACCAAACATTTATATATAACTATATTTAGTATTTCCCACGTTTCTATTATTGATTTCAACTAATGTGATGTGTATTGAAATTATTTACATCTATCACAAATGTGTATCTAAAACATGATTAGCCAACGCATTTGTCAATGTATTTATATTTCTAGAAATGTGTTGATATCGGATGTAATCAAAGTGTCTTTCTAGAATGCAAACCGTTAAGAACATGAGAAGCATAGTTGGACTTCTAATTGAGTAGACATTAGTCAACTATAGTACTACGAGATGTGAGTCCAATCTGATGACTATACAACAGATACCATATGAAATAACATCAGATAGTAGTTCGATCACCACACTATACTCAATTATGTTATTTCTAGATTGATCAAGAGAAATACCTTATAGACACAGTAACTCGCCATATAGAGTGAATATGGCCCATATTGTGGAAGATAGGTTCCGAGTACTACAACTAGCACCATCAGTGTAACCAACAAATGGTTCCAAGGATGCCAGCATCTGCAAACCAAATGTAAGCAGAAACCGAAGGAAATTCTAAAGGAACACACTCAATACAATTATATACAACATGTACACAATGTACTACGCAAAATCAAGCATAATATTTTTTAAGGTACAACCCATTTCTAGGTTGCGCCAGTGGAACTCCATCAAAATCTACTAGCTCATAGGCCCCTTTTGCAAGAACACGTTTGACAATATATAGACCTAGCCACATTGGCTTGAAATTTCCTGATCCTAATTTATCAGACTCTTGATCGTAAAGCAGAACAAGGTCTCCTTTTGAGAAGATGCGAGGTTTGACACTCTTGTCATACTATGCCTTGATACGTCTCTTATGAGCTTCATTAGCTAAAGATACATCATGTCATGTATCATCTAAGCCCGTGAGATGTAAAAGATATTCCTCTTCTTCAGAAGTGGCAGGAGGAAGTTATATAGCCAATTTCAATGACGAAATCTTACATTCTATCAGAAGGATAGCTTCCAGACCATAAAAAAATTGAAACAGTGTAAATACGGTAGCATCCCTAACGAAGATTCAGTATGCCCACAAGGTAGAAAACAGAAGAAAATTCCAGTCCAATTTATCGACCCCAATCATAATTTGAAGCATAGTTTTAAGAACCTTATTGATAGTCTAAACTTGTCCATTCGCCTGTGGATAGTACAAAGTGGAACTTTCATGGGAAATTCCTAGCATGGTAGTCAGTTCAATCATAATATGATTTCATAAATTCTTTCCCTGATCTGTAACTAGGGCTTGTGGAACACCAAACGATGCAATGACACGGTTGAAAAAAAAATGGAGTTGTTTCGCTGGTATTGTTAAATGTAGGCATCGGCTTGTCCCATTTGATAAACTAATCGACCACTACAATGATATATCCATGCCCCCCCGGTCGAGTGCGAGTTACATGTCATGAAAATGATACCCCATTTCACAAAAGGACCTACAGGGATTACATGATGCATACGTGTTGATGGAGTGTGGGTCTTACGATAAAAAATATGGCATGAATGACACTTTTGGATAGCGAGAATACAATTGCGAAAAATAGTAGGCCAAAAGTAACCAACACGTAGGATCTTCTGTGTGGTAGCATAACCAAATAAGTGAGCACCACATTCCCTTGAGTAGCACTCATTAAGGACTTTCTCGACCTCCTTATGGGTGAGTCACGTTTAGAAAACCATATCGATACCACGATGATAGAGGGTGTCACCAATGATTATATAATATTTTGCTTGGTATCGAATACATTGTTGCTCAGAGCGAGAGGTATTAGACCATAAAGTATGGGTCTCGAGATATAGCAAGATGTGTCCATACCAAAGGTCGGATGAAGGAATAAGAAACAACGACTCATCTGGGATTGAATTTGTAGACGTGGATTCATAACCTTCAGTGGGAAGATAGCATATCAGCTCAGTGAATACTAAGGATTTCTTTGACTTGAATTTGATGAATTCTAGGTCAAACTCCTCTAGGATGATGATCCATCTGGATTACTTTCCCCCCAACGATTGACGTGAAAAAATGTATGTCATAGGGTTTCAATCCAAAATAACCATAGTTTTCCAGAGCAATATATAATGGTGGAATATTTGGACATCTTGAACAGCCGCCAAAGATAACTTCTCAACATGAGTATACTTGACTTCAGTATCATTGAGATTCCAACTCAAGTAGTAAATGGGATGTTAATTCCCTACATCATCCTCTTGGACTAATACCATTACAATGGTAGTAACTGTAGCGGTGAGATACCGGAAATAACCACGCTGTTAATCTAGGGGATATAACAGAGATGCCCAAATTAGTACATCTTTCAAGGAATCAAATGCCATTTGAGCAACATCGTCCCAATGGAAGGGAACCCATTTCTTTAACATGTGAGTGAATCCTTTGGTCAACTTACCGTAATTAGGGACAAACATCTGTATAAAGTTATCCTTCATTTGAATTCGTTGGAGCTGAAGGAGGGAAGAAGGCACAAGAAGATCTATGATTGCCTGAAATTTCAAAGGATCAATACGAATTCCATGTTTTGAAACCACACAATCAAGAATTCGTCTGGATCTAATGCAAAACACACATTTGTGAGTATTTAGTCGAATATTTTAATGCCTATGTCGTAAGTAAAAGGCTCTAATATGCATCGGGTGATCATCCTGATGTTTCGAGTGAGCAGGGAGATTATCCAGATAAGGTTGCATGATGTGTTTGATATCATGAAAGGTGTAATTCATATCACTCTAAAACTTAGCCCCAACATTTTTCAACCCAAAAAGGGAGTTTTTGGTATGTAAATGTGCCCCAGGGACAAATAAATGTAGTTTTAGGTTTATTTTTTGGGAGAATGTTGATATGATTATAGCCATAAAATCCATCCATGAATGAATAGATTTCACAACTAGAAAAATCATAAACAATATGGTCAATGAATAGGGTGGGATAATTATCCTTCGGACAAGCACGATTTATGTCTCGATAATCTACACATGCACAAATTGTTCCTTGTTTCTTCATGATAGGAATAATATTTAACACCTAATCGGTTAAAGGAAATGGATAGATGAAACCAAAGTGTAGAATTTTTTCGACCTGATATTTAGTCTCTTGGGATGGATAGGACGAAGGGGATGCCAAACTAGCTTAGCATCAGGATACATTTTTATTTCATGGACCACAATATTTGGATCGATCCCTGGAATTTCTTTGTAAGACTGACAAGGACATCTCGAAACTTCTGAAATAGAGCTTTATAAGTCTTAATATCATTTGGAGAGCAAGACACACCGATATGAAAATTCTCGACAATGTCGGGTTTAATCAAGATATCAAGAGGGATAGTCTCTTCATTATTCAATAGTTTCTTCTCTGAATTGATTTCATGAATCGAAAAAGAATTCATAGAGGGCTCAATGATATTAGGTTGATAAATTTCATAAGGATTGATGGAATCTGACAAGGAGGAATGATGGTGATGATCATCCCACGGCGCATCATCTGGCATCATGATTTCCATGATGCTCTCATCAGTAGGGAATTCGTGAGAGAAAGGATCAGAAGGTGTGCCATAATCCAATGAACGATCAACCCAATTGATCGAAGAGACTAGATCAGAATGAGCCGCACAAGCTAACGGAATGGCTTTATAATCAAGCATTATAGGGCTAAGAGGCATATGGTTGCCAAAATTTTTGATGTTAGTTTCATCTGGTACTACCCAAGGATTAGTTAGAATAGTAGAAGAGGATATCATATTGATATAGGAAACCGAAGAGGAGCTGTCAGGAAGTGAAGGAGGAGGAAGCGAAAGGTTCCCATGAGAGAGGAATCCTTAAGCAATCCAACCCCGACATGCTGATATGGGTGTAGAGTTTCCCCTACAAGAGGGACACTTCCAATAACTAGAGAATTAGAGGCGAAAAATGTGAGTTGATCAATGGCTAATATCCCGCCTTTATGAGGAAAGGCAATCATTCAGAAATAAGTCGAAATGATAGTAGCCATGGCGTAAACCTTGTCGCAACCCAAGAGAAGATTATAATCGAGTGGTCCGTCAATAAATTTGGCTTCTATGGATATGTAATTACCTCTCAATTCTACTTGTAAGGAATTCAAAATCCCATAAGGTTTATACAGTCTTCTATCAAAATATTTCGAGGTGGTGGGTGACTAACTCAATTGAGGAGAACCAATAGCCTTCTAGCAAGACAAGGACATGAGGTAGGTTCATGCTCCCTCATCCACAATAGAAAAATGAATTTCCTTACCGCAAACGACAACTTGGATCATTAATTCTATTTGAGCTGGAAGTCTAGGTGTATAGTTCTCATGATTGAAAACTACTAGGTTGGAATATGAAGGATCAATGCACTGAATCACGGAAAACAAAGCCTTTTTCTGGGTGGGACAATTTTGCAACACCTTGAGAGTAGACATAACTGATGGGGACTGAGCCAAGTCCTCAACTACACTGTAATTCTGAGCAACTCTCATGCGAGGGTTGAAAACAGATTTATGGATAACACCCTTTGGAGGCACAATAGTCAATTCTGTAGGAATCATAAGAGGAGTAGGATCTGATGGAGATGCAACTAAATTGGTAGGCTGATCAGTAATCTGATCGTTCAAGGTATTCACATTACCATATTATTTTTTATGGGTAGCCACTGTAATATTGGTCTTTGATTTAGCAGAAGAAAGCATCAAAACTGAGTTAGAGGAAGTAGGATCTCGAGCAACCAAATGACTCTCCTGACTTGGAAACGAATCTTTCAACACAACAGGTGAAGTAGAGGATTTCAAAAATTGGTTTACTTCTACTTGGTGGGGAAATTCATGAGTGAAGTGTTCCTCATTACAAATTAGGCATGGGTAACAAGGTTTTTGTTTCTCGTTAGAATATTGATTGCAAGGATAATTTTAGGGGTGAATGTTGGCCCTTTGGCGAAATTAAGGGGTTTTAAATTTTTAGTGGGCGAATATTTTGTATCATAGTACATTTTTACAAATCACCTCAAATAGCCCACCTTATTTTAAGGGAGAGGGTAAAAAAGGTAAATTTAGCCCTTGAAATTAGGACTTACAACCTTCCATTCGCCCATTTTCAAGAATAGGTTTTATTTAAGTGAATCCATTCGCCCATTTTCAAGAATAGGTTTTATTTAAGTGAATCCTATGGCCAAATACCATATTTATAAAAGAGGTATGGTAAATTAATAAAAATATAAATAAATAAGAGGTATGGTAAATAAATAAAACATTTTTTATATTTACTCCATAAGTCACCTTATATACATGTAAGGGTGTAAACACATAAAAATATAAGTAAAGTGGAGGTATGGTAAATAAATAAAACGTTTTTTATATTTACTCCATAAGTCACCTTATATACATGTAAGGATGTAAACAAATAAAAATATAAGTAAACTTAAAGTGGAGGTATGGTAAATAAATAAAACGTCTTTTTATACTTACTCAAAAGGTATGGTAAATAAATAAAAATATAAATAAACTAGACGTATCGTAAATAAATAAAACCTCTTTTTATATTTAGTCCATAACCCTCATTCTATTTATGAAGGCTCAAGAAAGAGGTTTTATTTAAGTGAATCCTATGGGCCAAATACCATATTTGTAAAAGAGGTATGGTAAATTAATAAAAATATAAATAAAAGAGGTTTTATTTAAGTGAATCCTATGGGCCAAATACCATATTTGTAAAAGAGGTATGGTAAATTAATAAAAATATAAATAAACGAGAGGTATGGTAAAAAAATAAAACATTTTTTTATATTTACTCCATAAGTCACCTTATATTTACGAACACTCAAAAATGGGTTATATTTAGGTGAAACCTATGGCCAAAATACTATGGGACAAATACCATAGACTAGATTGTTATTAATACCATGCAAAAAACCATTATTAACCCTAATATTAGAATTAATAAAAACAAAAATGGCACATGGTATTCACCCATGGTATTCACCAAAATGGCACATGGTATTGACCCATGGTATTCACCTGGAATGTGGCCTATTTAAATGGGGGAATTAAACCAGCATGTAGCCTATGCTAAGATTCACTAGGACTCTACAGAGTTTTATTATTTAGTGAAAGACTCGCCAAGATCTTACAAGATTTTATAATTGAGTAAAATATTCGCCATGCCTAGTGAGAGATTCGCCAAAAAATTATATATACATATTATATTATTGATAAAATCGCCTTCCATTTTTCCTATATACCATGGAGATTCGCCCATTTATTATATTTATAAATTTAGGGGGGTTCTTAAAATTTTCCCTGATTGATTGTTTTGTTTATCATGTGGAGGAGAATATTTCTTCTTACCTTTTCCTTTCTTCTTACTTCATGGTTTCTGTTGATATTTTCCTTTATCAGAATGAATGACATTGATTTCAAAAGTAGAAGTTGCATTAGGATTGGATGGAGGTCTTTGGGCAGTTGCGGTAAGAGAAGAACCAGATGGTTTACTCACCGACTACAAATTGGTAGAACTAATCATGCCATCAACAACATGAGATTCTTTACCAGGAGCTTGAGAAACAATGTCTGAAGGTTTCAAAGCATTTGGTATCTTATCATAAAGCGTACCATATTGGTTATAAACAAGATCTAAGTACTAGGCATGAGAAATTAATTTCTCTTCAGTTACAACCCCACCCTTGGCTATGTCTTCTATTATAAGGGCCAACATAGACTTAGTAAACCATTTTGATAACAACTGATCTAGAACATATGTCTTAACCAACCAGTGACGATGTCTCCACTAATGAATATGATCAAAGATGTGAGTGGAATCATATTGTTTGAAGTTGGTCAAAAGTTTTGTTCTAGTTTCATATCCGATCGGAAGCTCAAAATGCGTGAGGACAGTGGTAGACAAGGCACTGAAATTGTTAAACAGAGCTCTCGGTAATTAAATATAGCGTTTAGTTATTGTACAAGTAATAGTACACTCAAAAATACGTAATCAAATAAAATCATCATTAAGGGAGTTCCATGAACACCACAGATGATAAGTAATGACATGCATCAACAGCTCCTCTCTAGGATTCCCATTTAATTTTGGTATATCATGAGGAAATTTCGTAGTAATAATCGACCACCAAGGCAAATGAGCAATAGGATTGCTGGTGAGCCGATTCAAATCGGGTAATTCGAGAGTTGCCACAAATGGCAACTGCCTATTAAAATCTAGTGGAGGATAACCTGGATAAGAGAGAATAGCCTTAGCAACAAGTATTTATGCTCCAAGATAGGAGGGGTTCTAATAAAGAGGAACCTGGGCACCAGAATAAGGAGGATTCTAATAACTGAAATACACAAAACCTTGTTGTCAACCTTGCAAATGCTGGGGAGACTGGGTTTAGACTTGTTGGCACTGATAGGGAACTTGAAGAATACCTTGATAAGGTTGATACTATTTTCCCATGGTATTTTTAATCATCCCAACATAAGGTGGATTTGGTGGAGGTTGTGTCATACGATAAGCAATCTATCCTACTAGAATTTGAGGAATACTATGTCCAAGCGGTTGATACTGTAAGGTACCTTGTAAAGGTTGGGTAAGTGGAACTTGGGGGGTACCAGATACCGACATAATATATTGATTCACAGTTACATCTTGTAAACATTGGCTTACATGAATTTGAGCATGTACAGGTACAAATTGATAAGCGAGAATTTGAGATGTGGATGACATAGGTTGAGAATTCAAAAATGGATCCACAATCAAACCAGGTTGTACGAGCAAAGTAGGTTGCCAAACATTAGAAACCATTATAGAATATGGAGGATTTAGACAAGGATGAGCACCAATTTTAGGTATACCAACAATAGGTTTTCCCCCTGCTAAAGGAGGAGGGGATGATGGAGGAAACTTCCCCCCTTCCAGATGGTACCCAACATTAAGAGAGTTAGGCTTTTGAACATAACAAAGTCCACTAACATAAGGGCCAACCTATTGTTCAACTGTAGGTGTAGGTGTGGGAGGAGTAGGATGTGTAGTGCTCATTAATAAAGTGTGAAATTGAATTCCATAAATGGGTAACAAGGGAGACGTCCATGAACTTGATGTCACAACAAAGAAGGTACTGAATAATGACTGATAACTAGGTGGGACAGATGGGCCACCATACATATGTGCCTCTAGTGATGTCACAAGAATGGATGAAGAAGAAACAATAGTTGTATCATCCATAGGGATGGACATAGGCTAGGAAACCATAGCGGATTTAGTCATGGTTAACTGTCCCAAAGAAGATCTCCGCAAGAAACTGACGAGTGAGCGGGAATAATCAAGTAAAGGAGTTTGTGTTAGAGTTTGAAGAGGAGGAAGAGGAATAGCTTGATAAAAATGGAATCAACTCCAATGAATAGGAGTATAGGTACAAGGTTCTTCTTCTGGGATCTATTCAATACTCACAAGGCTAGGTGTAAGAGGTTCACCGTTGGGTCCAAGATATATAGTTTGCAGTTGTGTTTGAGATAGAGGAAGAGAAAAGGGAATTCCTAAAGTAACAAGTGAATATGGTTGAGGTACCTCAAGTTGAATAAACTTAGGTAATAAGGTCTTTGATTCAGTAAAGTTAGGTTCAATGACCTCAGGCAACAAAGTTTCAGGTGCTTCAGTTTCAATTATGTCAGATTCACTAGGAAATGATGAAGTAATCTTAGGCTTAGTACTTAAAGGGAAGGATGATTCTGGTAGATCAAATTCAGGGGGAGGACCAAAATTAGTTTCTAGAGTTCCTAATTTAGTAGTTTATATCTTCTTATGCTTCTGACAATGGCCAGGAATAGCCTCTAGTGGAAGAGGAGGATTATTTTACATTCTACGCGAACGACAAAGAGGTGGGGTGTGTTCTTCCACGTTGGATGAATAAATTTTAATAATTAACACAAAAATAAATAAAAAAGAGGGTAATGCTAGCAGAAAGGTTTACGAAGAAACCACAAACTATAATATGCACCTTGGTGAACCAAGCACTTAATGTATGTTCAGGTAATCTCCCTGAATGTTATGTTCGATATATCACGGTATATGAGATGACTGACTCAGTTACCTATGGCGAGGATAGCAACCTATGGTGGACTTCCAAAATATACTCGATGGTACGTGGAAGTGCAGTCTGTAGTAGTGCTATCTAATGCGTAATCATTTGACGAGAGCATTCCAATATAATTTTCATGCGTGGAGTGCCATCCAGTATACCCAAAGTTACATGGAGTACAATATGATACACTTACGTACATGGAATGAGATATCACACCCGAGATACAATGTTGGAAAAAAATGAAATATCTTATGTTTAATAGCACCAGAACATGTCTCTAGCCGAGACCTCTAAATTTTTTCATTAATGTGACAAATGCTCCTTAGGTTGATTCAAAATATTTTAAATTTTATCTTTGATTAAGCTTCAAGTTCATGGCTCATTGCGAATTTCACTTGAATATCCTAAAATGCAAGCTAACATGAAAAAATGGAAACTTTCACTTTCAATGAGAACCTATCTAAAGGAGGGAAGGGACAAAAAATATGCAGCAAACAATAGCTATGTGCAATTCCCTAAAATGCAATTGTTCCAATTCAAATTTACTCATAGAACCCTAGATGCCAATGTAAAAAGATTTTTATTTTCAATTTCCTCTTAATTTTTAAAATGAGAGAGAATGAAGATGCACATCTAATCACTGATAAAAGAAAACTTTTCAAAATGATGACTTGAACACCAATCCATTCAAGTACTCAATTACTAAACAAATCAGTTTTCTAATGACCCAATGACAAGAACAAAGGAAAATCTAAACAAATTATCATCAAACGAAATCGAGACCACAAGAAAACCATATGGATGCTTCTAAGAGATACTAAGAAACTGAGGGACACAAGGAAGAGTAGTTGAAAGAAGGTTGGAAGAGAGCAAACCAAAACAAGGCAAATTTTGGCATGAAACATGGATTAACGCAGGTGCTTAAGGGGCACCGATTCTCTCCAATGCATGCACATAGAGGGTTGGGGTGCACTACAACAAATGTACAAGGAAGGATAGGATGCACTGCAATGCACTATCTCTGGACTAAAGGGTGCGTTCACCAAGGAATCTCAAGTTCCAACACAAAAATGCAATGAAATATCAATGATAGGTCATCCTATGTCTAATTAGGATTGGGTGAAACTATAAAGTTAGAATCAAGAGGAAAAATAGACACCAAGGGCAAGAAAAAACCACCAAGGGATTGAATCAATCCCCAATATGGTCGCCAATTTGTTATACAAAATCTACGACTACAAACATAAGTGTCTTCCCTAGGCCTAGTGGACTAACATAGAACAACAAAAAGAAAATGGCACAATATCTTTCTTAAAGTAATTGAATGATGGGATGAAGCCTACTTGGAATCTGTCGCAAGCTTCACTTCTTCCTCGTCTTGTATGCTCCAATCATAGCTCCGATCGCTATAATTAGAACCTACATAGTCAAACCAAACATACCATGTAGAAATTCCCACTGTAGATCACCTGATAATGCAATATACTAAAGCAAAATACTTGATCTAGCTCTACAACAAACTTTGCGGAAGCTAAATCGATTTTGAGCAAGATCAAATAGAACACATATAATAGAGAATGAGAAATCTATCACACATGAACACATAGGAATACTCTGGGGAAAGCCTCAACTAAAAACCCAGATATCTATATTATCATACAAGTGGAAATATCTCCAGATTACACAAAGCTTTAGCTCACAAGCTATCCAGCTCTTAGTACAATCCCTCAATACTGCTCATAGACTGAATAGACACAACATATGCCTTCCTTCAATCCTCCAAGCCTCCTATTTCCTTGCGCAGTTTCTCTTGGGTCCTCTGGCTGCCACCTGTGCGAATTCCCCTCTCACACAACTCACCAAACTCAGAAGTAACTGCGCAATATCCAAGGAATGAATTCCTTCTGCATGAAAGAGATATCCTCAATGGAATATTCCTGCAACTGATAGTACACTGTCCCATCATCTAATCTCAACTAGGTCTCTGACTGAACTGACATGCATGAGTTATTTATGAGAGAATATTCAGTTATCTGAAGTGCAGTAGTTACATGCATGCATGCATTAACTAACTGAACTCACAATCAGTTCCACAAACTGTTGGAACTAATCTAACTGGACTTAACTTAGTTAACTGAGCTAACTAATTACAACTCAAAGTACAACTCATCCTGATCACTTTAATTAAGGGATAACTTCCTCAATCAAAGGGAAAATTGTTGCATGTCTTCACATAGACTTCATGTTTGATTTTCTCCAACTAATTAACTGAAGATGAATTAATTAATTATTTTTCAAATAGCTACTAAGATAAAATTCGAATTTTAATTCTCAATTTTAGTTCAGGGACTAACTAAAATTTGAATGTATCCAGAAATGCTATTTTTAGCACTTCTATATTTAGAATTTCTTGTTGCTATTTTCAACACTCCCTCTCAACAAGAAAGGGATTATCTGTCACCCCAATCTTTTCTCTGTGGAACTTGAATTTTCATTTTGACAATGCTTAGTCAAAATATCTGCATCCTGTTCCTCGGTCAAAACATACAGCAATAACATGATCCTCTTCACCACATAGTCTCAAAGATGATGATACCGATATCGATGTGCTTGGACCTGTCATGAAATACTGGATTCTCATAGAGTTTGATACAACTCTAATTATCGCAATAAATCACAGTTGGATCCATCCTCTGACCAAACAATCCAACTAGAATTTTCCGCATCCAAATGGCCTCACATGCTGCCTGACTAGCAGCCATGTATTCATCCTCTGCTAAGCTAAGTGCAACTGACCTCTGTTTCCTGTTGTACCAAGAAACTGCAGCTGAACCAAGGTTGAAAATTCCTCCTAAAGTGCTCTTCCGGTCTGATAGACTCCCTGCCCAATCTGCATCGATGAAGCCCTAAAGCTTCACTCCCTCTATCCATTTGTACCATAATCCATACTGAGATGTGCCTCTGAGGTATCTCAACACATGCTTCACTGCCTTCCAAAACAACTTGGTAGGCTGAACCATCGCTTGACTCAGCTGGTCCACCGCAAAGCACAAATCTGGTCATGTGTTCACTAGATACATCAATGAACCCACAAGCTGCCGATAAACAGTAGCAACTACTACCTCACTTGAAGTAGCATCCTCCTTCCTCCAGTTACCTGCTAGAGGAGTCTGCATGGGCTTTCACTTCTCCATGTTGAATCGCCTGAGTATCTCATTAGCATACTTACCTTGAGACACAAACACTTCCCCATCCTTCTGCCACACTTCCATGCCTAGAAAGTAGTGCATAAGACCCATGTCTTTCATCTCGAACTCTCTTGCAAGGTCCTCCTTGCAAGACTTGATCAACTAATCATCACCTATCAATATCAGATCATCAACATAAAGAACAATGATCAATGGCTTACCTTCTACCATGATGTGGTAAAGGTTCACATCCCCTTCACTCTTTGTGAAGCCCAACCCGATGAAATAGCTGTCGATCCTAGTGTACCAAGCACAAGGTGCTTGCTTTAGCCCGTACAAAGTTCTCCTGAGTCAGCACACATGCGACTCACAATCGAAGGTCTCAAAACCTTCTAGTTGCTCTATGTACACCTCTTCCTCAATATTTCCATTGAGGAACATGGTCTTCACATCCATCTGATGGATCTTCCAACCCATCTAAGCTGATAGTGCCAACATCGATCTGATAAATGAGTACCTTGATACAGGAGCAAAGGTCTCATCATAGTTGATCCCCTCGACCTATGAGAAACCATGGGCAACAAACCTTGCCTTATGTTTCTCCACACTCCCATCAGCTACTTGCTTTACCTTGTAAAGCCATCGGGAACTCACCACAGACTTGTCCTCCGGTCTTGGGACAACATCCCAAACACTATTCTGAATGATGGAATCGTACTCCTCCACCATAGCATCAACCCAAACTGGTTGCTGCACTGCTTCCTTGAAGGAAGATGGTTTGGTCTCTACACACTCCCCAACCAGGGCCATGTAACCAGTGTACTGCTCAGGTGATCTCCTCTGTCTGTGCTGAGAGGATGGTTGTCCCACATTCTCTCTCGCATCCATAACCAATATGTCAGCTTCCCTTGAGCATTTCAGACCATCTCTAGAAGACTCCACATGAGTGGATGTCTCCACTCCTAGATCCTCTCATGCGGCTACTCCGCATTAGTCTGAGGCTCCTCCTCCTTAGGAACTAAAAGTTCCTCCTCTGCATGCAACTTGAGCTCCCTCTCAAGGGAAAATCGCATGGCCTTCTGCTCGTCCAACTTCAGATCTCTGCATACCACTGTCCTTTGACTGGTAGGCAAGAACACCTGATAGTTGTGGGGTGTATCAGTGTACCCCACAAGTATCCCCAACTCAACTGTTGAATCTAGCTTCTTCCGGGCATCTTTGGTCACATGGCACTAAACCAATGATCCAAAGATCCTAAAGTCACTCACATCTGGTCTCTTCCCTGAAAATGCCTCCACTGGTGTCTTCATCCCCAATATACGATGCAGACTTCTATTCTACAGGTATACTGTTGTATTGCATGCCTTAGCCCACAAATGAAGTGGTAGGATTTAGTCATGCAGTATCACCTGAGCTACTCCCACAATCGATCTGTTCTTCCTTTCGGCAACCCCATTCTACTGTGGGTTATGGGGTGTCGTAAACTCCCATTTAATTCCTTCTGCTGCACAAAAGTCCTTAAACTATTAGGAGACATACTCTCCAGCATTGTCACTTCGCAAGGCTCTTATTTTCTTTGCAGATTCTTTCTCAACCAAGGCTTTGAACTCACAAAACCTTGAGAAGGTTTGATCCTTCTTCTGCATGAAGTAGATCCAACATCTATGAGAAAAATCACCAATAAAAATAACATAGTACCTTTGTTTAGTGGTGGAGGTTGTAAAGAATGATCCACACACATCTGTATGAACTCGCTCTAGGATTGCTCCAGCTCTACTTTCTCGATCCTGAAAGGAAGATTTTACATACTTACCCAAGGTACAACCTTTTCATGTATCCACTTGCTCCAGTTTTCCCTTGGGAAGTCCGGTAGAAATCTGCTACATGATCATCAAGGCCCCATGGTACAAGTGGTCCAATCTTCTATGCCATATCTCGCCAACATCTTGGCTCTGCACCAGATTTGCTTTGGAACTCAATGCAGCACAGTCGTCTACCTCCAGCTTGTAGAGATTATTAACTCAAATTCCAGTCCTCTTGGTCTGTCCAGTGCCAATATGCCTCAGGAATGCCTTTCCTTTACTAAAGACTACATCATAGCCTTTGTCTTCCAACATAGCGACGAACACAAGATTCTTCTTCAGACCAGGCACATACTTTACATCAGTCAGGGTGAGAGGAGCTCCATGCTCCCTCTGAAACACAACCGTACCTTCACCTGAAACACGATACTTTCCATCATCGCCCATCTCTATGCGCATCTGGAGGTCCTTCTCCTCCAAGGTACTGAATAGACTCTTGTCGTCGGTCATGTGGAATGAGGCTCCACTGTCCAGGTACCAAACACAACCCACCATCGATGAAACCATGCATGCGATGAGGGTGAAATCCAATTCGAACTATGAGGCCAATGCCTCACCATCTGATCCTTTCGAGGATCCCTTCTTGGATTTCTTCTGTGGACAATTCGTAGCATAATGGCCCACCTCATGACAATGAAAGCATCGCACTTTCGATTTGTCAATCTTCTTCCCACCATGGGAAGAACTCAATTTGGAATGGGAAGCTTTCCCTTTCCCTTTCCTCGCCTGACTCACTAAGGCTAGATTTTCTTCATCATCTTACTTTGATGAAGATCCATCTCTAGTGCTTCTTCTTATCTCCTCCTACATTAGATCCGACCAAAGTCATTCCAAATCTGGAAGTTTCTCTCTTCCATTTACTAAGTCTTGGTAGCTATGCAAGCTCTTAGGAAGACCGAGGAGAACAAGACTCACCATGTCATCATCAGATGTTGTGATCCCTATACTTCCAAGATCATCCCTGCAGGTAGTGAGCTTGTTCAGATATGTAGAGATCGTGTCACCCTTTTCACACTTGATTTTTCGAAGCTTGTCTTTCAGTGCCAACTTCCTCTGATCACTGTTGTTCTGATATAGATCCTTCAATGTTTTCCACATTGAAAATGGTTCCTCCTTCCCATGGAGACTCAAGACTATGTGGTCTCGAACACCCTCCAGAAGAATCCTCTTCGCTCTAGCCACACATTTCTTCCATTCCGCCAATTCTTGGGCATTAGCAATTTCTGGCTTGGGGACTTCTTGATCAATGAAGTCCTTCAAACCATTTTCCTCTAATATGGCTTCCATGTGATCCTTCCAAGATATATAATTCGAGATGCCATCCAGGGCATACTCAAGTCTCAAACCATTGAACGCCATTGGTGAAATTTGAGATGTGATAAGAATTTGATTTCTATAATCAGGAACTTCAAACTTCTAATTTCTCCATTCTTTGTATACTGTTCTTCTCTTTGATCACCTTTGCTCTAATACCGTGTAGAAATTCCCACTGTAGATCACCTGATAATGCAATATACTAAAGCAAAATACTTGATCTACTTCTACAACACACTTTTCGGAAGCTTAATTGATTTTGAGCAAGATCAAATAGAACACATATAACAGAGAATGAGAAATCAATCACACATGAACACAGAAGAATACTCTGGGGAAAGCCTCAGCTAAAAACCCCAATATCTGTATTATCATACAAGTGGAAATATCTCTGGATTACACAAAGCTTTAGCTCACAAGCTATCCAGCTCTCAGTATAATCCCTCAATACTGCTCATAGACTGAATAGACACAACATATGCCTTCATCTAGTCCTCCAAGCCTCCTATTTCCTTGCTCAGTTTCTCCTGGGTCCTCTAGCTGCCACCTATGTGAATTCCCCTCTCACATAACTCACCAAACTCAAAAGTAACTATGCAATCTCCAAGGAATGAATTCCTCCTTCATGCAAGAGATATCCTCAATGAAATATTCCTGCAATTGATAGTACATTGTCCCATCATCTTATCTCAACTGGGTCTCTGACTGAACTGACATGCATGAGTTAATTATGAGAGAATATTCAGTTATCTGAAGTGCGGTAGTTACATGCATGCATGCATTAACTAACTAAACTCACAATCAGTTCCACAAACTGTTGGAACTAATCTAACTGGACTTAACTCAGTTAACTGAGCTAACTAATTACAACTCAAAGTACAACTCATCTTGATCACTTTAATTAAGGGATAACTTCCTCAATCAAAGGGAAAACTGTTGCATGTCTTCACATAGAATTCATGTTTGATTTTCTCCAACTAATTAACTCAAGATGAATTAATTAATTATTTTTCAAACAACTGTTAAGATCAAATTCGAATTTTAATTCTCAATTTTAGTTCAAGTACTAACTAAAATTGGAATGTATCCCGAAATGCTATTTATAGAAATTCTATATTTAGCATTTCTTGTTGCTATTTTTAACACACCAAAGATATATGACATCTATGTAACATAATCTAATCACTTCATTCAATAGATCAACATGGTATTGAAACACATGAAATCATAACATCATATATAGGAAAGCATTCTACTTTTTGTATTAACAAAAATGGAGAGAGTTACAACTAAATATAGGAGTTGATCTTGTAGAAGAGCTCTCCAAGTTGACTAGTCCTTTCCTTTCCATAAATTATGCCTCAATGTCACCGTAATGCGTGGAATAATGACTCTCAAAGAAACATCATGAGGGTAGAATCAATCTCCAAAAGCCAACCCCTTGCCTATGTATGGTTGTAAATATATATATGAGGGAGGTAGTTCGTGAATTCTTATCCATTTACCAATCTAGGCTTAAGATCCACTTGAGATGGAAGGATGATCTCAAGGGATAAGAGGTGAACAATTCAAGGTAGGATCATATAGGATTTGAGACTCTTATCCAAGGTAAATGGTTGAAGCAACCTTAGGAAGCTTCTGGAAGAGAGCTTTGGGATTATTTTTATTTTTCCTGAATTTCTAGAATCAGCGCACCCTCAAGGATGAGCAACCTACTTGTAATCAACGCAGGTGCAGAGAGGGTCAACCTGGTAGTTAATGCTCTTCCCTAAAGGGCTAGGGTGTGATGGGCCTTAAAATCTTAGAAACTCATCAGTCAGGAGCATAAACTCAAGGATTCAATAGAGTCATTCTTAGGGTTTTGTGTAGGGATGATGGCAAATGTGAAAGGATTTGACTTGGTCTCATTTGAAGGGATATTGACCAAATGTGACAAAATGGCTTGTAACACTTATATTATACCCTAGATAGCCTTTCAGCATTTATGGAGAAAAATATCTAGTCCTTCAACCATGGGTTTAATACCTCTCAAGCTTTTTCTCCTAGAATCATGGTCTATTGCATAATCAAGACATCTAGATTCTATGTATGCAAAATATGGTTAAGGGCTCCCTTAATTCCATTCTATGTATGGAAAATATTAAGGTGAATTAAGGTGATTTCCTAACATGTTTCTGTTAAGGATAGTCGAATTTGAGCTACCTTGAAGATATGAATCCCTCAATGGAATCATCTTGTCCTACTCATGAGTCATTTTCATTCATGAACCAAGAGAGGGAATATGGATTCAAAAATTCTATATAAACAAGCCATGGGAGAACCAAAAGAAGAGGTAATGTTATGCTAGCCAAATTGCTATTAGAGTGAACCAAAATTCCATTGTTGAAGCTAAAGAAAGTAAGATAACTAGCATGTTGGCCATATATCTTCTAAGCAATCCATCACCTTAGTGAGAGGAGAAGAGTCCACCATTGGAGAGTCTTCATACTTCTTTGAGAGAGAGGAGAATCTTGCAAAGATATTGAGGAAAAGAACCTCCTTGCTGAGGATTTTTTAGCACCATAACTCAAAGAATTCTCTTCAAGTGTTTAAGATTCATCTATTGTATTCAAATTCTACTACCAACAATCAATAAAGGAAGATTTTTCCATTATTTTGTTGACTTGTTTTCTCCATTGAGCATTGTTTGTGTATTTATCTCTTTGTTTTAGTTTATATTTGTATATGCATTGTTTTCACTATTTGTAATGCTTTGTTTTATCTAAGTTTGTCCACTAACAACACCATCTTTGTCTGTGATCCTTTGTAGGGAACAACCAATTACTAAGGAGGTGTCTTTTGGTACACCATTGCCACAAAAACACTACCACAGGAATGGCGACCATATTATTGCCTTTTCTTTAATCTAAAAGTTGTGTTTATAGGATCTTCTCTCTGCATAACCACTCTACAAGATGCTCAACATCTCTCTTGAATTTTTGCAGGATCTCTAGGACCTGTTCCGAACCCAAGGAATTGAGTTTCATTTTCTTTCCTCGCCTGCGTGGATTTTTCTTTGACAGATTTGCATGTGCATCTGTGTGTGGCTAAACTAGTGCACTCACCAAAAATTCGAAAAGAGCCTTGTATTTTATCTTTTCTCGGGTGATTGGCGGCCTTTAGTGAATTTCCTTCACCTCTGCATTTGTTATTATCTGTTTAGTTTTCCTGGTTGCTTTACTAACCTCAATTAGTGGAGAAATTGGAGTATTTTTTTCATTTTTATTTTCAATACACACATAGCTTAATTAGGGAGAAAGTTAGGTGGCCAAATTCCACATATGTTTTTCAAACTATTTTGCTAAAGTTTTTTTTTTGCAAATCACATAGTAAGTGGCCCATCATCCAAAAATCTTAATACTAACCAAAGCATACATTTTTTTCATTTTTAGGACTAGGAGAAGGTGTTATTACAGAAAGTAAGTAATCTTTGCTTCCCTTGCATCTCTTAGATGATCTTGGGTTTGCATATGAAAACTTTCTTAAAGCACTTGAAGATCCATCTCCCTTGTTGAAATTCACATAATTTAATAGGAAAAAGAGTAAGCAACCCATTATCCGCATATCACTTCTTTTTCAATGCAAGGAACAATCAAAACTTAGTGTAATTAGAAGGATATTTTAAAGGATCACCGGATATCCGTATCTTACCACACTTTGTATGTTCACTTGCATTTCACATTAATATGCTATAAGATTATTACTAGAAGGCATCTATTTCTGGAGCTTTGTGTACTTATTTTATTTTTTCTTACAAAATCACTCCCTAAATGAATAAAGACTCCTTAAAAACAACCATAACTTGAACCAACTAAGTTTCATCATAGGGGCCACCAAAAAATTTATAGTTCAAGTTAGGATCATTGGGGGTAGGCATCCCATAAGATGCCATGGTCATGTTACATATTTGAAACATAGTTGTTGAATTTTTAGGGAGCTTAAAATCCTTCAATCATCCCATGGAAAATAATACCCAAGCATGGCAGAGACCCGATTCAGAGGGGGTTCGACTTAGGTCTAGTGTATGTGGTACTCTTTAGGGCTACCTGACCCATCTAGTGCTTAGTACTGGCAACTAACTACCAAGAAGATAAAGACTTGAATTATCACTTGGAACGAAGGTACTTTAGTGGCCAAAATCTAGGGCATACTTTCCTTATAGGTGATGGTGTGGGCAACACTTGAGCCTCATTTCCATTACCTTGGTTGATTATTCGGCTTCTAGAAGCCGTCACTAGTTCTTTCAGGACATTGCTACAAGACCCATCAGAAGATATCTTCATAAAGCCCAGTTATTTTGAGAGTGGTAAGGATGAATAGGTCTTCTTAGGATATTTTTTCAAACAAAAAAAAAAAAAAACCATTTTTGTTTGATTGATCACATAGGTTAAAGTTAAAGGGAAAGTAACCTTTTTATTTTTTAATTTGTTTTATGTATGTAATTGATTTTCTTTGAAGAATCATCTCCTTACCTCATCATACATAAAGTAGCAAACACTCTAATCAACACCATAGGGGATCCCATGACTCCCCATCAATCTAGAGGTTTATTAAACCTCCCCCCATTATTGGGAGGTGTGCCAAGACTCTGGCCATTTAGGCATAGAGGACGTCACACAATTACCATTATAGGATCTGCCTTTATTGGTGCATCTCTGCTCGAGACCCGTCCCCGTAAAAGAAAACCCTTCATAACCCCACAAGGGTCCCCATGTGCTACCCCTTTGGGGAGCCCGCATACCACTCCTCTAGACAATCCGCGAGACACCCATTGAGGTAGTTCTTCTGAAAATTTCCCATAGAGGACCCCTTTACATATAACTATCCAAAATATTTTTGTGATGGTGAATAACTCACAGATCCCATTCTTAGCTTCTTTAAACCTACCAGATCTATGTAAGCTAACCAATGACCCAATCGCCCATAGCCAAAATTGGCTAGCTATGCCCACCAAGCTCCCTTCAGACATTCCAAAATTCAAAGGGAAACAGGGAGAAGACCCAGGAAATCATGTCATGAATTTTCACATGTGGTGTTCATCTAATAGTATCATAGATGATACTATTTGATTATGACTATTTCAATGCACCCTTCTCGGGCCTGCAACGAAATGGTACATTGACTAGCCTTCTGCGTCACATGGAAACTTCAGCTCACTAGCTACAACTTTCCTCACATTTTTTTAGCTCCCAATTCGTCATGATTTGGGCCTTGAACTCCTCACCCACTTCAAAAAAACACCTACTACCCACATATCAGATCATATACATGAATGTTGGAAACGTCATAACTTGTGTAAAGTAAAGTTTGAAGACAAAGTCCTCCTTGACTTCTTTTTGAGATGTATCACATCAAAATTTCAAAAGACATAGAAAATTCATTATCACATAATGAAGAAGAAGCCATTAGAAAATATCAACAGTTAGAGCTTATATACACCAATTTTGGATACATCTATGATGTGCTTCTAGATGCCTCGTGCCTACATACTTATAAAGAAACACAAGGCGCTCCCAATGCCCTTGATGGATTGATTGGGTCCATAACCCAAAACCAACTCAACAACACCTACTAGTACCCTGGATACTGGTTCAATGGTCAAGAATTTGATGCTATGAAAAACACACCACCATTGCAGCATACATGATACTACCCCGATCAACCCACACTAATGTAGAATACGGTCAATAGGGGTAACCAATACTAGCCCCCTCAACAAGGTTCATATCTTCCCCCACTGGGAAACCAATACTCCTCTAGGAATACGAATGTAATGTCCTCTTCCCAGAATCCATATACCAATCAAGGACAAGGAAACCAATATTCTCCTTTCCTCGCACAACAACAAAATAACCCACCAACGCAAAATAACGCAAGGGTTAATCTAGTGCAACCTTCTCTCACACAATAGAAACAATCGAAGGATAAGATGAACCCAACTAACCCACCTAATGTTGCTAAGAAAAAACCAAAGATCAAACCAAAGGGAGAACCCAAACATGGGGTGTAGAAACCACCAACAACCCACACAGCCACCGATAAGGGGAAACCCTAATGAGAATCAAAACTAGGGATCGACCAACAATAAAACCCACAAAACAAAAACAAGTCTATAGACTAATCATTCCTATGTTCGTTGTGGGGAATACAATCATTATACCCATCATTGTCATCAACTCCTTCAGTTAAAAATGATACAGTATAATAGGGACAAGTAGGTCAACAAACTACAGTAATGCAAGACCCTTTCCCCCATCAACATGTGGTTAACACACAACAACAATCGTCCCACCCACATCCTTCTAGAAGAAACCTCCATAATAATTCTAATCATGACATTTTCATGATAGGAGTAGATATCCTCATACAAATGCAAAATAGAAGTTATGAAGCTCCCCTAGTGCCCAACCCTTCCACCTCAACCACGAAAATACCTATGGGGTCGTTAACCATTCCTTGACTTCCTATAGAACCTATGCCAAATATGGTCAAAGGAACTTTACGGCAAGTAAGACATAACTCAAAGGTTGCTCATAGCTACAACATAGTCAATGACTTAGCGCAATCACCATTAGCTATGTCAGCATTATAGGTCTTGCAAACATGCCCAACCAAATGGAAAGACTTATTTTATTCTCTATGCATAATTGACCCAGTCGATTCTCGCCTAATGGTCTTCGACTTAGTTAAAGCTACCCCATGACTACCATCAGCCATTGCTTTCCAAATTCCATTCTCAGTCCAAAACATCACCATTCATTGTTGCATTGTCGACAAAGGGGCATTCACATGTATAATGTCCAAATTTGTTTGGCAGGAATTGGGATCCCCCGAAATCAAGACTTTTGACATCACGTTTAGAGCATATGACGGGCACCCTTCAAACCTCATAGACCTATGCCCTAGCATGCTATTACAGCTAGTCGAAAAAACCGTGCTAATAGATATCGAAGTACTAGATGCCCAATTGGATTACAATATCCTGCTGGGCCAAATTTACGTGTACGAGATGTTAACAGTCACCTCATTTGTGTTCAGGGTAATGACGCTCCCCCATGACGGAAAAATCATTGCAACAGATCAAATCACATATTATGAGAAGAAGACATTACTTGCACCCAAAAATGTGCTACCTTTAGTCTCATATTCTCATGAATGGATCACCACTTATACCGAACTCAACCCTGGCAAACGTAAGCTATCACCACTCCTATTGACATTGCCAGGAGACCCTCTATTACACAACATTTTGTCACTATCCTTGTACTCCCCGTTCCTTGATCCTGGAGAACCTCTACAGTGAACCCCACATGCTTTTCCTTCATGAAGAAACTCCCATTATGTCCCTCTTCATGAGCAGATCAATTCCCTTTTGCAACATTTCCCCTGAAACTTCTGTTTTTCCCAGTTTAAAAGAACGGCGCTAATGACCTTTGTCTCCCCCACGCCGATGTGCAGATATTAGCACTATCTCTAGCACTGATCGGAGTGACTGAGATGTGTTCCAGCCACGCCAGTCCTGTTATGGATTTTTTTTTTTAATTAAGAGCTGAAGCTTCCAGCTCTAGAAGCTTCGTAATGGAAGTCCGGTAAATGGTTTGGCTGGAAGGGGTCGAGGATGTCAGTTTGGGCTCCTTTCCCCTATAATGATGGAACTACCTCAAGGGATAATGCCTTCTCCCATGAGAAGAGTATCCATCTCCCATCTAATTCATCCTATATAAACCTCACCTCTTCCCAAGCACAAGCTAGTGTTAATGTTGGTGTGCTAGTGCTATTTTGGTTTGGAGTAAACATCAAGCTATTCTTAGTTGTAGCTATCTAGTTGTGTGAGGGAGAAGTGTGGTTTGGTTTGGAGTGAAGCCTAAAGGGAAGAGCCTTAAAACTATTGTTGATTGAGGCCATCATGGAATGCTAGCAGAAGTGTGTGGGAACCTGGTCTTATCAGAGGAGAATCGCAACGGCAAGACAATGGTTGTAATCTCTTCTTGATATCAATATATATGCAACTATCGATTGATTTACTACATGTTTTGTCATATTACATATTCATGGCTTAATGTTTCTTGACTTGTCAAGTAGGTTGAATTATGATTTGTTTATTATCATGGTTGTTGTTTGCTATAGTTTACTTGTTTCAGGTGCTTGAATAAGGAAGCGAGAGATAGCTGGAGCGAGCAAGCAAGGACATCATATAATGAGATAAGCGTACTAAGAGGTAGGCCCTCTTAATTGGTTTTAACCTAAGGAAATCTTCCATAGAATGTATTGGTTTTGGGTAGACCCATTATCGGTCTAGAGGAATTTGTTTATGTCCACACTTATAATTTTACTTCACCACAAATTGGCGACTCCGCTGGTGAACCAATCCTTTTGTTTGTCTTGGATTTCATAATTTCGTGAGAACTTTTCTAGTTCCAATTTTTCCCTTTGGTTCTTTTTGTTTTCTCCTGCTTACTAGCCTGAGTTTGAAATTAATAGTAGCAGATTTGGTCTCTATTTCAATTTTTTTTTTATTTTTTTCTTAGCTCCCTCAATCAGTGCATTTAATCTGCTAACAGTCGCACTGAGCAGTGCGATATGCTGAGGAACAGTCGCACCGACTAGCCTGTGGCACTTGTTGTCAGTTAGGCAGTCATGCTGATGCCTGGACGTAAAGATTAGAGTTTGACCCCAATCTTGGCCAATGTGTCCTGCTCTTGTGATTTTGACCCCGTAAGCCTTTTGGACCATTTTCTCCCTGACTAGAACGCTGCCTTTTATTTGGTTTTGTTTGCTTGTTGTCCTATCATCTTTCTGCTTGATTGCTTGAGTCATTGGGTGGTCAGCGACACTAGGGCATCTAGTTTGTCATCCATTCAGCTATTTGTGAACTCAGTAAGTTGGGTTGTAGGTGTACTTACTCCTTGCTTTTCATTTTCAGTCCTTTTACGACTTTGACCTCTATTACACAAGTTTGAAATTTTTTTGTTTGCTTGTCTAAACGTTTCTTTTCCAGCATGGATCATGTTTCTTGTCTTGTTGTTGGTAAAGTTGATGTTTCATTAATCTGAATGAGCTTCTCTTTTCATGTTTTCATCTGCTTGAAGAGCTTATTGTCTCGAAAAAAATTTCATCAAAGAATTGTATGCGAAAAGTTTATTTCGTTGTTTCATGAAAAAGTGTGAAATTCTAGTTTGTTGCATCATTGTGCTACGATAGCTTGCATCATTAAAATACTAGAATTACATTAGCATTTGGAAAAGGAAAAGAACTCTTTTGCTTTTGAAAGGACTGTTAGGTATGTGCTCGTTAGGAAATTAGGAATTGGAATGCATTTTTCATTACTTTATTTTTCGAAAAAGTTAGTGAAAGATCATTTCGCTTTCAGTTGCTTGTTTGTTTGCATTTGATTGAGTAGTTTCTACCCTCTCTAGTGTAGGCATTTCATCGAATTGAAAGGGTCTTGTCTCATTTAGTTGCATTTAAGGTTTTTCAAGTCGCATCGCTAAGACCTGAAAACTGAAACATAACTCAAGATAAACTTTAAAATGAACTCAATTAACCTAAGACGCATTTGACATTTAACGATCATATCTAGAAGGTCTAGGCTAGAGACGTGTTCCGGCATCTTTAAAACTAGCAGCTATCGTTAGCTTTGGCATTAGGTGGCACTAGTACGGATTTGTGCACCCATACCATCGAGTATATAACAGGAGACCCCTCTAGGCTATAATCCTTTATCCTTAGGAAGCCAAGTCGGCCACCTTGCAAACGTGATACACTGAACACAACATTCGGGGATATTTCTTGCTCGTACTTTTCGGTTCGTCGGGAGGTATTCTGCAGTTCATGGTTACCTGGTAATCATGTTTACCTAGTTCATCAGAGCAGTCATTTGATCTTTTTGATACATTAAAATTAAAATATCGTTCGAGCGCTTGTCCTTTCGATCTCGTTTCCAATCGAAAGCGATAGAGTCATCTTTGTTTCTTTCTTGACTCTTAAAAAATGAAAGAGCACCAGTCTTTAATGCATCTTAATAATTGATTTCCCATGATCAAAAAACACCCTGTTAGTATTTTATGAGACCAAATCGTGAGTTTCCCTTAAAGAAATTTTTAAAGCCTTGAAGTTAATTTTTCTGTTGACAAAGGCAAGGTCATCATGGTTGAACCATCTAGTTCACCCAGTTCCTCTTCCTTTCCTCCGTTTGAAATATTTTCTGAGGAGTCGTTTCCTGAGTTACCAGAGTCACTCGAGGATTAAGGTGTTGAACTCGAAATTGTTTTGAGCATTCAACCTTTGTCATCTTGTCCTCCGCCTACTTTTGACACTGGGTCATCTGCTGATCTTGGCTTGAAATATCCAGACAATCCCTTTCAAACTCCCGAGAACTTGCCAACCACTAACAGTCATCTTGGACTGGTTATCTATCCTCTGAATCCTCTGTTTGACACGATATCACCGCAGTGTCCTTACAGTCTGTATGACTAGTCAGGTGTTCCTTTGGAACTATCCCCTCGTACTTCTTCGGTCATTCGTTGTTTGTTTCTAGACATGGAACTCGAAGGCAATGCTCCAATCACCTCTCCGGATGAGTCTGAAGTTTCTACTCCACACACTATCGAGGAGGAAGAGCTACCTTTTCCTCCTAAGGATTTCCCCTATTCAGGGGGTATTCCTACCAGTTTTCCACCCAACTATGTGTCTTTGGCATAGTTGCTTTCAAGTACACCTAGTGCCTCATCACTTTACCATAACCTTGTTTGGGTGTCGGGCACCATGCCTACGTTAGGTCTCTTCGTTGCGAACACGAATTCCCAACGGGCTATTACCTCGGTCCCAGTACAACCCACCATTCCAAATACCCTTGTATCGTCAATCCCAGTTACCCGTCAAGCACAACTGGCAGTCTCGAAGAATGTCTTTGTTAGTTCCTCCATCCCTCTAGTCAGTAGCCAGGCTGTGCCACCATCTGGGGGGAAAAACTTGAATGTTTCTATGGTGACAGGTGCCACCAATGTGAGTTGCTCACAAGCTCATATGCTTGGTATGAACCAGCCTTCTTCTGGTATTATTCACAACCCTGTTGATCCTACTGGATCAAGAAATGTCCAGTACCAACAGGTTTAGAATCCTGTTGGTTTGTCTGGATTGAGCTATGTTTAGTATCAGTATCCCTATGGGACTTAGGTCCAATACCAAACTCCTTATGTTCCATATGGTTCTCAAGGAATGGTTAATCAACCTTACACCCTCCATTATGGGTAGTACATTCAGCCTGACTATGGCCAGATTCAGTTCAGAAAGTTCTTGGGCACTATTCAAGTACCCTTGTAATGCCAAGGACAACCTCTACAACAACAAGGGAAACCTTTGTTGCAGCAAGGTCTCTCTGCGCAACCGCAAGGGAAAATGATCCCGCAGCAAGGTCAATTGCAACAACCACAAGGTCAACCATTGTAATAGTTGCAACAAATCGTGCAACAGTAGATGCAATATGCTCCACACACCTCCCAGCCCATGTCCTCACAGGGCCAACCTCTGCAGCCTCAGGGACAAATTTTGCAACCACAAGGTCAACCCTTGCAACAACAAAACCAACCAGGGCAACAACAACCCTTGTATACATATCAGCAGGGTCAACCCTTGCAAGGGCAGGGTCAAGGTCAAGTCCTGCAACAGCAGGCTCAAAATCCTAATGTCCTAGGTCAACAGGTCCAGAATCCTACTGGCCAAGGGCATCAAGTACAAAACCCTAATGCCCTAGGTCACCAGGTTCAAAATCCTTTTGGTCAAGGGCAGCAGGTACAGAATCCCTATGTCCAAGGGCAACAAGTGTATCAACCTTATGCCCAAGGACAGCAGGTCCAAAATCCTCTTGTTCAAGGGCAATAGGTCCAATATCCATATGTCCAAGGTCAACAAGCTCAATAGCCTTTTAACCCATACGTTTCTTATCAACAACCTATGGCTGGACAGTTCCAAGGTATTCAAGGTCAAAATCCTCCCTATGGTTAAGGTAATCCACAATGGGGGCAACCTCAGATGCCATATGGCCAAAATCCCCCACTGTGGGGCCAAAATCCTTACCAGCAGGGATGGGCTCCTCCGTTCGGACCCGCTTATCAACCTCCCATGCCTTTTAACACCCAATTTCCATTCTTGGCTACACTCGAGTTGCCAGATGTATCTCACCTTACGAATGATCCAATCCTTCATTCACCATACTAGCCTCCGATGCCGTCCAAGATACCAAGCGATTGTCCAAAGTTCGATGGGAAAGCTAAAGAAGATCCTCAGGCCCATGTGATGACATATCACCTTTGGTGCTCGTCGAACTCATACGTTGACGATTCCATTCATCTCCGTATTTTCCAATGAACCCTCACGGGCGTTGTAGCCAAGTGGTACATCGAGCTGCCTCGAAGTACTTACCATGACTTTAGTTCTTTAGCCATGGCTTTCCTCACGCATTTCCAGTTTTCGGTTTGCTATGAAACTGATACCTATTTGCTCACGTCGCTTAAGCAAGATACTGCGACACACATTGCTGATCACATCCATGAATGGAGACGTAGATGTTGCCTGATTAAATTTGAGATTGCTGATCAGTTGCTCACTGAATGGATCACCAAATCATTCATGGCCCCAATTACTCGTGATATAGCTATGGGTGGATGCATCACTGAAGAGCAAGACACTGCTCATGCCCAGTACTTAGATCTAGTTTCCTCTTAGTATGAAACTTTGTATGAGTTATTACCAAATGCTCCACAGCCATCATCCAATCCCGCAGCATCAAAGTCACAGGCTGTACCTCCCGTTAATGGAGTTATTGGTTCAGTGTCCTAGACCCCTGCTAAATCTTCTTCCAAACAGAAGTTGGTCTCAAATGTTGTTCCCAATAGTTCGTCCTAGAATCCACCTAGCCCTGGTAAAACCTCAGAGGTCCACGTTGTCCAGTCTATCATAATAGACAAATCCTCAAAAGGGAAGAAGAAAGGAAAAAAGGGTAAAGTCAATGCCCCGAAATAGGGTCTTCCCAAATCGTCTGTTGGCGAATATTCACAACGCAAACCTAAGTATCATTGCCTCATTTGCGAGGAAGATCACTACACTAAGGATTTTCCGCGATGATCTGAAGTTACTCGTTTACTCAAAGGGACCCCTGCTATCCTCAAAGAGTCATTTCCATCTTAGCAAACCCAAACGGTAGACCAACCCCAATTTGCTTCCTCCGGATCTCAAGTGTTCATGATGAGTACGCCTATTAATGTGGCTACTAGATCGAAAGATTATCAAACTCCTACTTCAACAATTGGGAAAGAGAAAGAAGCCGCACCTTCTTCTTCTACCCCAAGTCCTGGACCTCTTCATATTGATTGCTCTAACCCTGATTCTGCTATACGACCACCCTCTCGAGGTCTGCTGCAGAAATTCTCATATAATCCCAACGCCCGATCTGCTTAGCACTACAATGTTGTTGAGGATTTGTCTCAGATGCCATCAGCCATGTTGGTCCTCGAGGTGCTCCAAAGATGCCCATCACAACAGAAATCTTTGATGTCAGCTATCGGGGACATCAATCCCAATGATTCTAATTTGATATGTTTTGATCTAGAGAAACATGTTCTGTGTCTCCCTCATCAGATTTCCTTTCTCATTCAAGTAATCATCAATGAAAATACCATCCACCGGATTGTCATCAATGAAAGTGGTTCCACCTACATCATGTCGACCACATGTTGGAAGGTTATTGGTTCTCTTGCTTTGAACCAATCTTTGAAAACTTTGGAAGCTTTCGATGGGCACGATTTGCGACCCTTTAGTGTCTTACCTAACCTTTCCATCACTTTGGAAGGCAAGACAGTGCAAGTCGAGTTAGAAATTGTTGACACCAATCTTAATTATAATCTTCTAGTTGGCCAAAGCTAGACCCATGCCATGCATGCCGTGACCTCCTTTTTATTTCGCGTGATTCATTTTCCCCATCAAGGGAAGATTGTCATTGTTGACCAGCTGTCTTTCTTTGCCTCTTCCTCCACACATGGCAATGTTCTGTACATCAAGCACACTGGTGCTCCCTATGAGAGTGTGGGGGTAGGTCTTTTCAAAGATTCTGCCTTAATGAGAAATTTTCTACTCCCACCTCCTCATGTTGCCTCTGTCAACATGATCTTGATCAAATTTGATCCTTGGGTCATACCTTCACCAAATCTTGTTGATACCTGGGGCGAGGTTATGCCGCTTAGTCCCGCCGAAGTCAATTATGTGGAAATTGTTTCGGCTTCGAGTTCTGCATCCTCTGATTCTTTTATGTCAAAGACCTCTCTCGATACATACTCTCAATCCCCGTGGCTTGGCACTTTGGAATTGCTTGATCCCTTAGCCGAGACCTTCCTTGCTGATGAAGGTATCATGGAAGTCATGTCTCTCGAGGAACCACCTTGGATCAATACTCATCATCACTCCTCGTTCTTGCCTCATTCGGTGGTCATGTCTACTATTTTCGAAGAGTCCTCTTCTCCATTTCCGCTACCGATCGTTACTCACGAAGTATGGTCAGAAGGAAATTTGGGTAATATTACCCAAACGATGTCGATTGATATTTCTATCAAACCCGATATCGTTGAACACGTTCATATTGGGGTATCTTGTTCTTTGGATGATATCAAGACATATACTCATCTATTCCAGGAATTTCATGATGTGTTTGCGTGGTCCTACGAAGAAATACCCAGCATTGATCCTAACATTGTAGTGCACGAAATACCAACTTATCCACACGCGAAGCCCGTTTGCCAATGTCTTTGCCCGGTGCAGCTTAGGAAGGTCGCCTCTATTAAGGGTGAAGTTGAAAAACTTCTCAAAGCTGGGTTCATCTATCCCATTCCCCTTACAGACTAGGTGTTCAATATTGTCCCGGTCACTAAAGAACAAGGCACAATTCGCGTTTGCGTTGATTATTGAGATCTCAATCATGCCTGTCCTAAAGATAACAATCCCACTCCCTTCATTGATCAAATCATTGATGAATGTGTCGGAAGTTAGATATTTTCCTTTATGGACGGTTTTTCTGCTTACAACCAAATCAACATCACATCAGCCGATCAAGAAAATACAGCTTTTATTTGTATATGGGGTACGCTCGCTTACAAAAAGATCCCTTTTGGCCTCAAAAATGCTGGGCCTATGTTTCAGAGGGCAATGTCCTAAGCATTTCATGATATTCACAACATTGTCCAGCCTTATATGGATGACCTTCCTGCTCATTCTCATAGGCGCCAAGATCACTCAGACCATCTTCGACAGATTTGTCTGCACTACAGACACTATAACATTTGGTTAAACTCGCACAAATGTGTTTTCTGCGTAGAATCCGGACGACTCCTCAGCTTCATCGTTTCCAAGGACGGTATTCACCTTGATCTGCTATTGTAAATTTACCCCCTCCATATTCACTGCACCAACTCCAGAGCCTGCAAGGAAAGGCCAACATTCTCCATCGTTTTATACCCAATTATGCTGGGCTAGCTACAGGATTTACACGGTTGCTAAAACAAGGAATTCCCTTTGCATGGGACAAGGTGGCCCAAAAATCTTTCGATGATCTCAAGGTCATCCTCGTAAATGATCCTTTGTTGCACTCGCCAGATTATTATCGAGATTACTTCCTTTACCTAGCCACAACCCCTAGCACCATTTCTATGGTCTTGGTCCAAGACAGCGACGAAGGCAACGAACATGTGATCTACTACCTTAGTTCAAATCTCCTCGACATTGAAACACGTTATGCACATGTTGAGAAGTTGGCTTTGGCTGTTGTCTAGGATGTTCAATGCTTTCGGCACTATATTGTTCTGCGCACGACTATAATGATTTATGAATGCAACCCCATGACCTATATCCTGACTCGTCAGTTGCTGGGGGGGAAATATTCTAAATGGATCATGATCCTGCAAGAATTTGATTTGGTATTTACTACTGCCAAATCTAAGAAGTCACTCGTTTTCACCGAATTGATTTGTTCCCTTCCCTCTAAGTCTCTTCCTACTGGTGCAAATGAACAACTTCCGGATGAGACCCTCTTTCTGATTAGCACCCTTGATCCATGGTACGGTGATATCATTGTGTATCTCCCGATGTCCATGTTTTGGTCCGCGTTGACTAAAGATGATCGTCGAAGGGTTCAGCATCACTCCCAACCCTATCGTATCATTGCTGATACTTTATACTGTGTTGATGTCGATTAAGTTCTTAGTCGATGCCTTACAATCGAGGAAGTTGAAAGAGTTCTCAATGATTGCCACTCTAGGGCCTGTGGTGGTCATATGTCTGGTTACACTACCGCTCAAAAAATCCTTCGCACTAGTTATTTCTAGCCATCTATCTTCAAGGACTGCATTCTTGTTGTTTGCAAGTGCCACGAATGCCAAATTTACCAATGCAAGATGCATGCCCCACCCGCTCACCTACACCCCGTCATTACCGTTGATCCTTTTTCAAATGGGGCATCGATTATATGAGATGTAACCCTCATTCGGCCAGGGGGCATGGCTATATTATCGTCGCTGTGGATTATTTCACCAAATGGGCCGAAGCGATGCCTACGTACTCTACAAATGGTAAGACGACGGCTCAATTCCTTTTCAACCATGTTATTTCTAGGTTTGGTGTACCTCAAGCCATTGTCACAGACCATGGCTCCCATTTTATAGATTACATGATGGCTAAGATGACATCTGCATTGGGCTTGCGCCACAATGGCTCGACCCCATATTACCCTCAGGCCAATGGCCAAGTTGAAGTCGTGAACAAAGTCTTGGTCACAATGCTTCAATGTACTATTGGGATGCACAAGTCAAATTGGCATCTCATGCTCTTTTTAGCTCTGTGGGCCTACTGAACCTCAACCAAAGATGCAATTGGTTTCACACCATTCCAGTTGGTCTATGGTCTGGAAGCAACATTGCCGATCAAATGCAAGATTCCTTCACTCAAGTTAGCTATTGAACTCCTCCCCGAAACGTCACCTCAAGAGGAACACCTCTTATATTTAGAATGACTGGATGAGACTCACCGTCTCGCTGCCTTGGTCATCAAAGCACAAAAGAAACGAGTCAAATCCCATTTTGACCAGTCGGTCTCCCCTCGCGTGTTCTCTGAGGGTGATTTGGTCTTACTATATGACCAAGCTAATGATAAGCTAGGGGCAGGCAAGTTCGAACCCATGTGGCATGGGCCCTACATTGTGAAATGCGTTTTGTAGAAAGGAGCCTATGAGCTTATTGATTATGAAGGAAATCCTCTCGATAAGCCCTGAAACAGGCTTTACCTCAAGAAGTACTATGCTTAGGTCATCTTGCATGGTTACTTGTGTACATTAGTGTGTCATTCATTTTTTTACAGTGTGGTTTTGTGTGTTAGTTTTCAAACAGCTTTCCTATTTACTATGCTTTTCTTACTTTGCAAATGTCTGCGACTCCTCACATTGGTTTCACTGATGGTGCTTACCATAGTACCAAAAACCTGTCATCTACGACATGGGCTATTTATGACCCTAACAGTGACTTGATTAACCTTCAAGGTATCTGTTTAGGTCACACAACTAACAACATTGCTGAATACAGTGCGGTCATCAAAATGTTGTCAGAAGCCATTGTTCTTGACATTAGAGAGTTGGTTGTCAACCTAGATTCACAGCTTGTCATCCTTCAACTCAACGGGAAATATTCCATTAGAAACCCTCAAATATTGAGAATGTATCTCCGTATCCGTCTATTGGAAAGAAATTTTGATTACATTACATATCATCATATTCCTAGATGCATGAATACATTGACAGATGCATTAGCTAATTATGTGTTGGATAGACATTTACGAAACATGTGAAAAGATAAAACAAACCATTTGTACCATAGTAGACAAGAAAATACAACATATATATATATATATATATATATATATATATATATATATATATATATATATATGGTGACAATTTTTGATACATCAGAACCCCAAAAAAATAATATGTGTGTCCAAAATAACATCGGCGGCTCGCAGGCCTCATATATTTGTGGCACATAGGCCTTAAAAGTGCTAGACCTAGGAACTAATCAGCATGGTGATCGTGGTAGCATGATACAGCTCGTGCAACATGATTCAGCAATCAGTGGATCCAATCCGAGACTCCCATTGTGTGTCTCTGGTACCAACGAGAAATGCCTCCTACCCAAGCATACTCCGAGATGCTACTAGTCAACCCCTCAAGGTTCCTCACGATCGCCTCCTCATTGTCACTCCCTTCATGATAAGGAGCGACATCATCAATTGGGCGGGGGACGCACTTGACTATTGGAGACATCCTAGTAGGCCGCTCTGGTCCAACATTTGCATTAACAAGAGAAATCTTATAAGCACATATATACCAAAAACAATTAAAAATTCTCAAAATTAAAAAGTTGATTTTTTACCTTCATCGTCAAAATCCTCTCCATCTAGTAAGGGCATATCTAGATCTCCACAGACGTTTGTGCCATTGTATGGCCAGTCCTCCATGATGATCTTCTGTCGTAATAGCCATTAAAAGAATGCAAGTCTGTATGACATGTGCTGACCCCTAGTGATCTTGGGCATTAAACGACTCCAACGGGCCATCCACAGATCGCGTGGCATAGGAGGATCTACCTCAGTCAGCTAATACTAGAACAGTGATACCAGTTCCAAGAAGAAGGCCACAAGCACATATCCAAAGAAAAATTGCTTCAGATTCCCCACCTTAGCTTTGGACAGCTGGCACTTTATGTTGGTCTTCATGGCCTCGGCCCAGTTGAAGATCGTAGGAGTTGTACAGTTGATAGCATAAAGGAACTTTGACTTGTTGGTCTCATGTTTCGCCTAAGACCCCACCACTCTGTTAATAGTCAACAGAAGCGCTCTCAGTGTCAAATCGTGAACACTGGAAATCTCTATCTTCCCACTTTTGGATTTCAGGGCCTCAGGGCAGTGTTCAGCAAGCAATGAAGATATGCTTTCCATAATCGGTCGTGACCCATACAAGTTCACTGGTTCCCCTCGGTGGGATAGTCCAGTGACGAAGTATATATCTGAAGTTTCCAACTCCATCTCCTGGTCACCAATGACAAATATCTCCCAATTAATGTCCCAAATACTAATCAGGTACCGAAGCAACTCGAGTTGGGCCCGCATCCCTGGTGTGAGAAATAATTTGAGGAGCCCACAAGTCCTCAAAGTTTCCAAGAAATTTGGGTCATTCATTGCCTGGATGTCAACATCCTCATGTTCCCATTCTTTCCAGTCCACCATTTTCAACGATTCTTTCCTGCAAAAGCCATTAATTTGAGTCAACAATCATGCTCGGCCAAAAAAATTGAGTTTTAGTGGTGATTTTTTGAGGAAATAGGGATTTTCCCTATTCACGGTATTGCCGTGCCTATTTTAAAAATCATTGTTCCAACGAAGTGACTAGCTTTGTTAATCACCCTTGGTTGGCGCGATCCCGTGCCCGGAAGTTGCGTCGACCGAGGGCAAAAAAGTTTTTACAAAAACCCCTCAAAAAACTAAAAAATGGTTAAAAACATAAATAAAGGACATGAAAATGGAGCTCAGGGCTTTGGCTTTTACTTGTAACTAGTGGCTCGACGATTGACCTCCCAGATCTCCCACAATCTGCTCCGGAACAATTAGGGAAAAAGTGAGTAAAAGTTTTTCACAGCAAGGTAAAATGGTAAATGGTAAAAATATATTTACTTTTCTCCTTTTTATTCATTTTTTCATGAAAATATTAGGTTTTTGTAAATATTTTAACCTATTTTGCCTCAAGAACTAGATAATACACTTTACCTTTTTTGCGCAACAACAGATGATGGATGTTCAACGAAGATGACGAGTCACGTTTCAACTCTTTTCTTGACTCGTTAAGCTCATATGAAAATATTTCCAAGTGTTTTTCCCTTTTGACTAGTAAAAGAAAATAAAATGGGGGGTCCGCTTTCAAGCTCTTTCCCGGCCCTTTAAAAGCGAAAAGATGGTTGAGCCCTTGTTGTTTCGAACTCATTAATGGATGCGAAACGTCGTGTGCCCAGTAAATGTTTACCCCTTTTTCGGGTTGGGAGGCACTATTTACGAAAAAGGTACTCCTTGACTGAAATGGTCAAGCAGTTCTCTCAAGTATCGTTTTCCACATTTTCGGGCTCGAGAGATACAAACGTACGAAAAGGGACCATGTGGAGTTTTATTTTCCATGTCTTTTTCAAACTCTCTAAACATGAAAAATATACCGAGTTACACCTTTGTTGAACTCGTTAAACTATTAAACAACATCAGATTCGTCATCATGATAAACATGAGTTTCTCGTTCCTAGGGCTCGTTAAACTTACTAGGTTAGATTCGTCCGAAGGATTAACTTACAGTGCAAGCATATGCTATCCCATTCAATCTTGTGATTTAAAAATAATTGGGATACCTGCCAGAAATGGTGGGGGAGAATTTGGAAATCTATCAGTTGTGTCGACATCTCACTCTTGAACATGACATTCTCTGTTTCGTGTCGGGTTGGGATATCCTCCTCTGTATCATTGACCTTCCTCGGTTTGGGCCGTTCATTTTTGCCTTCCATTTGATCTCTGCCACGTCATCATGACCACCGATCCCATGGATCCAAAAGCTTCCAAACTTCCAGTTATGTCGCCGATATGTTCAAGAGTTGTCCTTCTACAGTTACACTTACCTCTGATTCTCTGTATCACCCAAAATCATTTTGCATACTTTCGTCTCATGTCGATGATGTCGGTAACATTATGGCCCTCCTTCGACATGGTTGCTTTCCGTCGACTTTAGCTCATTATCCGAGAAGTTGACCGAGAGACTCCCTTCCAATACCTTAGAGCTTGGATTCGCTAATGGCAAGTTCTTCGAACTCGATGACAAGTTCACATCATTGGCTTTCGATCGAGTGATTTCATGGGTGTTCGACTTTAGCTCCTCTATTCACATTCCGTGGATTATGCTGATAGTACCTTGAGGACCATTGTCATTATTGGTGGTTTCTCTCACGCTTGTTAATATTTTACATCATTGACTGGTAATCAAGCAACTTTCTAGCATGTTCGACGTTAACATATCTATTCAGATGTTAGAATTTGTACTTTGATCAGGTCGTGTTGGAGTGTAAGACCCTAGACTCAGATCACAAAAGTCTAGGTTGTGAAGTGATGTGAAATGGTTATGATGATATGCATGTCTCTTTCAGATGGATGGATGTGACCATACCATGAGTTATCAGATGTGATCCTTCTCATTATTGTATGGTTGTAACCATACCTTGGTTTCATTATGATCCTCTTTGACAGATGGTTGCACCCATACCGGGATCCATTTAAATGATCTTTCTCTGGATGGCTGTGTCCATGCCATGATTCATGTATCATTTGACAGATTTCTCAGTTATGTATATGTATCTATACTTGCTTGCAGGTTCTCCAACAACAGACTATGGTTCCTCGCACTGATTCACAAAGCATTTCATCCCTCACTCTAGCTCGGCCTTCACGCTTTAGGGGGCATCTGTTACACATCATTTTGTCACTGTCCCTATACTTCCCATTCCTTGATCCTGGAGGACCTCTATAGTGAACCCCACATGCTTTGCCTTCATGAAGAAACTCCCATTATGTCCCTCTTCATGAGCAGATCAATTCCCTTTTGCACCATTTCCCTTGAAACTTCTGTTTTTCCTAGTTTACAAGATCGGCGCTAATGATCTTTGTCTCCCTTGCACCGATGTGTAGAGATTAGCGCTATCCCTAGTGCCGATCAGAGCAACTGAGCTGTGTTCCAGTCGCCCCAGTCCTGTTATGGAAAGTTTTTTAAATTAAGAGCCGAAGCTTCCAGCTCTAGAAGCTTCGTAACGGAAGTCTGGTAAATGGTTTGGCCGTAAGGGGTCGAGGATGTCAGTTTGGGCTCCTTTCCCCTATAATGATGGAACTACCTCAAGGGATAATGCCTTCTCCCATGAGAAGAGGATCCATCTCCCATCTAATTCACCCTATATAAACCTCACCTCTTCCCAAGCACAAGCTAGTGTTAATGTTGGTGTGCTAGTGCTATTTTGGTTTGGAGTAAACATCAAGCTATTCATAGTTGTAGCTATCTAGTTGTGTGAGGGAGAAGTGTGATTTGGTTTGGAGTGAAGCCTAAAGGGAAGAGCCTTAAAACTATTGTTGATTGAGGCCATCATGGAATGCTAGCAGAAGTGTGTGGGAACTTGGTCTTGTCAGAGGAGAACCGCAACATCAAGACAATGGTTGTAATCTCTTCTTGATATCAATATATATGCAACTATCGATTGATTTCATACATGTTTTGTCATATTACATATTCATGGCTTAATGTTTCTTGACTTGTTAAGTAGGTTGAATTACAATTTGTCTATTATCACAGTTGTTGTTTGTTGTTGTTTACTTGTTTCAGGTGCTTGAAGAAGGAAGTGAGAGATAGCTGGAGCGAACAAGCAAGGACATCATCAAACAGGATAAGCGTACTAAGAGGTAGGCCCTATTAATTGGTTCTAACCTAAGGAAATATTCCATAGAATGTATCGGTTGTGGCTAGACCCATTATCGGGCTAGAAGAATTTGTTTGTGTCCGCGCTTATAATTTTACTTCACCACACCCTCTTGCAATAGAGAAAATTTCCCCAACCACAAGAGCACCAGTGTGCATGATGACCTCATCAAACACCCCCCAAGCTCAAGAACCAGTTCTGAATACTAACAACAATGTTGTTATTGATCTGACTTTCTTACCATATTCCATCACTCACACACCCTTCTTATTTCCCCCACCTAGTTTTGTCTCGCACAAAGTCATTGCAACTCTCTCGTTGCCCCATATGGATCTCGTGATACCGGTCTAGTATTTGGCCCCTCATACCACTTTAGCAAGCTCAGGAATCATTGCAACGAGCAGAAGTCCTATTCCTCAAGATAACACAACACCACAAGAAACACCTACACAAGTAGTGCCTATGCCACAAGCAGTTCATGCATCGACACCAACCGACCCTAGAACAAGGGATAAGAAAAAAGGTAAAAATGTGGAAGCTTCAAACACTCCCTCCTCTAGGGTCCCTCTACCCTATGCTTTGTGTGAAATAATTGGTTACCCCACCAATAGGTACCCTAAGTTAAATGATCTCAAAGCTCTTATGCATGCCCCAAAAGCGCCAATGAACCCTCCAACGCCTACTAGAGAAAACAACACATCCACACACCATAAGGCATTACGCACCAGCCACGCATGTGCCATATGTACGAAATATGGGCATTACACTCATCATTGCCCCAAAATCCCTCGATATCAAGATGTGTTAGGTGAACTCACCCAAATCAATACCCCGTTACTCCCAGTAGAGGATGGATTCAAAAACATTTTTTACATCGTAAGAGAAGAAGCTTCTTGCTCCTATTCCTCATATAGTCCATCAACCACCCGCTATGATCAGAGGCAGCCCAGACCAACAACACCCCTACTAGTGCCCACTTGAGCTTTATGCAACGTACCAAATCATTTAATCAACCAATGCCTCAAATTAAGGGCCTTTAACTGATTATATTTGGTTACCCGCGTCGTTTAAAGCACCAGACCTAGGAATAGATGTCACACTTGCCAGATTTGTGTAGGAAATCATCATGTGTGACATTGTCCCCACCTTTCTTGATTCCATTCTTTGTTAGGATTCATGCAACGATTTATCACTAAGAATTCTGATTTAGTTGGATCAAATATTGAACCATCAGATCATACCCCACCATCAGGGAATGAAGCATCTAGGTCCATTTTATGTGTGTTTGAGGAGAAGCAGCCCCCAGTAGTGCCACAAGGCCCCATTCATTATATCTCCCCTCACCATCATCAATTTGTATTGGGAAAAAAATGATTTAAGGTCGTCTGGAAAAAAATATGACCCCTTACATGTGCCCTATCTGATAAACCCAACCATTTGGTAAATCAATGTCATGAATTGAGTAAGTTTAATGACATATATTGCTTAGTGGTCCAAATTCCACAAATCTATCTCTCTAATAAGGAGAAAATCACACATTATTATTGTCGCATCTTCTCTCAATCACATCATACCAGGAATTGTTAGTACCTTCCACATTTTCGTGAAACGAGAGTAGCACTGAGGCAAACCCACACCAGGAAGTCATGCCACACCAATAATAAGATGCATAGATGGCTACCAGCCCATGATGTCCCATCTCATGACGTCAACTAGGTGTCAACATCTCACACTATGAGAAGTATCGCCAGCCACACTATCTATTTGGTTAGTTCTAGTTCAATGTGCAATATCTGGACTAGTACCTCTCATAGCACCGAGACATTCCATATGTTACAAACATTTCGGAAGCCTAGCATTCAACATTAAAATCATATTAAGGAAGCTACTTTTTCCCCTTGTACACCAACAAGAATGCAAGAAATTCATCCCATGCGACATCAACCCACCATAATTGAAATTCTACCACCACCTAATGCTGACGACACATAATACCATATACGATTCATTTCCTCATCCATAGGAATCATGATTCATGTTTTCTTCTCATCATTTTTTGGTGTCAAGATCGAAAAATCCACCTCACCAGTGGTAACACCATCGATATTTCAAAACCATCCCATATTCACTTTTTCAACCTTGCTTGGTTCTATGACATCAACCAACGAATCATATTCTTGCTTGTTAACCAACACAACCAGGTCTAAATCCCAACCTCAATACCTAGTGAAACCCAAGTCAACACTAGATAATATTTTTCACTCAGATGAAGATATTCAAGAAGCCATGATGGAACCTGAATGTCCTTGGGATTCTTTTCACCATCGTTCATTTTTTCTACCAGAAAAAATGTTTGTACCCACTCGCGCACCAATCCATGATATTTGCATAATGAGTCAAAATATTTCCTCCCACCAAGAAAGGTCAATTGGTTCAAAACTCCCATCCCAGAACCTGATGCATTTGAGGAAGGGAAAATGTCCAATATTTCACCTACCATCAAGGTAAATATTTCAACAAACCTAGAAAATTTGAAGAGATCTCCCTGGGAGTAGCATGCTCTCCAGAAGAAATAACTACATACACATCCTTATTCCTAGAATATAGGGATATTTTTGCATGGGATTACTCTGAGATGCTAGGCATTAGTCTCGCCATTGTGGAACATCAAATTGTCACATGGCCTGACACCCATTCCGTCAAGAAGAAACAACGATAGTTACATCCTTCTAAGGCTGCAACAATCAAACTTGAAATCGATAAATTCCACAAAGTTGGGTTCATCTATCCTATCGCTTACACATCTTGGGTTTCTAACCCTATTCCCATCATGCAAAAATAGGGCACCATATTTTTTTTTACTGATTTCAAAGATCTAAACAAATCTTGCCCCAAAGGCAATTACTCAACATTATTCATCGATGCTTGCACCAATCACAAGGCCCTATCCTTCATGTATGGGTTCCCTTGGTATAAACAAATCCAGATTCACCATACATATCAGTACAAAACAACATTTACAACCCCTTGGGGTACATTTGCATACCAAGTTATGCCTTTTAGTCTTAAAAATGTTGGCCCCACCTTCTAGCGGGCCATGAACTACATATTCCACAATTTAGCTCATCTTATCCTCGCATATCTGGATGATCATATAGTACGATCCAAGAAGCGTGCTACCCATCACGAGGATCTCTGCATGATATTTTTGATATTTCGACAATATAACCTACACTTGATGTATATTTTTACTTGTAGATTCAAATTTATTATGTAATATGCTAAAACAAAAATACTTGAATCTACTCTACTCATCAGGTGAAACAAAAATTGATCGATGAAAACACTAAGCAGAAAAGGAATAATTCCAATCGCACATAACAAAAAAAAAAAATCTCGGGAAAGCAACTGCTCAAAACCCTGACTATCTATATTGAATTAACGAGAAGATCTAAGAAGAAAATATAATGCTTGTTCAACCTGAACAATTCCTATACAAGTACAATCTATCTCTCTGCTTCACAAACCAGCTCAAGCCAACACTTAGCCCAATTTGTTCCCTACCAAGCCCCTACTTCTTTACACAATTCCTGAGAGAATTAACCCATATTTAATTTGTAAAATCCCTCACCACAACTTCGCAATCCATCATAGGCATTCTACTGATTGCATACACCATATGTACAACTCAGAAAATTATAAAATTAATAGTACATTGTCCCTGAACTCTAATCTCAACTGGGTCTTTCTCAAAACTGACATGCATGAGTTACTCATGAGTGAATTATTAGTTAACTGATTTATCATTGCATGTGAATTAAATCCAATTTAATACACTTGACCTCTCACTAGTTCCTCCATCAGTTAGAACTAGTTTAACTAAATTTAACTCAGTTAAACTAAATTAAATAATTACAACTCAATAAGAACTCAACCTAGAATGCTAAAATTTAGGGATCACTCTACATGACTCTAGATAGACTTCCAACTCGAATTTACTAAGCCAACTAAGTCAACTTAACTTAGTTAAATTTTACAAGTTGTTATGAGAATGGAATTTCGATTTAATTCCTAATTTAATTCAAGGACAAATTAAATTAGAATTTCTAGATGTTATTTTTAACATTTCTTGTTGCTATTTTCAACACTCCCTCTCACCAAGAAATGAATTCCACTCTATCCCAATTTGGTACATTTGGAATGTTCTGCATGAAACACTTGTCTGGAGTGTTGTTGTTGCTGCAACTTCTGAAACTGAAAAAACATCCAAACTAAATCAATATGATGCATCTGTCATGAGAGTCTCTAACTGCTACTAGGCACTTCACTGTCTACCGAAAACTTTACATTGTTGCTGACTCTACATTGTTGCATCTACACTACTTCCAAATCTTCTCTGCGCTCCCCAATATCTGCTGCTATTTTCTGCCTCTGTCACTCTGACATTTGAATGCATCAACCGCCATTGATCCATCCTACTATTTTGTACTATGGACTCCCATAGCAAGGTAATGATCCATGGGACAAAACGTATCAATGGACCCTACCCAAATTTCTGCGTTCTTAGGACTATTACTTCACATCACCCCACCTCTCACCTAGAGGTATGGCTGCATGTTCTCTTTTTGCCCACTTGGCTTGAAATTCCCCCCTACTAGAGGTCTCTACTTGAGTGGATGTCTCCACTTGACCTCCTCTCTGCTTCTCCAATTTGGCTTCTCCACAACTTGTTGAGGTTGCTTATGAGGTTGCATATTGAGAAGTAATTCATGCTTCCTCTCAACCAACAAGTCTCTAGTTTATGCCTTTCTCCTCAAGGCTTTGCATGCATGAGCTAAATCTGATCTACGCATACTACTATTTCTACTGCTCTACTGCTTCTTCTGCACTACTACTGTAACTACTACAATAATGAGTCTGATCTCCCTAGATCTTGAAGTACTAGCTTCGATAGGGCTTCCCCCTTTGAAACTAGACTCCCTCTTATTCTCGATCTCCCTATGGGAAATCTCTCTACTCCTCAATCTACCAATGTCAATGATCAAAACTCCTTTTTGTGTCACTAAACATTGGCTCATTTATCTTCCCACTAGCAACCTTCTTACCCCATTAAGAAGTCTGCACATAGGGTCTTATGGATTTGCCATGAACTAGAGCTCCATCAATCTGCAAAGACAAATTCAAACTCTTCTCTTTTATTGTGATTTCAACTCTGATACCATGTAGAGATTTCTACAAATCCAGCTCTTATACCATGTATATTTTTACTTGTAGATTCAAATGGATTATGTAATATGCTAAAACAAAAGACTTGAATCTACTCTACTCATCAACAAAAGCAAAAATTGATCGATGAAAAAACTAAGCAGAAAAGGAAGAATTTAAATTGCACATAACACAATATTTTTCTGGGGAAATCAATTGCTCAAAACCCCGACTATCTATATTGCATTAACCAGAAGATATAAGAAGAAAATTCAATTCTTGTTCAACCCGAACAGTTCCTGCACAAGTACAATCTATCTCTCTTTTTCACAAACCAACTCAAGCCAACACTTAGCCCAATCTATTGCCTGCCAAGCCCCTACTTCCTTCTGCAATTCCTGAGAGAATTAGCCTATGTTTAATTGGGAAAATCCCTCACCACAACTGTGCAATCCATCATAGTCCTTCTATTGATTGCATGCACCATCTGTACAACCCGAAAAATTATACAACTAAAAGTACACTGTCCCTGAACTCTAATCTCATCTCGGTCTTTCTTAGAACTGACATGCATGAGTTATTTATGAGTGAATTATCAATTAACTGATTGATCACTACATGTGACTTAAATCCAATTTACTACACTTGACCTCTCACTAGTTCCTCCATGAGTTAGAACTAGTTTAACTAAATTTAACTCAGTTAAACTAAATTAAATAATTACAACTCAATAAGAACTCAACCTAGGCCCCTAAAATTTAGGGATCACTCTACATGAATCTAGATAGACTTCCAACTCGAATTTACTAAACCAACTAAGTCAACTTAACTTAGTTAATTGTTACAAGTTGAATTGAGAATGGAATTTTGATTTTATTCCTAATTTAATTCAAGGACAAATTAAATTAGAATTTCTAGATGTTATTTTTAACCTTTCTTGTTGCTATTTTCAACACTTGAATCCTCTCAAGTGTGTATTCTATGTCAATGCTAGAATACTACTAGGTTTCATAGTTTCCTAGCAAGGTATCAAAGTCTACCCTCTCAAAGTCCAAGCAATTAAGGAGGTGCCACCTCCAAAAACATTAAAATGGTTACAAAGCTTGCAAGGTAAGTCCAACTTATTATGATGCTTTTTCCCTGATTACACTACTTGTACACAAACTTTCTTGCACCTCCGTCATCAAGATATTCCCTTCCATTGGGATAATAAAGCTCAAAAATCATTTGAAGCTTTAAAATATGCATTATCTCAAGCTCCTTTGATTAACCCACCCAACCACAACAAAGACTATACCCTATACTTGTCAACATTAGATTTAGCCATCGTTGGCGTGTTAGTCTAGGAAGGACCAGATAACGAGGAGCCCATAATTTAATACGTTAGCAAAAACCTATATGGGCCTGCATTAAAGTATGAACCAGAAGAAAACACTGCCTTAGCTCTCATACATTTTGTATAAAAATTCGACATTATATCATACTTCGAACCAACATAATATATTAACCCCATGAGGTACGTTCTCACTCGCCATATGATGAACCAAAAATATGCTCGATGGATTGATATTCTACAAGAACTTGATCTACAGTTTAATTCTCCTAAGAGAAAAAAAGCGCTCATCCTCGTCGAGTTCATCACATATCTCCCAACAGAGACCCAAGGCTCTCCCGTTAATGAGGCTCTTCCCAATGAACATATAATTTTAGTATCAATGAACGACCCTTGGTAGGGCAACATCCTCCTCTTTTTATAAACTCAAAATTTCAAACCCCAAATTACCCACGATGATAGAAGGTGCATACGCCACCAAGCCCTCCATTACCTCCTTCAAGCCCTCCATTACCTCCTTCTAGGGGGTGTCCTCTATCAACAAGGCATCGAAACCATCCTACGTAAATGCCTCAATGACCAACAAGTTGAGCAAACCTTAATTGATTGCCACAGTAGGGCTTGCAATGACCAACTCTCAAGGATGGCCACCACCCAAAAAATCCTCTATGCTGGTTATTTCTGGACCACCCTCTTCCATGATTACATACAGGTATTCAAAATATGTGAGTGATGCCAACGATATGCTCATAAGGTGTGAGCACCACCCACTCCCCTACATCTAGTCATCATGGCCGAGCCCTTCTACAATTGGGGCATTGACTTCATGACCTATAACCCCCCATCATCTAGAAACCACAAGTACATTGTGGTTGTCATTGACTACTTCACCAAATGGGAAGAAGTAATGCCCACATATAATAACACTTCAGGAACCACGACATTGTTTTTCTTTAACCATGTCATAACACGGTTTGGTGTTCCCAAGGATTTTTCAGACCATGGTAAACATTTCGAGAATGAAATCTTTCAAGAGCTATCCCAACACCTTGGTTTCTCTCACGAGTTTGCTTCACCATACTACCCTCAGTCTAACGGTCAGGTAGAAGCTATCAACAAGGTTCCCAAAACCATTTTGCAGCGCATAGTGAACAATCACAAAACCAATTTGCATCATATGGTGTTCTCATCCCTATGGGCATACCGCACAATAATCAAGGCATTTACAGGGTTCACACCCTTCCAACTAGTATATGGGGTTGAAGTTGTACTTCCCATTGAGTGTGAGATCCCTACCTTATACTCTTCCATCGAGATTCTTAGTGACACCAAACCTTTGGAACAAAGGTTGGTATAGTCGAAGCCTATCAATGAAATTCGACAAGAATCCCTCCAAAATAATGAAGCACACAAAAATAGAGTCAAAGCCTAATCAATCGCAACATCACCCCTCAGACATTTACCAAGGGGGATTTATTCCTTCGCTACAATGTTTCCCAACAAGTGGTAGGACCTGGAAAGTTCAAAACCCTATGGAAGGGCCCATACATTATCAAACATTACCTCCTTAAGGGGGCATACATCTTGTTAGAGCTAGATGGGACTTTCCTAAAAAATCTAGTCAATGGTCTCTACCTCAAAAAGTTTTACCCATAAAATGCTTGAGTAAAACCCTAGAATGTACATGTATGCACCATGAATTACTTTTATGATGATCACCTCATCATGGATTCACTCTAAAAAGCACTCTCTCATCATGTGTCACAGATGGATCATCTAACAGCCTATCACCATAGATTTGTTGATGTCTCCTCTTGATCGTCGCAAAACCTCGTTGCCGTACCTAGGCCATAAACTCTCCTAGACAGAAACCTCATCTCTCTAATATACTTTGTATGGGTCAACGACTAACAATCAAGCTGAATGCAACACCGTCATAGGTCTCTTGGCCGATGCCTATCACTTAGGTATCTATCACCTGCATGTATTCCTTAATTCCATGTTGGTTGTATCAGATTTAAACAAGACCTTTTAGGTTCACGATTCATGCCTTTCTCGGAAGTATCTACATGCAAAAAGGTTAGCTCAATGTTTTGATCATATCACATTTACACATATGCTAAGGGATCAAAATCATACAGCTGATCGTATAGCTAATCAAATCCTAGACTGACATATATGACATATATATAACCATCAAGACACATAAACCATGACCATAATATCCATCTCAAACAAATACAAAATTACACCAAAAGTATAGATGCATAAGACACATCATAAGAGCCGCCAAAATGTATCATCTCGTATATACATATCAAATATATATGAGTACAAAAAATAGTTGTACAATCCACTAGCTCACGACCAAGATAAATAAGTCAACAAAAACATAAGGGAGAATCCTCATAATGGGTTCTTTCCCTGGTACATACATAATATCATCCAAAATCTAGAATCGAGGCCCTCCCTCCCACTCTTGTGGACCAATCTCTGTGCTAGTAGCCAAAATAGGAATAGTTGTGGCCACCGCCATAGCTATGCGGTGCAAATATGGTCGATGCACCCATTGAAGCGACATAGTTGTCTCCACAAGACCTCGCTCGAACCCGCCCAACCATCAATAGGAAACCCTCTAGTCAGGGCCTCAACTCTTCCCCAGGCATATCGGTAACTCCACACCTCGTCCTCTACAGTTGCCAACTGTGCCTCTTCTACCTCGGCACGCTCACACCACCACTCTATGTCCATGGGCATCGTTGCACTGCTACCCTCACCAGAGGATCCGCCAATCTCTAACTGGTGCCGCTGCACAGGCCGCTAAGGCACAGTAGGTGGCCTCACATCTCTCGGTCTCTAGGGCACAGGTTTTGCCCCTATGACATCCATGTGTCTTGGATAATTGCCTACCAAGTGGGCAAGTGGTCACCCTTGAGGTCCCACATCTACAAATAAACAAACATGGTATCAACATCAAGATATATAAAGAAAAACATATAGATACATGTAAAAAATACACAAATGAAGAAAACAAAACTCTCATACCTATTGGTACCCAGGCATCACCACGAGGAAGCACCATGTCTGGATCTCCCCTGAAATCCACACCATGGTAGGGGAAATCCAAAATCAGCTGAGGTTTGGAGTTAAACCAACCCTCCACGATGGCATTCCAATAACACCCCACAACAGCACTACTAACTCATGGCATCACCGGTGTCCACAGTCGCATACGAGGGTCCCTAGCACTGCTAGAATTGGTCGCAGCATCATGACCCTCTCATACATAAAGCTGCATAAAATACTCGCGTAGAAAAAACTCTGAAGCTCACCATGCTGCACTTGTGTCAACTGGGACGCCATGCCCCTATAACAAACCAAGCCCAATCAAAGAAGTTGCCTGCCTACAACTATTGTAGGACCACTATTTGAGGCCTCGATACTCTGTGGGGGGATACTAACCCTGCCAACCTGATGATCATTGCTAGAGAAAACCACTCGGCAAGATCCACAATGAAAGAAACCTTAATACAACCTCCTCATAAGGGTTGGACTCACAGTTAAGCTTAGTCTCCGCCCATCGATGGATATCCACATGTCTAGATGGGAGTGGATATGGTAAATCCTCCCACGAGGCAACAAACCTGTAACAAAATATACATTAATCTGGGTTGATGTCGGTAGATCAACCCTACAGATGACCATAACCTATCAGTCCACATCCTAGCAGTAGATGAAAAAATGCAGGAATCTATCCTGCGATCCCAATATGGGGTTCTAAAGAAACTTTAACAATCCCCATCGAGCCAAAGTTTGGTTAACTGCCAGGTCCCCCGCCTTCCTAAGCTATGAAAAAGAGAAAAAACCCATTTTGTCTCACAATCACGTGTTTATGCCCCTCAGAGATGCGTGCAACGTGCACCTTTTTTTGGAACAAACGCATGTGTACGTGTCTGTCGGGACATAGGCCACATCAACCAAAGAGCTAATGTTTGTGGGTCTCTTTTTAACACATAGACATGGTCCACATGTCTGTGTTAAACATAGACGCACAGACCACGTGTGGTCCAACAACCAAGCCACAGTGACCATCAATGGACATCTCATGGCTTATCGTGACTCAGACGCACGACCCATGCGTCTGAGGGACACTTTTACACGGTGTCGTTGCTCAAACCTCATAGGTTCATGCGGCAACTACGTGACTCTACATGAGTCCCCCGCACGACCCTAAATTCACACCTTAAAAAGGTCGTACATAGGACCCCTGTATGACCTATCTATCCTCCAACTACCAAAAACACAAAGGCTAAGGTAGAAGCTCCTACCTGTCTCTCCCCCCGCGTGTACCTAGTACTCTAGCTGACTGCAACGACAAGAAATTTCCCTATAACTAGCTATCACCTCTCAGGCTTGAAAGTACAATTAAAATGATATTTGGCCCCCTCAACCCTATGTATCACCCTCTTTTTCCATTTTTTGGAGCCCATTATAGAAGCTCAAGACCTTCGTTGTCAAAACTGGGAGAGACACAAGGATCAGTAACACACCATCTCCATCACGGAACTCTCCGTTCCAGTGATCACCAAAACTCATTTTTTGACCCGGCGCACGCCCATAAAATCATTTCAGGTGCGCCTTTTCTTGTTTTTTAATTCATATCATTTAGTCAATCACAAATTATTCATATCTTTTTCTTTTTTAAAAGACACTTTCACTTGGGGAATTTGCCGTGGAAATTGCAGATACATCATGAACAACCCGCTTTGACCAACACCCTGACAAAAAAATAACAGAGCACGTATCATTCACCACTTAACATGATAGGCTTCCTCTTAATCTTTGCATATCCTAACATAATTTCTCCAAAATGCACCATAGGGTCCATCATCTCGACCATGTTTATCACCACCTCACCTTGCATATGATAAACATCCATGTTGGTCGATAAAGCCTCCCCAATCATGGATCACCTCATGATATAAACCCCCACATACTATTGGGATCCATGGCCATAACACCCAGGTTGGGGAATCACTTCACTTACATGCCTTGAAGATCAACCTCATTTTTCTACATTCATTCTCTATACACCCCATTCCCGGGCCACCCCTGGTACTTTACGGTAGATCAAGATAGATGCACTACCATGTCCTACATTTGGCCTATCATTCACCCACATTACATAAACCATCTACCTCACTTCATCCACCTCACCAACCCAACATGGAGACCAACCAATAGGGCCCTTGCCCTCAGAACAAACACCATACCTCTATATAGGTCACCATTCTCATGGGACACATGTCTCCGCGTCTATACATCCAAATCACCTTCATATTCTTTTGGAAAGTGTACAAAGATTTTTTTTACAAAATCCCCTCCCACCCATATTTTCATGTCTTTTACTCCACGACAATTTCTAGTCACCCTTGGTCGGAGCTCGCACATTACCCATAGTAATTTAACATGTTCACACCAGTCAAAACATACTTACACCCACCTTGGAAATCCTATCAACCCCAGGGCCATCCCTATCAACAAAAGTCTTTTGACTGTCACCATTTGCATAATTGCTCTGACCTTGGGCCAGTTGTCCATATCCACTCATATCGCCAGCTCTCATTATCACGTCTTTTCTGACCAACACTATTATATTCTGTTTACACCTTATATCTATTCCCCGACACAACATATCGGGCGGTTGATGCTTCTTTCCTGCCAACTTCAACACTCATATTCCATGATCAAGGCAGTACCTTGGATACTCCCCCTTTGAAGGGATATCCTCAGGTGGCACAATGGGAATCATTATTTCCCATTGATGTCATCAATTACATTGAAATTCGACACCAACACAAGTTTTCATGTCCATGTGGTGCTGTACTTAATGACCGTTGCAGTTCTTTCATTTTAGTCGAAGACCCCCGCATCACTAAGAATATCATTCAACAATGCTTACATCATGATAAGGGGGAGGTACCCAAATTTGAAGACCCATGCATACCTCAGCACCTCATTCAATAGTGCATCACTTTCTTTATGCACGAGGGAATTAAATTAAGTCTATTTGTCGAAGAAATGCCCTTGAGGGCACCATCAATTATCATCATCAGTCATTAGCACCTCAACCACTATAATGTTGAATAGATAGAACCATTTCCTATCTGATTGTAATAATTCATCACTAGCCATCATAATGAGCATGGGACATGCCCACCTCATATAGACACTTTTTTACTCTTTAATTTTTCTTCAAATCATGGTTATCATTTATACTCAGTCAAGGGGTTCCTCTACTCATCTCCATAACAAGTTGTCCTCTCTCCCAAAAAGTTGATCAGATTGTCCGTCAGGATAGAAAACGTGATGTATTTCTGCTATACGATTGCTAACCTCATACATTAGGGGGAAACGTTAACACCATAAAATCATACACATGTTTGCACAATCCAGAAGACGCTAAAAGACATCTAACAGAATGCACAAGTGAAGATTTTCCAGCTGAAGACATCATGAAGTTTAAAAAAAATAATTTCTCTTAAGGTCAAAATTTTATAAAGTTAAAAAATTGAGGACATCATGGCTATTTATTCAATAGCCGTGCACCACTTGGAATTTTCTTCGAAAGCCACCCAGTCAAGAAAAATGCTGACTCAACAAATTCGGGAGCACTTCCCACATTTGAAAGATGATTCCCTGACATGTTCCAGTCAAGGACAACCAAATTGGAGCTGCCCTAAAGATACGCAACACTCAATGGAATCATTGTGTCCTACTCATGAGTCGTTGTCATTCATGAACCAAGAGAGGGAAGATGGATTCAAAAATTCTATATAAACAAGGCCATGGGAGAATCAAAAGAAGAGACATTGAACTATGTTGGCCAAATTGCTATAAGAGAAAACTAACATTCCATTTTTGAAGCCAAAGAAAGTAAGAGCACTAGCATGTTGATCATATTTCTTCTAAGCAATCCATCATCTTAGTGAGAGGAGAAGAGTCCACCATTGGAGAGTCTTCATACTTCTTTGAGAGAGGAGAAGCTCACAAATAGATTGAGGAAAATAACCTCCTTGTTGAGGATTTTTTAGCACCATAGCTCAAACAATTCTCTTCAAGTGTTTAAGATTCATCTATTGTATTCAACTTCTACTACCAACAGTCAATAAATGGAGAGTTTTCCATTATTTGTTGACTTATTGAGCATTATTTGTGTATTTATCTCTTTGTTTTAGTTTATGTTTGTATATGATTATTTTCACTATTTGCAATCCTTTGTTTTATCTAAGTCTGTCCACTAACAACACCAACTTTGTCTATGATCCTTTGCAGGAAACAACCAACCACTGAGGAGGTGTCCTTTGGCACACCATTGCCACAAAAGCACTACCACACATAGCACAGAGAGTACATTGGAAAAGACGCAAAAAAATATGTGGTGCAATACCCGAAAACAAAATAAAAAATAAAATAAAATAAAACAAAAAATCCTAAATCCTAATTCAAAGCTACCCTCCTCCCCCACTATATATATATATATATATTTCGAGGAAAGAAATCAACTCCCTTCTCAACCTAAGAGTATAAAACAATATTCATTGAAGCATTATAGCTCATCATGTCACTAGCAAGGATTTGAACTTGGGTGGGGAAGATAATAGCCATTTCACTCTACCACTTGAGATAACCCCAATTGACAAAAAATAATGCATATATGAATTAAATACAAACACAAATATATATGTGTGTGTGTGTGTGTGCAACAAGGAAAAAATAGTAAAGCAACAATAAGCAATAAGAGTTCAATGACACTTGTGGACATGCTACTTTTTTAATTAAAAAAAAAAAAACAACAACAACAACATAATTACCATAAATATTTTGTGGAGATTAAATCTCTACCATCCACTTAATAATTATTGATAATTAAATTAAATTTATAAAAACCCTATTTCAAAATAAACATACCTATTAACATAATTAAAAATATAATAAATAATTCATTTTTATAACTAAATTACCCATCCTGTATTATGATATAAAAACAAATCATATTATTCACATGTGTAAAACTCAAAAACTATAATATGCATTCATTTAATTTTATAAATTCGGCAATGCATAACATACATTAAAAAACAAATCATATTATAAATTCGGCAATGCATAACATGCCTTTAAAAACAAATCACATTATTCACGTGTAAAACTCAGATTCGACAATGCATGACATACCTTAAAATATATCAAAATGATTGTTATTTTAGACTTTTTTTCATTGGTATCTAACTGAGGTCCAAACTTAACCATTGAATTTCCTCCTCTTATTAATTTTATTGCATTGTGGTTATTTATTTGGGTGTCTCTTACTATAAAAATATCTTATTTTGGATTTCTACCTTAATTCATGTATATATACGTCCTAATTTTAAATTCATAACACTATGTATGAGATATCATAGGCAGTAGTGTACAATTCCTTTGTTGATTCATATACCATGTGTGTTTACTACAAGCCAATGCAAATAATATTATTGTCTCTTTAACATCTCCTTTGCAATGATACTAAAAATGATGGTTTATTTAATTACTATTATTTAATAACAAGAACAACTAAATAGATGTGTATTAATTTGTAAAAATGGGATTAGGTAGCTGGTGAGATGTCATGTATTGTATGTGGATGTTTCAATTTTCTTATTCACAATTATTTTTTTCAAATATTTAAAAAAAAAATAACATTCCTTGAAAATAACAAATATATTTTTTAAATAAAAAATAAAGATTAAATAATATGCCAACCAAAAATGATATGAATCAAAATGTATCTATTTAAAAAAAAAACAATATTACAATAAAGAAAATTTATTAAATAATATACCAACAAAAAATGATATGAATTGAAATGTATCTATTTTAAGAAAAAACAATATTACAAAAAATAAAATATAGCTTTAGAAATCAAAATACAATAATTAAAATAAAACAAAAACAACAAAATAAAATAAAATAAATGAATTGAAATACACCTATTCTATTCCTAGTTTAATGGGTCATGGATCACTCTTTTTAATGAAAGCAAGGAGACCCTTCCTTAATACACATAAAGGAGATATTCATGCCCTTCTTAACTTTTAAATTGTATTAAGATAAGATAAAAAGAAATTTAAATAAACCAACATAGATCCATCTTAAGTACAGATCAAATTTCTTCATGTGCAAACATATTTAGAGTGCAAAATACAATGTGTTATTTTTCATTGTTGAAATTGTATTATTGAATGCTAAATAGAGTATATATAAGACCAAATAAAATTTTAACCATAATTTTTTTAGATATATATGAAGTTGATATCGACATAAATTAGCTAGCATAGATCTTCAAATAGTTTATTTCAATCTCTAGCTGAAATATTTTTGAAAAGTATAATATTTAAACATCTTATTCACACATTTTTTTATACTTCTAATTACTTTATAACATATTCATTTTTTTAATTATAACCGATATTGTTTTTCTATTTAAAACATAAATTTTATTTTTTATTTTTACTTTAAGGGGACACGAACGAATGGACAAACTTACACATCCCTCATACTAGGCTGTAGAATGAGCATCTCGGCTCAATTACATTAAAATATTAATAGAGAACAATTGAAATGAAGATGTAAAACACTTTTATTTGATCAAAATTGTTTTTAATAGATTAAATTTCAATCTGATTTCTAATTTCCAATTTTATTTTTTTCTCCAATTCTATGATCTATCTCTCTTTTTCTCTTTTTACAACACACTAATTTTTTCTCCTTTTATAATGGGACTAGTACAACAAACTCTATAAAAATAGGTTCTAACACTGTAAGTAGGATTTAGTTCCATTAATTGGAAAGAGTTTTTAACTAAATAGAACTGCATTGAAATATTTGTATAAATGGGTTTATACTCTAAGTTAAATTAGTTAGGGTGGAACACCTATCACCATAACTTTAAATGAGTCTAATAATGACATGACACTTGGAAAGATGTTTTAACTAAATAGAACTACATTGAAATATTTGTATAAATGGGTTTATAATTTCAAGTCAAATTAGTTAGGGTGAAACACCTATCACCATAACTCTAGGTGAGTCTCATAATGGTATGAAACACGGATTAGAACAACCGCCACCATAACTTTAGGTGAATCATGCTACTCCAACATGAGGCACATAGATAAATCAGGGTATTTGAACCTCCAACTTTTAATACATAACACTTCATTATCACAGTGATCACCAATTAAATTTCCCAAAAAAACTCTCAGATTAAATTAATTCTTTTACAATCTCAACTAATATTATTTTCTATTCTACCAATATTAATTGGAAAATAATACCAATTACTTACGCACGTACATGAAAACAATTATAATTTATTTATTCAATGTATAAAGTATTACCTTATATTAATTGAACTCCACAAATTAGATGATAGTAACGTTATAATTTCATAGGCAGCAAAAATATATCATATATTTATGTTTCATTATATTATAAAAATTTACCATATTTGGGAATCATCCCTAAATAATTATATAAAACTGGATAAAAGAATTTTTATTATGAATAATTTGTCTTTCGGTGCTCAATGTAACGCCAAATTTTATAGTTGATCACATAACATGCACTTGAATCTAAAGATAAAGAGATTCTACAAAATATTTATGTTGAAGTGTTTGGAGAGGTTACAATTTTATAATTTCCGATGTTTAATATTTTATTCATTTTTAGATCTTATTTTGACACTTATGTGTACACCTATGTTGTTTTACGACATGCATTTGTTGAGGTGAAATTGTATTCTTTATTTTTGGGTTTGTTTTAGTGTACTTAAATTTTAGTGAAATTTTGTCCTTATTCATCCTTGGATTCCACGCTTTAGAATGCGTGTACGTTAGATTGCGTATTTTCACCATTTTTGTGGGGTATAAAGGATTTGCTTAATATTTTTTAAGTGGTTGGGATTAAGTGTTTTTATACCATAGATATAGATAATTACTTCACTCGTTCATTTTTTAAAGAACAAATCAACTAGTTACATAAATAATTCACTCTTATGATGTAACTAAAAACATTTGCAGCTATTAAATTAACTTAGGTTTTTAGTTTTGTATCATCGACATTTACTTTCACCATTTAAATTTTAAATAAATGGATATCTCAAGTATACCCTCTTCTGGGTACCTTACCCTACAAATCCCCCACATCTGGGCCCCAATGCTTTTGTTCATCGACTCCATTTGCTCCCATCTCTGCACCATTGGTATCATTCCCTATTATTTCTGGGTATTTTGAAGGCTCCTCCCTCCCGCTACCTGATTTGGGAGAAGGTACTAGGGCTTGTACAGGTCAGGGCATTGCCTCTGATCCCCCTGTCAATCCTTCCACAAGAAAAGCGTCCTGGACTACTAACAAATACAAGGGTATAAAGGTCGAGAGTAAGAAGATCTCATTGACATTCGGCGATGACTTACAGATGGGTGATGTACTCGACACTGCTGATAGGGTACTGGTTGGCTGGGTTCAAGGACGCTCCTACACTATCGCCCATCTCAGACAATGGATCTTGGAGATTTGGGGCCAAGTGCTAGAAGATCTCCCTTCGATGGTTACATTATCGCGAGGATGGTTTGCTCTTCGTTTCCAGCGCCCTGAATACGTTCCCTGGGTTTTATCCAAGTTCTGGCACATAGAGCTTGCTTCAGTCTTACTTAAGAGATGGAGCCCCCTTTTTGACCCAGAACGTGAGCATCTAGGGGTTGGCCCTATATGGGTTTGTCTTCCTAATCTTCCGCTTCATTTCTGGTCTAAGGACATTTTTAAACGTATTGGGAATGCTCTTGGGACTTATCTGGACTATGATAAATCTTATACCATCATAGGGAATATGGTTATGTCTCGTATCTTGGTACATCTGGATACGTGAGAAGGTTTGAAGGAAAGCCTTCAAATTCAATGGAGGAACACTTGTCGCATTCAGATTCTCGATTCTGAGGGGGTTCCCTACTGATGTCTCCGATGTCATAAAGTTAGGCTCGTGTACAAGGATTTTCCACTACTTGCTTCCAGTGTTGCATTTGTATCTCAGCCTGAACACAATGCAAGGGATATTCCATCAGGATCACATGATAAGAGGCCTGCAAAGACTGTGGGGTGCCCTCCAAAAGATATCTGCTCAAATGGATGGTTCAAGTGAGGAACCTGTCCGCCCTCCCTCACCTCGCATCACCAGATCTCGTGCAACCGCGACTTCCATCACTTTGGGTAATATTTCCACTTCTCCCCCTTTTTCTACTGCCTCTATTTATGTATCTCATCTCTATGCATCTATTACACATTGCATGCCTGCACCTACATCTGTCCACTCCCCCCTTTCCTGCTCCCTAGTTTCCTCCCCTCCCATTTTCTTCGATACCCCCCTGTTATCCCTGATTTCCTTCCCTCCTCTGAGACTTCAGGTGATTCCTAATCGAGACATCCTTACCTCCTCCATTCTATGGTCAGATCTTCATCTGATGACTGTTGCGGTATTGGCATTATCCCTCCCTCCAAGTCCAACAAACCCACCAGAGGCAGACACTCCCATATCTCAAAGGCTATCATCCAAGCTGGATTGGATGTAGTGCAAGGCAGACAACATTCCCTTGAAAAGGTCCTTAGATCTTTGACCTCCCCCCCTGGTTCTCCATGAAGTGGTTATCATTCAATTGTGAGGAGATGGCTAGTCTTGCTAAAAAACTAGCCTTTAGGAGAATTCTTGAACTCAAAAAGGTGGATATCATTTTTCTTCAAGAAACATTTTCTCTCATTGACCATATTATACCTTCCCTTGAAGCCCTTGTATCTAGTTGGCACTTTCATGCTCTTGATTTCCGTGGCCGCTCTGGGGGTATTGATTTTGGTTATAATCCTCGGGCTATCAAGCTCCTAAATATTTGGGGGGGGGGGTGGTATTATTGGGGCTGACATTTTTTCTTTTGATCTTGGGAGGGATTTTAGATTGATCAATGTATATGGACCCTGTATTCATTGGGAAACATATTGGGAAAATATCCTCACTTCTTCATATATGCAAGCTGATAACATCATCTTGGGGCGAGATCTTAATTTTTCCATTGGACATGCGGAATATTGGGGTCATAATTCCCAGGTTGATCCTCTATCTGATACCATTATTCTTCTATTGGAAGATCACCAATTTAATGATATTCCTATGGCTCGACTAAAAACTACTTGGCGTAATCAAAGGACTAGTGAGGCTATGCTTTCCAGAAGGCTAGACCGCTTCCTCATCAAAGAAGCGCTTTTAAGTCTATTATCCCTGTACAAGAAATGGGTGGGATCGGGAGGCTTATCTGATCACTCTCCCATCTAGCTTGAAATTTCAAATGCAGAACGCAAGCCAAAACCACCTTTTAAGTTCAACTTGACCTGGCTCAAAGATGGGGAGTATACTAAGATGGTGACTGATTATTAGAAAGCACTTACCCTTGCTCCTAGACAGACTCACTGAAAATTTTGCTAAAAAACTTCATTGCCTCAAGAACAAAACTTTCAACTGGGCCAGAGAAAAAAGAGTTAGGGATGATCACCTCCTTCATGACATTGAAAATGATCTTGAAAACCTGGTTGGTGTGGATGGACGAGGATTTGAATCAGTTGAAGCAAAAGATCGTCTTATCAAACTTGAAGTAGAATGGTCCAGAATCCTAAAGGACATAGAGGAAAACTGGCATTTTAGGAGTCGAGCCATTTGACTTCAATCTGGGGACAATAATACAAATTTTATCATCAATTTGCAAATGGTTGACAAGCCATTAATACTATCTAGAATTTGGAGGATGATTCTAGACATCGGGTACATTCATTCAATCAATTGGCCACACTTAGTAATACTTATCTCAGTCGGCTCTACAAAGCACCATAGGATGCTACACTTGTTGAGATTATCAAAGTGGCAAGTTCGTTCCCTAGATTCATCATCATGAAGTTGTAGAGGATCTTGTCAGACCTGTAACTATGGGTGAACTAGAAGGTATCCACAAATGGTTCAAGAAAGATAAGATCCCTGGACCAGACAGATGACCGGTTGAATTTTATATTTCTTTTTTTGAAGTTGTTGGCAATGATATGCTACAGGTCATTGAAGAAAGTTGAGTTAGTGGTCGACTGTATGATGCTTTTAATTCAACCTTCATTGCTCTCATACCCAAATCTGATGCTCCTCAGACCTTCAATGATTTTAGGTCCATCTCTCTCTGCAATTGCATTTATAATATCATGGCCAAGATTATTGTGAATCGTCTCAAACCTATTTTATTTGAGCATATCTCTCTAGAACAATTTTCCTTCCTTAATCATCTTCAGATTCATGAAGTTGTTGGTACTACTCAGGAATTACTCCATTCCATCAAGATAAAGAGGCTTAAAGGTATGATCCTAAAGATTGATTTCGTAAAGGCTTTTGATCGTCCTAGCTGGCTTTACTTGAGAATGCTTTTGACTCATTTGGGTTTTCCCTTAGATTTCATACAATGGATCATGTGTTGCATTACCAATGTCTCATTTAGTGTACTTATCAATGGATCTGCATCTTCTTTCTTTCATGCTGAACGTGGCCTTAGACAAGGTTTCCCTCTCTCTCCCCTACTTTTCTTGCTGGTCATGGAAGGTTTGAGTCGATATATATCTGAGGAAAAAAGATAGGGAAGACTTCAGGGGATCAAAATCACCAACAACTGCATTCTTACCCACCTTCTATTTGTTGATGATGTCCTCATATTCCTCAATGGATCGATTGGTGATACCATGGCTTTTTCTTATATCCTTAGATCCTTCCGCTTTGCCATCAATATGGAATGCAATCAACTTAAATCGACTATGACTGTTGTTGGTTGTTCTCACAATGAAACTCTCATTGCTCATCAACAATTTCGTTATACTATACTACCATTTGATGATGGCTATATGGGTTTTTGACTCAAGCCCATACAGTATAAGATCATTGACTAGGTATGGATTGTGGAAAAAATCGAACGAAGACTGAATATCTAGCACCACAAATGTCTCTCTAGGGTTGGCCAACTCACTCTTATAATCTGTATTGGAAGCTACACCGGTGTACTAGATGTCTTTGGCCTGGATCCCAAGGGGAATTTCGCATAGAATTCAATAGTTATGTTGCAGATTTTTATGGAAAGGGAAACAAGAAGTCCACACATATGCATGGTATGATGGGACCACATTGCTCTTCCAAAGAAATGGGGCATGGAAAATTTAGATGCCTTTGCAAAAGCATTAGCAGCCAAAATGGGTTGGCATGGTCTTAATTCAAATAATATTTAGACTAAGGTGGTCATTCAAAGGTACATTAATCCACTCCATACACTTGATTGGATCAGGAGACCGTCATGGAACAAAACTCATATATCTATAGTTTGGAGAGATGTACTGAACTCACTATCATACATCCGTGATGGATTAAACTAGAGGATTGGTAATGGTAATCTGGTACATATTGGCATAGATCCTTGGTCGGGATGTGGGAATTATTTTCAACTTCCTCTTGAGCTGCTACACTTCCTCTTGAATGCAGGTATCAATAGACTTTCTCACATAGATGATCTGGACAATTCTACTATCTTCTATCAAGCTTGGAAATCTGTTGATCTATTGGGCATACCTAACATCTGGCACAATGATTGGCAATCCTATATTAGTGCACTCTCAAAATCACATGTTCGGATCACTGAGGGAGAGGATGAGCTCATTTGGGCACACTCACAACATGGATCCTACTCTCCTAAGGAAGGATATCCTCTCATCTATTCTACTCACAAGCCCCTTGCATCTGATTGGTGGTGGAGTACTCTCTGGAAGCTGAAGGCACCCCCTAGAACTAAACTCTTCATGTGGTGTATACTCCGCAACAAAGCCCCTACAGGGGACAATCTTCAAAAGCGATCATACTTCGGACCAACCTGGTGTATATTATGCAAGCAGGCATCAAAATCTATTGAGCATTTATTTCTATTATGTCCTATCACCATTGCATTATGGCATAATGTACTTGAAAGCCTACACCTCCCTAATCATTGGCATGGTGCTAATATAATGGAAGCATGGCAATTGTGGTGGTCTGTTGCACACCCAACCAAGCTAAGGAACCTCCCTCTCCTGATATGTTGGTGTATTTGGTTGTAGAGAAACAAATTTATATTTCAGGGTTCCACTCCACTTTGGCCACATGCATCTACACACCTCATTACTATATATAACAATATAATAGATGATGATCACCCTCACACTACTCGCAATATCATAGCTGAGATTATCGACAGGAACATCCCTTGGGCATACTTCGATGGTTCAACACAACAACATGGCTGTGGGGCCGGGGGGGGGGGGGGTGTTACTCCATATTACTGAAAATCATTCTTATAGAATCCAGATGGGTCTGGGAGATGGAACCAATAATTTTGCAGAACTCATTGCTCTTAGACATTTACTATACTTTTCACCTGAGAAGGGATGTTGTTGCACACAAATTTTTAGCGATTCAAAACTAATCATAAATTGGTTTAACCAACAATCTACATGTCACGTGAACACATTCTGGAACATTTTGGAAGAGATTATGCTTCTGAAAACACATTATGATTATATCTCTTGTCATGACATATATAAGGAGTGCAACCAGGTTTTTGATAGATTATCCAAGGAGGCTTCGCACTAGCCATGAGGCCTCTGGATGATCCAGGAGCAGACTAACCAGGAACACTACAAATATTTTCATAGACCCTATGATGACCACAAGTAACTTAGGGAAGACAAGCCTTGATTGTATGGTTTTCTGAGATATGATTGCGATCATATATTTTTATTAGTTATTCATGTATATATTTTTTGATATTTATTTTTGATAGACATACCATATGTATAACTTATCAGTCTCCCAACCTAGGATTGTATATTTTTTATAGTATCATACTGACAGTGGAAATCCACCCTTACAGCATATGCTTTCAAGCATCTACAACATGTAATTTTCAAATCTTAATGAAAACTGTGATTTTTTCTTGGGGAAAAGAAGGTTAATAATTAAATAATCTAGGTATTAACAAAGATAGAAGGTTAATTACAATTAATAAATGAAGGAAATTAGTAAGATGAAGACATAATCCAATATTGAAGGGGCTCTTATTAGAAATGTCAAAGATGTTGCAACAATTAAATGGTATTTTGATTCTATTTATCATCCTTCCTAATCCTTATATTCATGTAGCATGGTGAATTACATATACAAATAATTCCATGATATACCTATCAACTATAAAAAGATGACTGAAATATGTCTCACTTACAAAGGGTTTTGTAAGGAGAATCCACACATCATTGAAGATTGGACAAGAGGAAAAATCATGGTTCTTGAGAGAGAGAAAATATTTCCAACATTATTATTATTCTTGGAATATGAAAGAAAATATATTTATTTAAAAATCCACAAGGCTTCCTTTTATGGGAAAGATATAAATAAATTTAATGAGGATTAAGAAAAGGATGATCACCTCACATTAACCTTAGACATCTAAATGGATATAATTCTCTCTATTTGAAAATCAATATATTACACAAAATTACATGATCTCAAGCAAACTTAAATGACTATCAATGAATAAGAGAGACACTTCATGGATTTTTTGAAAATGTTTTATATATGTAAAACATGAGGATGTGAGGATGGAACACTTCCTTTGTGGATCACATTCTTCATATTCAAATTATATCAAAATTGTAGAGCTTAAGATTCTAGATGAAATAATAATTCTAGACAATGTGAAGACTAATAACAACATTTCTATAAGAACTGGAAAGATGTTCAAAAAGGAAAGATGAGAAAGAGGATAAAAGGTCTTCAAGATATCGATCCACTACAAAAGAAAAGCAATTTTATCTGACTTATCCAGTCTACTAAAAGTATAATGCAACCCAGTTATAAACACCATTAATGAAGCCTCATGCATTATGTTGTTTTCTATGTGGACAAGGAAATATGATAATTATTGTTGCAAGAATAAGAAAATGAATTCAAAACTACTCATAAATATCCTATAATAATTATTTGTGATGAATACATAATATGCACTTAGGTATTATGTGGCCTTGAATAACTTCCACATATATCACCAATCTACCATGATTGAAGTCCAAGATAAGATAATATATCAATAATTTTCAATTTCAAATGATCTTAGCATCAGAGTTACATTACACTTAATTGGTTAAAATTCACAACCTTAAGTTAATTATGTTCAATCAATATGTTGTCATTATATATAAGAGGATAATAAGTGAGGCTACAAAATCCCCATTTATGTTGTTTTAAAAATGCAATCTCTTGGATATATGATTTCTTCATAAGGATGAAATGGTCATGTCAAAGTTATTTACTATAATACGAACTACCATTTTATTAATCATGAAGTGAATAAAAGGCCAATTCAAGGAATTTTAAGGACCATATCTGTACATTAAATTTCATCCTTCTAAATTAAGAGGACTTTCATCAAGAGTTCCAAATTATTTGAAAAATAAATGTCCAAAGTTAGAAGAATTCCATATGTTGCACACGTTTACAAATGTATTTTCAAATACATTATTTAGCTTTCTTCTAAAAGAAAAGTGGAATTTGTATGGTAGACCATATTCTTAGAGTTGGCGGCTTTCCAAGGATCCATCAAGGATTAAAGTATGATGAGAATTGAAAATTATATTTTAAGATTTGATTCACAAATATTATATTTTTAGTATTTTCCCACTAGACCACATATTTTATTTGTGAAAAAGAAATATGAAAAAGTCATTTTTTACATTAATTAAAGGAAATTTAGAAAGACGATCATTAAGAAAAAATATTCTTGATCAATGATTAATAGCATATTCAACTAAAAGAGAAGAAATAATTTTTTTCCCTTAGTATTAACTTGAGAGTTTAGATAAAACAAAAAGATATTTATAAGAATACTTTTATGATGTATTATGGGAATTATGATTTTGTAGTGATACAATTTAAATAACAAATGCATCTACCATTTTTATCATATACGCTTGAAAACAACTTCAGAAAATATTTAGGGAAGTTCGTTCTTGCATTTCTTGATGATATTTTATTTATTCTATATCTAGAGAAAAATAAAATGTTTAACCGGATTTTATATTACGAATAATAAGAGAACATGATCCTTTTGTTAGAATGAACAAGTGTGAACTAGACTAAAGATCCAATTTAACGAGTGTAAATTACAATAGTTGTCAAATTATACTATTTCAATGATATCAAAGTTTTGAAGAAGGAATTTCAATTTAACATGATAATATTAAAGCCACTAAGAGGTGTCTTATAATAAATAATATATTTTTTAACTTTTTAGAATATGATGTAGAATTTATAGTTTGAAAACCATTTATTCAATTAATTCGAAAAATATTGTTATCAATATAAATGATAAATTTGAGTATTTTAAATTGTTTAAATATTTAAAAATAATATCTTTTTTTTTTTTTCTTTTAAATTATTTTGTTAGATTAAAATTCATCATCCTCAAAATTTACTATCTTAAAATGTTTTAGAAATTACAAAATTTGTATTTTTCAAAAAATTTAAAATAATATTAAATTTATTTATTTTTATATAAATTTTTATTAATTTATACTTTTTAATAAAGATACATTAATACAATACACTTACCAAAAATCAAATTTCATATTTTCATTAATATTCTAAATATAAAATTAAATCAAACTTCTAAACCTATAAATAAATCATCGTTTACTTAATAAACATACATTTATATTTGAAATCCAATTTTAATAATGCTATTGAAATATTATAAGCCCTTAAAAGTATATTTTATACCCTTAAAAGTATATTTTAATTTTTCAAGGATAGCCATTCTTATTCTAATGCACCTTATGGAGACATCACCTTTATTGATTCGAGAATCAAGCCAATCATCACTGATTGTGGAAGTCCTTTTAAACTTATCAAAAACCTAAATAATTTTCACTTTTTCACTGAAGGTCACAAGAAACTCAAGCCAATCTTGACCTATTGTGGCAAGGGTCTTTCCCTACTTTCCAAACCCTAATTATTTTCTTAATAGACCACCACACAATTTGCCTCAAAGGTTGGGACTATGTCAAAAAAGGAATTATTACACTTGTTTTTTAAGATGGAAAGATACGATGCTACCAACTTTAAGCATAAAAAAATTATTAAACATAACCCATAAAGCACTATAAAAATTAGAAAATACTGGCTCCCCCTTTTTTAATGTGGGGTTTAACAGTAACAGGCCACGCCATAACGTGTCAATCATCGGCAAGCAGGGGCACTGAGGGAATGTCCTTCCGGGCAACAGAGGTACGATCATGGCCGTTCCTTGGAGCTGCAACGCGGTTGCCATGGACACCTGTAACTTCTTTCCTGCAAATTGAGTGCGATTGGCCCGCTGTCCAACAGATCCTCTTTCGCCTTTTCGAGAATATTTACCTAGTGGAATGGTTTTCTTCTTCAGGTTCTCTGCTAGAGCGAATTCTTGAATGGAATCAAGAAACTGATTCTTGAATTGGAGCAAGAAGCCATTAATCAGGGTTAGGGTTTCAGTGGATCTGCAATTTTGAAACCCCGAAGCTAGTCCAAACTAGTGGAACGGAGGAAACTGTTGGAAATTTTGGTTTAATTTTCTTAATTTTGGTTGCTCGAGGGCCGAAAATGGGGCGCGGGAAAATAGAGATCAAGAAAATCGAGAATAAGGTTCACAGGCAGGTGACCTTCTGCAAGCGTCGCGGCGGTTTGATCAAGAAAGCGCACGAGCTTTCGGTGCTGTGCGATGCGGATGTGGCGCTTATCATTTTCTCCAGCCGAGGAAAGCTCTGCGAGTTCGCCAGCAGTCACAGCAACAGCGATGGCAACAGGTATGCCCTAGTTTATTCGCCTTAAATTCCTCGATGCAAATGCCTTTAATCCTAGTTTTAGTAGCATTAACGGAATGCTGCTTGTTTTATGTAAAGATTTATTCATGGCTGGCTGCTTTGAATTTTTGCTTGTTTTATGTAAAGATTTATTCATGGTCGGCTGCTTTGAATTTATAAGGTTTAGTCATGGAATTGAGTAAAACAATTAGTGAAATTGGATGTATTCCATGCATGTTCTTTAACAGATACCTTAAGAGAGTAGTTGAAATTTCTTTTCATCGTTCACCATTCAAACTAACTGCAACAATTGCATTCTCCAAACATTTTAGTAATGCTTGTGCAATCCCATTCACAGGAAGAACGTAAGAGTAGTTGAAATTTAGTTTGTAATTTGCATCTATTTTACTCATGTACTTGGTGACAACGTACTAATGGAAGAAAGCAAAGGATTTACCATCTAGAAGAAGCTAGTGTGGTGTAATTCATAAAATTTGGGTACTTATATAACTTTAGAGGCTGACGGTTTAATGGAAAAAAGCTAGTGTGGTGTAATTCATAAAATTTGGGTACTTATATAACTTTAGAGGCTGACGGTTTAATGGAAAAAAAACATAACTATTATATTTTTTATTCGATTTATACATCTCATGCCTAGGGATAATAAGTATTTTCTTCAACAACCCACTTTTGAACAAATTTAACACCTTGTTGTTGTTCGCAATGAGTATAAAGTTATCAGCATATTATGTTGTTGTTCGCAATGAGTATAAAGTTATCAGCATATTATGTTGAGTAATTTAAAAATTGAGTTCTTAAAAGTTGACGTTTTAATGGCACAAACATTTGAAAGTCCAACGAGTTACTTATTGACCTTAGAAAGTAGCTTAAATCTTAAATCTCATGTCACAATAATCATTTCTTTCGACAATCCACCCTTCAAAGAAGTCAACATCTCATTATTATGATCATTTAATAATGATTGTTTGAGACTATCTTTGGATTAATCACATAGAATAATATTTCAAGGAATGTAATTTCACCACCTTTTTTCATCACCCTTGTACGTTGAAGGTTCAATTTAATAAATATCTAAAAATTTCAAAATTTTATTTATAAAATTTAAAAATTAACTTAATTAGGTTTTGAATCTCATGTTTAGGTGTAGTCATTTAAAAAAAACTCATTTAATTTCACCACCTTTCTACGTTGAAGGTTCAATTTAATAAATATCTAAAATTTCAAAATTTTATTTATAAAATTTAAAAATTAACTTAATTAGTTTTGAATCTCATGTTTAGGTGTAGTCATTTAAAAAAAACTCATTTAATTTCACCACCATCCCTGTTACATTTTAGTCCTTTAAAAAAACTCATTTAATTTCACCACCTTTCTTGTGCGTTGAAGGTTCAATGTAATAAATATCTAAAAATTTTTAATTTATTTATAAAATTTAAAAATTAACTTAATTATGTTTTGAATCTCATGTTTAGGTGTAGTCATTTGAAAAAAAACTCATTTAATTTCATTACCCCACCATCCCTAAAAGAATTACATCAACACTCTTTTTCGTCTGAGTTAACAAAGCTATAGAAGCTTGGTTGAGGCTATACGATGCTTTTTCAATTTAATGTGCATTAACTCCTTCTTTTTGACCTTATTCCTGCGATTATTACCTTATGTAAACGCTCTCGTACAAATAACCATTCACAAAATACCCTTAGATCCATCAAGTGAGGCTAGTTTGTGGTGTAATTAATAAAACTAAGTACTTATGGTCCTTAGAGGTGGAATTTTTAATGGGACAAACATTTCAAAGTTTAATATCTTAATTCAAAAACCCACTCTTTAAGCAATTCAACATCTCATGATTTCTTTCAATGAGTGCAATGCTATCCACATATTAAATAATCTCAACAATGTCACCAGCCGTAAAAGAAAATATAAATTCAACATCTCATTATTTCTTTCAATGAGTGCAATGCTATCCACATATTAAATAATTACAACAATGTCACCATTTCTTTCAATGAGTGCAATGCTATCCACGTATTAAATAATTACAACAATGTCACCACCCGTAAAAGAAAATATAAATTCACACCAAAACAATTCACAACAATACCTTTCTTTTGAAACCACTCGTTCATATAAGTGAACAAAGCTAGAGAAGCTTGGTTGAGGCCATCCAATGTTTTCTTCTATTTACATGTGCACTAACTCCTTGTCTTCAACCTGGAAACCTTGCAGTTACACTATGTAAAGCTCCTCTCGCAAGTAACTATATACAAAATAGCCTTTACGTCCATTAAATGAAGTTAGTTTGTAATGTAATTTATAAAAATGGATTACTTTTAGGCCTTTAGAGGTTGTAGTTTCAATGGGACAAGCATTTCAAAGTTGATTTATTTATTAGAAGTAAAATTCAATTCGATGATATTTTAGATCTCATGTATATGTGTAGTATTCATTTCTTTCACCAACATACCCATAAACTAATTCAACATTACATTATTGTGTTCTAAGTGAATGTAATTTTATATAAATATTAAGCAATTGTAATAATATTTTTATCGCTAAAAGAAAATAGAAATTTATTTCAACATAATTCACAACAATACTTTTTTTTAGATATTATTTTCAAAATCAAATGCTAGAGTAACTCATCAATATATGACCATATTCACGAGTATTCAACATTACATTATTGTGTTCTAAGTGAATGTAATTTTATATAAATATTAAGCAATTGTAATAATATCTTTATCGCTAAAAGAAAATAGAAATTTATTTCAACACAATTCACAGCAATACTTGTTTTTAGATATTATTTTCAAAATCAAATGCTAGAGTAACTCATCAATATATGACCATATCCACGAGTATTAGTCTCAATTGACCATTTTCTCAAGCTCTTGAATAGTCCATTTAACACTCATTCCTGGATGATGCTCATAGGAATAAAGCACGATTTTAATGTTAGAAAAATGGATTTCATAGCATCAATCATCACCTCCAAGGCTTGTACTAGGCACGATTTTAATGTTAGAAAAATGGATCTCATAGCATCAATCATCACCTCCAAGGCTTGTACTAGGTAACAAGAACTTACCAATAGGTTACTCTTTCCAGCACTCATTTGGTTGAAGCACGCTTGGTAAGGGAAAATAATCAATATTGAGAGAAAATATTGTGGGAACAAGAAAGAATATTCTCATTTCTATAGAGATGGTACTCCTCTCTTGATATATGGAAGATTCTCTATATGTATTTAGATGAATGTAATGGGTGAGCTCTAAACAACAAAGACAAACAATTATTCCAATAAATCTTTTATTTAGTAGATTTACTTGTTAAGTACATCCTCTTATTCATTGAAAGGAAAGGGAAAAAATTCAATTGCAAAGGATTTTACTTATTGGGTGCTATCAATAGATATTTTTCTTTCCTCCTAAAATAATGTGAATCCAAAACATACTATGACTTTGAAATATGAAAGGAAATTAAAATTTGATAGGTCATCAAAAAAATCTAAGGACCACTTCATTAATATCAAAAGATTTTGTAAATAACCATGTTGTCAAGAATTTATTAATACATCTCTACCACACAAATTCATAAAATCAAGATGACACTTGAATAGTTTTTAATGGGAAAAATCAATCTTAACATCCTAAATGTAATAAGTTAACAATGTCTAAAACAAGAGGACTGAAACAACCTAAAGAAGAACTAAATCATGTTTATATAAACTAAAATAACAATGTATTTTCTTTAAGTAGGGATTTTGTCCTCTAGACCTATAATATTATGGGAAATTCCTAAAAGAATACAAAAAGTTCATCAATATTAAATCCTCTTATTGCAAAGCTTACATGGAAAACTTAATGCAAAGAAATAGATATACAACAATATGAGGGAGAAAGCCGAGAAATAAAATTCATAAATTTTGCAAACTTAGAGAAAAAGTAGAGAGTTTCAATATCTCTAGAAAACATTTAAGTTGAATTAGGAATCATTTATCTACATGTAGATTCAACATATGCTAACCTTTAACACTGCATATCTATAAATCCACTTAGTCTAATGTCATATCCACTCAACATAGTGGTTATCATATGTTGAAATACTAGTTGCAAATGATTTTATGAATACATGATCAAGAAAAATTGAATAAAAAAATAATATGATAAGTTTTTCTACTCCACCAATGTTTTAACTTTGTTTCTTTATGTTTAGTTCCTCTCTAATTTGTTCCTTTTGAAAACCTTCCTATAGAATGGTTGCATCCCCTTTTTGTATGTACTAATAATGAGGAAACCTGATGGAAAATTGGACGTTATAGTCTCCCGAAAGACTATAGATGCATAAATAATGGAGAAAGCTAAGAAATAAAATTCATGCGGTAATTTTTTAGAGAAAAAGTAGATTTTCAATATCTTTATGGAACATTTAAGTTGAACTAGGAATCATTTATCTACATGTACATTCAACGTATGTTAATATTTAACGCTCCATATCTATGAATCTGCGTGGTCTAATGTCATATTCCACACTCATAATATGTTGAAGGACTAGTTCCAATTGATTTTATGACTATATGATCAAGGAAAATTGATTAAACAATAATATGATAAATTTTTCTACTCCACCAATGTTATAACTTGCTTCTTTAGGTCTAGTTCCTCACTAATGTGTTCCTTTTGAACACCTTCTTGGAGAATGGTTCCATCCCTTTCTTGTATGTCCTAATAATAAGGAAACATGATGGAAAATTGGACGTTACAATCTACATAAAGACTATAGATGCATAAATCTTGGAGAAAGCCAAGAAAGTAAATTCATGAGATAAATTTTTAGAGAAGTAGAGTTTCAATATCTCTAGTAGAACATTTAAGTTGATTCGGCATCATTTATCTACATGTAGATTCAACATATGCTAATAATTAACCCTTCATATCTATGAATCTAGTTGGTCTAACATTATAATGCACTCAACATAGTGCTTACCATATCTGGAAAGACTAGTTCCAATTGATTTAATGACTATATGATCAAGACAAATTGATTAAGAAAATAATATGATAAGGTTTTCTATTATTCCGATTAAAATTTGCTTCTTTAGGTCTAGTTCCTGTATAATTTGTTCATTTTAAACAAATTAATAGAGAATGGTTGCATCTCGTTCTTGTATGTCCTAATAATGAGGAAAACTGATGAAAAATTGGATGTTATAGTCTACTAAAAGACTATAGATTCATAAATCTTGGAGAAATATTAGAGTTTCAATATCTTTAGTGGAACATTTAAGTTGAATTAGGCATCATTTATCTACATGTATATTCAACATATGATAATATTTAACCCTCTATATATATGATTCCACCTAATCTAACATCATATTCCACTCAATGAAGTGCTTATCATATGTTGAAAGACCAGTTCCAATTGAAGTTACGACTATATGATCAAGAAAAATTGATTATGATAAGTTTTTCTACTCCACCAATGTCTTAACTTTGCTTATTTAGGTTTAATTTCTCTCTAATTTGTTTCTTTTTAACACTTTCCTAGAGAATGGTTGCATCCCATTCCTGTATTTCCTAATAATGAGGAAAACGAATGGAAAATTAGACCGTATAGTCTACTGAAAGAATACCCACATGTAAAACTACCTACATGTTGACTCTCACCACTTTACCACACAATAGATTGGTTTCATTATAATCCTAGCCACTAGATCCTTTAAAATCCCTTGGGAATACCATAAGGAAAATGAGAAAACCACTTTATATAGGTTTTCAGGAATCTTGGTTATAACAAAAAGGATATAATGAATTTTCTTCAAATATATCTTGATAGCCCTGACAACAACCCTCATAGCACTAATAGCCTTAAGGGTTAGCTCAATTGGTTAAGTATTTATCATTAAAGCACCTTTAATATTGAGATGTCATGGGTTCAATTCTCTTGACACTCTCGAGATAAGATTCATGATTGATTTGACATGAAGTGACCCCTTCGAGTGGATCTGCCTAGTACAAATATTCCATGGACATAGTGGTCACCGATCTTCGGAGTTCGTGAACCACAAAAAGTAAAAAAGAAAAAGTAAAAAGGAAAAGGAAAAACCTTTAAAAATAACTACATCTAGGGCTCACGGAAGATTGCCTACCTACCTTACCTCATAAGAACTATTGATAATATTTCCAGGTTTGAAAGAAAAAGAGATCATAACATATTTCAGACCTATCACCACTATTAGACAAAAAATGAAAATCTTTGAAGGACAATGTAAACCACTTCC